>OX031056.1:72867276-74067276 GCA_943736015.1 Tridacna crocea | reverse complement strand
ATTTCCTATATTGCCTTAACCCCTTACTCCATAGATACTCATTTCTACGCATTGCTTGTCGTAGCCTTGGGAAAACATTGTGGCAAAAGGTAAAATGGCTCGTGACGATGTCACAATGTTTTCTATGCTATCAAAAGGTGTCATATACACATAAGAAATGGCTTCATCCTTGCTGTTATTTAGAGTCAATTAGAGATACCTTATGCCTTATGGGGTAAAAGGTTAATGCCTGAACACGTTTGTGAATAAAACCATAACAAAAGTTGTCTATCAGCGTCTACATTCATCAATCGTTCTTTTGAATATTTTTGTTCTTATTATCCAGAATTTTCTGAATATTAAAGTAACACATCTTCTGATTGGCTAAACCGAAATGGTAAATAATTTAGCCAATCAGATGTTGCGTTACTTCTGTAAATCTAGAATTAGACTTTGAATGGAATTATGAAAGTTTTGTCAATACAGACCCAATATAATTTCAGAGTTTTCTGCAGTATATTTTATCAATAAATTGTTGATTTACTTCAAAAACCTCATAACTACAGCTTGTTTCAAGCTGTAGTTATGAGGTTTTTGATGTAAACCAATGAAAAAAATGAGTAAGTTTATCGACTACAGCTAATTGTGTGGAGGGTGAAGCGTACATAAATAACCAGTGTGAAGAATGTCCTCCAAATACATACCAGCCAGAGAAGTACCAGACTTCATGTGAAATATGTCCAGACGGAACAACCAGTCCTGCTGGTAGCGCATCTTGTACAGGTGTGTATCAGACTTTGTGTAATCTGTAACTGCATTTAACCCTTAGGCTGCTAAGCGCGACTCTCTGACCTTTTGCGGACAGTGTAGATCAAGATCAGACTGCACAATATGCAGTCTGATCTTGGATCTACATTGTCCGATAAAGAGATATTATTCCCCAAAAAGATAACTTTGAAATAGCAATAATTTGAGTTTGGAAATTTCATTTTAGTTATTTAGCAGGATGTTGTTAACCCTTAAAGCGCTGGAATCGACTTAACCTGTTTTTGTGGACAGTGTAGATCAAGATCAGACTGCACAGAACGTGCAGTCTGATCTTAGATCTACACTGTCCACTTTTTTGTTACATATTCTGGCAAAGAAAAAATTTTGTACAGCAATGTATCATATGATTTTCCTATTTAGAAATGTCTCGTTTTAATTCAGCACTTTCAAGGTTAACATTAATTTGTTCAGGACTTAAGAACAGGAGGTTGCTGGTTTGATCCCATCTCGGCCAATTTCTTTCCAAGGAAAGATGATTGTCATTGCAACAGGATAGACTTTTCTTTCACCCCTGACAATTGTTTTGATGATGGCCAATAATCTTAGCCAAATTTGAACTGTCTTCTGTAAATACTTCTTATTTTGACAAGCCTAAAATTTGCTGTGTGGTAAGGAGTTAACTGTTTATGAAATTCATGAAAAAATTTTAGATCCATAATTAACATTTTCACTATTGAATAAATAAGTTGTATTTATTCAAAGGCTAAAAATACATTCCCTCTGCAAGATCAAGAGACAGTTTGGTCATAATCTAGACAGTGGACATTGTAGATCAAAGATCAGACTGCACATTCTGTACAGTCTGATCTTGATCCACACTGTCCACAACAGCATTTGGTATTGTCGTTTGTATGGAAAGAGTTGAATATAGTGTATGTATTTTATTTATTGTAGATCCATGTCCTGCCGGCCAACAGTATAACTATGTATCACTTAGTTGTGAGAATTGTCAACAAGATACTTTTGCAACTGATGAAATGATCAAATGCCGGCCATGTCCCTTTAGCTTCATTACCATTGGTCCCGGAAGTACGAATATAGATGCATGTTTCCGTAAGTATTGTTGTACTAGAAAAATTAACTCTTTTCCGGACTGTAGTCTATATTGAAAGTATTCAGTGACAAATTGAATACTGCTGATTGTGGCTTAAAAACTTTTACGACACAATAATTCTCCCTTTAACGACCCTGAGAAAGAAGCCTTTAGAAAACATTGTGAGAAAAGGAGAAAATGCTGGTAACCAGCATTTTCTCCTTTTCCCACAATGTTTTCTACCCTTTACGAAACAAATTTCAAATTCTCAATCACTTTTATTTTGTTGTCTGCAAATGCTTCAATTTGGATAAGCCTAGAATTTTGATGTTTGGTAATGAGTTAACTGTTTACCAAATAACAAAGTTTCAGTCTTTTCCAAATTCGTAGCATTTGCAGATAACAATTTCATTGTGGCTCAGATGGTGCAATTTTTCTTTGATTGTGTAGAAAACATAGTGGAAAAAGGAGCAAATGTTAGTTACAAGCATTCTGTCCTTTTCCCACAAGGTTTTAAAAGGCCTCTCTTTCAAGGTCGTTGAAAGTTGGATTATAAGGCAATAATTTTCATGTTGGAAATGGCTTTACTTCCACAGCTTTAAATTTCCTGCCTTTGTTGCCTTGTTTGGTGTGTAATGGTGTAGCAGCATTTTAACCCTTTATTCCATAGATAACTCATTTCTACACATTGATTGTAGGAGTCTTTGGAAAACATTGTGGCAAAAGGTGAAATTGCTCATGACGAGCAATTTCACCTTTTGCCGCAATGTTTTCTATGCTATCAAAAGGTGTCATATACACATAAGAAACGGCTTCATCCTTGCTCTTATTTAGGGTCAATAAGAGATACCATAGAAATGCCTTATGGGGTCAAGGGTTAATTATATCACGATGACAGTTCAAAGATCCTTTTCTTTTTCTCTTCACCAATACTACCAAATGAAAGTGCTACTTTTTTCAGTGCACCAATAGTATTACCATTATGTGCAAATAATACCTAGGTGCACTTTTGATTCAATATCCACAACAAAAATACTTGTGTAGTAGGATGCATGCACACATTAATTTTGTTGTATATGATGTTAATTAACTCTTTCCCAAACAAGCCCTGGTTTTATGTGTCTGCAGTATAAGTCTTTAGAAAACACTATGGGAAAAGGAGAAATTGCTCATAACGAGCAATTTCTCCTTTTCCCATAGTGTTTTCTAGCCTATCGGAAAACTTTCTGTTATTCTTCTCAAATTCAAAACTGTCATCTGGAAACGCTTTGAGTTTGGGACAGTCTAAAATTTGTAATTTGGGAAAGGGTTAACTTGAATTGTTTTTCACAGCTGATTGTGGGGCAGGTTCCTACTGGAATACAGCGTTGGAAACATGTTCTACGTGTAACATGGGTAGTTATCAACCTTTCCCAAACAGAACAGAATGTTTTGCATGTCCTATTGGTAAAATCACTGAATTAGAAGGGAGTGACTCATTGTCAGATTGTATTGGTGAGTTGTCCTTTATATTTACTGTGTTGATGTTGTCCACTTCATTATCCCCCTTAAAACGAATGTTTTCGGCGGGTATACTGGAATCAGCTTGTCTGTCCCTGTGTTCATCTGTGTCCGTCCGTGTGTCCATCTGTGTACAAAATACTAGTAATTTTGTGTCACAAAGTCCTCATATAGTTTTCCTTCAATTGTATTGAAACTATGTACATATATTGATCATATATTGAAGATTTGCAAGACACAATTTTCAAGTGTCAACTCTTCCTGGTTGAGGAATTATCTCCCCTTGAACTTGCCACCTTTTTCTGTCAAAGCGCTGGTGGGGGTATTAAGTCACATTCAGTTATAGCTCTAGTTTACACCTGCTGAATCACAGTATCCCAGTCAACAGTGTGAAGGACTTTAGGACAGGGACTCCTGGGATCAAACTCCAATTTCTGTCTGAGGATTGCTGATAGAAATTGAGGCCGGATTCATTCTTGTTTCACTGCTGATCATTGTTATGATAATGGCTATATGGCTTGCAACATGCATAAAGGGGCATTTGGACATTTGCGGAGAGTGTCATCTTGGATCAGCTTGCACGGGCTCCTGCACAGTCCACAGAAGCTGATCCGAAATGACACTTTCCATTTTTGTGTAGTGTTCTGTTTTGCCCAAGTCTACTGTAGCCCAAAATCTAATGTAGTTGTAATGTGCTATCTCGGATTAGCCTGTGCAGACTGTGCAGGCTGATCCGAGATGACAATTTACGCAAATGTTTGAATGTCCCTTATGATGAGTTGCAAGCCATATAAGAAAATAGCCAGTGGTTTGAGGAGAATATTGTGAGAAATACTGGAAGTAGAAACTCCAGGAAAGCATGGATAGGTGTGCTGGCTATTCAGATATAGCTAAAATAATGTTGAAAACGGTGTTTAACCCTTTACCAGACAATCCCAAGTTTAAACGACCCTGAGGAAGAAGCCTTTTGAAAACATTGTAGGAAAAGGAGAAAATGCTGGTAACCAGCATTTTCTCCTTTTCCTACAATGTTTTCTACCCTACTGGAAATAAATTTCAATTTTAAGTTACGTTTATTTTGTCGTCTGCAAATGCTTTCAATTTGGACAAGTCTAAAATTTTCTCGTGTGGTAAAGAGTTAACACCATACATTCAATCACTTAATCATTTACTTATATAAAAAAAAACTTAATCCTTTACCAATCAAACCATATTTTTTAGGATCCTTAGGGAAAAGGCTTTTGAAAACATTGTGGAAAAAGGAGAAAATGCTGATTAGCAGCATTTTCTCCTTTTTCTACTATGTTTTCAAAATTTTTATTTTTCAGGCTTGTTGAAACTCACGTTCTGCTAAAAATTTTAATATGTGCAACTTAAGAATTCATTGTCTTGTATGGTGTAAAGTGGTAATCTTTTTTTTTAACTTGGTTGTTTTTGAAGAAACTGTCAAGGTATTGTTGTACCCCTGAGATCATCTGCATTGTTGTAGTGCATAAACTGTGACATATTCGAAACTTTTAAATTTCATGATAATTATGTTTTTACTGAAGATATTTTACTCCAGACCTGGACCAGTTATTCTTTACTTTGACACAATCATGCCATTTTTTGACTGAATTTTCACTGAAAATTGATCAATTACAGTTGTGTGTTGGCACCCACATGCGATGCGCTTGTTATCCCCTGCCAAAGATGGAGGAATATAGTTTTAGTGTTGTCCGTCCGTGTGTATGTCCATGTGTCTGTCTGGGTAAATATCCCAATACCATTGGACAAGATTTCGTGAAATTTTATACATGTGCGCTATAACCTTATCTGCGAAGACAGTTTTTTTAGGCAAAATGGCCGACTGGGAGGGCTTTTTCAGTGGCAGATGTCATTTCAACAAAATTGCTTGTTTTTCTTGCAGTGCCCTGTGATCTTGGGGAGGAAGTTGTATTACTGAATGGTAACTGTAAACTGTGTGACATTGGATACTATAGAGAAGATTTCTCAAACATTTCATGTAGTAGATGTGATCTAGGTTGGACCACAGAATCAGAAGGATCTGTGTCAGTAGAAGCTTGTATTCGTAAGTAATGGTCTTAACCCTTTACTGCACAATCTGGACTATTAAAGACTCTCAAGAAGAAGGTTTTTGAGAATATTGTGGGAAAAGCAGAAAATGCTGGTAATAATAGATACTTAAGAAAAAATCCTTCAAACAGTTCTTTTAGAAGATGTGATCTAGGCTGGACCACAGGGTTAGAATGATCTTTGTCAACAGATACTTGCATTCATGAAAAATGATCTTAACCCTTAACCAGACAATCCAGACTTTTAAGGACTCTTCTTTAAGGAAGAAGGGTTTTGAGAAGATTGAAGGAAAAGGAGAAATGCTGGTAACATCAGATACTTTCGAGAAGATCCCTTGGACATTTCATGAAGTAGATGTGAACTAGACTTGACCACAGAGTCCATAAGATCTGTGTGAAAAGAAGCTTGCATTCGTGAGTAGTGATCCCAAGGCTTTCATTTAGAACTCTTGGCATACATAATGGAAACAGGTTAACAGGTTGCTTCTTCAGAGACTTAAGATAAAGATAAGATTGAACAAAATAAGTTTTCTGATCTTGAATTTACAATCTCTAATTTTGTTGTAGTCATAACAGTAATGACAAAAGGTTTTGTTCCGGTTGGCTATATATATTGGTTTTTCAATACATAGATGGAATTAATTGTGACCAGGTAAAAATATAGATTAACCCTTTACCACACAGCAAAATCTCATACTCGTCTACACAGAGGAAATTTACAGAGGAAAATTGACATGTTGTCAAGTAATGATACTTGTCCTTGAATAGGTAGGAAACATTGTGGGAAAAGGAGAAAATGCTGGTTACCAGCATTTTCTCCTTTTCCCATAATGTTTTCAAAAGCCTTCTCTCGCAGGGTCATTATAAGGCGGGATTATGTGATAAAGGGCTAAAAAACAATATATACCCAAAATACTTTAAAACAAGGATGTTTAATTATTCTGATAAAAAAGTATCTAAAACTTGCAGTCAAAACAAATTTGGTAAAAAGTATCTGAATTAAGAGGAGGATCCCAGGCAGAAATTATATGACTTATCTTATTGTTTTTGAACAGCTGTATGTCCGTCTGGAAGCCGTCGTGAAGGGAAGGAATGTGTACCTTGTGAGCTTGGTACATATCAGACACAGACCGGACAGGTGAGCTGTGTGCCTTGCCCAGAGGGTCTAACCACCCAGACCACAGGAACAAATCAAGAGGACCTTTGCCTAGGTATGCTCTAGTAAAGTTGTGAATTGTTAAGACTTAGTCATTTTGAACATCTACCTGTGCATTCACAGCTTTCCATGCATATGTGACTAATGGCTTTTAATGCAATTGTGAGAAAAGGAGCAATTGCCTTTAAGAAAGGTTAAGCCTTTTCCAACAATGTTTTCCATATTGTTAAAGAAGAAAAAAAATGTTTTCAGATGTTTGTCTTTGGTGCAACTTGGAAAACATTTTGGTACATTTATCTCATAAACTCTTGAACAAACAACGGAATTTTAGACATCCATATTGAAAGCATTTGCAGGTGACAAAATGAGTGTGACTCAAAAAGTTAAAACTTGACTTTAGAAGAGTAGAAAACATTGTGGGTAAAGGAGAAATGCTGGCTACCATGTTTTCTGAAGGCATCTTCCATGGATTCCTAAGGGATTGTTTGATAAAAGGTTAATATTTTTTTCCTCAGTATCCCAATTTTCAACGACCATAAGACAAAAAGCCTTTGAAAACATTGTGAGAAAAAGAGAAAATGCTAGATGTACATGCATTATAATTATTTAAATTAGGATCTTTTGGTAAAGTATCAACTCTTTACCAAACAAGAAAATCTTATGCTCATCCTGATTTAAAGAGTGCAAGCAACAAAAAATTAAATGTGACCCAACTGATAAAAACTCCTTGAAATGGGAGAAGACATTGTGAAAAAATAGAGAAAATGGTGGTTACCAGCATTTTCTTCTTCCCCTACAATATTTTCTCAAAGTCCTATTTACTAGGGTCATTGAAATTGGGGATTGTGTAGTGTAGTCTTAAAGAATCATTTTCAATTTTTTATTTTCAGATCTTTGTCCAGCTGGGTCTGAGTTGACCAACAAAGATCCACTTAATTGTACCTTGTGTCCGATAAACACATACCGTCAGAAGAATGTCGACAACATGTGTGTTGAATGTGAGCTACCGTTTATAACACTAAGCCAGGGTGCCAAGAACAAAGACGAATGTCTGCGTATGTTTTTAGCTTTTCTTTTCCAACTAATTAAAGTCCATTTCTTTGCGATGGCTAGAAGACAAGATGTGTTGCAAGTATTGAGGGGAAATTGTTCATGATTAAGCATTGAATTGTGGAAATTTAAGATGTAGAATCAGAATTTACTTGCTTTAACCCATTACCACACAATCCCTACTTTTGACGCCCCTGAGAAAGAAGCCTTTTGAAAACACTGTAGGAAAAGGAGAAAATGCTGGTAACCAACATTTTCTCCTTTTCCTACAGTGTTTTCTACCCTTCCCAGAACAAATTACTATTTTTGAGTCACCTATATTTTTTCATCTGCAAATGCTCTCAATTTGGACCAGTCTAATATTTTTTCGTGTGGTAAAGAGTTAACGTCAGATCTTATCCTACATGTTAACATGTTAAAGACATAAATGTTGGGTGGTTTTATTCATTTGGCAACTTGAAGTACTTTTGGAGACAACATAGATCTACTCCTCATTCTCAGCCAAACTTTTATTTCCATGATCTTGCTGAAAAAAAAGAAGGTTTTAAAAACTTTACGAGTGAAGAACTTATGGGCATCATCTCCTTTTCATATTATGTGTCTTAGTCTTTCAAAGACAGATTCCTGCATTTTAGCCTCATTATATTTTTTCCTGTCAAAAGTGTCATATTTGGCTTGTTCTAAAAATTTTTCTTACCTTAGTAAAGATCGAAATGAAAAGTCTTCTTTCTGTTTAATTTTGATAGCTGATTGTAAAGCTGGTGAAAGTTGGGACAGCAGTTTTGGACGATGTGAAAAGTGCTCATTAGGATCCTTTCAACCTTTGCCTAATCAGTTTCAGTGTGCAGCATGTCCGACTGGTTGGACGACAGAGAACATTGGAAAAACAAGCTTCAGTGATTGTTTACGTATGTGTTTTTGCTCTTTTAACCCTATATCATACAATAAAATTTTAGACTGGTCCAAATTGAAAGCACTAGCAGACAACAAAATAAAGGTAACTCAAAAATTGAACTTTGTTTCCAGCAGGGTATAAAACCTTGTGGGAAAAGGAGAAAATGCTGGTTACCAGCATTTTCTCCTTTTCCCACCATGCTTTCAAAAGGTTTTTCTTTCAGGGTCATGAAAACCAGGGTTTGTTTGGGAAAGAGTAAAATTTTGTTACCAACGTAGGCAAAAGGAAAATGCTTACTTCCACCATAATTTCATTTTCCCACAATGTTTTCAAAGCATTGATACTGAGGTTCATATCAAGTGTGGACTGTTTGATAAAGGGATGAGCAATCACTTTTGTTAACTCTCCAAAGTATAGCTTTAAACACCACTGAGTCTGTTTTAAACAGCCATCTGTCTTAGATATTAATTCTGTTCATTACAAGGAGTGGTTGCTTAACCAATTGCTACACAGTCTAGACTTTTGAGGTAAAAGGCTTTTGAAAACATTGAGGGAGAAGGAGAAAATGGTAACCAGCATTTTCTCCTCTTCCAACAATGTTTTCTGCCCTGGCAAGAAGAAATTCTGTCCTAATGGCAACCTTTACCTTGTTGTCTTAAGATGCTTTTAATTTGAACCAGTCGAAAAATTTGCCAAAGAATTTTAAAACAGAAAATTATTATATCTAGATGTTTTTACTTGGAAAAAAAAAAGGACCAAGCATTTAAGAGTATGGCTAGGGATTCAGATTATTGTTTTATTCAGCTGACTGCATTATGGGCAGAAGATGGGACACAGAGTAGCTTTCAGCTTAGGGTCTGGCTTAACCCATTACGACACAATCCCTACTTTTGACGCCCCTGAGAAAGAAGCCTTTAGAAAACATTGTGGGAAAAGGAGAAAATGCTGGTTACCCTATCCCTAACCCTTCACAAAACATATTTCAAATTTTCTGTCACATTTATTTTGTCGTTTTTGACAAAATTATTTTGACCAGTGTAAAATTCTTTACCAAATGACAAAATGTTGGACAAGTCCAATTTGAAGGTGTTTGCAGATCACAAAATAAATGTGAATCAAAAATTGAAATTTGATTTGGGAAGGATTGAAAACAGTGCGGGAAAAGGAGAAAATGCTGGTTACATGCTCATGTTTTCTAGAGGCTTCTTTCTCAGGGTTGCTTAAAGTAGGGATTGTGTGGTAATGGGTTTAACGGTGGTTAATGGCATTAACAACCTCTACCATATCAAACATCATGTATATCATTGATTAACCCTTTCCCAAACAAGCCCTGGTTTTTACGTATCTGCAGTACAATGCTTTTGAAAACACTGGGAAAAGGAGAGATTGCTCGTAACGAGCAATTTCTCCTTTTCTCACAGTGTTTTCTACCCTTTAGGAGAACTTTCTACCATTTTCATAAAATTTAAAATTGTTGTCTGCAAACTCTTTCAATTTGGAAGAGTAAAAAATTTGTCGTTTAGGAAAGGGTTAAATAGTCCAAGGATTTGAACTGATTCAGCTTGTTATTTTAATCAGCTGACTGCAGTACAGGCAGAAGATGGGATTCTGTAGCTTTACGATGTGTAGACTGTGGGCTGGGCCAGTATCAACCTCTGCCTTACCAAACATCATGTATCCAGTGTCCGTCAGGAACCACCACTTCAACAACGACAGCTACACAAGAAAGCGATTGTACAGGTTTGTAATCCTTTACCATACAGTCTAAAGTTTTGACATCCTTGAAGATGGAGACGTTTTTAAAACAGTGAAGCAAAAAGCAGAAAATGCTGGTAACCAGCATTTTCTGCTTTTTCCTCAATGTTTTCTACTCTTTTGAAGATGAAAGCAGCCGTTTTGAATCCCAATTATTTGTTTTCTAGAACTTTTGAATTTGGATAAACCTAAGATTTTGCCATTTTGTCAAAAATTTCTGAGTTAACTTTTATACTAGGGCAAAGTCTTTAGACATATTCATTTTGAAAGTATTTGCAGACAAGATACAGTGTTAATAGTAAAAATTTTCTTTTTTCTGGTAACCAGCATATTTTTCGCTGTCCACTATGTTTTCCAAAGACTCTCTCCTAAGAGTCATTTTTACCTGGCATTATGTATGGTGAATGGTGTTAAGACATTTGGCGCTAGTACTGCAGTGGTTCTAGGAAACAGAATTAAGAGAGATTTGTACAAGTTGCAAATGCTTGTTTCTCAATTGATGTAAAATACATGTAAATCTGTTTGAATTAACTCTTTACCAAACAACAAATTTGTAGACTGTGCCCAATTGAAAGCGTTTGCAGACAACAAAATAAATGTGACTGAAAAAAAAAATAAAAGTTTGATTTGGGAAGGGTAGAAAACATTGTGGGAAAAGGAGAAAATGCTGGTTACCAGCATTTTCTCCTTTTCCCACAATGTTTTCTAAAGGCTGATTTCTCAGGATTGTAAAAACCAGGGATTGTTTGGTAAAGGGTAATATTGCTAATTCTAACCAGTAACTCTCTCCTCAACACTTCAGAGTGTTAATATTCTCTCTAACTTTATAGACCCATGTTCAGGGGGTCAGGAACTACCAGATGGTCAGACATCGAGCACAGACTGTGTTGAGTGTCCACCAAATACTTACAAAGATCCATCCTTGGATACAGAATGCCAGGCTTGTCCACCAGGTTTTATCACACAGGATTCTGGAAGCTCACTGATGAGTGATTGTTTACGTAGGTATTCAAATAAGTGTTCGAAAAATAGAATTAATTTGAAGTCCTCATCTCTTACAGGACAGATTTTTTTTTTCTCAGCTGTTTTCAAAGAAAATTTAACCACTTCTTATTCATTTTATGATTTCCTTTTTTTGAATTTGTTTATTTCAATTCATATATGATAATTTGATTATGAAAATAATGAGGATGACTGTGACACATACGGTTTCAAAATTTAGACAAGGCCTAATGGCGTCGTATTATGATCTACCAGAGGCTGGTGCCAAGGCGGGGGAAAAAAAAGGTAGTTCAGTTATGGTAATGTATAGCGCGCATCCCGTACTTTGAAAATAAATCTAGGAGAAAAATGTGCGTGGTATACTCATACAAATACGGTAAACAAGTTACCATTATAGCCTTAGTGTTGTCATCTTTGACTGCATCATTTGTGTCATTGTCATACAAAATCTTTCACATATTTTACCAGGTCTCTATGGTATTCAGATGATTCAAATGATGATCAGTTCAGACTGTTTTCTTTTCAGCCGATTGTGAGGAAGGTTCAAGTTATGATACAGTATTAAGACAATGTGTGGCTTGTCCTGAGGGGACCTACCAAGACTTGAAGTATCAATATAGGTGCAAACCATGTGAGCCTGATGGTTTTATAACACTCATCCCAGGGGCAACATCTCCATCCTTGTGTGTTTGTAAGTATTAGTCTATATTTTGTACTACTAAACCAGCATTTTCTCCATTTAACTCTTTACCACACAAGAAAATTTTAGACTTGTCCAAATTGAAAGCATTAAATTTTGCAGACGACAAAATAAAGGTAACTGAAAAATTGAAATTTGTTCTGGGAAGGGTAGAAAACACTGTGGGAAAAGGAGAAAATGCTGGTTACCAGCATCTTCTCCTTTTCCTACAGTGTTTTCAAAAGGCTTCCTTCTCAGGGGCGTCAAAAGTAGGGATTGTGTGGTAATGGGTTAACCCTTTACCACACAATGATGACTTTTAAGACCTCCGAGGAAGAAGCCTTTTGAAAACATTGTGGGAATTGGAGAAAATGCTGGTAACCAGCATTTTCTCCATTTCCCACAAGGTTTTCTACCCTATCAAAACAAAATTGCACTATTTGAGTCACTTTAAAATTGCTATCTGCAAGTGCTTTCAATTCGGATAAGTCTAAAACTTTGCCGTGCGGTAATGGGTTTATTAATATATTGTATTCTGTTATTTGAGACATGTTTGATTTTTGTGGGGGTAAGACTCCATATTTGAGGGTATGACAGTAATGGGTCCAAACTAGAAGTAAAGTAATCAATAATGTTGTTTTGCATCACAAAAATGTGTTATAGTAAGATATCAGTCTGGTTAACCCTTTCCCAAACAATCCCTGGTTTTTACTGGTCTGGAATAGTAGCCTTTTGAAAACATTGTGGGAAAAGGAGAAAATGCTGGTAACCAGCATTTTCTCCTTTTCCCACAATGTTTTCTACCCTATCATAGATAGAAATAATCTTTTCAGCAAGAGTTGAACTGTCGTCTGCAAATGCTTTCACTTTCGTCTTGTCCAAAAGTCTGTTGTTTGGGAAAGGGTTAAAGTCATTAAAAAAACTGAAAGACGGTCTGAAGTGACTCTGATCAGACAAAGTTAAAAGGAACATTGTGTTTATCTACAGATTTTTTTTTCCACATGATTTGACGATAATTTGTCAATTAGGGCGGCAGTTAACTTTCAATCCCATCATTTAACACAAATTAAACGGATAATGGATTTTTATGATGTTTTTTTCTTACTCGAGGTATCGCATGTAACCAAAATTTGTCACATGAATTTCAATTCTATAACTTGATTGAAGCAACAATTTGCGTGAGCAGGAACACTGGCTTTTAATTTGAAAGTTTTAGCATTTGTAAAAGTGTTGGTCATTTTACATTACCACACAAACTGCTGTTTTAGAGCTATTGGAATTGGTCTAAGTCCCATTTAATAACAGTTCTACTTACTTTATCTTTGTGTTAACCCTTTACCACACAATGACGACTTTTAAAGACCCTGGGAAAGAAGCTGTTTTAAAACAATGTGGGAAAAGGAGAAAATGCTGGTTTCCAGCATTTTCTCCTTTTCCCACAATGTTTTCTACCTGGTCAAAGAAGAAATTACACCATTTGAGCCACATTGAAATTGTCATCAGCAAATGCTCTCAATTTGGACAAGCTAAAATTTTGTAGTCTTGGTTAATAAGTGTATACATGACCCATCATTACAGCACCATGCCTAGCAGGGTATGAATGGTCAGGTAACAGGTGTGAGCCTTGTGAGATTGGTAAATATCAAGATGAGCCAAATCAACAATCCTGCAAAATGTGTCCTCCTGGACAAACAACCACCAGTCTGCAGTCAGACCGTATAGAGGACTGTATAGGTAAGTAAAAATACATTCCTTGTATCTGTGCATAGCTCCTTATGCTGTCATGTGTTTAACTCATTACCAAACGACAAATATTGGACTCTTCCAAACCAGAAGAGTTTGCAGACGACAATTTTAGATTTGGAGAAAATTGCAGAAAGTTCTCAAAAAGGGTAGAAAACACTGTGGGAAAAGGAGAAATTGCTCATTACGAGCAATTTCTCCTTTTCCCAAAGTGTTTTCAAAAGACTTTTACTGCAGACACGTAAAAACCAGGGCTTGTTTGGGAAAGGGTTAACTCATTACCAAACGACAATATTTTAGGCTTGTCCAAATGGGAAGCATTTGCAGACAACAAAATAAAAGTGACTGAAAATTGGAAATTTGTTTTGTGGAGGGTAGAAAACATTGTGGGAAAAGGAGAAAATGCTGGTTACCAGCATTTTCTCCTTTTCCCACAATGTTTTCTAAAGGCTTCTTTCTCAGGGGCATCAAAAATAGGGATTGTGTGGTAAACACTTCTTTGCCAGAACATTCCCCTAAAGGGGACATTTGCTGAATTAGAAATTTCATTTTGTTTTGTGAAGGGTAGAAAACACTACGGGGAAAGGAGAAAATGCTGGTTACTAGCATTTTATCCTTTTCCCACAATGTTTTATATAGGCTTCTTCCTCAGGATCGTTAAAAGTCGGGATTGTGTGGTAAAGAGTTAAAAGACCTCTAACCAAAACAAAACACATGTACATGTAGCCGCTGTGTGTCTATAAATGGAGGATTTCAGAAAGGTGCACACATCCCGTACAATTTCTTGTCTGTGAAGACTTAACCCTGTACCATACAATTTCACAACCCTGAAGAAGGGGCCTAATGAAAACATTGAGGGAAAAGGAGAAAGATTACAAGCATTTTCTCCTTTTCTCACAAAGTTTTCAAAAGGCTTCTTTCTCAGGATTGTTAAAAGTTGTGATTGTGTGGTACAGAGTTAACCCTTTCCCAAACAATCCCTGGTTTTTACGGGTCTAGAATAGTAGCCTTTTGAAAACATTGTGGGAAAAGGAGAAAATGGTAACCAGCATTTTCTCCTTTTTCCACAATGTTTTCTACCCTATCATAGACAGAAATCATCTTTTCAGCAAGAGCTGAATTGTCCTCTGCATATGCTTTCAACTTGGTCTAGTCCAAAAGTTTGTCGTTTGGGAAAGGGTTAAACTTAGATGAATTATTGTCATAGCCCTGGAATCATCTGGGTCATGTTGTCTTCATCAGCTTCATGCAGAATCTTTAACACTTTCAAAAACTTTGACACTTTAATATATCTCTGTTATTACTAAGATATTTGTGAACCACCACGCAAAAAGGGACCATCTGGGAATTCTGTAAATCAGTTAGATGAAAACAGATCAACAATAGTGCAGGTCAGTTTGAGTTGATAATTTAAAATTAATTGTAAAACAAGGTACAATGACCACTTTTCATACAGAAAATGCCATTAAAGTGAAAAGTATCAACCTTGGTCAGCCAGCGCAGTTCACGCAGTCAGACCAGGGCTGACACTTCGCAGTTTCCAGATGGTCCTTTTTTGCGCAATGGGTCACATTTACTTCATTAGCATTGGCATGTGATGTTCTTGTTATAAAATAGGCACAGCCTTCATCAGACTTAATGTCAGGTTAGTTTTTGGTGTTACATGTATGAGTTTATTAATTTTGTTTAGTCTGAACAACAGAATTTTAGACTCACCCACACTTAGAAGTTTTGCAGATGACAAAATAGGTAGGTTAATATGATAGGGGTTTGTCCCTGAATTAGCAGAAAGCATTGTGGGAAAAATAGATGATGGTTACCAGCTTTATCTCCTTTTCTCAAAATACTTCCAAAAGTCTTTTTCAGCAAATTCATCAGTATACAGTGTATTTCATGAAGGGTTTGATAGAATTCAACTGATACATGTACAGGTATATCAGAGCTCTAGATAGAGGGAGTGATTTTGATCTCAAAATTCTAAATATTAATCATTCTCCACTAAACCCTATGTTATGGGTACTCATTAGAATCGTCTCATTGAGACAATTTTAACGAGTACCCACAAAATAGGGTTTGAAAGAGGAATAAGGGATTTAGAATACCATCATTCCCTCTTATCTGGAGCTGTGTATATTGCAGATACTGGTTGTTTGACCACACAGTTTGAGTGTGAGGATGGACAGTGTATACCCATATCTGAGAGGTGTGATGGCAATGATGACTGCATAGATCTGTCAGATGAAGCAGATGATCTTTGTAGTAAGTTTTTGTTTTGTCATCTTGATAACACAGTTTACCTCATTACCAAACGACAATATTTTAGGCTTGTCCAAATGGAAAGCACATGTAGAGAACAAAATAAAAGTGACTGAAAATTTGAAATTTGTCGTGTGAAGGGTAGAAAACATTGTGGGAAAAGATGATCTTTGTAGTAAGTTTTTGTTTTGTCATCTTGATAACACAGTTTACCTCATTACCAAACGACAATATTTTAGGCTTGTCCAAATGGAAAGCACATGTAGAGGACAAAATAAAAGTGACTGAAAATTTGAAATTTGTCGTGTGAAGGGTAGAAAACATTGTGGGAAAAGGAGAAAATGCTGGTTAGCAGCAGTTTCTCCTTTTTCCACAATGTTTTTCTAAAGGCTTCTTTCTCAGGGTCTTCAAAAGTAGGGATTGTGTGGTAATGGGTCAACTAATTACCGAACGATAATATTTTAGGCTTGTCCAAATCGAAAGCATTTGCAGACGACAAAAAGTTACTGAAAATTTGAAATTTGTTTCGTGACGGTAGAAGGGTAGAAAACGTTGAGGAGAAAATGCTGGTAACTGGCATTTTCTCCTTTTCCCACAATGGTTTCTAGAGGCTTCTTGCTCAGGGTCGTCAGAAGTAGGGGTTGTGTGGTAATGGGTTAAATGTTAGGATGGTCATTGTAAATACCGATGTCTGTAAGGTTACAATTCAGTTGTGACTGTACAAATTTGTCAAATAAACCAGGGGCCGGTATTCACCAACTTTTTCAGTAACATCCTAAGTCTTGTTCTCTGGGAATTTCTAAATTTATGTTCAGATTTACCAAAACTCTCAGTAAATGTCTAAATTTATGTTCATATTTACCAAAATAAATGACCCAGAAGAACAAGGTCATCTTTGTAGTGACTTTTTGTCATGCATAACTGTTTAACACATAATCCTGAGTTTTACAGACCTTGTTTAACCCTTTACTCCATAAAGCATTTCTACAGTATCTCTAATTGACCCTAAATAACAGCAAGGATGAAGTCTTTTCTTAGGTGTATATGACACCTTCTGAAAGTGAAGAAAACATTGCGGCAAAAGGTGAAATTGCTCGTCACGAGCAATTTCACCTTTTACCACAATGTTTTCCAAAGGCTCCTACAAGCAGTGCGTTAAAATGAGTATCTATGGAGTAAAGGGTTAACTCTTTACCAAATGACAAAATTTTAGACTGGTCCAAATTGAAAGCACTTGCAGATGACAAAATAAAGATAACACAAAAATTAAAATTTGTTTCCAGCAAGGTAGAGAAAATTGTGGGAAAAAGAGAAAATGCTGGTGTTCTATCTCAGGGTCATAAAAACTAGGGATTGTTTGGGAAAGGGTTAAAAGGGCTTTTGAAAACTTGTTGCCAGCATGTTTTCAGATTCTGAAAAAGTTTTTCAAAGTCCCATTTCCCCAGGGCTGTTATTCACCACACAATCCAGGGTTTTCACAATCTTGAGATAGAAGCCTTTTGAAAACATAGTGGGAAAAGGAGAAAATGCTGTTAACCAGCATTTTCTCCTTTTCCCTCGATGTTTTCTACCCTCCCAAAATCAAAATTCCATTTTTGCTTTACATTAATTTTGTCTACAGCAAATGCTTTCAATTTGAGCTAGCCTAAAATTTTGTTGTTTGGTAAAAGAGTTCTCTATCTTGTATATTTCCAGTTCAATGTCCTGCCGGGCAGAGAGTGGCTGGGACGGGATGCATTGTTTGTCCAGTTGGAACCTATCAAAACATGCCTAATAAAGACTTCTGTATACCATGTCCTAATAGGCAGTATACTGACCTAGCTGGTTCTACTCTGGATACAGACTGCAAAGGTTTGTGGAATTTCAACTTTTTATTAAAATATCTAGTCTTTCTACAACCGTTAGGGGTAAGACATAGCTGATAAAGACAAAGGTTTGAGAAATTTCAACTTTTTACTGTAATATCCTGTGTTTTTAATTTGCTGAGGGAGACAATTTTTTGAAAATTATTCTGGAAAATGAAGAAAATGCTGATTGCCAACATTTTCCTTTTTTCCCCATAAATGTTTCTCACTTTTAACTCTTAACCCTTTACTCCATAGATACTCATTTCTACGCGTTGCTTGTAGGAGTCTTTGGAAAACATTGTGACAAAAGGTGAAATTGCTTGTGACGAGCAATTTCACCTTTTGTCACAATGTTTTCTATGCTATCAAAAGGGGTCATATACACATAAGAAACGGCTTCATCCTTGCTGTTATTTAGGGTCAATTAGAGATACCATAGAAATGCCTTATGGAGTAAAGGGTTAACCACACAACTCCAACTTTTAACAAAACCTGGTAAGCAGCATTTTCTTCATCTCCCATGATCTTTTCAAAGGTTTTCCTTCTTAGAGTAGTTAACTCTTTTCCAAATGACCAAATTTTAGATTTTCTTAGCACTTGCAGATGACAAACTAAATGCTGCAAAATTTGTTTTAAAGGGTAGAAAACATTGTTTGAAAAGAAAAAAAAATGTTAGTTACTAGCATTTTTTAATTTTTTGCAATATGTTATTGAAAGTCCTTTTCCTTGGGGTTGTCAAAAGCTGGAGATGTGTGGTATAGAGCTAAGACTTTGGATTTTGTCTTAAGGGTTTACAATGCAATTACATGTACTTGTATAATGAATAATCAGGAGTAAAAAAATACTTGTCTACATGATGATGATTATATCCCCCCCCCCTCCCCCCGTAACAAAGTTGAGGGGCTATACAGGAATCACCATATGTGATAGCTCTAGTCTGATATGGTTTTATACTGTTTTTAACACTTTACCAAAGAACAAAATTTTAGACTGGTCCAAATTGAAAGCATTTGAAGATGACAATTTTAGTTTGGTTCAAATGGTGCAATTGCTAGTTGATAGGGTAGAAAACATTTTGGGAAAAGGAAAAAAATGCATTTTCTCCTTTTCCCACAATGTTTTCAAAAGGCTTCTTTCCAAAGGTTGTCAAAAGTCTTCATTGTAGAGTAAAGGGTTAACATGACCGCATGACTGTTACAGAGTGTCAAGCTGGTTACCAGTTTATCCCAGGTAACACAGACCCCAAGTGTAGACCATGTCCAGTCAATCAGTACAGGGAACCAGGATCAGCAAGCTGCAGTGTTTGTCCCCCAGGTTTTGTTACTATAACAACAGGAACCCTGTCATTATCTGGATGCTTACGTAAGTCTTTTGTAATTCTTCCTAACTCTCTATCACACAATCCCAAGTTTTAACAGCCTTGAGGAAAAGCCTCAAAGCAATTAACCTGCATTTTCTCCTTTTCCCACAATGTTTTTTACTCTTTAAATACAAATATTGAGTCACATTGAATTTTTCGTCTGCAAGGGCTTTCAGTTTGTAATAGTCTGAGACACTGTTGTCTGGTGAATGGTTTATCCCATGACGACACAATCCCTACTTTTGACGACCCTGAGAAAGAGGCCTGTAGAAAACATTGTGGGAAAAGGAGAAAATGCTGGTTACCAGCATTTTCTCCTTTTCCCACAATGTTTTCTACCATTCTCAAAACAAATTTCAATTTTTCAGTCAATTTTATTTTGTTGTCTGCAATTGCTTTCAATTTGGACAAGCCTGTAATATTCTCATTTGGTAATGAGTTATGTCAGCAATATTGACAGCTCTGTATTTCGATAGGTGAAAGCAACACTATTCTAAGTGCCTGTACATTGTACAGGCACTTAGATTAGTGTTGCACTCACCTATTGATTTTGTCCTTTGGTATAAACATACTTTATTCCTTTTCCTTCTAAGTAACTAAAGTGATAGTAAAAGCCCAAATATATTATGTTTTTGGAAATAATAACTCTTAATCGGACAGTTTAGATTCAAGATCAGACTGCACATAATCAGTGATTTTTTTACAATTTGCTATAAGTGTGTCCTGGGACTCGTTGGGATGAAAAACTATGAGTCTGAAACCAACTTTACGAGTCCCACCTTTTAACTCATTACCAAACGGCAAAATTTTAGGTTTTTTCAACTCGAAAGCATCAACAGACAACAAAATAAAAGTTATTGAAGATTTGAAATTTGTTTTGTGAAGGGTAGAAAACATTGTCGGAAAAGGAGAAAATGCTGGTTACCAGCATTTTCTCCTTTTCCCACTATGTTTTCTAAAGGCTTCTTTCTCAGAGGCGTCAAAATTAGGGATTGTGTGGTAACGAGTTAAACCCCATTTAAAAAAAATATTGTTCAAATTGTTAAAAAATCTGTATGGTCTGATTTATGAATTCTCAGTCATGAATTCTCTTTACTTTCGTAAGTTAGCCAACTGAAAAGTTTAAGCCAGTGTGACTTGAATTCTCTCAGTTTCGAATCGGCTGGGGCCGAATCCACGCCGATTGAACTAGCCGGTGATTTCTCATTATTCTTGACATTTTTATCAGTATGTAAGTCACTTTGAGTCAGCGGGTCAGACTCTTGTGATTTCATAAACAAACTAGTTAAAGTTTGTTGTTTGTGATAGGATTTTGCCTTCTTTTTGGTGGCATTGCTGACGCTTTACATCGTTAAGATATACGCATTGGAATTTTTTAGACGGAAATCGTTTGAGGATATCGAAATCGCTCGGGTATAAAAAAGATTGAAAAAGTAATTATTTGCTGATGAGGAAATGAAATGATAGTTGTTCAATCATACTGACTACAATTTTCTGCAATTAAGAAAGAAAGAGTAGGCTTATGCCTTGGAGAGGATCTATAACGTACGTGCTGGATGTCGATCTTCCGTGTACCCGAATAAAAAGAAAACCGGAAACCATTCCATAGACTAGATTACTTAGGCTAAAAATAAACCGGAAAATGAAGGTACCACCAGTCTAGAGTAGAAAAATTACCGGTGTTTTGATAGAAAATGTAAACACTTTAATTGATCGGGATCAAAGGAAATTTTGCAAAAGGCATTGATATCAAAATCAGTGCGTCTCGAAAATGCACATATCTCAAAGTTTTGCGTCCTCGGTAATTTCTATGCGTCCCTGACGCGGGACGCACAGGTAAATGAAACACTGCATAATGTGCAGTCGGATCTTGATCTACGCTGTCTTCAAAAGGTCAGTGAGTAGCACTTAACAGCCCAAGGGTTAATGAAGTAGATTACAAACCATACAAAATGCTATAAGATATCAGGTAAAATATTTTGAATTCAAGAATTCTTGTTTGTTTGTTTATAAGGTGTTTAAAACTGTCTTCAACATGATTTAAGTAGTATCACAACAGCCATTGTACTTATCCATGCTTTCCTGTAGTTTATTCAACACCCCCCATTGGAGGGGATATAAAGGAATTACCATGGCTCTTTATCTGTCTGTTCGTCCATCAATTTGTTTGTCCATCAATCTGGCTGACTGTCTGTAGACGCAAATTTGTCCTGCAAAATCCTCGGACACTTTTCAATGTACTGAACTCAAATTTACACACAGTGTTCCTATACTGAAGTTGTGCATGTACAACTTTTATGACCCTGCTGTGATTTGTTGCTGAATTATCTCCTCTTGAATGTTTTTCTTTTTCTACTTTTACTTTTATACTTAACCATTCTGCATTCTGTGACAAAGACCTCTTTCTGTGACAAGGAGCTGGTGGGGCAGTATAATCACATGTAGTGATAGCTCTTGTTTTGCCAGTACTTTGCACAATGTCTTTTCTAAGCCACTGGCTGATTTCCTGTTGAAACAATGATCAGAATAGGGAGAGAAATGAGCCCTGTCTAAATATCATCCATGCTGGAAAAGAAATTGGTCAAACAAAGAATTTGAACCAACAACCTGCATTAACTCTTATTTTGACACCCTTAATTATTCTAACAATAGAAGGGGTGTGTATTTCCAGCTAATTGCAGTCCTGGTACATACTACGATGGTAATGCATGTGTGGACTGTCCTATTGGACAGTACCAAGATTTGCTGTATAGTAGACAATGTAAACCGTGTCCTGACTCAGAAACAACAGCACAGGAAGGCACTGTCACAGAAAATGATTGCATAGGTAAGAAAAAACTTTTTTCCATTTAGTATATACAGGTGTTATGCAATTGTACCCTTTTAACCCTTTCTTGAATAAATCTGATCTTAACCCATTACCAAACAATAATATTTTAGACTGATTCAAATTGAAAGCATTTGCAGACGACAAAATAAAAGTGACTGAAAATTTGAAATTTGTTTTGTGAAGGGTAGAAAACATTGTGGGAAAGGGAGAAAATGCTGGTTACCAGCATTTTCTCCTTTTCCCGCAATGTTTTCTAAAGGCTTCTTTCTCAGGGGCGTCAAAAGTAGGGATTGTGTGGTAATGGGTTAAATGACCTTGAGAATAAAGGCTGGTTTTTTTTTTTGGGGGGGGGGGGGGAAGATGAAAATGTTGGTTTTAACCAGATTTTTGTTATTTCCCAAGAAATTTTGTACCTTTTTAAGGACAAATTTAGAACCCCTTTTCATTAAGTTGACTCTTTCTCGACCAAATAAGTAAAATGGAAATAATTTTTATATGCCTGAAAGATGATATTATGTTATGGCTTTAGTGGCTGTACGTCTTTTAGCAATTACTTGTGTGTGTAATTTCTCCTTCAATTGGAATTATGTGAAACTTACCATGATGTATCTCTATAATGTATACTATAGTTGTTCATGTGACTTGTAAAATTTGGATCATTGTAGGTATTCTACATTTTAACCCATTTCACTGACAATCCCCTTGGGGCATATATGTGCTGCTCTGCAAAGGCTTGTTTGTTTTGTTAGGGGGTATATGGGTAACTTTTTGAGACATTCTTAACCCTTATCATGCTGTTTGCGATTATGGATAACTTTTGCGGAGAGTGTACAGCAAGATCAGCCTGCACATACGTGCAGTCTGATCTTGCTGTACACTCTCCGCTGCTTTATCGGTAGTTTGGGTCATATAAGCCCAGCCCAATGCCCGTACATTTAGCAGAATATTTTTGTGTAATCGTCAACAATTTTTATTTGGCAGGATAAGGTTTAATTTCTTCTCTGTTTCTTAGCTTGCCCAGCTGGTTATGACTTTACACAAGGAGATACAACCTGTAGACAATGTCCTCTGAATTATTACAAGTCTGATGGAGATACCAGGTGTGTAATATGTGGAGATGGATTTGTTACGGAATCTGCTGCAAGCACTTTGCCTACGGATTGTAAACGTAAATATCTCTTCGATTTTTTTTTTTAATTGTATATGTTTTTCTTACTTTTTTTCCTTTCCTTTTTTGTGATGATATGAGAGAAATTGTACTTGAGTCTTTACCAAACAAAAAATCTAGACCTCTGCAAATCAAAGGCATCAGCGCATGTCAGATTAAGTGTGGTTGAATTTGTGGTTGGAAGGTTAGAAAACATTTTGGGAAAAAGATAAAATGCTGGTTACAAAAGGCATTTTTGCTCGGGTCGTTAAAAATTGAGATTGCTTTCAATTTGGACAGGTCTAAAATTTTGTCGCCAGGTAAAGGGTTAAGGAGGAATCCTTGTAACAAATGTACAATGTTTTGAAACATTGTAAAGATAATAGGATTGAATAGTGAAGCATTAATGCTCTTTTTCTGCGTTGCGTAACCCTTTACGACACCATGCCAATGTTTTTGGTGACCCTGGAAAAGATTCGTTTTGAAAATATTGTGGGAAAAGGAGAAAATGCTGGTAAAATAACCAGCATTTTCTCCTTCTCCCATGATGTTTTATACCATATTAAAGAAAAATGGCACCATTTGAATGCATTGAATGTCTGCAAAATTCTATGCTTTCAATTTTGATATGCCTAAAATTTCATAGGTTGGTAAAGAGTTAACCCTTTACTATCCACTAAATTTTGGACTGGACTGGACCGAATTCAGAGCATTTGCAGATGGCAAATGTTGCTAAAATAATTATTTCTGTCTGTTTTAGGGTAGAAAACATGATGGAAAAAGGTAGAAAATACTTGTGACCAGAATTTCTGATTTTCCAGATGGTTTCAAAATTTTTCTTTCTCAGAGTCTTCTAAACTTGAGAATGAATTGTAAACACTTAACTTTTTAACCAATGAGAAAATGTTAGACTGGTCCAAATTGAAAGCCCCTGTAGATGACAAAATAAATGTAACTGAAAAATTGAAATTTGTTTCCAGCAGGTTAGAAAACATTGTGAGAAAAGGAGAAAATGCTGGTTACCAGCATTTTCTTCTTTTCTCACAATGTTTTCAAAAGGCTTCTGTCTCAGGGTTGTAAAAATCAGTGATTGTTTGGTAAAGGGTTCAATAACAAAAAGGCTGGTCTTTTAGAGCTAACATATGGCAGAAATAAAAAAAAAGGGTATTCTTCAAGAACAAAGTCACCTTAAGCAGGAGATAAATTTTATCATTTTCAGCTGACTGTGAGCCAGGATTTTATTACCCAGATATAAACTTGACAGTTTGCATCAAATGTCCAAAAGGACAATACCAACCAGAACCCGTCCAGGATGCCTGTATTTTCTGTGATCTTGGTCTAACCACAGTTGATGAAGGAGCTCCTACAATTGATTTATGTATTGGTATGTCTAGTCAACATAATATTACAGTATATTACCAAATATTTATATATCCCTGATTGAAGAAAGACTTTGATTACAAATGTGATTAACTCATTACCAAATGACAAAATTGTTGGCATGTCGAATTTGACAGCATTTGCAGACACAAAGATAAAAGTGACTGAAAATTTGAAATTTGTTTTGTGAGGGATAGAAAACATTGTGGGAAAAGGAGAAAATGCTGGTTACCAGCATTTTCTCCTTTTCCCACAATGTTTTCAAAAGGCTTGTATGGTAAGGTCGTCAAAAGTAGGGATTGTGTAGTAATGGGTTAATTGATGGTATGGTGCTTAAAAATTGTATGGTGTTCAACCCTTTCCCAAACAAGCCCTTGTTTTTACGTGTCTGCAGTACAAGTCTTTTAAAAACAATGTGGGAAAAGGAGAAATTGCTCCTAATGAGCAATTTCTCCTTTTTCCACAGTGTTTTCTGTCCATAAGGATAATTTTCTGCCATTGTTATGAAAGTTGAAATTGTCATCTGTAAACTCTATCAGTTTGGAAGAGTCTAAAATTTGTCGATTGGGAAAGGGTTAAAAACACTGTTTCAGCCATGTAACGGCAGCCAATGTACCTATCCTTGCTTTCCTGGAAGTACTTCACATATAATTCTTTCCAAGCCACTGACTGCTTTCCCACATAATCTTTGTCAAAACAATGGTCAGTAGTGAGAGAGGAATAAATCCTGTCAGTATGACCTCACGAAGAAATTGGCTGAGCCAACGTTGTCTGTGCATGTCATATTCTTCGAAGATTCGACTGTTATATGACGCATCACTAGCCCCGAAAGCGGGCTGACTAATATTACGCTCTATAAAGTAGCAATGTAGAAAACAGCAGTTATCAATACGTTTGAGGAGAAATGAGACCTGCTTTAGCTCCAGATTTCTCTAAACTGATGATCATAGCTGAGTGAATTGCACGAGGTTGCGTTTTATTGAGTAAACCTTTATTTTAGTCTGAAATTCAAAGTGACGGTTGTCGTGTAGGAAAGTGGTTCGGTTCTGTACCCAGGATGCCCATATTAGATAGATGAGTATTTATAGAATGCCATCTAGCGGGAGATAATGGCTGAACCAGGGATTGAACCGGTGACCTCCTGTTCTCAAGTCCTGGACGATACTGGCTGAGCTACTGGGGTCGGAGATAGCGGGAGTGTATGATTGATTTGTGCAGTGTTATTTGAATTCACTTTAGTTGCCATATATTACCATATATTTGTCTGGCACTGAGGAAGAAGGTTGTTTTATAACAAAGTTAAAAAAAATCAAAATCGTGGTGAAGAGGTTTTCTATTTTTCTCAAATTGTTTTTTGTCCTTCAAGAAAATGCTTTCAAAAATTCAGGGGAAAATGATTAACCCATTGCCACACAATCCCTACTTTTGACGAGCCTGAGAAAGAAGCCATTAGAAAACATTGTGGGAAAAGGAGAAAATGCTGGTAACCAGCATTTTCTCCTTTTCCCACAATGTTTTCTACCCTTCACAGAACAAATTTCAAGTTTTCAGTCACTTTTATTTTGTCGTCTGCAAATGCTGTCGATCTGGACAAAACTAAAATTTTGTCGTTTGGTAACGAGTTTAAATGACCAGAATGGTCTCCTTTTAGCACTTTGTTTATAAAAAAAACAATTGCATAATTTTAGCTATGCCTAATTATTGTTGTGTGCAAAATGCTATTAAAATAGCTATGTCTAAAACAATTTGTTTGGTAAAATTTTAAACTTCAACTAATGGCGTCTGTATCAAAGAAATTTGGGGTTTATTCAGTTACAACTAGTGGCACTCCAAGTTTTCTTACTTTGCTGTTGAGATAGAATCACATGTGCACTAGGCAGTTGATCTGCAGGTCTAAAACGATTTGTTTGATGAAATTTTAAACTTCAACTAATGGCTTCTGTATCAAAGAATTTTGGGGTTTATTTAGTCACCACTAGCTGCACTCCAAGTTTTCTTACATTGCTGATTGGGATAGAATCATAAATGCACTAGGCAGTTGGTCTGTATGCCATCTTTTCTAAACACTCCACCGTGATTTTGTAGATGTATGTCCAAGTGGTACAGAATGGGATGACATCACTGGAGAGTGTGATTCCTGCCCGACAGGTTCTTATAAAGAGAGAGGCAGAGAGAGTACATGTCAAGACTGTGACAATGGTTTCACAACAAGCTCACCTAGAGCTCCCTCTAAGGATTATTGTGTCCGTAAGTAACTCAAAAACTCTGTTACTTCTGTTCTTCACTTCAGTCTGTGCCATTGATTTCTGATCACTTTTACATGTAACTTGCATTACTACGTTTACCTTAACCCATTACCAAACGACAAAATTTTAGGTTTGTCCAAATTAAAAGCATTTGCAGATGACAAAATAAAGAGGACTAAAAATTCAAAATTCGTTTTGTGAAGGGAAGAAAACATTGTGGGAAAAGGAGAAAATGCTGGTTACCAGCATTTTCTCCTTTTCCCACAATGTTTTCAAAGGCTTTCTTTCTCAGGGTCATTAAAAGTAGGGATTGTGTGGTAAAGAGTTAACCAACATGGATGTTTGTTTGCATGGTGTTTTTCAGCCCAAAATTACAACAGCCTCATGATTCATAATTATGGCTGCTCTCATGAGTTAGTGTAGGGCTAAAGTTTTGCAGTGTCTTGCCCAAGGTTTCTCCTTAACTCGTTACCACACAATCCCTACTTTTGACGCCCCCGAGAAAGACGCCTTTAGAAAACATAGTGGGAATAGGAGAAAATGCTGATAACCAGCATTTTCTCCTTTTCCCACATTGTTTTCTACCCTTCACAAAACAAATTTCAAATGTTCAGTCACTTTTATTTTGTCATCTGCAAATGCTTTCAATTTGGACAAGCCAAAGATTTTGTTGTTTGGTAATGAGTTAACCAATATATACTGTTATCACAATTGAAGGTGGTTTAAAATATTGCGGTACACAGAGAAATGTTAGCTATCAGCAGTTTCTCCTTCTGCAATATTTTACAACCTTTTAAAAAAAAAAGTACCATGATTTATTGTTTACGAATGCTGTCAGTTTGGACAAGTCCAATTACTTGTTATCTTGAAAGAGATTTAAGGCTTTAACTAAAGTGCTTCAAAGTGAGAAACATGATTAATTCTAAAAACTGAAAGGAAACCTAGCAAGAGTTGTTGGCAAGAAGGAGGACCCAATTGATTGAAGAATGTAGATCAGACTGTGTGTTTTGTGTAGTGTGATCCTGATCTATATGGCCTACAGAAGGAACTATACTGGTAAGTGGCATTGTCTTTATGGGTTTAGCCCATTACCACACAATCCCTACTTTTGACTACCGTGAAAAAGAAGCCTTTAGAAAACATAGTGGGAAAAGGAGAAAATGCTGGTTACCAGCATTTTCTCCTTTTCCCACTATGTTTTCTACCCTTCACAAAACAAATTTCAAATTTTCAGTCACTTTGATTGTGTCGTCAGTAAATGCTTTCGATTTGGACAAACCTAAGATTTTGTTGATAGGTAATGAGTTAACTTGTATGTAGACGTTATGAAAAATGGCTCAAATGCTTAATTATACAGGTAGCTAATAGAGTAATAGCCATTTTGGAAATGCACTGGTGTTTTTGGGATTGTCCATTAACAAAAGATTGAATTTAGAATTGAATTTTCTCTGCAGCTGACTGTGTTGAGGGCCAGTTTTGGGATGGGGTAAGCTGTATGCTATGCCCACCTGGGTTTTATCAGGATCTAAAATACCAAACAAGGTGCCTACAATGTCCTGCAGGTACTTTTGTTGCTGCCATCGGTACAACTTCCAGATTTGAATGTCAAGGTAGGTAGTGAATAGACATCTTCCAATTTTCCAATCATATTGCAGTAGAAAATAAATGCTTCAATAGAATAAAGTAATATTTTTTAGCCAGTTGTCGTCATCTACATTTGCCTTAACTGTTTACCTCACTATCCCGACTTTTAACAAACCTGAGAAAGAAGCCCTTAGAAAAATTGTGAGAAAAGGAGAAAATGCAGGTAATCAGCATTTTTTCCTTTCCCCTCTATGTTTTCTACCCTTCCCAAACCAAATGCCAAATTTTCAGTCACATTCATTTGGTCGTCTGCAAATGCTTTCAGTTTGGACCAGTCATTTTTATATGTAACAGATTAATTTTTAGAATAAATTTATGACTTAATGCACAGACAGACTATTACATTGATAAACAAGAGGAGATTAAGTGCTTTTTGCTAAATGGGAAGGTTTTATTTTCACTGCTTGTACTGCTTATTTTATTTTTATTTATTTTTTCAAAGATCTGTGTCCTGAAGGTGAAGAATTACTCCCAGATAATCAGGGCTCTTTTGTGTGCAGGCCTTGTCCAATTGGAGAGGTGAAGGTTGCTCCACAGTCAGTGTGCACAGAATGCCAACCTGGATTTACTACATCTGATGAAGGAAGCATAGTCTGTGTTCGTAAGTAATGTACCATGTTGTCTCCTTTTAAACCCCACAGGGGCATTACAGTTTCCAAAAGGGAGATAAAATAACAATGTCGTCTTCCTTTTAGTAGTGACAACAGCTAATTGATTGATATGTGAGAAACTCCTTGACCCATTACCACACAAGCAAAATTTAGACTGGTCCAAATTGAAGCATTTGTAGACAACAAAATAAATGTGACTGAAAAATTGAAATTTGTTCTGGGAAGGGTAGAAAACACTGTGGGAAAAGGAGAAAATGCTGGTTACCAGCATTTTCTCCTTTTCCCACAGGGTTTTCAAAAGGCTCTTTCTCAGGGGCGTCAAAAGTAGGGATTGTGTGGTAATGGGTTAAAACCTTCTGTTTAACTCTATACCACATGATGCCAAGCATTAAAAACCTTGACTTTCGACAACATTGTGGGAAAAGCAGAAAATACTGGTAACTAGCTTTTTTTTTTTTTGCTCAGCGGTTTTCAAAGAAAATGTTGAGGCATTGTTGTAGCCCTTGGACATTTTAGAATATCTATATTATTACTGAAGTTATTCAGTTCAAGTTGGACAAGTTGTTAACTTTTAAAAGGGGAACTCATACAACAGGGGCAGGCAATCACCAAATTGTATTTGACACAGTTATGCCCCATTTTTTGATTAAAATTTTCAGAAACTTTGGCATTTTATAATATCTGTGTTGTTACTTTGTACAGCTGACTGTAGGCCAGGGTTTTACTGGGCTGGCCAAGGCTGTCAAGCATGTCCCAAAGGAACATATCAAGGAGAATTTTATCAAGAGTCCTGTAGACCATGTCCCCCTGGAAGATATACAAGGGAAACTGCTTCTACAGTTGTGAGCCAATGTATAGGTACTGTATATATTATGTTTACTTTTTCCAAAATGACAAAATTTTTGGACTTGTCCAAACTGAAAGAATTTGCAGACAACAATTTCAATATGGCTCAAATTGTGCAAATTTTCTTTGTAGAAATTTTCTTCGGAGAAAACATAGTGGGAAAAGGAGAAAATGGTGGTTTTCAAAAGGATTTCGAATTTGGACTTGTCGGGATTGAAAGCATTGGCAGAGGACAAATGTGGTTCAAGTGATGATTTCAATCTTTGAATGGTTAAAAACATTTTGGAAAAGCTTTCTCCCTTTACCATTTCATTTTAAAAAGGATTCTTTATCAGGTTTGTTAGAAGTAAAGATTGTGAGGAAAAGAGTTATGCATCTATAATACAGGTTCAACCTTTTGAAAACGAGGGATGTTATGTGATAAAAAAGTTTTGCCAAAAAAAAAAAATGGAGAAGCTTCATGCTAAACCATATACAGTTTGTCCTTTAATCACTATGTTTTCAAAAGCTCATCACTTAACGCTTTATCACACAATCCCTAGTTTTGACAACCCTATAAAAGAAGACGAGAAAATGCTGGTTACTAGCATTTTCTCATTTTCCCACAATGTTTTTTTACCCTTATTAATTCAAATTTCATTTTTTGACTTGCATTCATTTGACTTAGATCCTAATGAAATGTTTTAGTTTGGTAATGAGTTAAAATTGTGTCTGACAGATATTTGTCCGAGTGGAACTGAACTGCAGTTTGACGGAACTTGTCGAGAATGCTTAATGAACTACTACAGGACACAAGGTCAAGATTCGCTGTGCAAGTCATGCCCAGGCCAGTTTTTTACTCGCACAGAAGGTTCTGTTAGCATCGACGAATGCCTTCGTAAGTTGGTATTATATATTTTTGAAAATCATAGAAATGTGACTTGGAATTTGGTACTGTCAGTCTACATTACTGCAAACGCCAAAGTCAAGTTTTACTTTGCTGGTTGTGAAAAATTAAGTCTTTCATCAATTAAACATGCAACGTTTATGTCTGTTGCAGTTAACCCTTTGCCACACAATCCCGAGTTTAATGACTCTGAGAAAGACTCCTTTAACCCATTACCAAACGACAAAATTTTAGACTGGTCCAAATCGTAAGTATTTGCAGACAACAAAATAAACGTAACCCAAAAACTAGAATTTGTTTCCAGTAGGGTAGAAAACAATGTGGGAAAAGGAGAAAATGCTGGTTACCAGCATTTTCTCCTTTTCCCACAATGTTTTCAAAAGGCTTCTTTCTCAGGGGTCGTTAAAAGTCGGGATTGTTTGGTAAAGAGTTAAGAAAACATTGTGGGAAAAGGAGAAAATGCTGGTAACCAGCATTTTCTACTTTTCCTACAATGTTTTCTTTCCTTTTAAAGATACATCCCTTTATTTGAGCTATATCTGATTTGTATTCAGCAAATGCCTTATTTTGGATCAATCTTAAATTTTATTCTTTTGTCATAAAAAAGGATTTTTTCCTTCTTTTTTTTGAGCTTTTTCTTTTTAGTGTATGACTTAGGTAAGTTGATAGTTATTCAATATGATAATCTTTTTCTTGAAGTTTTAAGTTTCTTACCTTTTACTGTAGTACATTTCAATAAAAGAAAAATATGTGATAGAAAAGAAGAAACATTTACCCTGTTTGAAATAATAGTGAAGCTTATAAAATTTTGATTTTGTTTTGTTATTAAGAAAGACTGATTAAGTAGAATTTTTTTAATTTCAGCACCATGTTTAGTAGGAACCTACTGGGACACAACACAGTCAAGGTGCAGCCCCTGCCCCGAGGGATCCTATCAGGACAGGGACTATCAGAGACAATGTAAGGCTTGTGGTGCGGGGCTAACAACTCTAGACTCTACTAGAACGACAATGATCACAGGAGCCGCTTCACAGTCACAGTGCTATGGTAGGTCTATACTTCTTCAGCCATGCTCTGGCAGGGGGTTATATTCTGTGATGCATTATAACAATGTGTGAAGCAAGTTATCACATAATTATGAAACCATCAATGATTTTGTGGAGCAAAGGATGAATGGTGCTTGGACATACAAAATGGTTATTGGACATCTATAAAATTCAATGAAAGCAAAATGTTTTGACACAGGTCAACCTTGGCAGACAGTGCAGGCTGATCTGCATGAATCCTTTTATTAAACATATTACGCATTAACTCTTTACCAAATGACAACATTTTGGAGTAGTTCAAATTGAAAGCATTTACAGACTACTTAATAGATTTGAATCAAAAATTGAAATTTAATTTTGAAGGGGTAGAAAACATTGTGGGAAAAGGAGAAAATGCTCGTTACCAGCATTTTCTCCTTTCCAAGAATGTTTTCAAAAGGCTTCTTTCTCAGGGTTGTTAAAAGTCGGGATTGTGTGGTAAAGAATTAAAACATTACTGATAATCAGCATTTTCTCCCACTCTGAAAGCCTGCAGTGATCTTCCATCTGTCTGTCTGTTCCTGCAACACAATATTGCTTTGTATCATCAATAATTTGAACCCCGTTGATTTCGAAAAACAATCTACAGTATGATAGGGAAGGATATTCATTTAAAGTTGTAAATTTACATTTCTTGTTTCTGCAACTAAGTGTGCATTGTTACAACTTGAACTGTTCATTTACATCATCAAGGCATTGAACCCTATTTAAAGAATACCCAGCAATCATTGCAGGAAAACCAGCTATTTGATGACTTGTACAGTGCCGTCTTGGATTAGCCTGCATGGACTGCGCAGGCTGATCCCAGACGACACTTTACACATATGTCCTGATGTCCCTTTTCGCATGTAGCAACCCATCTGTCATTTATCACACCTAGCGGACTGTAAGGAAGGAGAGATGGTTATGTCTGGATCTGGATCAGACCTGTGTGAAAGCTGTCCAAAAGGAACCTATCAAGACAAAAAATACCAAGACACCTGTATACCTTGCCTTGAGGGGCTAACAACTGTAGGCACAGGGTCAAGAATGAGCTCAGACTGCTTTGGTAAGATACTTTTCTTCATTTTTGTCTTTCCAAAATAGAAATATATTAGCCCTTTAATACGGGTTTGAAAACAATTTTGACAAAAAATAGTTCATACCTTGTTTAAATCATTTTAAAGACAAATTAAATTTAGCTACACTTAAGTTCTTAAACTAATGATTTCAATAAAGACTATTCTGAAGTTTTGATATCTCATAAAAATGATTCATTAACTGATAACAAAATTCAATATGGCTTGCAGCACGCAAAAAGGGGCATTCAGACATTTATGTAAAGTGTCTTCTCGGATCATCCTATGCAGTCCACGAAGGCTAATCAGAAACAACACCTTCTGTTTTTACGTAATTTTCTGTTTTGCACAAGTCTTCTATAATACAAAATCTAATGTAACCGTAAAGTGCCATCTCGCGCAGGCTAGTTCAATAGGTTACTGTACGCAATTGTCCAAATACTCCTTTTCACATGTAGCAGGCGATATGTAAGAGACAGCCTGTGAGATATAACATGATTTGCACTCTTTTGTGGTTGGACTATATATACAAGTGAAATTGTTATATCAAAAAGAAGAATTACTTGTTATAAAGTCTTGTTAAAACTTTAACCTGTAGATCCCTGTGAAAGTGGCCGAACCTACAACCCCAACACGGAACAATGTGATCCTTGTGGATTCAGTCGATACAGAGACAGGACAATGGATAGACTGTGTAGAGACTGCGAAGATGGGTTTATAACCTTGACTGACACAGCTTCTCAGTGTATACCTAGTAAGGTCTACTTGTTTGTGGTAAAATGTGATGAGCATGTTTCTTTTTGTAGTCAAAAGTAGAAATGGACTTGTTTTGTTTGTTTTGTGTTTTAGTCTTAAAGTGCTGGTTGACTTTGATTGCTTTTGTGGACAGCATAGATCAAGATTACATTGCACAGAATGTGCAGTCTGATCTTGGATCTACACTGTCAACAACTTATGTTGCATATTCTGACCAAAACTACCTTGCTAAAACAATATTTTGGATATTTTTCTCAATTGAGAAATAATCTCAATAGAAACTTTGTGGGAAAAAACAGATAATGCTGAAAAGCGGTGCTGTATTCTTTTCTAACATTACCATACTTTGTACCTTTTAAATGAGAAAAAAAAAGGGGGGCGGGATTTTATGTTTGTCTTCTTTGATTGACAAGTGCTTCAAGACCTTTACAGAAATATTGAGGTATATGGACTAGTCTGTTGGACCATTGATGTTATATGGACCAATGTGAAATGTTTTCAAACAGTCCCTTAGGGCTAATAAAACAAATGGTGAATTGCTGTTTCTGCCTTGTGACTGTGCATCAAGAAGTGTAATTTCATATTTCATAATTCATTTCAGATCCTTGCCTTCCTAGTCAGCAGTTTGATGGGACATCCTGTTTTCCATGTAAGAAAGTAAACATTAAATTTTTTATCAGATTACAAAATTTCAACTTTGTCCAAATTGAAAGCATTAGCAGACAGTAATTTCACTGAAGCTTCACCATTTCATTCTTATTTCTTGTAAGCATTTCTTGCCTTATTCTCAAGGGCTGTCTTAGTTTGAAAATAATACAGCTTCTGGTTTAGCCAATTAGAAGTTATGTTACTTCCTAAATCTAGAACTGAGCTTAGAATGAAATTAAGAATGGTTGGTGAATATAAACCCTGGTCTACCGCAAGACAAAAATACTTGTCTGTTTGTTGATACATATTGCATAGCCCCAGTAGCTCGGTTTGTAGCATACTAGACCTAAAAAACATGGGGGGATTCGCTGGTTCATTCCCCTTCCTGGACGGTTCTTTTCCGAGGATTGCTGATAATCACTGAGACAGGATTCATTCTTCTCACATCTCTGACTGTTATTTTGAGGATGGTTATGTGAAAAAGCTGCCAGTGGCTTGGAAAGAATATTGTGCCGAGTACTGGTAAAAGAGAATCCCGAAAGCATAGATAGGACTGGTGCAGTGGCTACAGCGACGAAACTGAAATAATGTTGAAAATGACATTGTCTAACATACAATCAATCAGATATTGTGTCGATATATTTTTATGTCTTTTTTCTGACTTCAGTAATCTGTAATGTTGGGACATTCTTCAATCAAAATACCCTAAGGTGCACAGACTGTCCACCAGGAACTTACCAGGATGAGGTAAATCAGAGAGCATGTAAGATGTGTCCGACAGGCACCACCTCCAGTTCAAGGTCGACTCAGTCGAGTGATTGTATAGGTGAGTGTTTTGGAAGATTATTTAACCCTGTATAGCACAATAACAAGTTTTAAGGTCACTAGGATAGAAGCCTTTTGAAAACATTGTGGGGAAAGGGAGAAAATGCTGGTAATTGGCATTTTCTCCTATTCCACAATTTTTTTTTATCCTATCAAATGAAAACTGCACCATTTGAGGCGCACTGAAATTGTTGTCTTTAAATACTTTTGATTTGGAGTAGGCAAAAATTTGAAAGTGTGGTAATTTTCTCCTTTTCCCACAATGTTTTCAGAACCAACACCAGGGTTGTTAAAGATTAGATAGTGCTGCAAAATGTAAACACAATACATTGGTAATTTTAGACCTAGTTGTTTAGATATCTCACTGGTGTATTTTTCTATCATGATTCTGTCTCTACTATACCAACTCAAACTTTATATTTCAGACCCATGCCCAAGTGGCTCAGAGTTGCCCCCTACAGGATTAACAGATGCAGACTGCATTCTGTGTGAGAAGGGCTGGTATAAAAAGAAAGGGGAGACAATTGTTTGTGTACTATGCTCACCTGGTAGAACAACTCGAACTGCTGGTAGCTCCCAAGCTGAGGACTGCATCCGTATGTAACAAGTTTTTTTTCAAAGTTGAGGATTATATCTGTTTGTTACAAGCTTTGTTTTCCAAGCTAAACACTATATTGGTATGTAACAAGCTTTATTTTCTAGGTTGAAGGTTGAACATGCATGTGAAGAGCTTTATTTCCCCAAAGTAGAGGACAGTTTCTATTTGTCATGGGCTTTATTTTCCAAAATGAAGACTACATCTGTATGCCATTGACCTTGTACTTTCAAAGTTGATAACTGTATTCTGTATGTCGTTGGCCTTTCTTACCAAGCTGATCTCTGTATGTCATGGACTTTACTTTCCAAGCTAACAAGATACAATATATCTGTATTTCATGGGCTTTATTTTCAAAGCTGACAACTGGACCTGTATGTCATGGACTTTATTTTCCAAGCTGAGAATAGTATAGATCTGCATGTCAATCCATAGTTAAGTTTCTATATACATGTTCAGTTGTCTTTGAGGTTAGAGTAGATCAAGATCAGACACTGTAAATAACTAAATAAGAAGTATGATCTTAATCTACACTGTCAGCCATGTTTAGATAGTTTGACCAAAGAAAGCTCAAAGCTGTCTCTTTCCAGTGCTGAAACTGTCTGTGTATTAGGCTCTCTAGCGGTTCATAAATTATTATTTATATGAATCTGCTTGTAACAGCTGACTGTAAGGCTGGGTCCCAGATCAACAACAGAAATGACGGTTGTGATGTATGTGAACTTGCTACCTATCAACCAGAAGATCTACAAGCAGATTGTATTGAGTGTGAAGAGGGCCTGACCACTGACCAAACAGGTTCAGCTGAGAGCTCTGATTGTATAGGTATGTTGTTTGTTTTGTAGAATTATAATGACAAGAACTTCAGGTGCCTGAACACTTTACTAAACAATGCAGGGTTTTTATTACCTGGAGATAGAAGCTTTTTTTTAAAACATAGTGGGAAAAGGAGAAAATGCTGGTAACCAGCATTTTCTCCTTTTCCCACAAAGTTTTCTACTTTATCAAAGCAAAATTGCACCATGTGAGCCACTTTGAAATTGTCAGATCAGCAAATGTTTCCAATTTGGATAGGTCTAAAATTTTGCTGTGTAGTTCAAGAGTTAAAGTATTTATGGTGTGCACCCATTCAGGCTTTGTTCATGCAATAACTTGGCTGCTGTATAATAGGTCTTGAAATAAACTGACAAAAATATTCTTCTGGGTGAGATTGGTGAAGGTCAATGAACATGCACTGAGATGAACATTACATGACTTCTGTATGTCTTGCTCATAAAGTTTCTTATGCTTATGTAAAGGTTACCTTTTTTTTTTTTTTAAATATTCCAGATATATGTAACAGTGGTTTTGAGTTACAACCAGACAAGAAGTCTTGTATGGAATGTCCTAAGGGCAAATACAGAGAGAAAGGTGTTAATTCCATGTGTGAAGAATGTGATTCAGGATTCACTACAGAAACCATTGCCTCAGCAACTAGAGATAGTTGTGTTCGTAAGTGAAATTGTTGAATAAAACTTCAACAGTCCATACAAAAGAATGTTATTAGCTTGGCTGTTTTCGTTGTCAAGCAAAATCTTTTGACATTTTGAAATATCTTTCTTATTACTGAAGATTCTTACTTCAAACTTGGACATGTTGTTAACTTCCATATTTTCTGGACAATAGGCCATGGCTTACTGGTTAAAATGGTGGAAATTTTCAAGGCACGGCCTATGAAAAAAAAGTGGCTTACAGTCAATCGGTGTGGGATTCCCCATGTGGGCCCAATTTTGGTTCAACCAACCTTGATTTTTACACCTGTTCATTTATGATGTTGACTGGTACCAATCAGTGGTTAACTATATGTGTAATTTGGGTTAACTACACAGTCATGTAATATGTGTAGCATTAATTAATTCATTAAAATGACAATTTGAAAATTCTTTATAACATTTGACAATGGATAAAACAAATGATTATGATCTCAAATCCTCTGAGTGATTCTATCTCCAGAAGGTGAAATCACTCCAATAGAATGAAAAAAAAAATGCAAAAATAAGGGATAAGTTTGTTTCACATGTTTATTACATACAATATAATTATATACTTCCTATTTTGTCAAGTCAAAAATTTGTTGCTTTGAAAAGACTCAAGGGGTATGTTGTGCTGAAAAGCTGTTATTGTCTTATGACTCTTTAGGCATCAAAGAATACAATTTTACTTTTCAGGAGATTGCAAAAAGGGTGAAGGTTTTAACACTAGTTTGGGGCGGTGTGAGAAGTGTCCCATAGGTTTCTATCAGCCAAACCCTTACAACGAGAACTGTATAGCATGTCCATCATGGAAAACTACCTCAGACATTGGAGCTGATGATGCTGTAAAGTGCATTGGTAATTGCATCCTGGGTTTTTCAGCTAACTTAAGAAAAATTAAATGTATTGTCATAGGTCTAATGTGGGTGTATAGCCGTTTTGTCCGTTTCCTTTTGGTCATTCAAAGACTTTGACTTCTTTTAAATCTTTGTTATTACTAAAGATATTTTCTTAAATCTGGGGCTGGTTGTTCACCATCACATTACGAGAGAGGGAGGTAATTCTTAACATTTTTTGGACATAGTTATGAGCCTTTTTTTTACTTCAGTAGATACAAAAATGGTAGATACTAGTTCATGTTGAAATATTCTAATTTTTTGTAACAGACCCTTGCACCAGTGGCACATACAGAGATTCAACTGGAGAATGTCAACCTTGCCCAAGGGGATCTTACAGGGTTCAGGATGTCCACAGCACTTGTCAAAACTGTAGATTATCCTTTACGACACTCAGTACAGGAACAGCTGCAGAGAGTGGATGTGTTCGTAAGTATTAACATCTTCCTTTTCCCTTTTTACTTAGCTTTAGACTGTAAAAATAAATTCTGTGAACTTCGTCATCAAGTTCTAAAACAACGGAATCTTTCAAAGTTTTTTTTTGCCATAGGTAAGGACAGTGTAGATTAAATGTCTAAATACACATTCTGTGCTTTCTGATCCTGATCTACAATGTCCATGAAAGTGCTGTGAGTATGACTTTGCGGCTGTAGGTTAATATGGTATTTCAAAATATTATGATTGTTACTTGAGCATAACGGTACATCTGTTTAACCCTTTCCCAAACAATCCCTGGTTTTTACGGGTCTTGAATAGTAGCCTTCTGAAAACATTGTGGGAAAAGGAGAAAATGCTGGTAACCAGCATTTTCTCCTTTTCCCACATTGTTTTCTTCACTATAATAGACAGAAATCATATTTTCAGCAAGAGTTGAATTGTCATCTGCAAATGCTTTCAATTTGGTCATGTCCAAAAGTTTGTCATTTGGGAAAGGGTTAATATTCATCTGGAACTTAAATTTTGACTTACTGAGAATCTTGAGAGAAGTAGTGAAGCAAAATAGATAAGCCATGCTTGGGGAAAAAAGAATTTAATGCATATCTATGACACGTTATATCAAGCAAAACATTACATAATTATGGATCCATCTAATTTTGTAGTTTGGTAAAAAATTATTTTCTGATCTCTTATTACATTGCTACCATAGAACATACCCAATTTTCAGTCTTTTGATGATCTCTTTTATTAGCAAACTGTGGACCAGGTACCCACTGGAGCGAGGTGTTTCGAAGCTGTGTATCATGTGAACCAAACACCTTCAATAAAGTACCATACCAGTTTGAATGTCAGCCTTGCCCTGCCGAGTATCCAATCAATGAGGATGACTTTCTGGATTGTAGGAGTGAGTAGAAAATTATCTTGTCTCCTTAGTATCTCAACAGACTGACTTTGTAACCAGGATTTTCACCTGTTCCCGCAATGTTTCTTTCCTATCAGGTATAAGTTTTATCATTCAAGTCAACTTTTAAGTCATGTTTATTTTGTTGTCTACGAATGCTTCAATTTGACTAGTCTAAAATTTTGTTGTTTGGTAATGAGTTAATGCTTAATTCTTTACCAAATTTTAAGACAAATTGAAAGCAAAATGAAATGCGTTTGCAGACAATGAAATAAATGTGACTAAAAAAATTGAAATTTGTTGTAGGATGGACAGAAAACATTATTGGACAGAAAACATTATTGGACAGGGACAACCAGCATTTTCTTTTTTTCCAACAATGTTTTCAAAAGCCTTCATCCGAAGAGTTAACCCATTACCACACAAGCCCTACTTTTGACGCCCATGAGAAAGAGGTCTTTAGAAAACATTGTGGGAAAAGGAGAAAATGCTGGTAACCAGCATTTTCTCCTTTTCCCACAATGTTTTCTACCCTTCATAAAACAAATTTCACATTTCCAGTCACTTTCATTTTGTCGTCCGCAAATGCTTTCAATTTGGACAAGTCTAAAATTTCTTTGTGTGGTAAAGAGTTAAAAAGTCTGAATTGTGTGGTGGAGGGTTAACCCATTACCACACAATGTTGACTGGGAAAGTAGCCTTTTGAAAACATTGTAGGAAACGAAGAAAATGCTTGTGACCAGAATTTTCTTCTATTTCGCAAACTTTTCTGCCCTATCAGAAAACTTGAGCTTATTTGCACCAATTTTGAAATTGCTGTCTGTAGGTGTTTCGAAATTAGGAGAGGCTAAAATTTCTTGTTTGGAAAAGGGTTAACCCTTTACCACACGACAAAATTTTAGACTGGTTCAAATTGAAAGCATTTGCAGACGACAAAATAAAGGTGACTGAAAAATTGAAATTTGTTCTGGGAAGGGTAGAAAACACTTTTGGAAAAGGAGAAAATGCTGGTTACCAGCATTTTCTCCTTTTCCCACAGTGTTTTCAAAAGGCTTCTTTCTCAGGGGCGTCAAAAGTAGGGTTTGTGTGGCAATGGGTTAATAATACATTATGTGTTATAAATGATATATTGCAAACAGAGGAATGTCCGCCTGGAGAAACCTGGAACAGAGAACGGAAAGCTTGTAACTGGTGTGATAAAGGGCAATATCGACCCCAAGCGGACCCGGATGTTTGTACACCATGTCCAAATGATACAACAACCCTCACAGCCGGGAAAGCCTCTCTTGCTGATTGTATACCAGGTTGAAAAATGATTTTTCCTCTCGTAAAAAAAAAATGACAAATGCTGCGATTATGACTAAAACAGGATGTTCTTTTCTCTTTCAGAATTAAATCTAGAATGCAGGATTGGTAAAATCTAACCCCTTACCTCTTTTCCAAATGAAATATCATAGACGAGTCCAATTCGAAAGCACATGCAGGCAACAACATTTATATGTCACAAATGATGGAATTAGTATCTGTTATTGTAGTAAAAATTGTAGGAAAAGGCAAAAATGCTGGTTACCAGCATTTTTGCCCTTTCCTACAATGTTTTCAGGGTTGCTAAAACTTAGGATTGTGTGGTAAAGGATTAAAAACAATTGGTGCTTTGAAATAAATGTGTGTGCTGTATCTCTTGCATACTTTTCATTTGTGGTGCAAACGTAAAATTCCTGTGCAAAATAATAATCATGAATATGTGACAACTGCACATGTCCTAAATAAAGTAAATATTAATTTTGTCGTGTCCTTTTAATGATACATCTATACTTGTTTTCAGCCATCTTTCTACCCCATTTCATCCTTACTTTATGAAACTATAATCATTCTTGTATCTTCATGCCAAATATTGCTCCTGATGCCCGACAGGTTGCACAGATTAGACGGATAGAAGTAACTGTTGTACTTCATGTTTTAGAGGCCTTGAAAGCAATTCCTGTTGTTCTTTACGATTTTAAATGAGGTCAAAACTACCACATTTCTATCCTTTACACCATAAATATGTCTATGTTTACAAAGCTGAGCCATTTTGCACACTTTCAAGTTTTAACATTATTTTTTCATTGAGCTGTAAAGATGTACCTTAAAGTTACAAATATCAACTGTTTTTAAATTGGCCTGGGTATATGCAGTGGAACTAGTTTGATACATTTTGAGAGTAAATATGAACTACTCTCTTACAGGACAGTCCAACTTTCCTCTCAAAAAAACATGATATTAGCCCAAATGGTTTAGTGTTGCCTTATGTGATGAAATGAGGTCATCTTAACTCTTAACCGAACAACAAGAATTTGGACTAGTCCAAATTGAAAACATTTGCAGATAACGAAATAAAATTAATGTGAATCAAAAATTTTGAATTTTTGGAAGGGTAGAAAACATTGGGGGAAGGAGAAAATGCTGATCACCCTAAAGCAATTAAGTGAATAATTTTCATAGAGTGTTCTACTTGTATAAATTTGTTTGATTTAATTACATCTAGATCTACTTTCATAAGAAAAATTAATGATCAAGTTCAAATAACCAACATATTTTTCCTTTTTTTCCCTCAATGTTTTCTGTCTTCTCAAAGACAAAACCCATTGTGTGCACGAGTCAATATTTTTTACTAGATCATAACACAAAAGTTCCTGTTTGTAGATTGCTCACCTGGACAGTATTGGCAGACTGTGTCCAGGAGCTGTGTGGCTTGTGAACCTGGAACCATCCAGACAGCTTTCCGGCCCCATAATGAGACCATGTGCAACCCCTGTCCAGGGACAACCATGTACCAACCTATGTCTGGTCAAACTTCTTGTCTAAACTGCCCTGCAGGACAAATGGCCGCTTTGTCAAAAAGAAGCTGTAAATGTATGTATGTTTTATCTGTTTAACTCTTTACCACACAATCCCGACTTTAACCCTTTACCACATAATCCCGACTTTTAACGACCCTGAGAAAGAAGCCTTTTGAAAACATTGTGGGAAAAGGAGAAAATGCTGGTAACCAGCATTTTCTCTTTTTCCCACAATGTTTTATACCCTTTCAGAATAAAATTTCAATTTCTGATTCACATTCATTTTGTTGTCTACAAATGCTTTCAATTTGGATCAGTCTAAAGTTCTGTTGTTTGGTAAAGAGTTAAACACCCCTGTGAAAGAAGCCCTTAGAAAACATTGTGGGAAAAGGAGAAAATGCTGGTAACCAGCATTTTCTCCTTTTCCCGCAATGTTTTCTTCCCTTCCTAAAACAAATTTCACTTCAACAGTCACATTTACTTTGTCATCTGCAAATGCATTCAATTTGGACCAGTCTTTAATTCCATTGTTTGGTAAAGTGTTAACCTGTTTAGCTTGCCTGAGAGCTTTCTGCCCACTGCTTGTAAATGTCGGTTAGATAGGATATGCTATTAAAACTTACTTGCAGCTTCAAATCAATCTGGAATAGTCTAGCACTTTAAATTTTAGCATGAGTGAGAATAATTTTGCACCAAGAACAGCATTTAGAGATGGCTTGCAACATGCCAAAAGGGACATTCGGAAATTTGCGTAAAGCGTCGTCTCAGATTAGCCTGCACACACAGCACAGGCTAATCCGAAATGACACTTTTCGTTTTATGGAAGTCTTCTGAAGAACAAAATCTTATGTAGACGTAAAGTGCAGACTCGCATTAGTCTGCGTGGACTGCGCAGGCTGATCTGAGATGGCACTTTACGCAATTGTCCGAATGCCCCTTTTCATTTGTTGCAAGCCAGATAGAATATACCTTTAAAAAATTTCAATATCTCTGAGACTACTCAGAGTATTACTGCAGTGTCTTAGCCTATCATTTACCTTAGCATTTTATTTTAAAAAAATATCAAAGACCGATTGTTCACAAAAAAATTAAATAAGAATGCTTTTGTATTTGACCCTGATAAATGATGAAATGCAATGATATTTCAAGCAATGTGTGGAGCTGGACAATACTGGAATGAAGCTACTGGTGGCTGTAGAAGTTGTCCACAGAGTACATACCAGTCCACAGCTGGCTATCAGGAAAGCTGCCAGAACTGCCCCAGAGGTTCACATACAGCTGGTACAGGGTCAACTAGCGTGGATGATTGCAAACCTAGTATGTTGCTCTACTGAAGCATTCTACTTTTGCCATAGGTTCATTTAGAATGGGGAGAGTCAGCAATTTATTGAGTGAGAAAGGGATGACATAAATTGCTCTGCAGTGTTTCTACCATATCAAAGACAGAAATCATCGTTTAACCCTTTACTGAACAATCACTGGTTTTTACGACCCTGAGAAAGAAGCCTTTAGAAAACATTGTGGGAAAAGGAGAAAATGCTGGTAACCAGCATTTTCTCCTTTTCCCACAATGTTTTTTACCCTTCACAAAACAATTTCAAATTTTCAGTCACTTTTGTTTTGTCTTGTGCAAATGCTTTCGATTTGGGCAAGCCTAAAATATTATCATTTGGTAATGAGTTAACTCCTAACCAAACATAAAAATTCTGGATTAATCTATATTAAAAGCATTTGCAGGTGACAAAATAACTGTAAATCAAAGATTGAAATTTGTTTCCAGAAGGGTAGAAAACATTGTGGGAAAAGGAGAAAATGCTGGTCACCAGCATTTTCTCCTTTTCTCCACAATGTTTTCTAAAGGGTTCTTTTGCAGGGTCGTCAAAAGTAGGGATTGCTTGGTAATGGGTTAAGCTACAATTGATTTGTTATCTGCAAATAATTTCAGTTTGGTTAATTCCAAAGTGATATTGTTTGGTGAAGAGTTAAAGATTGCCATATTTGAATAACCCAACGAATGAAGGTTGTTTGAAAACATTTTGGCAGAACGCATTATATTGGTATTTTAAAGACTTTCACTGGTCCAAGTTGAAGGCATTTGCAGATGACCAATGTTCATACTCTGTTTAAACAAAAGACAGAAGTTTGAGCTTGACACTTTGTCTTCATAGACTGTATAAGTCAGTCTCTCTAACACACTTGTTAGATGACAATTTTGAATTTGATGAGAATGGCAGAAAGTTTTCCGATAGGCTGGAAAACACTGTGGGAAAAGGAGAAATTGCTCTTTATGAGCAATTTCTCATTTTCCCGACAATGTTTTCTGAAGCCTTCTACTGCAGACACGTATAAACCAGGGCTTGCTAGGGAAAGAGTTAAATCAGGACGAAGCCATGCATGATGGAGCGGTCCCCCTCAACACACCCAGTCTTAAAGTCCTCTTTTATTGATGACTCAAAGCCCATTTTCAGACAACAAATAGGATTAATGGCTCAGTTCCAATCCCAGACGAGCCCCCATCTTACAATCAAAGAAACAAATGAAATAATGCATAGCTGAAATACAAATGGCATGTGTCGGGATTCGAACCCATGCAGACGAATATCCTGAGAATATACTAGTTTGTTGTCTGAGAAACAAACCCACTCACCGTCATCATATCTCTTGACAGTAGGGTTGGTCATAATAATGCTTCAAAATATTAGTATGTGAATATAGTTTTATACATTTTCATGTTTTACTTAATATGTCATATTTTCTTGTCAGATTGGTGTCCCCCTGGCCAAGAACATGACGGTAGAAATTCCTGTTATGCATGTCGTCGTGGCTTCTACAGCAGTATGTATAATGAGTCTTGTCAGCCATGCCCTGAAGGAATGACAACATTCAGCCAGTCCTCTACCAGTAGTACAGATTGTTTTGGTAAGTCAGAAGTACTTTACTCTCTTTTCTCATGCTATGAAATAAGGTAATTATACTGCAGCTTTCACAATTTCTGTTGATTTTTGCGGCCATAGTAGATCAAGATCAGACTTCACAAAAATGCACCTTGTGCAGTCTGATCTTAGATCAACACTGTCCAATAAGAGGATATTATTCCCCAAACTATATCTTTGAAACAGCAATTTACTATTGAAATGGAAATTTCATTTAAGTTATTTAGTAGTAAAATGGTTAATAGAAAAGAGTAAAATGCTGATTACTCGCCATTCTCCCATCCAGGTTGTAGTGTTGGAGAGCTGCTTGTTCGAACATCTAAATCCTTCAGATGTTCAAAGTGTCAGAGAGGCACCTACCAGGACAAGGTGATCCACAGTGATATACAATGCAAACTCTGTCCTCCAGGAAAGGAAACAAAAGCAACAGGCTCCACTAGTTTGGCAGACTGTCAGTCAGGTAAAACTCTCAACTCTTTACCACACAATCCCGACTTTTAACAACCCTGAAAGAGAAGGCTTTTGAAAACATTGTGGGAAAAGGAAAAAACACTTTCTGTTTTAACCCATTACCAAACGACAAAATTTTAGACTGGTCCAAATTGAAAGCATTTGCAGACAACAAAATAAAAGTCACTGAAAATTTGAAATTTGTTTTGTGAAGGGTAGAAAACATTGTGGGAAAAGGAGCAAATGCTTGTTACCAGTAACCAGCATTTTCTCCTTTTCCCACAATGTTTTCTACTCTTTCAAAGAAAAATCAATTCATGTGAGACACATTGAAATTGTCACCGGCAAATGCTTTCAATTTGGATAAGTCTAAAATCTTGTCATGTAGTAAAGGGTTAATTTTTAGTTTTGAGTATATATGATTTGACCTGTAACATGTGAAAACAGGCATTCAGACATTTGTGTAAAGTGTTGTCTCAGATCAGCCTATGCAGTGCGCACAGGCTAATCTGAGACAGCACCTTACGATTGTATTAGATTTTGTCCTGCAGTAGACTTGTGCAAAATAGAAAATTACATTAACCCAGTACCACACAATCCCTACTTTTGAGACCCCTCAGAATGAAGCCTTTAGAAAACATTGTGGGAAAAGGAGAAAATGCTGGTAACCAGCATTTTCTCCTTTTCCCACAATGTTTTCTACCCTTCACAACACAGATTTCAAATTTTCAGTCACTTTTATTTTGTCTTCTGCAAATCCTTTCAATTTGGACCAGTCTAAAATTTTGTCGTTTGTAAATGGGTTAAAACAGAAAGTGTTTTTTGGATTAATATGCACAGACAGCACAAGGTGATTCGAGAAGACACTATAGGTAAATGTTGGAATGCCTCTTTTCCAGTATTGCGGGTCATTTAATGATGGATAGAAGAGATAAGGTGCATATTGTTTTTCATTTGTCTGTTTTTCTGATTTGTTTGTCAGCATGACTTTTTTTCTATTAAATTAATATAGATTATTGTCAGTTCGAGTCTTTGTATTAAAAAGATGCTTGTTGAGTTCAAACTATATGAAAACCCCTTTTTGTTCGGGGAAAAAAAATAAGGGGCTTTTAACCCATTACCACACAATCCCTACTTTTGACGCCTCTGAGAAAGAGGCCTTTAGAAAACATTGTAGGAAAAGGAGAAAATGCTGGTAACCAGCATTTTCTCCTTTTCCCACAATGTTTTCTACCCTTCACAAAACAATTTTCAAATTTTCACTTGCTTTAATTTTGTCGTCTCCAAATGCTTTTGATTTGGACAAGCCTAAAATATTGTCGTTTGGTAATGAGTTGAATCATTAAGATTAGTTTAAACATATGTGACCCATCACGCAAAAGGGACCTTCCGGGAACTGCTTAAAGTGTCAGCCCTGGTCAGACTGCGCGAATTGCGCTGGCTGACCAGGGTTGACACTTTCCTCTTTAACTCTTTACCAAATGGCAAAATTGTAGACTTGTCCAAATTGAAAGCACTTGCAGACGACAAAATAAATGTGGCTCAAAAATTGAAATTTGTTTTGGGAAGGGTAGAAAACTTTGATGGAAAAGGAGAAAATGCTGGTTAAATTTTTTTCATTTGGTAAAGGCTTATAACTCAGGATTAAATGAAACAGGCTTAGAAAAGATGTTGACTTGCTTGCAGACTGGTGCCCATCTGGAAAGGAAATAGAGCTATCAACAGGAACCTGTGTACCATGTCTGAAAGGGTATTACAGGAAGCGGGGAGTCGACAGTATATGTCAGCAATGTTTGCCAGGTTATACTACATCAGGTCCTGCGGCCACAAGTGTCAATGAGTGTATCCTGGGTAATTTTTCTCCATTATTATGTAAAATTTAAGCTTCTAATTTTCATCCGCTGAAAAATGTCGCAAATTAACTCATTACCAGACAACAATATTGTAGGCTGGTCCAAATTGAAAGCATTTGCAGACGACTGAAAATTTGATTTTTTTTTTGTGAAGGGTAGAAAACATTGTGAGAAAAGGAGAAAATGCTGGTTACCAGCATTTTCTCCTTTTCCCACAATGTTTTCTAAAGGCTTCTTTCTCAGGGGCGTCAAATGTAGGGATTGTGTGGTAATGGGTTAAAGAGTAGATAATTTGATATCAGCAAACTGAAATTGATCCAGTTTCATATCTGATTTGTCTGAATTGTAATAAACATTTAACTCTTTACCTAACGATAAATGTTAGACTTGTGCAAATTAAAAGCATTTGCAGATAACAAAATAAGTGCAACTCAGACAATGAAAATTGACCTTAAAAGAGTAGAAAACATTGTTGGAAAAAGAGAAAATGCTGGTTACCAGCATTTTCTCCTTTTTCCACAATGTTTTCAAAAGGCTTCTTTTTCAGGGCTGTGGAAATCAGGGATTGTATGGAAAAGGGTTAAATTGTCAATAGTTCTGAAATATCTGATCCAGCTCTAATAGCTTTTCACATGAGATATTAAACCTGAGTCCCTTTGTTAGGGTGCTATACATTGAGCATGTTAAAGAACCAGGAACAACTAAAGATTAGCTTCTTCCTTTACTGGCAGTGTCCCATGTAACAAGGCCGACAATTATCTTGGGGCATTATTGAAATGAGAAACCAATGGCTACTGTAAAGATTTATTTTAAATTTATGTCACCCTACAATGTTTCAGACTGGTGTGGAGCCGGTATGGAGTTAAGAGATGGAAGCTGTTTTGCATGCCCGAAAGGCTTTTACAAGCCTGCCGTAACTACCTCAACTAACTGCACAGCCTGTCCAAATGGTACAACAACACTTGTAACAGGAAGTTCAGACATATCACAGTGTACTGGTAAGTACATGTAAATACTTGTACCTGACAGTTTCCTACAAGCCCGATGTATCTACCTTAACTAATTACCACACAATCCCTACTTTCGACGCCCCTGAGAAAGAAGCCTTTTGAAAACACTGTAGGAAAAGGAGAAAACGCTGGTAACCAGCATTTTCTCCTTTTCCCACAATGTTTTCTACCCTTCCCAGAACAATTTTCAATTTTTCAGTCACCATTATTTTGTCGTCTGCAAATGCTTTCAATTTGGACCAGTCTAAAATTTTCTCGTGTGGTAAAGAGTTAACTAATTGTACAGCCTGTCCAAACGGTACAACAACGCTCGTGAGTACATGTACGTACGCCAGACAAGTTTCCGTCCATTGTAACTACCTCAAATACTTGTCATCCCTGTCCAAGTGGTACTACAACTTCCTTATTAGGAAGTGCCAATATAAATATCACAGCGCTTTAGTAAGTGCATGTACATGAATGTACAAGATAAATTTTTTTATAAGCCTGCTGTAACTACTTTAAATACTTGACATCCATGTCAAAATGGTTCTACTACACTCTTAACAGGAATTACCGATATATCACAGCGTACTATTAAGGTCATGTAGATAGTGCCAAACAGATTTCTACAAGCCTATGGTAACTGAGTCCTCCTGGTAGCATTACTTTCCTTGTCTACTCTGTCCAAATGGTAGTGTGATTCTATAGTTCTTGTAGACAGAATGATCTTTCTATGTTTTCAGAGTACATACAGAAAATCATTAAACATATTTTGTGAAATCTGATCTTGATAGAAACTGTCTGCAAAAGTGCATTGTGTAGCACTTTAAAAGTTCTTAACCCTTTCCCAAGCAATTTCTGGTTTTTACAACCCTGAAAAAGAAGCCTTTTGAAAACATTGTGGGAAAAGGAGAAAATGCTGGTTACCAGCATTGTCTCCGTTTCCCACAATGTTTTCTACTCTTCTTAGGTCAAGTTTCAAGTTTTGAGTCTTGTTTTTTGTGTCATCTGCATATGCTTTGGATTTGGACAAGTCTAAAAATTGGTCGTTTGGTAATGAGTTTAAGAAAAACTCTAGACTTGTCTGAATTAAATTCAATTGCAGACGAAAAATGAAATATTACTGAAATAACAGGGCTTCTATTTGATGGTTAGAAAACATGTGGGAAAGCCAGCATTTTCTCCTCTTTTTTAACATCGTTTTCAAAAACCCGATTCCATAGTGTTATTAAAACTCGGGACTGTGTGGTAAAGGGTTAAAAGACTGAAGGCTAGCAACAATTGTTTTAACAGTTTACCAAAAAACATAATTTTAGAATAGTCAAAGTTGAAAGCATTAATTTTGCAGATGAAATATTGTGTTTGGCTCAAATAATGACAAATATCTATGAAAGAGTAAAAAATCTGGAGTGAAAAGGAGAAAATGCTGATTACCGGCATTATCTCCTTTTTCGCACAAGGTTTTAAAAAGGTTTCTTTTCTTCTTCTGGCTATTTAACTCTTTACCAATCCCTAGTTTTTACGACAGAAGCCTTTTGAAAACAATATAAGAAAATGCTGGAAACCAGCATTTTCTCCTTTTCCCACAATGCTTTCTACCCTGCTGGAAACAAATTTCAATTTTTGAGTTATGTTTACTTTGTCGACTGCAAGCGCTTTCAGTTTGGACCTGTCTAAAATCTTGTTGTTTGGTAGAGTAAAATCATGGGATTTTATGCTAAAGGTATTAAGGTGGGTATTTAGAATTTTCACATCACACCAAATTAAAAGATATATACATCATTGAAATTTATATGAAAAAACAATACAAATCATCAATAATTAAGAATCATAAAATTACAAAAAAAATTTTTTTTGATGGTATTCCCTTAAAAGGCTACGTAGCCTCTTAACTCATTACCAAACGACAATATTTTGGGCTCGTCCAAAATGAAAGCATTTGCAGATGACAAAATAAAAGTGACTGAAAATTTGAAATTTGTTTTGTGAAGGGTAGAAAACTTTGTGGGGGAAGGAGAAAATGCTGGTTACCAGCATTTTCTCTATTTCCCACAATGTTTTCTAAAGGCCTCTTTCTCAGGGTCGTCAAAAGTAGGGATTGTGTGGTAATGGGTTAAGCTATTTTTAGATTTCGCACCAAAAATAAAAAGAAACATTGTGGGAATTTTAAGTGACTGTCACGTGACTAATGATGCTTAAATTTCATAACATAACAAACATGTGTAATTATTTTTCATAATTTCTTCTTCGGACGCTATATTTGAAGCTTTGCATGTGTATTTCCAGTATGTAAGTGAGCGAGTTGCTCATGTAAAAATAGAATGTGTTTCTCGTCGTTGTCAACCTGGGCCGAGGTGAATCTCTAATTTCTCTTGTTGTCGGATGGTTTTCTACTACTGGGGCTTAATGAATGAAAATAGTAAGACCTTGGGAGTATAAGGACGCTTTTTTTGAACTTTTGTACAATTTTAGTCTCAAAATCTGAAGGGCCACCTTTAAACTTCTTTTGCAGACCCTTGTCCAGACGGACACCAGTATGTTTCAGGTTATGGGTGTGGTATCTGTGGCTACGGGCTGTACAAGGATAGTGATGTTAGTAGTGTTTGTTTGAGTTGCCCAACTGGAACAACAACTGAAAGACTAGGGGCCTGTAGTGTTTCGGAATGTATAGGTATGTAAATTTAGCTTTTTAACCCATTACCACACAATCCCTACTTTTGACAGCCCTAAGAAAGAAGCCTTTAGAAAACATTGTGGGAAAAGGAGAAAATGCTGGTAACCAGCATGTTCTCCTTTTCCCACAATGTTTTCTTACCTTCACAAAACAAATTTCAAATTTTCAGTCACTTTTATTTTGTTGTCTGCAAATGCTTTCAATTTGAACCAGTCTAAAATATTGTCGTTTGGTAATGGGTTAATGGCGTTCTTACCCTTTATTTTTGAGCAGTGCTCTGTAAAAAGAGGGCTTTATGTATCTACATAAAGTGTAGACCTAGACCAGCCTACACATCCTTCACAGATTGACTTGGTTTGAAACTTTTTGCTTTTTGTCAATTTTCTTAAAATACAAGGACTGTTCCACCTTTGGATTCAGCATGTTGTGAAACAAAATAAATTTGACAGATTCATAACTACCGGTATGTGATATATTTACCCTTTGCCACATGACATGATTTTAAACCTGTCCGAAATGAAAGCATTTGCTGATGACAATTTGAATCTGGCTAATATGAAATGATTTTTCTTCAAAAGGGAAGAAAACATTGTGGGAAAAGGAGAAAATGCTGGTAACCAGCATTTTCTCCTTTTACCACAATGTTTTCAAAAGCCTTCTCCTTTAGGGGTGTTAAGAGTCATTATTGTGTGGTAAAGGGTTAAACCCTACTTTGCCAGAGCATACCCTCCAAGGGAACATTTACTGATTTTGAAATTTCATGATTTAAAATTCACTGTATAATTGTCCAAATGAGCCTTCGAAAGCATTGTAGGAAAAAGAAGAAAAATGTGACCACATTCCACAATCTTTTCTATCCACTCCAAGACAAAACCCAGAATTTGAGCCGCATTTTACTTTGTGGGCCTAAACATACTTGGGAATTGGACTTTGTGACATGTTTTTAAAAATCTGTGAGGTTTGCAGGTCCAAGAAGAAAAGACCAAAACAGTTTGCAGTATATGTTTCCAGAATGTTTACCCAACAACAGACACTGAATTAGAGATCAGACCTCAAGACTAGTGTAGTTCGATTTGAATCTACACTTATTCCCAAGTGGCATTCCACTCTTGATGTAAACTGTTTGATAAAATTTTAAGTCACTACAATTATAGAGATTAACTCTTTACCAAGTGACAGAATTGTAGACTTGTCCAAATAAAATTTATTTGCGAACAACCCATTTAATTTTATTCAGATAATGAGAACTGTCTTTCAGAGGATAGCAGACAATGTGGGAAAAGGAGAAAAATGCTTTTCCCTCAGTATTTACAAAAGCTTTGTTTCTGAAGGTCATTGACACTCCGGATTGTATGGTAACAGGGTAATATATTTTCTCATGTTTTTCCTGTTTTCAGTTCCCCATTGTCATAGCTGTGTAGATCTGTTAATTCTTGTGGACGATTCAAACAGTGCCAATGCTACAGAAATAGCCAACGTCAGAGAATTCCTCATAGATCTTGTTCACCTGTAAGTATCATTAGTCAGTCCTGAGTCCGACCACCAGTCGTTCTTATCCTAATTATATAATTAACCCATTACCACACAATTCCTACTTTTGACGACCCAGAGAAAGGAGCCTTTAGAAAGAAGCCTTTCTTTAGAAAGAAGCCTTTACTCTTTACCACACGAGAAAATTTTAGACTGGTCCAAATTGAAAGCATTTGCAGACGACAAAATAAAGGTGACTGAAAAATTGAAATTTGTTCTGGGAAGGGTAGAAAACACTGTGGGAAAAGGAGAAAATGCCAGCATTTTCTCCTTTACCCACAGTGTTTTCAAAAGGCTTCTTTCCCGGGGGTGTCAAAAGTAGGGATTGTGTGGTAATGGGTTAAGAAAGAGGCCTTTAGAAAACATTGTGGGAAAAAGAGAAAATGCTGGTAACCAGCATTTCCTCCTTTTCCCACAATGTTTTCTACCCTTTACAAAACAAATTTCAAATTTTCAGTCACTTTTATTTTGTTGTATGCAAATGCTTTCAATTTGGACAAGCCAAAAATTTTGTTTCGCTCTGTATCTGCACTATCCCCCGTAGCAATACTAGCAGCCTTCAGTGGATGTCACCCATATGGGAAACCAGTGGTGACAGAAAATAAATGCAAATTCAATCAATCAACCAGCAAGTTAGACTTAGGCTGGGGAAGCTAATGTCTATTGCTGAATGGTCTAAAAAATACATTCTTACTCTTTTTATACTAAAACTGTATTTAGTTGATTCTGTGGGCATTGCAGATCAAGATTAGACTACACTACATGTGCAATCTTATCTTGTATCTTCATAGTCTGCTTTCTATACCAATACTCTGGCAAGTCAACTGGCCATAGGTAGTTGTCAGCCTGCAGGAATACCTAGTTTTGACCGAAAGGAAGAAACCGTCTGAAACCATTGTGGGAAAAGGAGAAAATGCTAGTTACCAGCATGGTTACCAGCATTTTCTCCTTTTCCCACAATGTTTTCTACTGTTCTAAAGTCAAATTTCAAATTTTAAGTCACTGTTGTATTGCCGTCCTCAAATGCTTTCAATTTGGACAAGTCTAAAATTTTGTTGTTTGGTAAAGAGTTAACCCATTCCCACACAATCCCTACTTTTGATGACCCTGAGAAAGAGGCCTTTGGAAAATATTGTAGGAAAAGGAGAAAATGCTGGTAACCAGCATTTTCTCCTTTTCCCACAATGTTTTCAACCCTATCAAAGACATAAATCATCATTTCGGCAACATTTAAATTGTTGACTTCAGAAAGTTTCAGTTTTGTCCATTCCAAAATTTTGGTGTTTGGTAAAGGGTTAAGCACCAAAAGCTGTTTTCTTACTGTTATTATGTCTATGTTTCAGTTTCCATATATCCCCAAATGAAGCTCGCATTGGAGTCATCCGCTATGCAACAACTGTCACAGACATCATACATATCACACAAGGTACCACCCACACTGCCGTCGGTCAGGCCATTATGAATAATCTGGTGGCAAGTTCGGAGAGTGAGGCGAACACGGCGGCAGCCCTCGGTAGAGCTCTCCACATTGTGATGCATCAGTGTCGAAGTGAAGCCATAAAAAATGTTCTCTTAATCACAGATGAAACTTTGACAAATCCAACAGAAGCTGTTAGTCAAGCGGACCAGTTGAAGGCCCTAGAAGTGACAATCACAGTTATAGGTGGGTAAAAGATTTGAGTGGTCCTCTAGCAAAAAGTATTTATATCTCTATCATACAACAAAATTTGGGACTTGTCCAAATTGAAAGCATTTGCAGATGACAAAATAAATGTAACTAAAAAATTGAAATTAGTTTCTAGCACAGAAGAAAACATTGTGGGAAAAGGAGAAAATGCTGGTTACCACCATTTTCTCCTTTTCCCACAATGTTTTCACGAGGCTTCTATTTCATTCTATTCATTTCATTCTACTTCACAAAATTTTGGACTGGTCCAAATTGAAAGCATTTGCAGACGAAAAAATAAAAGGGACTGAAAATTTGAAACTTGTCTCGTGAAGGGTAGAAAATATTGTGGGAAAAGGAGAAAATGCTGGTTACAAGCTTTTTCTCCTTTTCCCACCATATTTTCCAGAGGCTTCTTTCTCAGGATTGTTAAAAGTCAGGATTGTGTGGTAAAGAGTTTAAGTCTTTACCAGATGACAAAATTATAGACACCAGCTGATACAGCTCAGTAGGTAGAGCGTAGGACTCGTGAACACAATGTTTCGGGTCACTACAGGTTGTGGGTTCGAATCCCCGGCTGGTCAACTAAAAAATTACCAATAGTCTTTTGGATGAGACAGGCAAAGCTCTCAGTAGTTTCAGCCTGTATCCTTGCATTATCCCCTGTAACAACCAACCGTCTTTTGGGGGCGTCGCTCAGATAGGCAACCGGTAGCGATGATAAATAAACGTAAATAACCAAACCAAATCTTAGACTTCTCCAATTTGAAAGCATTTGCAGACAACAAAAAAAAAGTGAATCAAAGATTCAACTTTGATATGGAAAGGTTAGAAAACATTGAGGGAAAAGGAGAAAATGATGGTTACCTTGAGAAACAGAATTTAAAAAGAAAAAACATTGTGGGAATAGGAGGAAATGCTCGGAACCAGCATTTTCTTCTTTTCCTACAATGTTTTCCTCCTTTTTTCTATATCTTCCACATTGTTAGCAACGTTAAATTTTGTGTCTACATATGCTTTGATTTTGGGCAGGTCTAACATTTTGTCATGTGTTAGCCCATTACCAAACAACAAAATTTTAGATTTGTCAAAATTGAAAGGAATTGCAGACGACAAAATAAAAGTGACTTAAATTTGAAATTTGTTTTGTGAAGGGTAGAAAACATTGTGGGAAAAGGAGAAAATGCTGCTTACCAGCATTTTCTCCTTTTCCCACAATGTTTTCTAAAGGCTTCTTTCTCAGGGGCATCAAAAGTAGGGATTGTGTGGTAATGGGTCAAAGGGTTAACCTTTATTTTTTCATAATAACTCAAAATTTTCAAGTTGATGGTAGAGACCCAAATATTGACATTTCAAAGTTTTATTTTGGGGAATAAAATCTCCTTTTCAGATAAGAGTAGATCTAAGATCAGACTGCACATTCCATGCAGTCGATCTTGATTTACACTGTCTGCTAAAAGTCAGTGAGTCATATTTAGCAGCCTAGGGGTAAATGATGGATGAAAAAAAAATATGACTAAGTACTTTTGGTTCTTTGATTTTAGGTGTAAACGATACTGATGTTAGTAGCCTAGCGTCCAGCTCCAGTAACTTCTTCCCAATAGAAAACTACCAGACATTACCTCTTCTTGTTGATGTGCTGCCTTCTGTCTGTTAAACAGGTAAGTACGATCTCTTAACCCTTTACCCCATAGGGCATTTCTGTGGTATCTCTAATTGACCCTAAATAGTAGCAACTTTGAAGCCTTTTTTTATGGGTATATGACACCTTTTGATAGGTTAGAAAACATTGTGACTAAAGGTGAAAATGCTCGTCACGAGCAATTTCACCTTTTGCCACAATATTTTCGAAAGGCTCCTACAAGCAACGGGTATCTTTGGAGTAAAGGGTTAACATTTGACCTAACAATCTCATGTTTGAACGACCAGTATGGAATATTTTTTCTTGAAAACATTGTGTGAAATACAGACAATGCTGGTAGCGAGCAAGTTGCCATGTTTCTCTATTTTTTGTTTACTTTTTTAGTGGTTTTAAAATTGGTACTTCTGCCAGCAACTTACACTATGAACAACTGTACAATAACAGATTGTCATCTTCTAAGTATATATCTATAGTTCTAAATTGTATTACTGTAATTTAACCCATTACCACACAATCCCTACTTTTGATGCCCCTGAGAAAGAAGCCTTTAGAAAACATTGTGGGAAAAGGAGAAAATGCTCGTAACCAGCATTTTCTCCTCTTCCCACAATGTTTTCTACCCTTCACAAAACAAATTTTAAATTTTCAGTCACTTTTATTTTGTCGCCTGCTAAGGTCTTTGATTTGGACAAGCTAAAAATCTTGTTGTTTGGTAATGCGTTAAATAGTATTACTAAAATTTAAACGCATTTTACACCCACATGTTTTCATTGTGGCCACTACTGGGCCTTTTTATTGAAATTTAGAAAATTTCAGCCATTTGTTTCTTCTGTGTGTTTCAGAACAGAGGTACGAACTACTAACAACAAGATGCAATAGATGCTGGCGTCTGCATGGAATGATTTTGTATGATATTTGTGATAGTAGTAAATTCATCAGGAAACTGAATATTGTATCAGGAAAACTTCATAACAGGGTATCCTTTCCAAACCTTCATTCTTTTGTGGTTTTTTAGCCTTTATCCACTGTTGAACTTGACCATCGTTTTGGAAATTAACCTTTTACCCCATATGGCATTTCTATGGTATCTCTAATTGACCCTAAATAACAGCAAGGATGAAGCAGTTCCTTATGTGTATATGACACTTTTTGATAGCATAGAAAACATTGTGACAAAAGGTGAAATTGCTCGTCACGAGCAATTTCACGTTTTTTCACAATGTTTTCAAAAGGCTCCTACAAGCAATGCGTAGAAATGATTATCTGTGGAGTAAAGGGTTAAACAAAAATTAAGTGTTTACCAATGAACAAAATTTTAGGCTAGTCCATAGCCAAAGTATTTGGAAGTGATAAATTTGATTAAGGCTGAATAATTGTTTTTAATAGCATCTCAATGGTTAACTCTGTACCAAATGACAAAATTTTAGACTTGTCCAAATTGAACGCATTTGCAGGTGACATAATAAACATGGTTTAAAAATTGAAAACTGTTTTGTGAAGAGTAGAAAACATTGTGGGAAAAGGAGAAAATGCTGGTTACCAGCATTTTCTCCTTTTCCCACAATGCTTTCAAAAGGCTCCTTATTCAGGGTCGTGAAAACCAAGGATTCTTTGGGAAAGAGTTAACAAATGAGATTGATTTTGATTTGCAACACCGTAACATTTTCAAGAATTTCAAGAATAATTGTAGCAGCTTATAGTAAAGATGTAGAACATAAGCACACATCTTAGTATCAAAGAAAACAGCATGGCAGTATTTAAGTACTTAAAGAAATTTAATGAATGCAAAAATTATAAATGATACATGAACAAGAACAACAACAACAACAAATAAACCAGTCATAATTTGATGAAAACTACAGTTATAAAAAGTCTAAAATACAAAAATATCAGAGCTGACTTTTTAACATGCCCTAACATAAGACCAGTCACTGTTTACCCATTTCATGTCAGCTATTTTTAGAAACAATTCATCAGCACATGTGACAAATGATACAAGAACAAAAACAACAAAGAAACAAGTCATAAAATTTTCAAAATTACAAGGACAAAAGATCTATAATACTAAAATATCAGAGTTGATTGGTTTAATCTTTCCTGACACGGTTTTAATCACCATGACAAGGACAGCTTTCAAAACATTGTAGGAAAAAGAAGAAAATGCTGGTAACCAGCATTTTCTTCTTCCCCCTACGACGTTTTCTATCCGTTTGCAGAAAAAAATCATAATTTGAATCAAATTTATTTCAATACTTGGAAATGCTTCCAATTTGTCCCAGGCATAATTGGTACTGTTCTCACACTGTTTTCAACAACTGTCTACTTCAGGGAAGTAACATACAAATTAACTCTTTACGAAACAACAAAATTTTAGACTGGTCTAAATTGAAAGCATTTGCAGACCACAAAATTAATGTGACTTAAGAATTGAAATTTGTTTTGGAAAGGATAGAAACATTGTGGGAAAAGGAGAAAATACTGGTTACCAGCATTTTCTTCTTTTCCTATAATGTTTTCCAAAGGCTTCTTTCACAGGGGTGTTAAAAAAAAATGTGGATTGTGTGGTTAATGATTAACTCTTTATCAAATGAAAAAAAAAAAATCAGATTCTCCTTAAATGAAGGAATTTTGCAAAGAAGAAATAATGGCTCAAACAATGAGATACCTCTCCTTTGGTTAGAAAACAATGTTGGAAAAGGAGATAAAGCTAGTTGCCAGCATTTTCTCCTTTTCCCACAATGTTATTTAAAGCCCCTCTCCTCAGAGTCATTAAAACAAGGGATCCTTTGGTACAGAGAAAAGTCATCATACGATAACAGGTAAGCACATTAAATATACAAATAATCAGATTGTTTATGAACAAAAACGCATATGGAACATACCCGTGTACACCAAGTCAGATTGGACTAGAAACATAAAAAAGAGTCAAAGTGAGTACAACTGCAGGTCTATAATTTCATGAATAACAAAATACTGACCTCACGCATGTTTATATTTCCACGAAAAGTATTATCATTATCAGTCAACTTAACAAATCCCCATTTTCTCTTCGATGAATCATATTTAAGAGTCTTACATTTACTATATTAACTCTTTACCAAATGACAAAATCACAGACTGGTCCAAATTGTGAGCATTTTCAGACGAAAAAAATTAATGTGAATGAAAAATCAAATTTGTGTTAAAATGGTTGAAAATATTGTGAGAAAAGGAGAAAATGCTGGTTACCAGCATTTTCTCCTTTTTCCACAATGTTTTCAAAAGGCTTCTTTCTCAAGGTTGTTAAAAGTCAGTATTGTGTGGTAAAGGGTTAACTGCCACTAGACTGGTATTCTGATGAAAAACCATAAAATGATGTCTAAAGGGTCCCTGTCAGTCGTTCTCACTTGATCCACTTTTACATTAGCTCAAGCAGTAATGTATAGGGCAATTAAACATCAAGTCTCGGGCCACGTGAGGGTGTAGGTTCAAGCCCCTGCAGCTGACCATTTAAACTTGCATTTTTCAAGAACCAGCCTTACGTAAAGACCCAGTAAAGGCAAAAATATTGACGCAGGTGTCGTAATACATTTACTTCATTACCAAAAGACAAAATTTTAGGTTTGTCCAAATTGAAAGCATTTGCCGATGACAAAATAAAAGCGACTGAAAATTTGAAATTTATTTTGTGAAGGGTAGAAGACATTGTGGGAAAAGGAGAAATTTTATCCTTTTCCCACAATGTTTTATAAAGGCTGCTTTTTCAGGGTTGTCAAAAATAGGGATTGTATGGTAATGGGTTAAATGCCCAGTTAAGGCAAAAATATCAAAGCAGGTATCGTAATACATTTAAATGCATTTAGTCATACCATTAATTTTAAAAGTATTGAAAATATTGTGGAGAGGATAGTCTGTCATAGTGTGATCAGGTCATTATGTTACTCGCTTGCAGAAAAAAAAAAGAATTTTAAAATCAGGTAAAAAGTAAACAAAAGGCACAGCTACCTGGCAGTTTTTAACCTAGTTTTGAAATTAAGTTCTCTGTCAGCTCCTAACATTCAGATAGACAGACAGTACAATGACAGATCCTCATCTTCACAATAATTTCCATACTTTTAAATGGTATGATATAAATTCAAATGCATTTAACCCTTTACCCCGTAAGGCATTTCTATGGTATCTCTAATTGACCCTAAATAACAGCAAAGGATGAAACCGTTTGACACCCTTTGATAGCATAGAAAACATTGTGACAAAAGGTGAAATTGCTCATGACAGGCAATTCCACCTTTTGCCACAATGTTTTCAAAAGGCTCCTACAAGCAATGCGTAGAGATGAGTATCTATGGAGTAGAGGGTTAAACACTGGCCTTGTTTAAATTTGAAATTTATTGTTACTTCAAGATTGGTATCTATAACTAACCGCATTCAGGGGGCATCACCCATATGGGCAACCACTGGATACTTAAACAGAAACTTAATCTGTTGCAGACCCTCTTTATCCTGCTATGCATGGTCACGTATGTACATGAGAAGGTAAATCAAGATCTGCCTGCAAATTATTATAGCCTAATCTCTGGTCTGCCAGCTCTGGTTGTCTGTCATGTTAACCTGTATTATACCAGTTAGTCTCCTTTTCCTGATAAAATTATAATGATTTTAAAAGGCTTCTTCCACAGAGCAAGTCTGTTAAAAACTGAGGATTATTATACAGTTAAAACCAGAACTGTAGATAACAGGGAGTGACGGCATTCTAAATCCATTATTTATCTTCCAAGCCCTATGTTGTGGGTACTCATTAGAATTGTCTCGATGAGACAATTCTAATGAGTATCCATAACATAGGGTTTAGGGGAGAACAGTTGCTCTTTTCACTTTTGAAATCAAAATCACTCACTCTATCTGAAGCTCTGTAAGATTTTAAACAAATTGTATGAGAGTACTTTCCTAAATGCAAACAAGACTGACAGCACTGTTGTCCATATGAATTAAAACTCTGGATTCTACAAAGACCCAGAAACATCATCTCATCCCTCCAATTCCTCACCAGCAACTGCTTGCAAAGTTTTCTGGCTGGAAAAGGCCCCTGGAACCCATATACTTGGTAAGTACATTTCAGCAAAACTCTGACAAAAGGGGGTTAAAATGTATCCTAGTGATACATTATACATTACAACCCAGATCAGCCCGTGCAGATTGACATACATGTAGGTTGATAACTTTTGTGAACTCTTTTACCAAATGACAAAATTTTAGACAGGTCCAAATTGAAAACATTTGCAGATGACATATTAATGTGACTAAAGACTTGAAAGGTTTTAAGAAGATAGAAAACATTGAAGGAAAAGGAGAAAATGCAGATTACCAGCATTTTCTTCTTTCTCTACTATCTTTTCATAGGCTTCTTTCACAGGGGTGTTAAAAGTTGGGATTGTGTGGTAATGAGCTAATACATTATAACCCCCTCTTTTAGTGCATGGTCAATTTACACTTTCTTTGGTTTTGCTATGAGATTTTTGCAGCAACAATACACACAATGTATTCAAACAGAGCTCCAGATCAGGGGCAGTGATGGTATTTTTAATCCATTATTTCTCACTGAGACAATTCTAATGAGTACCCACAACACAGGGTCACATGCAGAATAATTAGTATTTCTATTTTTAAAATCAAAATCACTCCCTCTATCTGGTCTCGCTCTGTACTTAACCCTTTACCAAATAATCCTTGGTTTTTACGACCCTGGGATAGAAGCCTTTTAAAAACATTGTGGGAAAAGGAGACAGTACTGGTAACCAGCATTGTCTCCTTTTCCCACAGTGTTTTCTGCCCTGCTGGAAACTTATTCTATTTTTTTGAGTTAAGTTTATTTTGTCGTCTGCAAGTGCTTTTAATTTCGACCAGTCTAGAATTATGTCGTTTGGGAAAGGGTAAATACAGTCATAGTCTGACGCAAAATTATCAGCTCTTTACCCCACAATGATGGATTTTAACCACCCTTAGGTAGAAACCTTTTGAAAACATTGTGGGAAAAGGAGAAAATGCTGGTAACCAGCATTTTCTCCTTTTCCCACAAGCTTTTCAAAACCTATTTTGTCAGACTGGTTAAAACTGGGGATAGTGTGAAAAAATGTTGCTGGACTTGCAGGACAACATTGAAAACATGCTAGTACAGCACTGATTATGAATATAAATGACATTTTATTACACCAAAATATACTAAAAATTGAAAAATAAGATTTAAATCTGTCATGAAAAGGGCTGAAATGGCCAGTATCAAGTAAAATTCTTTCTTCTAGTTACAATGTTTCAATACATGAACTTGTCAGGTTACAAGGAGTCATTTGCAAGAGTTAACCAAACAACAAAATTGTAGATGTGTTCAATATCAAAACATTTACAGACAACAAACTGTGGTCCACATAATAGTTGTTATTGAAAGGCAAGATAACAATGTGGGAAAAGAAGAAAATGCTAGTTATCCTTTTCTCACATTCTTTTCAAAAGGTCATTTCCTCCAGCTCCTTAACCCATTACCACACAGTCCCTACTTTTGACGCCCCTGAGAAAGAAGCCTTTAGAAAACATTGTGGGAAAAGGAGAAAATGCTGGTAACCAGCATTTTCTCCTTTTCCCATAATGTTTTCTACCCTTTACAAAACAAATTTCAAATTTTCAGTCACTTTTATTTTTTGTCATCTGCAGATGCTTTCAATTTGGACCAGTATAAAATATTGTCGTTTGGTAATGGGTTAAAATTCTGAATATTGTGGTTTAGAATAAATATGTTGAGCCATCTTTCAAGATTCAAACACCGCATGTCAAGAATTGGAAAGCTACATAGAGAATACCATACAAAAAGTATTACAAATCTCACAGTGCTATAAAAACACAGTTATAATAAATGAATACAGTATCGGTATTCACCAACCATTCTTCAAATCATTCTCAATCTTATTCCCAAGAGTTTTCTACATTTGAAAGCAACTCCTGATTGGCTAAACCAAATACTGGTATTGGTAAACAATTTGGTTTAGCCAATCAGAAAACATGTTACTTGCTAAATCTAGAAAAAGACAAGGAGTATTCTAAAGAATGGTTGGTGAATTTGGGCCTGTGTCATCGCCCGGTAAACTTCTTTTTCCCATTTCACAACTCGGATCAAGTCCAAAAACTGCCAAGGATGGCCAATAACTTGAATGTGGTACACGGATAAAAGAAGAAACAACTTTAACCCTATCCCACATGACAAATTTTTACAGGTGTCCAAATTAGAGGCCTGTATAGATGATATATTGGATGTGGATCATAACGGCAAGGATGGAGCCGTTTCTTATGTGTATATGACACCTTTTGATAGCATAGAAAACATTGTTGCAAAAGGTGAAATTGCTCGTCACAAGCAATTTCACCTTTTGCCACAATGTTTTCAAAAGGCTCCTACAAGCAATGCGCAGAAATGAGTATCTATGGAGTAAAGGGTTAAAAAAGGTAGGAAAAAATGTGGGAAAAGGATAAAATGCTGGTCACCAGCATTTTCTCTTTTTCCCACAGTTTTTTACAGTGCTTACCTTTTTAGGTTAGTTAAAACTTTAGAATAAGCTGAAAAAAAGTTAATTTTTCTAAGTTGGCATAGCCTTTTGCATGTATGTGTTCTCATCTGCAGGCTGTTGACTATACTGATAAGATGGATACTGTTGGGAGGGTGGGTAAAACTGTCCTTCTGGTTGTGTTTTGGTATCCATTTGTGGATACATGGGTGGCTGGTAGTTATACTGTAGCCCAGGGGGTCCTTGGGTATGTTCCCCTGGGTAATGCCCCACGGGCTGGGACTGGTAATTTTGCTGGGATTGATACATTGGGTTCATAGGATCTGCGTAGCCCATTGGTCCAGGTGGATTCTGTACTGGCATGAGGGGGATCATTTGGGTTTGTGTTGCAGGGGGTACCATGACCATTTGGGTGCTCTGATCGATACACATTCTCTTACACAGAATGATTAGTAGTATAAGCACGCAGATCCAGTTTAAGAAAGCGCCGACCCCTGCGGCAATCAGAGCATATGGTATGGATGTTGTGAATTTTCCAAAGAACCATCTTCCTTGATAGGCTCTGTTGATCTTGATGAATTCACCTACTGGCCAAGACAAGAGACTTCCTGCAACAAAAATACAAAAAGCATTAACCCTTTCTCACACAGTCATGACCTTTAATGACTCTGAGCAAGAAGCCATCTGAAAACATGGTGGGAAACGGAGGAAATCATTGCAACTAGCATTTTCTTCTTTTCCCACAATGATTTCTTGCCTTCCCATTACTAATTCAAAATTTTCAGCCACTTTTATTTTGTCATCTGCAAATACTTTAACCCATTACCACACAATCCCTACTTTTGACGCCCCTGAGAAGAGGGCCTTTAGAAAACATTGTGGGAAAAGCAGAAAATGCTGTTAACCAGCATTTTCTCCTTTTCCCACAATGTTTTCTACCCTTCACAATACTACTTTAAAATTTTTAGTCACTTTTATTTTGTCGTCTGCAAATGCTTTTGATTTGGACAAGCCTAAAATATTGTTGTTTGGTAATGAGTTAAATTTGGACTAGTCTAAAATTTTGCCATTTGGTAAACAATTTTCATCCTGCAGATCAATTTTTTTGCATGATGCTAAGAAGACCACTTCTGAAGATGAGACATGCTCTGTGAAAAAGGGGAGTGGGGAGGGGGGGGGGGGGGGGGCTTAACACATTTTCAAGTTGGACCATGTCAGCCTGTACAGTCTGCTCAGGGCCAGTGGGTTTGATCCCTGGCTCTGCCAGTTTCTTTCTATGGACTGATGATAGTCATTGCAACAGGATTCATACATCTTCCATTGCTGACCATTGTTTCAACAATGATTATGGGGGGAAAGCAGCCAGTGCCTTGGAAAGAAAGTTGCGCGGATTACTGGTAAAAAAAATCTGGTTGGTAAAAAAAAAAAAAGACTTTAACAGCATTAAACACCATGCAACCAACAAGCACCCTGCTCAGCCTGAGTTGGGTCAAAATCTTTTGCTAGTATTTGTGGTGTTGATCAATTTTCTACATGTCCAAGTTCAGTGGCTTGTAAAGAATTGGTAAAAGAAACCCCAAGGAAATCATGGATAGGTGCACTGGCCTCTGCAATATAGCTGGGATAATGTTGAAAGTGGCATAAATACCATGCAAAAAAAAAAAGATTTTTTTGGTAACTTGCAGCTGAGCTTCTGCAGCTTAGTTAAAAGGCCTATGGCTGAAATAATGCTCTTTACCAAGCAATCCTGGGTTTTAACATCTTTGAAGAAAACATTGTGGCAAAAGGAGAAAATACTAGTAACCAATTTTTTCTGCTTTAGCATGGACCACTAACTCTTTTATCTCCTTACCACACAATCCCGACTTTTACCGACCCTATGAAAGAAAGCTTTTTCAAGATAACATTGTAGGAAAAGGAGAAAATGCTGGTAACCAGCATTTTCTCCTTTTCTCACAATGTTTTCTGCCCTTCCAAAATCAAATTTCAATTGTTGAGTCACATTTATTTTGTTGTCTGCAAAATTAATGCTTTCAATTTGGATTAGTCCAAAATTTTGTTGTTTGGTAAAGCGTTAAGCTTAAACTCAGTGGATGTTTTTGAAAAAGAAGCAAGGAATAAGTAAATGCTGTAAGGGCAATTCCAAGATCTGTTTCAGCAGGAAGAGTATATACACATATACAATTCCTGATTACATACAGCAGTCTGTGTAGAGCAAAGACAGGACTGCTTGTTTTGTCACATGCACTATGATGCAGCCTGATCTTAAACTTCTTTTTCTGAAAACGCAAGAGTAGTTTTGAAGGGTGCTTAAAACCCAGTAATTAAACAGCTCCAAGTTTTAACCTCTCCTTAAAAGACTCATTACCAAACGACAACATTTTAGACTTGTCCAAATTGAAAGCATTTGCAGACGACAAAATAAAAGTGACTGAAAATTTGAAATTTGTTTTGTGAAGGGTAGAAAACATTGTTGGAAAAGGAGAAAATGCTGGTTACCAGCATTTTCTCCTTTTCCCACAATGTTTTCTATAGACTTCTTTCTCAGGGGTGTCAGAAGTAGGGATTGTGTGGTAATGGGTTAAGTCTTGAGAAGAGCTTAGCTGAGCCCAGATACAAACTAGCAACACTAGGTTGACCATCTGAAACAAGAACTGAGCAACCAGACCAAGTTTTTCTTACCTGCCACAGCGCAGCAAATAAATGCTATAATGTATTTCGTTTTCTTGGGTGATCCTTGGCCAGGTCTGTACTGTAGCAAGAGATTCCTCTGCATGTGAACAAACACAGTACTAAAGATGCAAGCAACAAGGGCCCCTGTTGTCTTCAGCTGCCAGTGAAGTATCCAGGACTTACTAGGTGCTGCAAGATAAAGCAAATCCGTTTACTTATTACCAAATGACAATATTTTAGGCTTGTCCAAATCGAAAGCATTTGCAGACAACAAAACAAAAGAGACTGAAAATTTAAAATTTGTTTTGTGGAGGGTAGAAAACATTGTGGGAAAAAGAGAAAATGCTGGTTGCAGGCATTTTCTCCTTTTCCCACAATGTTTTCTAAAGGCATCCCTCTCAGGGTTGTCAGAAATAGGGTTTGTGTGGTAATGGGTAAACGTTTTCCCTGACCCCTTGTTTCTTTGAATTTGGATTGCCAAGTTTTCAATAATCAAGGAAAACCCTGATTACTGGTATTCCATATAATTTGCCAAAATAACAAATTTTCTGTACGGTCTATAGAATTGAAAGAATTTATAGACATCAGATTAACTCTTTATCACAATATCCCAACTTTTAACAACCCTGAGAAAGAAGCCTATAGAAAACATTGTAGGAAAAGGAGAAAATGCTGGTAACAAACAATTTTCTCCTTTTTCCACAATATTTTCTACCTTATCAAAGTCAAAAATCTTCATTTTAACAAGATTTAATTTGTTGTCTGCTGATTCTTTGAATTTGGTCCATTTAAAAAAAATTGTCAATTGGTATAGAGTTAACTCTTTATCATGTGTATGGAAAAGTTTTAGACTTGAAGTTGTCATAGAAAACGTGACAATCATTGTGGAAGAAGGAGAAATGCTTGTAAGGAGGAAATGCTGGTTACCAACATTATCTTTGTTTCCCACAATGTATTCAAGAGTGCTCCTCAGTCTTGTTAAAAGCATTGTTTGTGGTTGAGGCCATACACTGGAAATCTTCCTGGAAAGGTTGAAACATTGTAGGAAAAGGAAAAAGTGCTGGTTACCAGGATTTTCTTTCCTTTTCCTTTTTCTCTCGGAGTGTTTTCAAAAGCTATTTCAAACATGGAATTGTTGGATTACGACAGGCTAACTTTCTGCAGACAAACTTTTTTTTTTGTCATGCAATAATCAGTTTATTCTTTGCAGACTGCAAATTTTTAGGTATGCTCAAAAGTAGAAATTCACCTGTGTAAGGGTAGAACACTTTGTCAGAAAAAGAGAAAATGCTAGGCAACAGCATTTTTCTCCTTTTTCCATCGTGTTTATAGAAGACCTTCTCTCAGGGTCGTGGGAAGTTTGGATAAAGTAGAAGGGACATTTAACAAGACAGGATAAATGTTTCCAAATAAGCAATATCTTGTTATGCCGCCATGTTTTTTATCATTGATTAATTATAAAGACTAAATTACAAGACAATTCTTATTAACCTGTTCCAAATTTGTTCAGGGGAAAATTTGAGCTAGATCTTTCTGATCGGTCGTATCCCTCTTTACCCGGCAATGTCTTCTAACCGTTTCAAATCAAGTCACCCTCCGGCCGTATTTAATTTTTCGTCTGCAAGTGCTTTCAATTTTAACAAGTGTTTTGTCTGATAAAGGTATAAAGCTTTGCAAGAGCCGAAATATGAAATTACCTGCGTCAGATTTCTTTTCCTTACCATCACTTTGCTTCATTTGTGTCCTTTTAACTCTACCACATGTTTCGTACGGCGGTTCGTACTGTTTTTGTTGTTCGATACCTATTCGAGTATTAACTCAAGTTTTGAATCTTAAGGGATTCTCTTCTTCCCATAATTATTTTCAAATGTGACGAAAACGATGTTAATGAAATTGTACTAGACACAAACCATTTCTTTCTCTGTAACGTGAGATATTGCTTCAGATAACGCACAAAAATTGAAACATCGGCGTTTTCTGCAAACTGCCAGATTCTCCTTTGTAGAGAGTATCTGTAACGCAGTGGCTAAAGCACAGTCGACTTTTGCGGTCTATTATATCACGGAACGAGAAAAATCGACCATATCAATTACATCCAGAGGGGGGAAAGATCTAAGTTATATTCAAAACGTTTATTCACATACATCGGACTAGCATAAAACAGAGCTACAGGAAAGATTTATTAAATGCAATCAAAATACTATATGATGCGACGCTTTTCATTGTGCTGTTCTGTTCTGGTCAATTTGTTTCATGCCAAAGAACCAGCGTATCACATTATTCCGTAGGAAAGTTTAATTTACAAAATTGATTTTATGAATCCATACTTATATGATAACCTTGCTTTGCTTGATGCATCACGGGGATAATTTCATTCATTGTATGATGTTTAAAGCCGTTTTCAACATTATTTCAGTTATATCGCGGCGGCTAGTGTTCCTATCGATGCATTCCTGGAGTTTCTCTTACCAGCACTTCGATCAATTTTCTTTCGAAGCCACTGGCTGCTTTCCCACATGATCACCGTGGAAGCAATGGTCAGCGATGGGAGAGGAATGATTCCTGTCGCAGTGACTATCATCAATTCCCAGAAAGAAATTTATTGGCTGAGACAGGAGTCGTAGCCAGGGCTAGAGCCCTGGACCCCGTGTTCTCAAGTCCTGCACGCTACCGACTGAGCTATCGGGGCTCGGCATATCACGGAAATACTTGTAAATTAACCCTTTCCAAAACAATCCCTGGTTTTTATGGGTCAGGAATAGAAGCCTTTTGAAAACATTGTGGAAAAAGGAGAAAATGCTTGTAACCAGCATTTTCTCCTTTTCCCACAATGTTTTCTACCCTATCATATAGAAAAATCATCTTTTTAGCAACTGTTAATTTGTCATCTGCAAATTGGTTTCAATTTGGTCTGGTTCAAAATTTGCCGTTTGGGAATGGGTTAAACTCTAGGACCAAAGCATGGCTCAAGTAGAAATTCATATCGTTCCTCTCTTCCACCCCCCGCCCCTCCCCCCCGTTATAAGTTATACTTACAAAAGTTTAATCCATACACACTATCCGTGGTATAATAGTTCTCTGGGACGCACGAGGAAGATCCGAAACTGTCTGATCCACACCGCAAAGCAAACCATACTCCGTATGACTCCAGGTTCCCAGTTTCTCTGTACGCAAAATATCCAACCGAGTCCGTCTCTTTCAAACACAGCCACCCTGGGGCGGAGAACCCCACCAAATGGCACAGTATGGAGAAAATTAAAATTCCACGGACCACTCCGGCGTAAAACTGTGGGGATCGCATATTCTGTCTGTCTCTCTCTATGTCTCTTGTCACCAATATCTGTTTAAATGGGGGAAAAAAAAAGAACATTTAATTAATTCATTTTCTATCGACCTTACTCGTATCAACCTTTTACTACACAATCCCGACTTTTAGCAACTTTTGAGAAAGGAAGCTTTTGAAAACATTGTAGGAAAAGGAGAAAATGCTGATAACCAGCATTTTCTCCTTTTCCCACAATGTTTTCTATACTTTCCAAAAACAAATTTCAGTATTTCTCAGCCACATTTATTTTTTCGTCTGCAAATGCTTTCAATTTAGACCAGTCTAATATTTTGTCGTTTGGTAAAGAGTTAAATTATTCACGATATGAACTATGTTCTTGGACAAGATGGTTTAATGCATCTCCATAATGTATTATTAGTAGATAGAAAAAGACCCTATTTAACTCATCCCCCCCCCATCCCCCTTATCCACGCTTATGAGCTTATGAAAAACTAGGTCACTTATGAAAAAAACTAAGGCTATCAAACTTAATAAATGAATTAAAAAAATTTGTAAATTCAGTTGTATTATTAGATAATGTTATTTGTAAACTCCTTTTTGAATAAATAATAATTAAATTATATATAAGACTTATAAAATGGAGGGTCTTACATTAAGTAAATGTATAAGTAATAAATCTTGTTTTTTACCAACATATAATACATTTGAGAAACAAATTATTTTTCCTAATACAGGACTTTATGGTGGATATGAAATGTATAGAGAGTTAACAGTAGCTGTATATCATCAAATAAGTAAAATAATTAGTGAAAATAGCAAAGAAGGAAGGATAACATACTTTAAATTTTTCCTAGAATTAATAAGAATGAAGGATTTAAAAAATATACACTTACACGAAATAGAGTTCAGTGACTTTAACATACCCGATGACATAATGAAGAATATCATGAGTTTTTTTGTCAATTCCCTTAGTGAACAATTTCGGAGTGAAGTAGAAGATGATTATGATTGTTTTACTCTGTATCAAACAGAACATTCTTTTAAACTTAATAGTGGTTATTTATCAATCAGATATGAAATAGAAGATGTTACTGAAGATTTTAAATATTGTATACCAACTAATTCAACATTAAACACATTTTCGGAAGAATTTTGTATTATATGTAATGAAAATAAACCAAATATATTATTTTGTGATTGTGGTCATATAAGTATGTGTGATAAATGTGATAAACAAACTTTAGTTAAATGTCCCATGTGTAGGAATGAAAGTAAAATTAAAAGAAAATTAACTTATTAAAGAATCTAAAAAAAAGAAAAAAAAATGAAAGATTATTCACTAATTGAGAAAAATTTAAAAAAATGTAATGTTTTGTAGTTGTGGTCACCAATGCATTTGTGGAGGTTGTAACCAACTTTCAACGTTAAATGCTTGTCCTGTGTGCAAGACAATTACATCCATCAAACGTAAACTTTGATATTCCTCATGTTGAAAAACGTTAAAACTGAATCGCCTTCAACCCCTTTTTCTATATCTCCTCATCGAAAACGAAAGAGGAAGTATAGATGAAGTAAGGCGAGCCATCGTAAACAACCATAATACAACTCATTTTATTTACTTCCTTAATGGAGAAAAAAATAAAACTGCAATATTACAATACTAACAAGTATTCTCACAAATGTTTAGTAATTGTATAAGAAGTATTCATGTTTATTAGGCCCCTGAATAGACCGACAAACTTTTCTAGATTGTCTTGGTCCGTCATTGGTGGCAAATTTTAGCACCTGAATAGACCGCCAACTTTGTTAAATTACCTTAGCCTGTCATTAGTAACTACATATTGGTTTAAACTTTTTCAAGTTGTGTATTAAACTATAAATACCGAAAAGTAAGGCTTACTTAATTTTTAAAACAAATCCAACGTTATACAATTAACAATATAAAATAAAATACTTGTCAGTATTATAACACACACTACAGACAGTAAGTTAGCTAAAGAATGTTGAAATATTGGAAAAATAATGTAAGTTGCTAAATTTAGTACACGTATTGTGAAATACTACCACGCGTATAACTCTATATCTTCTTCTTTAAAAAATATAACTTCTTTTCTCATTGAGCAGAAAAAGTTATATTTTTGTTTGTGTGTATATGATTATAAGTCTAACTCTATTACTAGAGTAATAAAAACTATAGTAAATAACCATGATCAACATAGTTATAAGGATCCTTAAAAAAGGTTTTTTTTATTTTCAAAAAATAATTTAACATATAAATCTACTACTGAAATATTTGTAAGTATTTCAATATTTACAAAATCACCTTCTTCCACATTAATAGGGTCAGAATTAGGTTGAAAATATGTTGTATTTAATCCAACAATAGTTGCTCTATATACATTATTTTTTTATATTTCCATATATCACCATAATGAATATTAAAGTCAAAACTAATACTTTCATTTTCAATTGCATCATCTAACCAAGTACCACGAAAAATTACTTTTGAGAATACCGCTCCTCTTGGCACCATATAACCCCTTAATACAACATAATTAGGCTCCATATTTTCAGTAGAACTACCATCAAAAGAAAAAGGAAAGGTATTTGCTTTTAAATTTATTTCCTGTACAAGAGTTTCTTGTGCTATACCTGTGGCAGAAAAGAAATAATTAATATCTACATAACCTTTTGGGACAGCTTGAAAATAATATGTAGGCTCTTTTATTAAAGTAAGTTCATCTTTAATAATTAAATGTGCTTCTGATATAAACCGGTCTTTTGGTTCATTGAAAATAATAAGAGAATTTATACCCTAAATTACCAACTGATCCTCCAATTGATGAGGGGCAAGGAAATTAATGAAATTCAGAAATTCTTAGAAGAAGAAAAAACCAAAAGAGAAGCCTTAAGTAAAAAGTATTTTCGAGCTGCAAGAATAGTAGATAATATATGTACCGTATTGGTTGTGTTAAATATAGTATCAGGATCAGGAGGATTAGGATTATTTTTTACAAAGTTGAGTAAAACATCTGTAGTTATATTGGAAGCAATTGCTATAGTAAATGCTGTAGTTAATTTATTTGGGAAATATAGTGTTAAGTATAGTACAGAGAAATGTGAAAAGCATGAAAAGATTAAAACTATTGCTGATACTAAGCTTAATACGATATCCTCGCATATATCGAAAGCTTTAAGTGATAACAAAGTTACTAATGAAGAGTTTAAACTGATACTAGAAGAGCTAGAAAAGTATAAGGTAATGAAAGAAGAAATAAGAGTTAAATCTAGAAAGAAGATAACCAATGAAGATGAAGAATCATTAATTGAGAAAGGGAGGCAAGAAGCGCGTGAGTCCTTTCGGAAGTTGGTTGAAAAGAATCCTGGCACCCACTAAAAATAATAATAAGCCTAAAATAAATTTATCTTGTCAATGTAGTTTTAATTGCGTTAGCGGTGAAAACTGCGATTAAATCTGCGTTAAAAAAATTATGTTGCTAATTAAAAATGTCATTTCTAAAAATAGCTGATCCTGCAAAAAGAGACTTAATTGTAAAAGAGTACCTCGAAACAAAGAAAAATATCCGCGATAGCCAATTAGCAGAGAGAACAGGGGAGAAAGAATTGCAAACTAATCTTTCAAAGTTTTTAAAACCTATTACAGAAACACAAAAAGCTACATCAAAGGAGGTTGTAGAAGAACTTAAACCTATTAAGGAAGGTATAAAAGCTATAAGTTTCCAGCCTTTCCATCTATCACAGCTTATGATAAACCAACTGAAGAAGCGGGTGAACCTTCAATGCCTTTGGGGGAATTAGCGGAACATTATTTAATGAAGCATTCTACTAAGTATGATATTGATAGAACGTTTGGAATAAGAGATGAAAAAGGTAAATTTTACATTGGTGACAAATACGTAGAAATTGATCGAGATGATATTATTGTTGGTAATAAAGTATATAAGGGCACCAAGGGGTTATGGGAGTTACTTATGTCAAAAGATCCTAGCTTCTATACTGAAGATGATTATGAAAATTACGTGGAGTTGATGTCAACAACCAACGCTCTTTATCGTAATAACGACCCGACCAGTATATATCCCAAAAGCAGTAAAGGACACAAATGGAATAATATACTTAAACATATTTGGTATAGTAGAAAAGAGTACGAAGGAAAGTGTATCGTTGTTATCCCAGGTGATCCTAACGCATTAATAGAAAGACTTGACCTGTTGTTAGCGAGCAAAAAAGCGGGTAACACAGGTGTAAGAAACGAGTTAGTAGGCATATGTGATGAATTAAAAAGGCAAGGTGTTATAGATTCAAACGCTTATAAAAATTTAATGTCTATACTATAAAATGATAACGTCTAATAATGAAAGAGGATTTCATAAAAGGTATGCATATGGTGGTAGTGGAATCTTTAGCAGCATTGCAAACCTTCTCACGAGACTTTTTACCAGTAGCGCGGCTAAGCAACTTGCATCTTCTGCCTTAGATGTGGGAAAGAGTGTCGCTAAGGAAGGAGCAAAGAAAGCTTTAGAGGCTGGAAAGAATGTTGCAGTAGAAGCAGGAAAGAAATTAGTTACAAAAGCTTTAACACCAAAATCACGCAAAATTTTGGAAACACATACTGCTACACCTGTAAACACGGTAAGCAACCCTACAACACAAAGCATAAGCACCTTAATGGATGGGAGTGCCATTGCTATTCAGGATTTAGTAAAAAAAATAAACAGTGGGTCTGGTATTAAAGTAACATGAAGAAAAAAAAAAACAATTTAAGTTAAGCAAAAAAAGTAATATATAAAAAATGATAGAATTAAAATTTACTCCTAAATATTATGATAAATATGGAACTACATCTATCAAAGTATTTGGCACATTTCTAAAAATGGAGGATTGTGATATACTTGAAGTTAATGATACAGAATATAACTACCAAAAAGCGGATGTGAAGTTATCTCCTGAAAAAGTAACTATAATGAAGGAGATTGAGGAAAAGGTAAATAAATATTTAAGCTCTTTAGATATTTTACCAATAACAATTGTGTATGGAAACAGGGTTTTCCCTAAAAAGAGAAAATATATCCGAGAAGATAAACTAAAAAGCATTAAACTTAAAGGTGTGTATGTTAACAAAGAGAAAAAGCCTTCCCCCCAGCTTTGGTTAGAGTATTAGAGACAATTATAATTTTTGCTTTAAAAAATTATAATTGTATTAATGAAATGGACATACTAAATATCACCGAACCAATTGTAAAATATGATAGTATTGATGAGTATGAGCACACTGAGTATAACCCAATTACTGGTACGAGGTTGGACAACTTTGGAGGAGATATTAGGATTGACATCGAAACCCAAGATATTTTTACGCATCCAAGTGAGAGTTATTTACTTATAGAAGGCCGCTTAACAAAGGCTGATGGAACAGCTTACGCAAATGCTGACAATATTTCTCTAACAAACAACGCCCTCATGTATCTTTTTAAAAATATCAGGTATCAACTTTCCGGTCAGGATATTGAATCCATAATAAACCCTGGTCAAGCCACTACAATGCTTGGGTTGCTAAAATATCCGCATGATTTTTCTAAATCGCAAGGGCTAAACCAATTGTGGTATAAGGATACAACAACCGCAGCACGAGCTCAAAACGTAGGTTGGGATATAAGGAAAAAGTATATCATTAATGATTCAGACCCAAAAGGAACATTTAGCTTTAGAGTTCCATTAAAACATATATTTGGTTTTTGCGAAGACTATAATAAAATTTTGTATGGAATGAACCAAACTCTCACCTTGACAAGAAATGATGATAATGACGCAATTTTTAGAGCTGGTGGCGTTGATGCTGGTAAAATAACATTGGATGAAATATCACGTGATGCCTGCGGATAAGGAGAAACTGGAGCTTTATAAACTTATTGAGAAAAAAGAAAAATTCCCAGTTGGTTATAGAATGATACAGTGCGACTCTATCTCAGTTTCTCAGTCAACATTATTCACTTGGAGGCTTGCAGTTAAATCATCTCCTGAGGTGCCTCGTTTTATTATTGTTGGTTTTCAGACTGATAAAAATGATGATCAAGAGCAGAACCCGGCTATATTCGACAACGTAAACGTTAAAAATATTTATGTAACGTTAAATTCTACAAGATACCCAAGGGCTGACTACAATCTTTCATTTCCAAGACAGCAATTTAGTAGAGCTTATGGTGATGCTGCATTATTTAGGTCTAAGTTTTTTAACATGGATGAGTTAGTATCAAACCCTAATATTTCCCCCTCGGATTATGGAACCCTCTATCCTCTGTTTTTGTTTGATGTTTCTAAGCAAAGTGAAAGGTTGAAATATTCTGTTACTGATATTCAAATTAAGGCATATTTTCATGGAAATGTACCTGCGGGGACCGAGGCATATGCTGTTATTATTAGTGATAGGTTAATCAACTTTCAGTCTGATGGTAATAAGATGAGTGTAATGTATTAAGTTAAGTTTTTTTTTCTATATATTAAAAAATGATAAAGTTTTCAGAATTAAAAGAAATTCTTAAAGAAAATAATATAAATTTTCGCTCTTACTGGGATAAAAAGCGGTTAGTTGAGTTGGTAAAAGAAGATGGCTTACTACCAGAGGAAGAGCCTAAACCAGAAAAGAAAAAAGACCCTAAGTATGATAGATTACAGACTATTATGAAAAATCCTAAAACAGTTACTTTAGAAGATGTTAAAACTGGAGAAATAAAAACTTTCCGATCGATTTATAAGGCTGGTAAATATATAGACCGTTGTCCTCAAACGATTATGAACTGGAACGGAAGGGTTTGGAAAGATAAATATAAGATTAACATTCAGTAATTTTATTATATTTATATACAGATATAATAAAATTTTGATATCTTAAGAAAATTATATTTATTATATAAAATGAGTTGGCTTAATAGAATTTCGAATATAGCTAGACAAGCTGCTTCTAGTTTTTACTCTGGTGCAAGGCGTGTTATTTCAGAAGCTATCCCTGCGAGTGTACAAAATAGAATATCTAATTTTACTAATTGGCTGTCTAGTAATGTAAGGGGAGATCAGTTACCACAAGTTTTTGATGAAATTGTTGCTCACGTTAGAGAGAATTACCCTCCAAGGCAACCGTTTGAAATTAGAGTTGAGCAATCCGCATTTAGACGATATGCCACTCAACATGTAATAGATGGCAGAGAAGGTTATACACCTGGTAGATTTTTTATGGAAACGAGAGGTATTCTTATAAACACCCTTCAAAGAAACCTACAAACAAAAGTAAAACTTGTACTTAGGAGTGAATTACATTTACCTACAAACGCTAACCGAGTTACTGAATATGCTTTTCACTCTTCACAATTATTAAACTTAAGTGCTGGAGAAGTAGAGGAGCTATTACAAGAAATGATAGATGAAATTTTAGAAAAGTTAGCTAAGTTTCAAAGAGAAGGTAGTGGTTTTACTTTTGTAAGAGTAGTTAGGTTAGAATTACACATGGCTCCTTATGTTCCTTTACGTGCAGAAGGTAACTTACCACTACCACCGTGGATTGTTAATAAGAGAGCAGTTTTAAACATAAAAAGTAAAGATAATAAATGTTTTTTGTGGTGCTTTTTGAGAGCGTTAAATCCTAAACCCAAAAATGCAGAAAGAGTTGATATGGCTTTGCAAGAAAGGGAAAATCCCGTAAACATGAAAGGGATAAACTATCCTGTAACAATACAGGATATAGATAAGTTTGAAAAACAAAATTCAGAAATTAGTGTAAACGTTTTTGGATATGACGAAATGAAAAAGTATATTTACCCTCTACGGCTTATAAAAGTTGAAAAAGGTAATCATATTGACCTGCTTTTTATTAAAGATGATAAAAATACACACTATGCCCTCATAAAAAACTTTAATGGTTTAGTAAGAAAACAAGTAAGTGATAACGGTGGTACAGAATTTTGTAAACGATGTATGAATCATTTTGGTGGTAAAAAACTTTTAGAACAACATACACGGTACTGCACCAATTATGAGCCTGTTACGTTAGAAATGCCAAAAAAAGGTAGCGTGTTAAAATTTGAAAACCATGCTAGAAAAATGTTGGTTCCCTTTGTTGTATACGCAGATTTTGAAAGTATTTTAGAACCAATACACACGTGCCAGCCAAACCCTAAAAATAGTTACACTATACAACACCAAAAGCATCGACCGTGTAGCTTTTACTATATCATAAAATGTTTTGATGATAATGTTCTGACACCCATAGAAAGGAACTATACTGGAGAAGATGTTGAAGAAGTTTTTATAAACTGGTTAAAACTTGATATATAAGAAATTTACCAAAAATACTGTCAAATCCCAAAACCTATTAAAATAACAGAACAGGAGGAAGCAAAGCACAAACAAGAAACACATTGTTGGATTTCTGATGGAGAATTTACTCATGAAAATTACAAAGTAAGAGACCACTGTCATTTTACGGGTAAATATAGAGGTGCCGCACACAATGAATGTAACCTAAAGGCTAAAAGACCTGACTTTACACCTGTGTACTTTCATAATTTAAGCGGATATGATGCGCATCTTTTTATTAAATATCTAGGTAAATCTGCAGGTAAGATTGATTGTATCCCAAATAATGAGGAAAAATATACTAGTTTTAGTAGAAACATTTGGGTTGTAAAGAACACAAGTCATAAAATTAGATTTCTGGACAGCTTTAAATTTATGAGTTCAAGTTTAAATAGGCTTTCAAGTAACTTGGATGACAACCAGTTAAAAATCTTATCAAGATTTTTTTGCAAAAGAACGACTACCATTAGTTAGAAGAAAGGGACTTTTTCCTTATGAATATTTAGACTTTTTTGAAAAACTTAAAGAAACCCGGTTACCACCTAAAGAAGCATTTTACTCCAGTTTAAGCAAAGAACATATTAGTGATGAAGACTATGCTCATGCGCAAAAAGTGTGGGAAACTTTCGGTATGAAAACGTTAAAAGATTACTTGGAACTTTACAACAAAATAGATGTATTGCTTTTAGCTGATGTGTTTGAAAACTTTAGAGATGTTTGTTGTGAAAACTATGACTTAGACCCCAGTTGGTATTATACCGCTCCAGGTTTAGCTTGGGACGCAGCATTAAAAATTACGAAAGTAAACCTTGAACTTTTATCAGACCCTGACATGCTTTTAATGGTAGAGCAGGGTATCAGGGGTGGAGTTAGCATGTGCACGAAAAGGTATGCAAAAGCTAACAATATATATATGGGTGATAAATATGATCCAAATGAACCTTCAAAGCATTTATTATATATAGATGCAAACAGTCTTTATCCTTGGGCAATGAGTCGGCTTCTTCCCACCCATGGCTTTAAGTGGATGAATGAAAAAGAAATAAAAAATTGGAAAAATATTCCCTGTATTTTAGAGGTAGATTTGAAGTATCCTAAAGAATTACACAATTTACATAATGACTTTCCTTTAGCACCAGAACGTTTAAAGGTAGAAAAGGTAGAAAAATTAATTCCAAACTTAAGAGATAAAACGAGTTATGTTTTACATTATCAAGCTTTAAAAACATATCTTGATTTAGGTTTAAACCTAACAAAAGTTCACAGGGGAATAAAGTTTGAAGAAAGTGCTTGGTTAGAAAAATATATCGATTTAAATATTAAATTGCGAACAGCCGCAAAAAATGAATTCGAAAAAGAGTTTTTTAAGTTAATGAACAACTCCGTTTCTGGTAAAACAATGGAAAATGTGAGAAACAGGGCAAACATAGAATTAGTTAATAATGAAAAACGTTATAAAAAACTAGTAGCAAAGCCAAACTATAACCATACAACAATATTTGATGAAAATTTAATAGCTGTACATATGAAAAAGACCAATATAAAATATAACAAACCTGTTTATTTAGGAATGAGCATTTTAGATATACATGTAAGCAAAACACATATGTATAATGCTTACTATAATTACTTTAAGAAAAAATATAGTGAAAAGGTTAGATTGTGTTACACTGATACTGACAGTTTTATACTCGAAATAGAGACAGAAGATATTTACAAAGATATTATAAAGGATGTTGAATTGTGGTTTGACACTAGTAACTATCGCCCGCCCGCCCGTGTGGCTCAGTGGTGAGCGTGTCGGACTCATGACCTGGTGGTTGTGAGTTCGATACCCGGTTGAGGCGAACTTTCTTTCCGGCGTATCTTCGCCTCTCACCTCTGCTGAAGCATGTGATAAAAGTAGTCGGTGGCTTTGGAAAGAAAGTTGTGTTAATACTGGTGTGAGAAAGCCAGGAAACACATATGCGTCACCGACCGCCATGATATGACCTTAGCTGTTAAAGTGGCGTTAAACCCCAATACAACCAACCAACCAACTAGTAACTATCAATCAAATCATCCTTCAGGTATATCAACAGGACGTAATAAAAAAGTAGTAGGTAAGTTTAAAGATGAATCGGGTGGAAAAATTATGACTGAGTTTGTAGGTCTCCGGGCAAAAATGTATGCGTATCGAACTTTAGAGGGAGAGGAAGATAAAAGATGTAAAGGAATTAAAAAGTCAGTAATTAAAAATGAAATAGATTTTGATAACTATAAAGAGTGTTTAGTTACAGAAAGGGAACAGTATAGGAGTATGTGTGTATTAAGGAGCCACGAGCATGAAATTTATACGGAGGAGGTAAACAAAATTGCGTTAAGCAGTAATGGCGATAAAAGACATATACTAGAAAACAAGATTGACACTTTATCTTGGTTTCATTATAGGTTAACCCATTACCACACAAGAAAAATTTAGACTGGTCCAAATTGAGAGCATTTGCAGACGACAAAATAAAGGTGGCTGAAAAATTGAAATTTGTTCTGGGAAGGGTAGAAAACACTGTGGGAAAAGGAGAAAATGCTGGTTACCAGCATTTTCTCCATTTCCCACAGTGTTTTCAAAAGGCTTTTTTCTCAGGGGCGTCAAAAGTAGGGATTGTGTGGTAATGGGTTAAAGGATGGTTAGATATATATTGCTAGTAAGCCCGGTAATATATATCAAGAACCGCACATTCATCCATATGCCGGCACATTATGCAATAAGTGACCTAGTTTTTTTCATAAGCGCCTTAGTTTTTTCATAAGTGGCCTAGCTTTTTCATAAGCGCCCTAGTTCTTTCATAAGCGGCCTAGTTCTTTCATAAGTGACCTAGTTTTTTCATAAGTGACCTAGTTTTTCATAAGCTCATAAGCGTGGATTAGGGGGATGAGGGGGGATGAGTTAAATAGGGTCTTTTTCTATCTACTATTATTCCAAGGCAAGTCATCACAAAATTATTGATCTTTATTCAACAACCAACTAAGCATGGGGTAAACTAGTCCTTTGATCAGAAAAAGATCGACCCATAGCAAAGATTTTCGACCAAGGTGAGCCTGCGAAAAGACCTGTTGGAATCTCATACCATCAATACGGTGGTCATCAATGCATAGCTCGCCGCGATTAAGCCATGACCACACAATCCCTACTTTTGACGCACCTCAGAATGAAGCCTTTAGAAAACATTGTGGGAAAAGGAGAAAATGCTGGTAACCAGCATTTTCTCCTTTTCCCACAATGTTTTCTATCATTCACAAAATAAATTTCAAATGCTCAGTCACTTAATTTGTCGTCTGCAAATGCTTTCGACTCGGACAACCCTAAAATTTTGTCGTTTGGTAATGGGTTAAAAAGATTCTTATTAAAGTTAGATCGATGACGTCACATCTGACGTGATAAAAATTGACTCGGAGAGTTACATATTGCAAAAACAGCCATCCCTATTTTAAACGCTCAAAATTGCTTTTTTTAACCGCATGTTTCCATGTGATTGCTTAGAAGTTTTTATGTTTTTATCTACATAAGTTGTATCTATCGGTATTTCTACAGTATTTTTTATTATAAGTGTAGCCAAGTACAAGTACAAGTATTTAACTGGTGATATGTCGTGCGGCCGTATCGACATGTGGTTCGGTAGCTTAGTTGGTTAAAGCGCAGGAACAATATTTCTGGGACCCTGGGTTCAAATCCCGGTCGAGCCGCGATATTTTTTCACCACCTGTTACATAATGCACAAAACCGAATAGATGTCCCTGTAAAATTACGACTGCCTGACCAGGTACATGTACATGTATATGTAACTCAGTGTTAAGTATATCTAACTCGTGAACTGGTGGCAACTTTCTTTCCAGCGGTTCTTTGCCTCCCATCTCTAATGCATGTGAGAAAAGTAGTCCATGGCTTGGAAGGAAAGATGTATCAGTTATGTTGTAGGAAAGACGGGAGACACGCGCGTAGTTACACTGTCAGCCGTGAGTTAGCTGTTAAAACGGCAGTAAACGCCAAGAAAAAAATAATCATAAAATAAGACAATGTACATTCCATAGTAAAAATATACCGTTTGCCAACTTAAAATGGAGTTCCAAAAAGGTTATCCATATTCCACCGCACAGCACGAAAGGACTGTATGGTTGATGTTTGTTTCAATGTTAGATGGAGACAGCTATATATTTCACTTAGTCAACAGCAGAATTGATATTTACTCTGTGACGAAGCTGTGGTTTTAAATATTGAATTTTATTGTACCAAGTACTACCATTTAGAAATATTGGAAAAGACAGACAAGCGACAAATCTCTACGCAGCTCTGCATAATTCATGTCATGGCGACTTCTACATCCAGAACTAATATAGTCGTCTTATTTTCCAATCCTTCACTAAACAGTCTCGATTGTTTCTGCGACACTGAGGTAAGCATCTTTTTTAAAACATTGTGGGAAAAGGAGAAAATGCTGGTAACCAGCATTTTCTCCTGTTCCCACAATGTTTTCCCTCATTTCAGAGACAAGTTCCACAATTTGAGCCAAACTAAGGTTGCACTCTGTAGATGGTTTTAATTTGGAAGAGTCTAAAATATTGTCAAGTAATAAGTCAATCCCTCAGTCAGTCACCGGAGATTAGACTTATAATTGGACATGTAATTTGTCTTCCAAAAACAAGGTCAGTTAACTACTCGTATTTACCTAACGACAAAATTTCAGAAAAGGACCAATTTGAAAGCACTTGCAAACGACAAAATAAATAAAGGTTAAACTGTAATTTTTGTATTTGGTGGGGTAGAAAACAATGTGAGAAAATGCTGGTTACAACATTTTCGAAAGCGTCCTGTTTTAGAATCGTCAAATCTCGAGATTGTGTCGTGAAGACATACATAAACGTAAAATAATACAAATTATCAATAATTAAGATTCATAAAATTGCAAAAAAATCTTTTTTTTTTTTGATGGTGTTCCCTTTAAAGGCTACGTAGCCTCTTAAGGTATTTTTAGATTTTGCGCCAAAAATCAATAAAGCATTTTGGGAATGTCAAGTGGCTGGCACGTGACTCATAACGCTTAAATTCCATTACATTAAAAAAAAAAAACGTGCAATAGTTATTTTCCATAATGTCTTCTTCGGATGCTATGTTTGAAACTTCGTTTGTGTATTCCTGTATGTAAATGAGCGAATTGATCATCTAAAAATAGAACGTGTCTCCCGTTGGTGTCAACCTAGGCTGTAGTAAATCTCTAATTTCTCGTGTTGCCGGACGGTTTTCGACTACTGGGGTTTTATGAATGAAAGTTTCCAATCTGTCGTAATAAGTTGAAAGCAAAGATTTTGGAGACGTGAATAAAAAACATGTTCTTATTGTCCAAGTCAGTTACTGTAGAAGAGAGAAACAGAGAATCTTTTGGCTGACAATTGCCACATACATGTATTTATAAATGAGCCAGGCTCTGTGGAAAAAAAAAGGGGGGGGGGGGGGGTATGCACTGCATCTAAGTCAGTCTGAGCAGTTAGCACAGGTTGACCTTGGTCGAAATATGAAATATTGAAATTGATATGGGTCAATTTCCTTATGTCAAAGGAGCTGTCTACCCAATGATTAACCCATTACCACACAATCCCTACTTTTGACGCCCCTGAGCAAGAAGCCTTTAGAAAACATTGTGGGAAAAGGAGAAAATGCTGGTAACCAGCATTTTCTCCTTTTTCCACAATGTTTTCTACCCTTTCCAAATCAAATTTGGATTCTTCAGTCACATTTATTTTGTCGTCTGCGAATGCTTTCAATTTGGACCAGTCTATAAATTTGTTTGGTAAAGTCGGTTATTGTACAAAATATATTTTTTGGATCTGTAACTATGTATTTATGAGGGACAGAAAACGTAGAGGGGTAATTTATGTGAATTGCCATTTTCATGCAATTATCCCTTGTCAGAAAGTAGTTCGTTGTCCAACTTTTGTCTGTAATATCGTCAATATAGATGAACAATGATGATGAACATCGTAAGAATACACATTGATTGAAAACGTCCCTTGCAATAATGCTTCGATCCGACACCCTGTCGTTTACATAGAGGTAGAAACCGACCAGAGAAAACTCTGTGCACCTTTTATTTTTTTCACAAAAGCAGAAAAAAAGTAGTCCTTGCTCCAACATTTGTCCACCGTTAGCCCACCAACGTCGAAATGCCTTTTTCCCCATAAAGGCAGAAAAAGTAGTTCCTTGTCCAACATTTTTCCGCCTTGAACCCTACTTAGTTGATAAAAAGATATTTTCTTTTAGCTAATAAAGCAGAAAAAGTAGTCCCTAGACCAGCATTTGTCCACTTTGAGCCCGACAACATACTTTTTACTGAAGGATTGTTGTTTGCCTTTAAAGGCAGAAAAATATAGTCCCTAGTCCAACAATAGTCCAGCGTGAACCTAACAACGTAGAAGAGAAGTTTTTTTTTCCTACAGAGCTATTAAAAAGTAGCCCCTAGTCCAACATTTGTCAATCGTGAATCCGACAATGTAGGAATGGAGAATGAACACCAACATTATAATGACAGTTTTATGGGGACATTCCCTCGCAACCATTCTTGACAACAACATCCAGCTATGATCTAGGTCTGTAACGGCTTCAGTAATTAATTAGACTGGCGCAGGACTTTTATCGACGCTGAGGAAGACGACATCTGAAAACATCGTTGGAAAAGGAGAAAATGCTGGTAACCAGCATTTTCTCCTTTTACCACAATGTTTTTTACCCTATCATGAACGAACTCCGTTATTTTGCACCACCTTTGATTTGTCGTCTGCAAATGCTTTCAATTTGAACCAGTCTAAAATTTTGTCGTTTGGTAAAGAGTTAACATTTTCCAGGGTCTGCAATTACGCAGAATGCAATCATCACAAATCCTTTATCTTTTGACTAGAAATATGATCCCAGCAACATTTCGTATCTGTCTAGCTAAATATCATAGAACTATTGTAGTACGCCATTCCGATTCCACCAATTTTTACCCTTTCTGCATCTACGTCCACTTTTCATTCCTTTGAATCATTATACCCCCGCAAAACGAATGTTTTCGGGGGTTTACTGGAATCAGCCTGTCTGTCCGTGTGTGTCCGTGTATAAAATACCAGTATGCCTGTTTCTGTCAAAGCGCTGGCGGGGTTATTAAGTCATATTCAGTAGCAGCTCTTAATTCGTTTGAGTACGGTTTTAGACTTAAACTTCACTTTTTTTCCCTTTATGCATCTATTTGCACTTGTTGGTCCCTCGATTATTACTTTGAGCACAGTTCTGGATTTAAACTTAACTTTTATTATTTTAACCGTTTACCCCATAAGGCATTTCTATTGTATCTCTAATTAACCCTAAATAACAGCAAGGATAAAGCTGTTTCTTATGTGTATACATGACACCTTTTGATAGCATAGAAAACATTGTGAGAAAAGGTAAAATTGCTCGTCACGAGCAATTTCACCTTTTGCCACCATGTTTTCCAAAGGCTCCTATAAGCAATGCGTAGAAATGAGTATCTGTGGAATAAAGGGTTAACTTAACCTTTCATATCCGCAAATACTAACGAGTATATTGCTAAATATTGATTCTTTCTAAAAGGCATACATGTATGTATGTATTGTCTGTGCCGATCAAAAAGAAAATGAATAGTTTCTTTTAAAAAAAAAATCATAATATTAATGAAATACAGACATCGAAGAGAGCTGAGAACGAAGAGTAGCTGGATATGGCTGCCTTATTTCGGTCTTTGAAACGCAGTGAATATAAGATGTGTTATGCTTTGGCAAAAGAGAGGGGGTAGGTAATGCATTACCGAACCATGTGATTAACCCATTACCACACAATCCCTACTTTTGACGCCCCTGAGAAAGAAGCCTTTAGAAAACACTGTGGGAAAAGGAGAAAATGCTGGTAACCAGCATTTTCTCCTTTTCCCACAATGTTTTCTACCCTTCACAAAACAAATTTCAAATTTTCAGTCACTTTTATTTTGTCGTCTGCTAATACTTTCGATTTGGGTAAGTCAAAATTTTGTCATTTGGTAATGGGTTAAACTATCATTTATCCACGAACTCAATTTCATCTAACAAATGACTGCATCCGAAGGTAGAATCGTCCTTTGCCATGCAGATAATTTACGAAAAGCAAAATGCTGTGTGGACTTTTTGCAGCTCCATTTAGGCCGCTGTTATGATGATATGTGAGAAAATTCAGCGACGAGTGACCTATACTCATTTCCCTCTTCGCTTTCCTTTGAATGTATGAAAAACCCGAATGCAACAAAATACTTGCATAATTCGTTTAGTCATTTCCATGTTTCTTAACTCATTACCAAACGACAATATTTTAGACTGGTCCAAATTGAAAGCATTTGCAGATGACAAAATAAAAGTGACTGAAAATTTGAAATTTGTTTTGTGAAGGGTAGAAAACATTGTGGGAAAAGGAGAAAATGCTGGTTACCAGCATTTTCTCCTTTTCCCACAATGTTTTCTAAAGGTTTCTTTCTCAGGGGCGTCAAAAGTAGGGATTGTGTGGCAAGGGGTTAACTTCTAACTGAGACTTACCTCGGCGATTTTTTCTAAAGACTGATAACAGTGAATGCAATTGGATTCATTTCTACGTAACCGCTAAACATTGCTTGGATGATGATTGTGGGGCAGCAGCCAGTGGCTTGGGAATTATACTGTTCGAGGTTGACCCAACCATTAACAGCGTGTAAATTTCGCAATGCAACAACAATAACAACAAAACGATCCTTCAGTCGGTGGCTTGGAATAAAAGAATATTCAATTGTGCGAATACTGGTGAAAGAAATTCCAGGAAAGCAAAGACAGGAGTCCAGGCCGTCGCGATATAACTGAAACAATAATATTGAAAAGGGCGTTAACCCATTACCACACAATCCCTACTTTTGACGCCCCTGAGAAAGAAGCCTTTTGAAAACACTGTAGGAAAAGGAGAAAATGCTGGTAACCAGCATTTTCTCCTTTTCCCACAGTGTTTTATACCCTTTCCAGAAAAAATTTCAAATGTTCAGTCACCTTTATTTTGTCGTCTGCAAATGCTTTCAATTTGAACCAGTCTTAAATTTTTACGTTTGGTAAAGAGTTAAGGCAGTAGATCTAGACCCCTAACACTCCAAGTGCAACATGAAATAAACTTTCGTGTTAGATGATAAAGAAGGTTGTACACTGATATAATACTTTTGCACATTTCTAAAGGACCAGAAATTCCTTTGATGTCTATCTTGAAATTATTTGTTGATACTTTTGTTAGTTTCCTGAAAAGGGAGGTAATTATTATCTCCCTTTGTAATGAAAATCTAGCAGTTTTAGATTTATAAATGATATTTCTAAGAAGAAAAAGAAAGAAAAAGATGTTCGATTAAAGTAGTACAATAATATTCATATTTAATAATAGCGAATTTTGTAGGGTAATATCATTTCAATAATAGCAAATTTTGTAGGATGATATTATAGTTGAAATAGCTGTTTTCCATTAGGGGTCTTTTAAATAGTAAAATTTGGGTATTTAATACTACCTTGAATGTTTCTTTTCATTGATTTAGCGGCATAAGGGTTAGATAATACTTTAGGTCTATCAACTCATTACCAAACGACAATATCTTAGGGTTGTCCAAATCGAAAGCATTTGCAGACGACAAAATAAAAGTGACTGAAAATTTGAAATTTGTTTTGTGAAGGGTAGAAAACATTGTGGGAAAAGGAGAAAATGCTGGTTACCAGCATTTTCTCCTTTTCCCACAATGTTTACTAAAGACTTCTTTCTCAGGGGCGTCAAAAGAAGGGATTGTGTGTGATGGGTTAACCAAATCCTGATAAATAGGTAAAAAATCAAACTTTTAAACCGGTCATGAAAACCCGAATCATGCTACTTCAAACTTGTATTTGGGATAAAAATATCCACAAATCGGATAGTGGAGATCTAAGATCAGACTGCACGTTCTGTGCAGTCTGATCTTGATCTACGCTGTCCGCAAAAAGGTTTAAATACTCAAGAAGATAGTCCTTCCTCATCTGCCAATTCTAATTCGGAGGAAAAGAACTCGTATGCACATACATGTATGCAACCCAGTTAAAAAAAACTGGTAGATCCATTTAGTTAAAGCACTTGTTAAGGTTCATGTAAAGTGTTTATTTTGCTTAATTTCATACGTCAATAATTCTGTAATTATTAAAATTTGTCCAGGAAAACCATATATCAAATTAAAGCTCTGGATGAGTACAAGCTGTTTTACATAATTATACCTACTGGCCTTGCATAATAAAACTAAAACATTGCAGAAAAAGATGACATCGTTTAAAACCTACAAAATAATAATGACATAACAAAATTGCTTAACTTTTGGAGAAAACATAGGCTATGGTACATACCAGGTACTGCTACTACCAAAAATCCTATAGTTTCTTTAAAAAGGCACATATTTAAGTCAGAAAGTTTGACATTTTTCCCTTATTGAATTGTCAACCATGTTTGACCTACTTTGTTTTACTAACAGGTATGGTGTCTCCACAGGATCAAAATGTACAAGTGGTTGTGTGTAATAAACTTTCATTAGTATTACCTGAACAAATTGACATGAAATAAATGACCTCAATTACCATATATTACACGCTTGATTTATTGTTCTAACTTGGCTCCGGCTAATGTCGTCTGCATGCGGAACTATGTGCATGTTTCTAAACTCTGTATGCTGCTAATAGATTTATAGTGTTTTCAAAGAATACTTGAAATACCTGAAATAACCATTATATTGTTGGTTTAAATTGGTAATACATGGTGGGTGACTTAGATCTATGATGCACTTTCTATGCAGCCTGATCTTAATCTATGCCATCCGCAAAACCGTTTTATTTTGACTAAGGCGCAGTAAGGGTCAAACCCGACATTTACCGATAACAGTTTCCGTACAGTCCGATTATACCAGATGGTTTAAATATTCACGTTTTAATTACTCTTTGCATAAAGGTCAATTTCAGGTCAATTTATTCCAGTAATAATTTTAGAATAAAAATGACCTGTACAAGTGAAATTTCCATGTCCACTTACAAACCCTTTCTCAAAAACAGCACCCCACTACCCCATCACACACACAAAAAGAACAATGAAAAAAATGCTTATGTCAAAAATTGATTCTAAATCCTATCTACCAGACTGGTGACACCTTAATCCTATCTACCAGACTGGTGACACCTTTTGTAACTGCTGTTTTTGAGAAAGGGTTTGGACGTAGACATGGACATTTCACTTGTCAGGTCATTTTTGTTTGTTTTATTATCTAAAATTACTAATGAAAGTTTATCATGCACAACCACTTGTACATTTTGATCCTGTGGAGACACCATACCTGTTACTAAAACAAAGTAGGTCAAACATGGTTGACAATTCAATAAGGGAAAAATGTCGAACTTTCTGACTTAAATATGTGCCTTTTTAAAGAAACTATAGGATTTTTGGTAGTAGCAGTACCTGGTATGTACCATAGCCTATGTTTTCTCCAAAACTTAAGCAATTTTGTTATGTCATTATTGTTTTGTAGGTTTTAAACGATGTCATCTTTTTCTGCAATGTTTTAGTTTTATTATGTAAGGCCAGTAGGTATAATTATGTAAAACAGCTTGTACTCATCCAGAGCTTTAATTTGATATATGGTTTTCCCGGACAAATTTTAATAATTACAGAATTATTGACGTATGAAATTAAGCAAAATAAACACTTTACATGAACCTTACGGCTGCTAAGCGCGTTTCACTGACCTTTAACAGACAGTGTAGATCAAGATCAGACTGCATTGGATGTGCAGTAAGATCTTGGATCTACACTTTCCGATAACGAGGTGTGATTCCTCAAAATGTAACTTTGAAATAGGAATATTTGGATTTTTACTTTCGAATTGAAAATGTCATTTTAGTTATTTAGGAGGGTAAGGGTTACCAGATAGGGATTCGAAATGTACATGTAGATCGAGATCTAAGTCCATTCTTAAGAAATGTGTATAGTTTTAATTATGATATTCATAAACAATACACAGCTGAAATCGAAAAATAAAAGATAAAATTTTAGTCGAAATCATCTCTAAGTTATAAATGAAAAAAACGTACCTAATCTGTATATAGTCTGTCGCAGTTCAAAACGGTAGATCCGAGAAAATCACCTACATGTGCAAAGTAACTTCATTTCTCGACACAAAAATAGCTAATAAACACGCCTTTATAAATGACTTCACAGGTCTTCATTTAAGATTAATGCATCATGCCGATCTATATTTAGCTTCTGTTTATAAGTGTATTATTCCAAACTACACACTTCGTGGTTTTCCTCGAAAAACCCGGAAACATATGAGTGAAATCCAAGACACCGGTACCTGTTCAGCTGAGTAAACAAAGACAGGTTTCGTGTACAATTACATGTAATTCTTTCACAAACAAAAACAGCATACAGTAGTTAAGATACTGTACAACATATAATTACTCGTGTGTACATTCGCTATTTTCCAATATAACAGAAACAAAGTTCAATATTGACATATTCTTGGGCGTACACATGATTATATGCCGCAAGCGGAACTCCCATTGTGGGATGTTAAATTAAGGGGTCACGATGCGGTCCAGCGGCCCCCATGGTGGAATAATTAATTGGAAAATAATGTTGCAACCCCAAAACACCCTCACTCGGTAACCCTTTTCCGTAAGATGAAAACGTGCGCGAACTCTAGATTTTTCGAATTTATCTATTGATACAATGGTTGAATAAAAATGGCGTAAGGTTAATTGGCAGTATACCTTCATGTACACAGGTAAACTTTTCGAAAATGCAAGTTTCAGGAAAACATGTCAGTTAGTTACTTGTCAAAAAAAAGGAACCATGACTGGTTATCTAATATTTGTACAAAGTCATTCGTATGGTTAAAAACACATGAACTCTTCACCAAACAAACCCTGGTTTTCACGACCCATGGATGGAAAGCTTTTAAAAACCTTGTGGGAAAAGAAGAAAATGCTGGTAACCAGCATTTTCTCCTTTTCCCACAAGGTTTTCTACTCTTTCCAAGAGAACTTTCCTCCGTCAATGTTTTCAAAATGGACCAGTTTAACATTTTGTAGTTTGGTAAAAAGTTAATTCAGATGCAAAAATTATTTACAAGCGTGCAGATTTAGTATACCTTTCTGAAACCATTATGGAAGAAAGAGGCAGCTGACCGTAACATCCTACCGTTCCCTTTCCAACGATTTTTACAAAAGAAAAAAATAGATTTTGCTAGTTCCCTTTCCTTTGAATAAATACCTAGCTGTAATCTGAAATTGGTAGGTATGACAATTTCCTGTACGAGAGCAATGACAGTACTTAAAAAGGCTATTAAAAGCCAGGCCTAATTTTGAGAAAAAGACATCCACTATTTTTGAAAGAAAATTATGGACATGAAAAGAACACGCGCTTATTTTCAAGACACCGACCTTATTCCCGAAGGTCTTTCCACAAGTAAACGTTAACTATAAAATGTAAAAGTTAAATCATAATTTTAGATTTTAGATTGAACAGACCTGACTAAAACGTTTTCTTTTAAAGACTATCAAAGGTATTTGTTTGGTAAAAAATCAATCATGGGGAGCCCACGCAGCCCTGGCAAAGCTAACTTGTTTACATACAACTTTGTTATTATTATCAAGAGAGAACTTTCAGAGAGTACGAAAGGAGAGGAACACCATAATATTGACTGAAATCAAGGTATTGGTTGAAGAAACCGTCCGGAAAACAATGTGATCACTTCGGAAAAATTGCTCAGAAGATATCATTTACATATTGACTTGTAAAAGGCTTCATAATGCTTGTATACCCCTTTCGCAAGAAAGTCTAAATTTAGATGAACAGCTATTGAAGTAGTTTATTCATGTTTTCATCATGTTACAAAGCAATTGATAAACCACGTTAAAAAATGAACGTATGAACTGTTTGTCAACTGAAAAATGGTTTGATAGATTTCGATAGAAAATTGAGACTAAAGTTTTCTTTTTTTAAGAGGAGCCTTACAAATTTCAGAACGGTAAACCGGCGTATTTCCGGCGATGAAATGTACCGTAAAGGTGCATATTAGTACACCAGATACAGCTGAGGGATTTGATAGCTCCTATCAACCCGAGGTATGACGGAATGGTCGATTGGTTCTACATGTTACTTTATTATGTTTCAATTCATCTACCTCAAATGAGATACTGTATGAGTCTTTCGGCAAACAAAATCTCGTTCATATGAATAAGAGGCGACGGTCACTAGTTTCGCGTTGATACTGAACGGGAAGTTTTTTTTTTTGACCAGTGAATGGACATGTTAAAACTCACTCCTACAACGGATGTAAATTTATCAACAAAGGGTGTGCTTAATCGGCTGAGATACGAGTTTTGATTGGTTTTAGTGCAGAAAAATTAGCGAAATCGGGTTTCAGCTATCAATTTATGGTCCATGGGGACATGGCTACTTGTGCGTTGAAGAGTTGCATCCTCTGTAGTAAATTATATTGCAGCTCTTTTCTGTTTAACTGATCAAAATTTTCTACTTCAATGTGAACGAACCTTTTCCCCAATGTGAACGAACCTTTCCCCCAAATGAAAGAGCTTTTTCCCAAGTTTGAACGAAGATTTCCTCAATGTGAACGAACCTTTTCCCAAGTGTGAACGAACCTTTTTCCCCAAAGTGAACAAAACCTTTTCCCAATGTGAACGAACCCTTTCCCCAGTGTGAACGAACCCTTTTTCCCAATGTGAACGAAGCCTTTTCCCAATGTGAACGAACCTTTTCCCCCAAACGTGAACGAACAGTTTTCCCAAACGTGATCGAACAGTTTTCCCGAATGTGAACGAACCCTTTTCCCCAATGTGAACGAACAGTTTTCCCTAATGTGAACGAACCTTTTCCCAATGTGAACGAACCTTTTCCCCAGTGTGAAGGAACCTTTTCCCCGAATGTGAAAGAACCCTTTTCCCGAATGTGAACGAACCCTTTCCCCAATTTGAACGAACAGTTTTCCCCAATGTGAACGAACCTTTTCCCCCAGTGTAAACGAACCCTTTCCCAATGTGAACGAACCTTTTCCCCGAATATGAACCAACCCTTTCCCCGAATGTGAACGAACCTTTTCCCCAATGTGAACGAACCCTTTCCCCAGTGTGAACGAACCTTTTCCCCGAATGTGAACGAACCTTTTCCCCGAATGTGAACGAACCCTTTCCCCAGTATGAACGAACCCTTTCCAAAGTGTGAACGAACCCTTTCTCCAGTGTGAACGAACCTTTTACCCGAATGTGAACGAACCCTTTCTCCAGTGTGAACGAACCCTTTCTCCAGTGTGAACGAACCCTTTCTCCAGTGTGAACGAACCTTTTACCCGAATGTGAACGAACCCTTTCCCTAATGTGAACGAACCATTTCCCCAATGTGAACGAATCTTTTCCCCGAATGTGAACGAACCCTTTCTCCAGTGTGAACGAACCTTTTACCCGAATGTGAACGAACCCTTTCCCTAATGTGAACGAACCATTTCCCCAATGTGAACGAATCTTTTCCCCGAATTTGAACGAACCCTTTCCCCAGTGTGAACGAACCCTTTCTCCAGTGTGAACGAACCTTTTACCCGAATGTGAACGAACCCTTTCCCCAATGTGAACGAACCTTTCCCCAGTGTGAAAGAACCTGATCTTTTGTCGTCTGTGTCAGGTTCGACTTTTAACGACACCGAGAAACAAAGGTCGTTGAAAACATGGTGGGAAAAAAATGCTGGTACCGGTATTTCGCTGTGGTTTGCTTTAGACGTGTAGATTTATATTCTTTTGAAAAAAGATTAGGAAAATGAGAAGATGCTGGTTACCAGAATTTTCTCATTTTCCCACAATGTTTTCTACTTTTCCATAGCCAGTTTTAAATTTTTAGTCACATTTTTTAGCGTCTTCGAATGCTTTTAATTTGGACCAGACTGTTTTTCTTTTCGTTTTGTAAAGAGTTAAGGTGGTAGAATTTCCACTAAGACTTAAAATTACCTAACCCGTTATTACGACATTGCAGACGACTTCATTGTTTCAAGAATGAACGCTTGGATTCGAAACGCTTGTGCAGAAACTGTTTTATTTCAGTACGCATGCGTGTAACTTGTAGAGGGGGGGGAGAAAAAATAACTGTTCAGGTTTCTCAGATCTGTGAGTATTGTTTTCTGTCTGTAGCAGAAATTGTATTGTGCGTGTTCATCAAAAGTATTGAGTCTACATGTTTAGTGATTTTTTTCTAAGGAGGGGAAATTCCGAGAAAATTGGCTCATTAAAGTGTTGTCCAGGGAATAATTAAACGCGTATGAAAGTGTGAAAATGTGAGAATAATTGCCGAGATTGATGCGTTTTAATGTAATTTGTCTCGCGTCATCCTGTGGAGACGGTGTGTTTCTTAAGATACTTGATCTACTGCGAAAATAATGCTTTGATTCTTCATGATGCTTTTATGTTAGTACATGTAAGTCTTGTCTCTCTTTTTTGATTCATTCATTTTGTGCGTATGTGCAACTCTGTGAGTGTGTCTGCTTGCGTCTCATTGTAAATCAGGCGGTCCTGTTATAAAGATCTATCTCGCTTCAACCCTTCACCAAACGACAAAATTTTAGACTGGTGCAAATTCAAAGTACTTGCAGACGACGAAATAAAGGTAATTGAAAAAAAATTGAAATTTGTTTTCAGCAGGGTAGAAAACGTTGGTGGGAAAAGGAGAAAATGCTGGTTACCAGCATTTTCTCCTTTTTCTACAATGATTTCACAAGGCTTCTATCTCAGGGACGTAAGAACCAGGGATTGTTTGGTAAAGAGTTATATAGGAAATTTCTGACGTATTTTTGCGGAGAGTGAAGAATAAATTGAAATTTGTTTTTCAGCAGGGTAGAAAACATTGGTGGGAAAAGGAGAAAATGGTGGTTACCAGCATTTTCTCCTTTTCCCACAATGTTTTCACAAGGCTTCTATCTCAGGCTCGTAAAAGCCAGGGATTGTTTGGTAAAGACTTAAATAGGAAATTTCTGACGTGTTTTTGCGGAGAGTGAAGAATAAATTGAAATTTGTTTTTCAGCAGGGTAGAAAACATTGCCGGTGGGAAAAGGAGAAAATGCTGGTTACCGGCATTTTCTCCTTTTTCCACAATGATTTCACAAGGCTTCTATCTGAGGGTCGTAAAAACCAGGGATTGTTTGATAAAGGGTTAAATAGAAGATTTCTGACGTATTTTTCCGGAGAGTGAAGAATAAAATCAGAATTGAGTATCTTCTACATCGCTCGTTATGTAAGAATACAGACATGATGGAAGCCTGTTTAGTTACTTAATACAAAGAAACAAAAAATTGTTTGTGTTAATCGACAGGTTAACCGATTACCACACAATCCCTACTGTTGACACCCCTGAGAAAAAAAGCCTTTAGAAAACATTGTGAGAAAAGGAGAAAATGCTGGTAACCAGCATTTTCTCCTTTTCCCACAATGTTTTCTACCCTTCACGTAAGAAATTTCAAATTTTCAGTCACTGTTATATTGTCATCTGCAAATGCTTTCAATTTGGACAAACCTAAAATATTATCGTTTGGTAATGAGTTAACCCTTGTCCTGCAGATTCAATTAACCCTTTACCACACAATTTGTTAGTTTCCTGAAAAGGGAGGTAATTATTATCTCCCTTTGTAATGAAAATAATAACAAGAAGATACTCAATACACAATTACGACTTTTAATACCCCCGAGGAAGAGGACTTTTAAACATTGTGGGAAAAGGAGGAAATGTTGGAAACCAGCATATTCTTCTTTTCCCACAAAGATTTCTAACCTGTCAAAGCAAAATTGGACAATTTGAGCAACTTTGAAATTGTCGTCTGCAAATACTTTCAATTTGGATAGGTCTAAAGCTTTGCTGTGTGGTAACGGATAAACCCTTTACCATAAAATCCCGTCTTTTTACGACCCTGGAAAAGACGCCTATTGAAAACATTGTGGGAAAAGGAGAAAATGCTGGTAACCAGCATTTTCTCCTTTTCCCACAAAATTTTCTACCATATCAAAGCAAAATTGCACCATTTTAACAACTTTGAAATTGTCGTTATTTATTGACTGTGTGGTATTTCAGGCCTTTTTTAATGACCAGAAATAATGGCCATTGCACTTGTATGAGAATATATTGTGTTGAACTCGTTCTTTTGGCGTAGCTGCCTTCGCAAGCTAGGCAACTCCGCCAAGAGAACTCATAGACTATATATAATAATTCTGAATATTGTCTTCCCTTGCCATGGTGCGGTGTTTCCCTTATAATCATCGATGCAAATTAGATCAGCAGGGAGGAAGGAACAAATCCAGTCGTGTCGACTTTCATCAATCCTTGGATGAAAAGAAAGGTCGAGCCGGAGATTCGAATCAACGACCTCCTGATTAAAGCCCCCGTAAGTTATCGACTAAGCAGTTGGGGTCGGTATACATTACTTTGAATTTGTGAACCTGTTCGCGAAAAGACACAATCTTGGAGTTCTGTACATCAATTAGATGAAAACAGATCAACGAGGATGCAGGTCAATTTAAGCTGATAGTTTCAAAAATGATTGCTTAACCCATTACCACACAATCCCTACTTTTGACGACCCTGAGAAAGAAGCCTTTAGAAAACATTGTGGGAAAAGGAGAAAATGCTGGTAACCAGCATTTTCTCCTTTTTCCACAATGTTTTCAACCCTTCACAAGATAAGTTTTAAATTTTCAGTCACTTTTATTTTATTATCGGTAAGTGCTTTCAATTTGGACAAACCTAAAATTTTGTGGTTTGGTAATGAGTTAACAAGGTAGAATGATCATACATATTTCATACTGAAAATGTCTTAAAAGCGAAAAGTGTCGACTTTGGTTAGCTTGCGCAATTCGCGCAGTCTGATCAAGGTTGACACTTCTCGCTGTTCCCATATGGCCCTTTTTTGTATGACGGGTCACATTTTTAAGAGAACCTTTCCATCCAACACCAACTGTTGCCAGAATTATTAAGAATTTAACCACATGGTGTATAAAGTTTAAAAATGGTTGTTTGGTACTTCAGATCGTTGCGACAGTAGATCTATTACGTAAAGCCCGGAAACGTTGTTCCAAACGTATCCATGTTAGAACCTACCTTATTAATTTCTATCCTGAAAAACAAGGATTTTTTAACCCTTGACTGAACGATCCCTGGTTTTCACTATCCTGAGAGAGAGGTCTTTTGAAAACATTATGGGAAAAGGAGAAAATGCCGGGTACCAGCATTTTCTCCTTTTCCCCACAATGTTTTCTACCCTGCTGGAAACAAATTTCATTTTTTTTATTTACGTTTGATTTGTCGTCTGCAAAAACTTTCAATTTGGACCTGTCTAGAATTTTGTCGTTTGGTAAAAAGTTAATTTGTTGTTGTTTGGCGCGTCAAATCGTTTCGTCAGCATTACGTGGAGCCCGGAAACGTTGTTCAAAATGTACCCATGTTTGGAACCTTATTCATTTCTACTCTGCCAGAACAAGGGATCGTTTTTTTAACCCTTGACTAAACAATCCTGGTTTTCTCTACCCTGAGAAAGAGGTTTTTTGAAAACATGGGAAAAGGAGAAAATGCTGGAAACCAGCATTTTCTCCTTTTCCCACTATGTTTCTTTTCACGTTTCCAAAATAAATTTCAGTTTTTGAATTACGTTAATTTTGTCGTCTGCAAATGCTTCCAATTTGGTTAAGTCGAAAATTATGTCGTTTGGTAAAGACTCGAGTCGTCTGCTGCAAATTTCTTCAAGAAAAAGTGTTAACTCTTTACCAGACAGTTCCGTCTCTTAGCGACCCAGCGGTAAAAGCCTTTCTCCTTTTCTTGCGATATTTTATTCTCTCCTAAGACAATTTCAAATTTTCAGTCCCATTTATTGTGTCGTCTGCAAATGCTTTCAATTTGGTCACGTCTAAAATTATGTCGTCTGTTGAAGAGCTAAGGAAATGAGACGAATTTTTATGGCAAAGTGTTCTTGTAAATGATGTAACAACGCATTTATGTTTTCCTTTATTTCTCATTATTTAAACAGTTGGACAGGAGGAAATCATTTACCGAACCCTCAATTAATCACCATGGCAACGGGCGATACTTAGCACTCCTCGCAGGACGTAGCTGGACGCCATGATGAATTGTTATTATGGATTCTTATAGAGCCGTCATGGTACCAGTGTCACAAATATGTCGTCTGCATAACAGAAACGGATTACGGTCGTCTGCTTCTCTGTGATTGGTAAAACTGGCCTTTCAATGTAGTCTTAAACGAATCTAAAGAGGCGAATAACGGCTGGATTCTGTGCGGTTCTTTATCGATTGAATGGAGGTCCGTAGTGCACGTGACATTCAAGGCGTAGAAATATAACTCGCTGGACATTCGTTTATGGTATCAGTGATAAATTTAGAACCTTGACGAAAACAAGAAGGAAACACGACAATATTGAAATAGATATGTATGGAAAGTTAACTTTTAATAAACACATTATTGTTATGAGGAGAACAGAGATTCTGGCTAATTAACGGAGAACCTGAAAAAAGTTTAGTGTGGACGGGTAGCGAGTGTGAACTAATCATTCCATAAAGGAGTGGCTAATATTGTGTACGCCATGACTTATCTGAAGTTAAGGACGCGGCTTTCGCTGGCCATGGCGACGATTGGAATGTTACTACAGTTGGTAGCGTTTGTCATACCCGGATGGTTGATTATCAAAACGCGGAGGTACAGCCTAGATATGGCGCTGTGGTACGCCGTGTTTTGTGAAAAGACCGTTAACATTACTACTACGAGGGAGAGATGTGAAACAGTGGCATATTCGAAAATATCAAATACCAAAAGCTCAACTTTTTTTTCTCAAATAGGTATGTATTTCTTTATATCTGGGCGCCTCTAGCTGTTTTCCCTGTTTATTGTTGGTTCATTTAAAGGATGTAAAGTTAACCCTTTCCCAAACAATCCCTAGTTTTTACGGGTCTGGAATAGTACCCTTTTGAAAACATTGTGTGAAAAGGAGAAAATGCTGGTAACCAGCATTTTCTCCTTTTCCCACTATGTTTTCTACCCTATCATAGACAGAAATCATCTTTTCAGCAAGAGTTGAATTGTCGTCTGCAAATGCTTTCAATTTGGTCTAGTCCAAAAGTTTGTCGTTTGGGAAAGGGTTAAAACTGAATTTCGCTCAGAATAAGCTGTTCAGATTTTTAAAATCTCGTAAAATGTGTTGAAACTGCAACAAATTAGCAACTTTTTGTTATACCTGAACAAAGCATTTTTCTGTCAGCAGCTTGAACTTTTGACGTATTTTGCTGTAAGACATTATCAGACCGTTGTCTGCCCATGTCATATTCTTCGAAGATTCGACTGTCTTATATGACGCATCACTAGCCCCGAAAGCGGGCGGACTGTAATATTACGCTCTATAAAGTAGCAATGTTGAAAATAGCTTTTATCAATACGTTTGAGGAGAAGTGAGACCTGCTTTAGCTCCAGATTAAGAAATCGTTAAAATATTGGTTATGTTGGAAGCGTCAGGTTTTGTTTTACGATGTGTAAATGATTTTTTCACACGAAACGGTGAACACCTGATACATGCACATCATTCTTGGTGCACCGTCAGTTACTACAAATCCGGGGATTTATTCGGCCTTTGACTTTTACCGTATGGACGGGATTTTCCTGTACTTGATTCTTTCAATGAAAGATACACCTTTGCTCTTTTCATTCAGTTTTTTTAAGCAAATTTCAGTTTTATTGTATGAAACTATATATGAGCACTCTTGTATCTTCATGCCAAATGTTGCCCCTGATGGTTGCAAAGTTGCATAGATTTTGACGCATAGAAAATGTACTTCATGCTATGGAGGCAGTCGGCACCTCGGGTGATGGGAACCATCAAATTCCTCGGCTGTATCTGGCGTATTGATATGCGCCAGATCGGTACATTCATCGCCCGGAAATACGCCGGTTTACCGTTCTAAAAGTTGTAAGGCTCCACTAAAAAAAAAAGAAGAAGAAAATTTGAGTTTCAATTTTCTATCGAAATCATTCTAATTATACTTTAGTTGGTAAACCGTTCGTACATTCATTTTTAACGTGGTTTATCTATTCCGATTGAAGTTTTCACCGACAGATAGACAGAATGATGTAAATAACTTCATCAAGGTTGTTTATGTCGTTGTTAAACAACTGACAGTAGTGCATCATGTGTAAAATCACGTGATTCGCAGTTCATATTGAAACGACCGTGATACGGACGAGGTTAGATGTAGGTACGGAATCGGCCGAGTTGTAACGAGTGGCTATGGAGGCTATCCGAGACATCACTGTTGTTGTTTTTGGTTTTAAATCAGAGCCAAATCCCTCAAGTTTGTCTCTCAAATACACATTATATATTGCTTACTTATGTATGTGTACACAGCTGACTACATTCTACGCAAAATTAAGGTTTAAATCTTTGCTACGCAATCCCGACTGTTGACGACCCTGGTACAGAAGTCTTTTGAAAACATGGTGAGAATAGGAGAAAATGCTGTAAACCAGCATTTTCCCCTTTTCCCACAAAGTTTTCAACCCTTCCCAGCATAATTTTAAATTTTTGAGTTACATTTATCATGTCGTCTGCAAATGCTTTCATTTTAAAGAAGTCTAAAATTTTGTCGTTTTAGTAAAGAATTAACAGCCTTTATTTCTTTTGCTATAAAGTTGTATCTTTAAACATTGGCTAGATCTGTTAGCTGTTTTTAGATGAACTCCTTTCTAAAGAATCTGGAATTTTAACAATCCGTACAGAGGACAGCCGATAAGCTTCGCCCGTAACTCGCTGTCGCTTGATATAACAACCGACGCAATCATGGGATCCACCGATCCTTTGACATACAGAAAGTGTATCAAAAGCAAAAAGTTTTGATTCAGGTCAGCCTGCACGGACTTGGCAGGCAGACCTGGGTCGATGCTATTTGCATATGCATTAAGCCCCCTTTTCACAACTCTTTTGAACTTTGCGGTCCTTAAAAAAACATTCTGATTAAAACCGACTTAATTATGCAGTAGAGTGATCCTTTGAAAAACAGAAAAGTTAACCAAAAGCAAAAAAAATTCGACCCAGGTGAGCTTGGATGGACTACGCAGGCTGACCTAGGTCGATACTTTTTTTGCGAATGCATTAAGCCCCCTTTTCACATAGCGTGGAAAAAAGCTCTTTTGAACCTGGCAGTCTAGATCGACATGTATCACCTGGCAAACAAAACAAAACAAAACATAGCAACCTTGAAATATAAATATTTCCAAACAGCTGTTTTGTCTCGCGCGTTACTGGAATCTTTTAGCTGAATTTAATTGAAGAGTGTCTGCACGCAACACTTCCTAGCCCCTAGGCAGCTAAATATGACACAGTGACCTTTTGCGGACAGTGTAGATCTATGATCAAATTGCACAGAACGTGCAGTCTGATCTGGGATCTACACTATCCGATAAGGATTATTATTCATGAAAAGTAACTTTGACGTAGCCACATTTAGATCCGTATCTACTATCTACTTCTAGCTTTCATTTACAACCCTTTCCCAAACAATCCCTGGTTTTTACGAGCCTGAGAAAGAAGCCGCCTGAAAACATTGTGGGAAAAGGAGGCAGTGCTGGTAACCAGCATTTCCTCCCTTTCCTACAACAATTTCTTCCCTTCCAAAAACAAAATTAATGTCAATTTTTGAGTCACATCAATTTTGTCGTCTGCAAATGCTTCCAATTTGGACTAGACTAAAATTATGTCGTTTGGTAAAGAGTTAATTTTATTTTGCGGGTGAGGAGGTAATAACCACGTGATTAATTTATAGTTAAACTCGATCTTTTAATGCCACTTTGATTAACACCTGTATGAATAATAAAGGAAAAGGAGCTGGTTGCTTGGAAAAAAGCAACTGTTCCTTTTTCTAAGCCGCCATCTTTTACCTTATACTGTATCACATTATTTTACAGCATTTTAAATACCGCGCAAACAAGCAATTTGTTTAACACCCTAGATTAATAATTATAAGCTACTGTATTCGCTAAGAAAGTATCTAATGATTTATTTTTCTAATTATTCGGCTGCTCAGTCGGCCAGTCGGTCTATCAAGTCAGAAATGAGGATCGTCACAATTTATGGGTAAAACTTTTCCAGGTTTTTGTGGTATTTGTCGAAAACAATACCATTTTGAGTTCAAATGTGAATTTTGAAGACGTTCTATCGTATATTTTGGAAAGCCGAAGGAAATAAACCCAAATTAACTCATTTTGTCTCGTGCAATTCCACACAATGGCTCCATTGACAAATACCACTTCAGCGCTCTCAACGCTTTGATGGGGAGAGGTGGGTGGGTGGGTTGCAAAATAGAAGGAAAAAAAAAACACTTATATGTCGGATTTTAATATATTTCCTCGATGACTTATCAGCAATAAATGCCTCTCCAGCTTGCTGTATGTGCAAGATATATTAATCATAAAGGCCCCACAGTTCGTATTCATTATCTGTAATCCGTTACCTCCTGAATAAGTAAAATCTAACCTTCAAACGGATAGTAAATCCCTGAATAATGCTTTTTTAAAATCATTTTTTTTAACAATTTTTCCTCATCGGACAGTGTAGATCCAAGATCAGACTGCATGCTGCGTGCAGTCTGATCTTGATCTACACTGTCCGCAAAAGGTCAGTGACTGACGTTTGGAGGTCTAAGGATCAAAACACGTGTTTAGATTAGAAACTACAGGTATGAATGCCATTTCCAATGCAAATAAGCATCATTCATAGAATGCAATATAAATAAGACGTGCATTTTCAGTCTGAATTAAGCCCTTTTAGTTTAACATCCCAACATTTTTACGATCTAAAGGGAAATGCTTTTTGAAAACACTTTGAGAAAAGGCTGGTAATTGTTTTATAATTCTTAGAAAAATTTCGGATCGATGAAATACGTCGCATGCAGATAAAATCACGGAGGAAACAAAAGCAAGTTCGTATCTATGTAGAGTGAATTACGGTATTGTCTCTCGCTAGTTGGCATTCCATAAATACAAATCTATCAAATTCGGACATCCTTGGTACATAACCGGACTACTTTTCTACCCGACAACCGTTACTTTGAATTTCCAACTAAAATAAACGTTTACTCAATAAAACGCTAGCCGGTGCGATTCATTCAGCTATGATCAGCAGTTTAGAGAAATTTATAGAATGCCATCTGACGGGAGATAATGGCTATTAGTATTGTTACGGGGGATAAAACTTTCCTGTCGATAGTGCCGATACAGGACGAAACCCTAGCCTGGCATTCAGGCCCTGCATTTAAGTCATTCTAATAAATAAGGTACACAACTACAGCAAAGTCACAGACATATGTGTTGTTACTTGCCCTTCTTCTGAAATTTAAATCAAACATTCAGAACATTGAGAACACAGAGTTTTCCTTTTGCAGTTTTACTTGATGATTTTGTTTCAATGAAAAGGCTCTATTTTACGGACTGACACCAGTCTTGACGAAACCCTTCACTGGTGATCATAGTTGAGTGAATTGCACGAGGTAGCATTTTATTGGGTAAACCTTTTTTTGTTTTGTTTTGAATTCAAAGTAACGGTTGTCGCGTAGGAACCCAGGATGCCCATATCAGATGAGTATTTATAGATTGCCATCTAGCGGGAGATAATGGAGTTACATCTGCAATATTCTTTTATCGCTTCTGGGAGTCGATCGAAAAAGTTGCTTGAGGTTGCGTGTACTGCATAGGGACGCTTCACAAGATTATAGCATGCAATACTAACTTCGGATAAAAATATATTTGTATTGTTTGCGATATCGTAGTTCAAAAAGTTTTCGGGTGGTAGCTTTGTTCCGTGCAGTTACCCAGGTGCACTTCGTTGTGCTAACTTCTCGCACTCGCCATGAACGAAGTCTCCACGCCTGGGTTTCAGTATCATTGAACTATATCGCGACTACTTGTGCAAAGAGCCTGTACTTCTGGAGCTTCCTTTACCCGGAGGGTACTACCTTGCACAACATTCGGTCAGAGCTACTGGCTACTTTAAAAAAAAAAAAAAAAAAACACTTTAAAATAATGTTCATCGTTTAACTATTTTCATAGTTAATACATGACTCGAGTCAAGCAGGGCTTCGAGCTCGTGACCTCTAGACTCCTTGCCTTGACCATGACTGGCTGGGCGACCCGAATCGGTATGCTTTTTACCAAACCTACGCTGGAAACAGTGACTTTATTTGCATCACATCCTGACAGCAAACCAACCGACCGGAGACAAAAATCCTAAGTTTCGCCTGGTTCTTTTACGTGCTTGGTGTATAGCAGCATCGTCACACGGGACCTCGGTTTAGCGTCTCAATCGAAAGACTATTAGTAATTTTAGATGGCCAACCGTGGGTATGGAACCCACACCCTCAGGTGACTCGAAACATCACGTACACGAGTCCCACGTCATAGTGTGAATATTGTTGATTTTGATTGGTTGTATTGGTGTTTAACGCCACTTTAACAGCTAAGGTCATATCATGGCGGTCGGTGACGCACATGTGTTTCCTGGCTTTCTCACACCGGTACTAACACAACTTTCTTACCTAAGCCACAGACTACTTTTCTCGAATATTGTTAAGTTGGTTTATAAATTATCTCGTCACGATACGTGATTTTAAACCTGTTATCCAAAACAAAGCCAATAATATAAACTGATAATGAAAGGTTTATCATATGAGAGCTATACACGTATGAGTTATCCATTAACGTGTTGTTTATGTTGTCTGTAAGATAATCAAATCAGACAAAATAACTTCAACATAATAAAAGACAAATGCACTGCTTTTTTTTTCGTGTCTTATTCACCAATTTACATTGTGTACGGCGCTTTTCAGAAAAGTGCTATTTCTATACGTTCCTTAACTTTTTACCAAACGACAAAATTTTAGATTAGTCCGAATTGGAAACATTTGCAGATGACAAAATTAATGTGCCTCAAAAATTGAAATTTGTTTTGAAAAGGAAAGAAAAACATCTGAGGTAAAACAGAAAATGCTGGTTACTAGCACTTCCAGACGACAAAATAAACGTTACTAAAAAATGAAATTTGTTTCCAGCAGGGTAGAAAACATTGTGGGAAAAGGAGAAAATGCTGGTTACCAGCATTTTCTCCTTTTCCCACAGTGTTTTCAAAACGCTTCTATCTCAGGGTCGTAAAAACCAGGGATTGTTTGTTAATCCTTTACCAAATAATCCCTGGTTTTTACGACCCTGAGATATAAGCCTTTGGAAAACATTGTGGGAAAAGGAGAAAATGCTGGTAACCAGCATTTTCTCCTTTTCTCATAATATTTTCTACCCAGCTGGAACAAATTTCAATTTTTGAGTTGCGTGTAATTTGTCGTTTACAAGTACTTTCAGTTTGGACAAGTCTAAGATTCTGTGGTATGGGAAAGGGTTAAAGGTTTAAGACATTCAGGCGTAACTTACGATTTGTTTTTCCCTGTATCTTGCACTATAATTAAGGGCAACCGTTGGCAAAAGCAAATGAACGGAAAGAAGCATTAAAAACATAACCATCGGTAATGTTACCTTGGAAAGTTTGCTTTGTAATGGTAAAAGGGGTCCTGTGCGGCTCTTTGGTAAGGCGAAAGGTTGGCTACCTGGAGGTCTTAGGTTAGCGTCTCGCTAGAAGAACTGCATTTTTTCGTAGGAGTGTTATTGTGCAAGACTCTTCAGTGCTGCTCTAGCCTAGTGCCAGTGAAACCATTGATATTTATGGATAAAAGAGCTGTCGCCGTGGTATGATTGAACTAATGTTGAAAGCGGCGTAAAACCTTATTCAACCAATACAATGGTAGAGAAAAATGTATGAATAACTATACTAGCCACCCTAAAAGAATTAAAATGCTTGTAGCAGTGATAGCCAAAACTTTGTATTGGCAATCGAACTTTGTCCCTTTTTCCACAATTGTTTCTGCTATTTCTAGGATGAAAGTCATTATTTGAAACGTACATGATAATATTATATCGTAATCTACCTATGCAAATGCTTTCAATTTGGACAAGTCTAAAGTTCTTGTCAACACACAATTCCAAATTTTAACGACAATGGTGACGGTGACGGACGAAAACAATGTAGGAAAAGGAGAAAATGCTGCTAACCAGCATTTTCTCCTTTTCCCACAATGTTTTTTCTTTTTGACTTTCAAAGAAAAAAAACATCAGAGACACTGATCATCTATCGTCAACAGATGCCTTCAATTTAGACAAGTATAAAATTTTGTCGTCTGGTAACGAGTTTAGGAACAAAACGTACTTTTATTTTCATTCTCGTTCTGTTTACACGATCTCGTCACGCTGACGTAAACTTTTCTCAAACCATTTAACCACGCTCACATGTGGAATAATAAAATAATACTTAAATAAGTTATATTGTTTATCGCAATAAAAAATTCTTGGCAGGGCTATTATTGATTCATTTTAAGCCTTAGAGTGCAGGATAAACAGATCAGACACTTTCTGTAAAGAGACAGGACTAAGATATATGGAGGGTTAAGATCAAGACTACTGTAAGTGCATATATTTTGTATATTCACTTACAATAGTCTCGCACTAACCCCTTGAATTATGAGCCATACTTTAACCCTTTACCAAACAGTCTCTGGTTTTTACGACCCTGAGATGGAAGCCTTTTGAAAACATTGTGGGTAAAGGAGAAAATGCTGGTAACCAGCATTTTCTCCTTCTCCCACAATGTTTTCTATCCCATTGAAAATAATTTCAATTTTTGAGTTCATTTCATTTTGTTATCTGCAAGCGTTTTCAATTGGGACCAGTCTAAAATTTTGTCGTTAGGTAAAGAGTTAAGAGTTAAGGAAATGGAGCTTAATACGTCTGATCTGAGCCGAAACTTTTCGCTATTTGTCAGTTTTCTGCATGTCCAGGGAACAGTCTAGCTCATGATTCAGCCAATTGTTCTACAGTATTGAATTTATGGATCCATAATTATATGATAACTGTTTTCGTCTAATGCATCACGTAGGTGCATCAAGCCACTTTTTGCCAGAGTCTTACTCTTGTAATTGTAATATCATGATTGCTTTTGTTTTGATGGTTGTTTAAGCAAAACAGACATGGTTTTTTGTGCAGTCTGATCTTCATCTTCACTTGCTACAAAGCAACTATAGTTGTGAGAAGGCGCTTCAAAGGTTTAAAACAACTCTAATTTTCTAGTGATTTTTACCTCCGGACAGTTGGATTATTTTCTTTTAATTTTTACCTCCGACCGGTTGGTTTATTTTCTAGTGATTTTTACCTCCTATCCGTTGGTTTATTTTCTGGTTATTTTTACCTCCGGCCGATTGGTCTATTTTCTAGTGATTTTTACTTCCGTTTTTTTTTTTCTGGTGATTTTTACTTCCGATATCTTGGTTTATTTTCTAGTGATTTTTACCTCCGGGTTTTTTTTTCTGGTGATTTTTACTTCCGATTGCTTGGTTTATTTTCTAGTAATTTTTACCTCCGATAGGTTTGTTTATTTTATATGATTTTTATCTCCGGCCGGTTCGTTTGCAGCCAGAATATGATGCAAACAAAGTTCCTGTTTCAAGCGTAGGTTTGATAAAAAAACGTACCGATTCGGGTCGTCGAGCCAGTCATTTCAAAGCAAAGAATCTAGAGTTCAGAGGTCACTAGCTCGAAGCCCTGCTTGACTCGAGTTATGGATTTACTATGGAAATAGTCAGACGATGAAAATTGTTGTAAAGAATTTTTGTTGAAAAAGCAGCTAATAGCTCTGACAGAATGTTGTGCAAGGTAGTGCCCTCCGGGTAAAGGAAGCTCCAGAAGTACATAGAGCATAGGCTCTTAAGTCTTTGCACTGGTCGTCGTGATATAGTTCAATGATACTGAAACCCAGGCGTGGAAACTTCACCCATGGCGATGAGTGCGAGAAGTTAGCACAACGAACTGCACCTGGGTAACTGCGCGGAACAAAGCTACCACCCGAAAACTTTTTGAACTACGATATCGCAAACAATACAGATATATTTTTATCCGAAGTTAGTTTTGCATGCTATAATCTTCTGAAGCGTCCCTATGCAGTACCCACAACCTCAAGCAACTTTTTCGATCGACTCCCAGAAGCGAGAAAAGAATATTGCAGATGTAACACATAAGAAAATCTTTGATTTGAACCTCCAACCCGGTGAATGAATTATTACAAGTCGATCATGCTTGAGACTGTGTGTACCGCATAGAGTCGCTCCACGCGATTATAGCATGAACAAAAAAGATAAAAATATGTCTGTTTTTCTCGAAAAATCTCAGTTTAAAAAACAAACTATAGTTAAAAGTTTTGTTCTGTATATATGTAATACCGCATGGCAGTAGGATGTAAATTTACTCTTGGCAAATAGCACAGTTTGAAATTATTTTTCGCTGTATTTAAGCACCCATCATAAATTTTATGTCCAATACAATGGGAAGAAACAGCGGGGCGCTATCCTCTTTTCGTTGGATATATTTGTTTCCAAATGTGCATATGGTCGGTTTACTTTAAAAACTTCGTAACTACAGCTTGAAACAAGATGTATTTACGAGCTTTTTGAAGTTAACCGACGATTTGCTCTTCGCGGATATATTTGTTTCCAAGTGTGCATATATACACTTCGCACAATCAAAAGCTACCAGTATTAAACGGAACACTATAATTTTATTTCCACGACCTTGATGGACGGACGGTCAAAACTTTTAAGCCAACGACCGGTTTGGCAGAATGGCAACATTTCTTTCAGTAATTAAGTAGTTGCTTAATTTTCAAAAACGACAATATAATCAGTATGGGTATTTACTCATGCCATATTGCCGCCATTTTGATCAGGTTTCTACTTCGTCAGTGACGACCAGTATACCATTTCCTGCTTTCCCAATGTTTCAATACCATGACTATACGAGACAATTGTGTTAATACATGGGCTGCTAAGCGCGATTTACTGACCTTTTGCAGACTGTGTAGATCAAGATAACACTACATAGAATGTGCAGTCTGATCTTTGGTCTGCACTGTCCGATATGAATCTATTTTCCCCCAAGTATACCTTTGAAATAATAGCAAAAAAATTTTTTCATCGGCTTAGATGTTTTATTTCAGTTATTTAGAAGGACGAGGGCAAAGCCTCTGACAGGTGTTCCTCACAAGTGTTCGGTGCTAACTGGGATATCAAGGATATCTGACGTAATGACTTTTATCGAAAACCTTGGTAAAGATTGTGCATGAATTTAACCCATTACCACACAGTCCCTACTTTTGACGCCCCTGAGAAAGAAGCCTTTTGAAAACCTTGTGGGAAAAGGAGAAAATGCTGGTAACCAGCATTTTCTCCTTTTCCCACAGTGTTTTCTACCCTTCCTAGAAGAAATTTCAATTTTTCAGTCACCTTTATTTTGTCGTCTGCAAATGCTTTCAGTTTGGACCAGTCTAAATTTTTCTCATGTGGTAATGGGTTAAGCGCGCATAGGTAACCCTTGGATCACATGTCTTGATCCTTACAGACGGAGCTACCGCAGCATTTAGCTAGAAATAGCATTATCTCCTGCTAGATGGCATTCTATAAATACTCATCTATCTAATTTGGGCATCCTGGGTACAGAACCGAACCACTTTCCTACGCGACAACAGTTACTTTGAATTTCAAACTAAAGTAAACATTTACTCAATAAAACGCTACCTGGTGCAATTCACTCAACTATGATCAGCAGTTTTAGAGAGAAATCTGGAGCTAAAGCAGGTCTCATTTTTCCTCAAACGTATTTATAAAGGATACTTTTAAACATTGCTACTTTATAGAGCGTAATATTACAGTCTGTGCGTTTTCGGGGCTAGTGATGCGTCATATAAGACAGGTTGAATCTTCGAAGAATATGACATGCGCAGAGAAATCGAGAAATAGAGATATCTTTGACATAAATAGACGCAAATTTGACAGCTAATAGGCAGGGCCCTTAATAGAATAAACATAATCTACATGTTTTGAACACAGAGACCTTAGAATAAACATGTCTATATATATTTTTTTTTACCACAGTGACCATTACAATAAACATGTCTACATATTTGATCAATCACAAATTACTATCTATTCATTTGTTATCAGTAACAAAAAGTAGGTCAAAAGCCAGCACATTCAGCTACGTCGAAAACCGAAAGCAAAAGCCAAAATAAGAGAGGTAGACCTTGTGCAAGGTAATTTTCTTAGCGCTAAAATGGCATCCCTTGTTCTGCTAGAAGAACCTAAACAACTCTTATCACACAATTCCAAGTTTCAATTATCCTGAGGAAGAAGCTTTTTGAAAACATTGCAGGTGGAAGCATTTCCACAATGATTTCTACCATCAATTGACTCACATTTAGATTGTCGTCTACAGCTGCTGTCAATTTTAACTATTGTAAACAAAAAATGTTGTTTGGTAAACAGTAAACTTTTTACCTCAATAACATGGGGAAAGAAAATGCAGCAGACATCTTTAAAAGTATTCTTGTAAAGCATTAAAGATACATATTTACTCGTATTCATCCAGTTTTCTTGTATTTGGTGCCAAATGTTGCCTCGAACATAACATCCAAGGTTTCTGGTTTTAAATCGAAGACAAATCCCAGGCGTCTCTTTATCCCATACACCTTGTATCGATTTTTGTGGTATTTGACGAAGACAATACCACTATGAGTTCAATATCGAATTTTGAAGACCATGTTTCGTAGACTTTATTTTTCGCAGGCAAATGGGTTTTTCGGTAGCACTCAGATATATAATTGGAATTGGAATGGTAAAATACACTGATATATCATATGTACATGTTTTTTTCTCTATTGACCATGCATTCTACTGTCGAAGGACGTTACTCCTGGCTCCACCCAATAATTAAAGGGAGACCACTAATTGTATTGTATTGTATTGGGGTTTAACGCCACTTTAACAGCTAAGGTCATATCATGGCGGTCGGTGACGCATATGTGTTTCCTGGCTTTCTCATGCCAGTACTTACACAACTTTCTTTCACTAATAAACAAATAATCCTAACTTTGTCTTGAGTACTCTCCCTTTATCCAAAAGGGTTTTCGTTTGTTTAGTAAGTTGATTTTCAAGCCAATATTTGAATAATATTTCTCTTTCTTTCTGTTTATTAATTCCAAACAGTGGCTGCCTTGGCAATACCCCTTCAGCGTTCTCAACGCTTTGATTTATCTACGTTTATATGGCTATCTAGATTCTACGCATTGTAAAGTTTTAACAGCATTTGTTTTCGTTCTGGCTCTTAGGGTGTATCTTTGATAATCAACAAAGACATCAGAAAACCTTGTGGCAAAAGGAGACATTACTTATAATGAGCAATGTCTCCCTTTCCCACAATGTTTTCATAAAATGTTATACTGCTACTCCAGAAGATGTTTGCAGAATGTAAGGAATTTGCCCTTTATCACACAGTTCTGACTTGACGATCCCAAAGAAAGAAGCCTTTTGAAAACATTGTGGGAAAAGGAGAAAATGCTGGTAGCCAGCATTTTCTCCTTTTCCCACAATGTTTTTGTTCCTTTATGGATAATTTGAACCATTTTAATTTTGTCGTCAAATGCTCTGAATTGGGAAAGAAAAAAAAACCTAGGATACTGTCGTTTGGTTAAGCGTTAAGTCAGCATACAATTACCTCCATATATTAATTAAAGTAGTAATTAGAGAAAGATATGGGCGCGTTGTATTGTGGGAAACCAATAATTTTCACAGTTCACTGTACGTGTAATTTGAACCTGCGCATGACAGAAACATGTATATTTCAATCGATATAAGGAATATAGGAATGTTCCGGAAAGATGATGCAGAAATGTGACAAATTACAACTGTGTTTATCTGCACTTGATTTCTTTCTGCATCCAGTCAAAGACTCGTGAAAGATTTGGTACTTCATTTGCGTTCTTCTTTCTTTTAATACCACAGTTACCTCTGCAGGTTACCTTTTTCGCCTTGCAACAGAAAGTTTTTAAAGAAATGTGACAATTGAAGCAATTGCTCGTAATGAACAAATTTATAACTGAGCAATGTTTTTTGGAAAAGGGTTTAATGCGTCTGCAATAAGTTTCGACTCAGGTCAGCCTGCGCGAACTCGGTCGAAAGATGCCCAAATTAGATAGATGTGAATTTGTAGAGTGCCACCGAGCGGGAGATAATGTCTTTCAGTTTATAATATAACTTAATCAAAGTACCTAGGGTAACCTGTCTCTTGTGTTCGATTGGTAGACGCAGTGTTTCACATATGGTGGTCAGCTGTTTCTATGATATAAAAAAATTTCATTATAATTTCAGTGAGAGTGCACCAACAGCATAATTATGTATGTCCAGGGTTTAACCAGTGCTAAGCTAGACTCTGAAGTGTCTTGCCCAAGGCTCGAACCTAAGGACTCCAGGCTACGTTTCATACACTTGACCACTTATTCAAACAGGATCCTTGCTTCGTTGTTCAGACCATAAGGGAGGGCCGTGTTCCACAAAATTTCTTCGGTATATGCATGCTGTTTCACCGAAAGAATGGAGGGACGGGTCTGAAAATGTGGCTGTAATGTGTTCAATATTTATTTTGTACCTGTAACCACTTTAAAATAATTGGTGTACAACTTCCACCGTGATTTCTCAAGGGTAAAACGCATAAAAAGGCTTGCGCTAGAGGGCACTTAGCTGTATATAATTCCATTTTCTCTACCTTTAGATAGAGGCTGCTGGGGTCGTATTCACGGGCCATTCTTATTTTTTTCCTGTATATAATTCTTTAGAATTTTCTGAATTCCAAAGTAACACTAATTCTGATTGGTTAACCATCCGGCCTAGCCAATCAGAATGTGTGTTGCCTTTAAATGTCGAAAATTCTTTAGATTAAGACTAAGAATGTTTCATAGCCCTAAGGCTGCTAAACGCGCCTCACAGACGTTTTGCGGACAGTGCAGATCAAGATCAGACTACACAGAATGTGCAGGCTGATCTTTGACTACACTGTCCAATAGGGAGATACCTTTCCCAAAAAATTAACCTTTAAAATTGCAAATTTTGGGGTTTTACTATTGGTTTAAATCTTTCGTTTCTTTCAAGGCTATGTACATTTCATTTATCGGACCATGTACATATACAAATCAAAGCGTTGAGATCACTGAAGTGGTATTTGTACAGGTAATCATTGTGTGGAATTAATAATATAAAAGAAAAATATTATCCAAATATTGACTTGAAAGTCAACTTACTAAGCAAGTGAATATCTTTTTGGCTGAAAGGAGGATACTCATGACAAAGTTAGGATTATTTGTGTATTGGTGGTCTCTCGTTGATCGTTGGGGGAGTCAGGAGTGACGTTCCTTGACAGTAAGATGCATAATAGATAGAGAAATCATGTGAATATTTCGAATAGAATTAAGTTTGTACCTAAACACAATTATTTTGAAATATTTTTGGTCGTTAACATTTAATCCCATGATTACAATCAATTATTTGGATCTATATATATTCATGCCAAATCAAATGGAGTAGCGCGCTATCATTGGATGAAAAGGCCTTGGGACGAACTGGTTTTTGGAACGAAAAAACTTAGGACCAAGCGATCGCTAGACAAATTTTGTATCATTGCGCCAATAGAAGGCTATGAGCGAGTGAAGCTTCTTTCATAAAAAAAAATTAGTACTTCCGCGATAGATGGCCTTATCCGGTGTATTTTAGCATGCCGTTTTCTATAACATATATCTGAGTGCCACAGAAAACTTCATTTGCCTCCGAAAAATTGAGTTAAATTGGGTTTATTTCCTTCGGCTTTGCACAAAATACGATACATTGCCGCAAATTCAGTATTGAAGTCGTAGTGGTATTGCCTTCGACAAATACCACAAAAAATGAACAGCCAATCACAGTCTTTGTCATTGTAGACGCCACAAGGAGCTCTTCGATAATGTTTTGCACGTTCATGGTACTTAGTATATAATCTGTATGGCACCGTCTATTATTTTCTCTGCTAAATAACTGAGATGAAACTTTCAAACCGACAAAAAAAAGCCGAATGTTGCTATTTCAGACTCATCCTTTGGGGAGAAACATCTCTTTAACGGACAGTGCAGATCCAAGATCAGACTGCACGTTCTGTGCAGTCTGATCTTGATCTACACTGTCCGTTATATGTCATTTGGTCGCTCTTGGAAGCCCAAGGGTTCACATTTTCTCTACATGATGGAAACCCGGTGTAGTTGTAATATTATCATTCCTCGCATTCTTGCAGCACAACAGTTTCTCAGCATAGACTAATAACAACTTTTTCATTCCTTGCAATCTTTGTATTCCGTTGGTGATGGGATATCGTTATCAAACATTTCGTGTTATAATTATGCAGTGGATCTCGTAGATTAGTGCATTCCCATCACAATATCGTTACGTTTAATTCGGAAACAGAATAGAATCTACGATTTGATCAACGGAAAGGACAATAATTTGAAATGGTACTTAATGTTCGCATTTGCTTGGAATTACAAAAATTCCACCCAGTAATATTTACTCAGAGAGCACAATATATGCAATACTATTGCGAATTCAGGACTGTATGTACTAGTATGCTAGTAGGCTAGTATGTCTCGCAAAGATATCTCATAGTGTAGATTTAAGGTAAGGCCTGTGTAAGGGAAAACAGCTATTTCCACTAAAATATCATCCTGCAAAATTAGCTATAATTAAAAATGAGTATTATTGAACTACTTTCACCTTTTCATTTTTTTCAATTTTTTCCTTCTTTGAATTATCATTTATAAATCGAAAACCACTATATTCTCAATTCAAAAAGAGATAATAATTACCTCCCTTTTCAGAAAACGAACAAAAATATCTAAAAGTAATTTCAAGATAGACATAAACGGAATTTCTGATCCGTTAGAAGTCTGCAAAAATATTATTTCTGCATAAATCCTTATTTATCCTTATTTATCAACCAATTGGAATTTTCACCGCATGTGCATTACACAGGTCTTACCTTAAGACCAAATCCTATCATGCTAAGCGTATATCATTATACGAGTATTTGTACATTGTCAACCTAGGATAGAAAACAAATATTTCAAAGCTGTTTTGCCCTTATCTCTCTCTCTCTCTCCCTCTGTTAACGTTCTGTGAAGTCTGATCTTGATCTACTTTTGTGTAAATGGGAAACTTTACACGTTACATTTACAATCTCGCACCTCGCAATCCCGAATTTTTAGGACTCCAATTTAAGGAAAAAAAAAGCTTTGGAAAACATAGTGGGAAAAAGAGAAAATGCTGATAATCAGTATTTTCTCCTTTTCCCACAATGTTATTTTTATAGGTTCAAAGACGAATTTCATGTTTTTAACCACACTAGATTTGTCGTCTGTAAATGCCTTTCAGTTTGGATAAGTTTGAAAAACCTTTCGTCTGCTTAGGAATTACGTCATAATCTATACACATTGCACACAGACAGTAACAACCAAATATTGTCATAGATCGCATTCCGTCTACATATTATATATGTCTGTTACTTATAAGCCTGAGTGGCAGTTTCTCAATGTGTTCCATTTTCTGAAGCGAGTGTAGTAATTTACTTACAAATGGTTTTCTGCAAATATGTGGTAACCTAACCCTTTCCCAAACAATCCCTGGTTTTCACGACCATGAAAGAGAAGGCTTTTGAAAACATTGTGGGAAAAGGAGAAAATGCTGGTAACCAGCATTTTCTCCTTTTCCCACAATGTTTTCTACCTTCCCAGAATATATAACCATTTTTTAGCCATTTTTGTTTCGTCGTCCGCAAATGCTTGCAATTTGGATCAGTCTAAAAAATTGTCCTTTGCTAAAGAGTTAAATAGTAAATACATCATTTTCATGATGGATGTGCGATTTCAGTTATTCACAAGGAAAGTGTCTTTGAAACCATCGATGATTGATTGATTGATTGATTGATTGAACGAACGAAGTTATGTATTGCTTTCAATATTATTTTTGTCATTTTAGAATGACAGCTCACATGTTCGTTCATCTATGTCCTTGTTTACACCAGAGCTGGGCTAGGACTCTGAGGTGCATTGCCCAAGGACAATTCTTTGAAAAGGAAACAGGACGAAACTATTTATTTGTCGACATAATTCTAGATTTGTCCAATTCAAAAGCAATGAAGAAGGCATTTTTATATATAAAATGGGATTCGTCTTCGAAAGCGATGGAAAGCGACCTGGAAAAAAAGAGAAAATGTTGGTTTCAAGCATTTTCCCTTTTCCTACGATGTTTTTAAAAAGCCCTTGTCCTCATGATCGTCAAAAAAAACCGGAACGAGATTTCATGGCAAAGGACCAACTGAAAAAGCAAAAAGCTATATAACTTGTCGCGACAGAGTATAATAACCCACTTTAAATGACGCCTATTATATTTTGCTGATAGCATCATTTGGAATTTGCCTCGAATTGCATATTCATATAGTATTTAATAGTTGATTCGCCCAGGAATTATTTGTTCAGTCTGTTGGCAAGTACCTTCGTTAACTATTTACAAAACGACAAAATTTTCGACCAGTCCAAATTGAAAGCATTTACAGACAACAAAATTAATGTGACTCAAATATTGAAAACTGTTTTGGGAAAGGCGAAAGCATCGTGGGAAAAAGAAGAAAATGCAGGTTACCGGCGTTTTCTCCTTTTCCAACATTTTTTTTTCAGAAGGCTTCATTCTTAGGGTCGTAAAAACCAGGGATTGTTTGGTAAAGGTTTAAACCACCAGCCAGTGAGGCCCGTCGATCGATCGATTTGCTTTCTGATGAGTGAGTGAGTGACTGAGTGAGTGACTGAGTGAGGGACAAAGTAAATGAGTGATTGAGTGAGAGAGTTAGGGACGGGGGAACGAAGAGAGGGAGGAGGGACATAGTGAGTGAGTGAGTGAGTCGATCGGTTACAAGCCAGTCAGCCAGTCCGCCGGTCAGTGAATCCAGCCAACCATCCTACACGTGCTTTTACGTCAGTGATTCTGTTGGTCGATCGGCTGACTGGCCAGCCATTTTTTCCCGCCCACACGTAATCCCATTTGTCCATTAAACTGTCCATCCATCAATCAATTCTCCTGTTAATATACCATCAGTATGATTTTCAAGAACATGAACTCTCGTAAAAATCTCCCATTTTTGTCTGTGAATTCTGAAAAACTCTCATTTCTAGTCTATCCCGACATTCACTGTTATATATCGGGTATAATAGAATCTTTATGAGGTGTTACACTTTTCCAAACAACCCCGAGTTATAAGACCCCCAAGAAGGAGGGCTTTTGAAAACATTGTGGGCAAAGGAGAAAATGCTAGTCACCATCATTTCCTTCTTTTCCCAAAATGTTTTCTATCCTATCAAAAACAGTTCCGGTAATTTTAGTCAAGTTTAAATTGTCGTCTGCAAATCCTTTCAATTGGACAGAGTCTAAAATTTTGTAGTCCGATAAAACATTATCTCCCGCTAGATGGCATTCTACAAATACTCATCTATTTGATTTGGGCATCCTGGGTATAGAACCGGTCATATTTCTACGCGACAACCGTTACTTTAAATTTCAAACTAAAATAAACCTAGCTATTTAATAAAACGCTACCTGGTGCCATTCACTCAGCTATGATCAGCAGTTTAGAGAAATCTGGAGCTAAAACAGGCCTGATTTTCCCACAAACGTATTGATATAAGCCATTTTCTCCATTGCTACTTTATAGCGCGTATTATTACAGTCTCCCCAATATCGGGGAGAGTGATGCGTCATATAAGACAGGTCGAGTCTTCGAAGAATATGACATGCGCAGACAAGGCTGATAAATGAGTTAACTTTTCAAATCCAGTAACGACCTTAGAGCAGACGACTTAGACAATGTTCTCTCAAACTATTGATAAAACATGCATTACGCTTTAAATTATAAGAAAAAAAAAAATGTGACAAAAAAAGGAATCGATTATACTGACAATATCTCCCTTTTCCGCAATCATGGTTTTCCGAAGCAGTCTGCCTCAAGACGCAAAAAAAGTCGTCTTCGACAGTTAACTCTTCACCAAACGACAAAATTTTAGCCCTGTCCAAACTGGAAGCATTTGCAGACGACAAATGATTTGTAACTAGAAAAAGGAAATTTGTCTTTCATGGAATAGAAAACATTGTGGGAAAAGAAGAAAATGCTGGTGACCAGCATTTTCTCCTTTTCCCACAATGTTTTCATAAGGCTTCTTCCTCAGGGTAGTCAAAACTTCGATTGTGTGGTAAAGAGTTAAACAGATTGATTCTTGGGAGGGGAAATGACCATTACTTCACATACGTAGATACGCTCCCAATATATCACGAAATGTCAGGACGGAAGCCCTTTTGGGACATCATACATTGTATGTATTCGTTGGATTCTAGCTTTTTTCGGCGTCGTTAAATTCGTCGCCTTTTGATCTACAGTTTCGTATTGATCGACTGGAAAAAATAGATAATGATTTGCGATTGGTTGAAAATTCGGAAATGTATATTCTGCGGGCACATTGTACATAATTATTCTTTGGATTCTAGCTTTTTTTTGCGTCGATAAATGCGCCGTCTTTGTAATCTACGGTTTGGTATTGATATACTGGAAAGAATAAATAATGACTTTCGATTGGTTGAAAATTTTGATACGTTTATTCTGCGGGCACCTGCAGGCCTAGCTGTGGCTATAAATGACGATAAAAAAGCGTTCCTGCCGCTGATCCTTTTTGAAGAGTTACCTTATAATTCATCACTGTATGTCAACTTGTATAATTATGAGATTTTCAAGCCAGGTATTAGGTTGCCAGGTTGTTAATTCATTTGTTTACTTCTCACAATAATTTTCGTACTTTTGAATGCTGTGATATGTATTTTAATGCATTTAAAAGCCTGCAATGTATAGATTTGGCCACCACTGAGCCTTTAAAAATGAACTGAGAACCTGCTCTTCACAAAACAGCCTACTTATATCTGCTGAGAATTGTTGTATAATTCACAATACTTAGGTATAACTTGTTACCATGTTGTCATAGTTCGCATTCCAGGCAAATATTATTACCCGCCCCGGTAAAATTAACCTATCGCATAATGCGGTAGAAGAGATGCCAAGATGTAGATTTAAGTAGGAGACCGACCCGAGAGATCTAATTGAGAAATCACTGCAAGCTGCAACACAGCTTGAATCTTCACCGAACAATGGCGGTTTTTAACGACCGTCGCAAGAAGGCTTTAAACCTTTACCAAACAGTCCCTTCTTTTTTAACAACTCCGAAGAAGAAGCGTTCTGAAAACATTGTGGGAAAAGGAGAAAATGCTGGTAACCAGCATTTTCTCCTTTTCCCACAATGTTTTCTACTCTTCCAAAGTCAAGTTTCAATTTTTGAGTCACATTTATTTTGTCATCTGCAAATGCTTTCAACTTGTACCAATCTAAAATATTGTCGTTTGTTAGAGAGTTAAAGGAACAATAAGCCTAAAAATAAACAAAGCGAATCTTTAAATGCATTTGAATTCATATCACATCATTTAAAATAATATGGAAATTATTGCGAGGATAATAATCTGCCATTGTACGATTGTTCAAAGTGTTACTTGCTGACGGAAAACGATTAATTTCAAAACTAGGTTAAAACTTGCCATGTAGCTGTTTACTTTTGCCTGTTTTTTTTTTTTATTTTCCAAAACGTTATTTAAAGGCCCAGAAAAGGCCAAAATGTAACAGCAGGTGTCGTAATACATTTAAATGTAAATCATGCTATTTAAAGTATGAAAAATATTGTGGAGATGGCCGTCTGTTATATCGTCGGACCACATTTTAGTCGATGGTAAGGAAGGATATGCTGTTAATTGAGTTTCGTTGGGCAAGGCAAACCGTCGGCTTGACATGTAGACAGATAGATTGAATGGCGTTTTACGCCGCTTTCTACAACATTATTTCAGTCATATCATAGCGACAGTTCAAGTATTCAGGAGTTTCCTGCGTTATCCCAGTACTGGGCCAGGGCTCTGAAGTGTCTTGCCCAAGGGCATTGCCCTTAAAAAGCCTAGTGCTTCCATTGACTCTCGAACCAGGAGCCTCCAGGTCACGACTCCTACACCTTACCACTGGGCCAAGCAGGACCCCTTTGATGTACAGGTACGACCTGCAACAAGCGAAAAGGGGCATTCTGAAATTTGCGTAAAGTGTCCTCTCGGTTAAGCATGCGCAGTCCGCGCAGACTAATCCGAGACGACAATTTCCGATTGCGTGTAATTTTCCGTTTCACACAAGTCTACTGAAGGACAAAATCTAATGTTGAAGTAAAGTGCCGTCTCGGATCAGCCTGCGCGGACTGCGCAGGCTGATCCGAGACGACACTTTACGCAAATATCCGAGTGCCCCCATTCGATTATTGCAGAACATATGGAACGTCAAGTCTGATCGCGTGGAAACATGATCGGGAAACATGTCTGGCGAGGCTGAAACACGAGAAGTGTGAACACACAAGTTGTCGATTTGAAATAAATGATTGAGTTATGTTAAAAGCCGCTTTCAATATTATTGTAATCATATCACGGCGACAGTTCATATATTCATGTACCTCCTGGGTTTCACTAGTAATAGGCCGAGGCTCGGGCATGTCTTGCCTAAGGACACCCCCACGATAGACCGGGGAAGGTTTGATAAAGGGCTAAGTCTTTCTTTGACGACGAGGTTTAGCAAAGTCGATATCGGCACAGTTACTGACCTGATACAGGTATTCAGATTCCCGTTTACTCGTTTACCTCTTAACTCATTACCAAACGACAAAATTTTAGGTTTGTCCAAGTCGAAAGCATTTGCAGACGACAAAATAAAAGTGACTGAAAATTTCAAATTTGTTTTGAGAAGGGTAGAAAACATTGTGGGAAAAGGAGAAAATGCTGGTTACCAGCATTACCCCCTTTTCCCACAATGTTTTCTAAAGGCGTCTTTCTCAGGGCCGTCAAAAGTAGGGAATGAGTGGTAACGGGTTAAAACAATGTTGCAGAAGACAGGCTTGAGAATATCCATTTTAGATGTCGATTATTAGCACAAACGGAGGGTTGATCTATGAGTATCAGACTAAACATTGTTGCAAAAGGAAGAAATTGTTCGTTGAGAGCAGTTTGTGTTATGTCGCAATATTGCAAAGAGAAGTTTGTTGCAAAATGAAAAAAAAAAAACGTTTACTTCTTGTTAATGGTCGAAGATGAATTCATATTCCCTTTGTCTCTTTATTATTTTTTTTCCAGAATTAGATTCATTCTCCATGATCAATATACAGTGGCAGGTGACCTTGTCTTTCGTCCTCTCCATGGCCGCCTTTGTCATCATTATTTACCAGCTGAACACATTCCACATTCGAACCCACGACCAATCCAGTCGGTACAGCAACCACCCTGGCCATTCCAGCAAGCTCAGAGCCAGGTTTATATACTGTGCCGGATTCACAGGACTTTTCCAAATTATAGCAGGTACAAAATTAACTTACGTCTGAATATTCTATACACTTAGCGAAATGCGTGTATAAGTTTTGTAAGCGTATTCGAATGACCACAGATTGTCTGAACTAGCAATGTTGAAATGGCCTGCAACACGCGAAAAGGGACAGTGGCAAGAAATTGTACTCCATTCCGTATTTATATATAGATATCAAGTAGACCAATCACGTTTTGTAGCAGATTTTTCATTGTTATGGTGATTTATTACGGTCGACGCTGGCAATTCAATTTAGTTAATTCAGATCATAGCAGAAAAAAAATGGCTTAGTTTACCCGGCGTCTGAGAGTATCCGAATTGCTGGCAATACGGTATAATAAGTGACTAGGTATCGGAATTCATAGAAACGAACGGACCTGTCTTATCTATAAATATATAACCCTTGAGACATAGAGAACGAATTCCATCTTTTATCACACAACTCTCTTTTGTCAGTTCCATTGTAATACAGTCATAATTTTTCTTGTGTCACACACACGTGTGAGATAAGAACATAGTGCTGTATTTGGTTAACACTCTGTAATCATACACCCCATTTCTAAAACATATCTGACTTAAGTTCCCGAGTTAAATTAATTGTCAAAATTCGTAATAATGTTAAAGTTGATATTTTAATCACTTTTAGGTTCAGAACAAAATCAGTACCTGCAAAATTCTTTGGAACTATTTTTTGTTCGTAATGTACCTGTCAAACAATGCTGTAACCAATATTTACTCCTTTTCCCAAAACGTTTTCTGTCCTTCCGATAAAAACTTCAATCTTTCAGCCATATTACTTTTGTCGTCTGCAAAGAGTTTATCAAAGCCCATCGATTGATAAGGAGTTTAACTCATTACCAAACGACAACATTTTAAGTTTGTCCAAATCAAAAGCGTTTGCAGATAACAAAATAAAAGTGACTAAATATTTTAGAATTTGTTTTGTGTAAGGTAGAAAACATTGTGGGAAAAGGAGAAAATGCTGGTTACCAGCATTTTCTCCTTTTCCCACAATGTTTTCTAAAGGCTTCTTTCTCAGGATCGTCAAAAGTAGGGACTTTTGTGGTAATGGGATGAAAAAGATACATACATGTATGTTTTCATGTAACTGTATATCTGATTTGTATTCCAGGTCCTCTGCTCGGAGTGGTTGTGTACGATTTGTCCAAAAGATATCTAAATATAGAGAAAACAATGCCCATTCCGTACACATTAATCCTTGTCGGTATAGCTGCTTTCCTAGAGGCAGCTTCAGCGATAAATCAACTTCTAATGGCATTCAGAACTAAAGTCAGAGGTCAAGGTCAGCATCAAGAACGTCATAAGCCACGCCCCGTGGAGGAACACGCCCACACCAAACTACACACTCCTCCCCTTGACAACGCCGAGGATTTTAACGACGCGGAATATAATGGGGACTATTACGGACAGGACTATAATGCTCAAAACCCTCGCTATCACACACAAGGTAGCCATAAACACAATGCGTCATCAAACTGGTTATTTCCGGGCTATCGGCTCGGCAGACATAACTTACAAGGACATGACCGGAAGTGGTGGCGGAGCGTGACACTAGCTTCCGGAGTTAAGTGATATCGTAAATTAATTTTCTACGAGGGAGACATACCGCCCCACTTTTCTCATCAATGATACAGAAAAAAGGGGCTGAAGTAGAGTCCTGGGATAGCGAATATGCTTGAAATTGTGCACGTTATATTTCTTGCTTTCTTGAATTTTTCCTCTTTTTTTCCTTCTTCTTCTTTTTCGAAGCTTAAGCCTACTACATTATTGTGTTATTCATCTGAAAGTTTGTAGCAGGATGATTTGTCACAATGAAAAGCCTTGCAGACAGTGTGAATCAAGATCAGGCTGCAAAGGACGCACAGTTTGATCTTTGATCTCTACCATTTGTTTGTACAGTCACATTTAAGGTAAAGAAATCGCTCTCAATTTCAGTGAAATGTATTATCGATTGTGAAATAGAGGATATTTGTATTTTTCGGTGAAAGATCGAAATCTATTTCATCGAGTGGACACCATCGGTAATATTTTCACGAGTGGCACAGCCACGAGTGGAAATATTACCGATGGTGTTCACGAGATGAAATAAATTTCGATCTTTCACCGAAAAATACAAATATTCTATTTATTTCATGCTTTTTACCCTTTCTGAGTGGAGCTTTATCAAAATTCAGTACAATTTTTTTCCCTTATTCCCTGTGGCGTACCCCTCCCGCATAGCAACGTTACGTCAAGCGCGATAAATGTAAAGTATATGACGTCATATTTCCCATCTGGTTGTTAGGCACGCGCAATTTACCTAGGCAACAAGAACGTGAAAATCGGTATTTTCACTGGTGGTACCAGTGTAAGATCGAAAAATATTTTCACTGCTATTTCTCGATATTCTACCGGAAAACATGAAATAAACTTGTATATTTTTTACGCTTATTGAATTAACTTCAATGATGTTTCACATGACGCACATGTTTTTTTCTCCACACTTGATAAAGGTCTGTACTCTCAGTGCTATGATTATAGAAGTCTCAGTCTCAAGTTGCAACTTCAACGATGTTTCTCATTATGTAAACTGTAATTGTGCATGGACAAGTCTACCCATTATAGAGCTCGAAGACTCACAGTTTACATGACATTATAGTCTCCTCTCCTTTGCACTTAGAAAATCTATACTCTCAGTGCTTTGATTACAGATGCCTCGCAGTCTCAAGACACAACTTCATACATGGATCCGTGGCGAAAAGATAAACCGACTACCTTAGTTACTGTTGCCAAGGTCTCACAAACAAACGTAGTCAATACATATACAGTATAGCAGATGGGCTACTTAAATCGTGATGTATCCCATTAAGAAAAGAAAAATCTGCCGTAGAGCGGACGAGTGTGAAAACATGTTACTAAAATTATAAATGACCAACTAGACATGGGTATTGTTTGATATATGATCATGCTACTTGCAAAATATTTATTGCAAAAAGGAGAAACTTCTATCAAAGAACAATTATTAAAAGTTTCAAAAAAATATAGATCTAGATCTATATCGGTTTCAAGAATAACAACTGGCTGCAAGTCAAAAATGTAAAAAATGTAGTCTATATTACTTGATAATAATATGAAGTCTTGTTCACTCTTTATTTCAAAAGAAAGTGACAGACACAGGAATGGGCAAGTCAGAAATGAATTTCCCAGGAGGCCTTGTATTCTGTCAGCAATGGACGTCATACATCCCTAATTTCTTTAGACTGCGTAAGATCTACGTCTAGTAACATCGGATTTATTTCTTTTTCTTTCTTCGGCGAGACTGACCCTTATCTCTCCAAATAAGTGAAATTGAAACTTTCAAGCAGATAGTAATATCCCAAATTTTGCTATTTCAAAGGTATTTAACTCATTACCAAATTACAAAATAAAAGACTGGTCCAAATTGAGAGAACTTGCAGATGATGAAATAAATGTGACTGAAAAATTGAAACTTGGCTTTGGAAGGGTAGAAACATTGTGGTAAAAGGAGAAATTGCTGGTTACCAGCATTTTCTCCTTTTCCCACAATGTTTTCTGTAGGCTTCTTTCTCAGAGTCGTCAAAAGTAGGGATTGTGTGGTAACGGCTTAACTGCAATTTCTCTATTTTCCACAATGTTTTGTACCCCTTTTACAGATAGATCCTTTCATTTAAACCATTTTAAATCTATCATCTGCAAGTGGTTATAATACCAAACAATCCCTGGTTTATACGACCCTGAGAGAGAGACCTTTTGAAAACATTGTGGAAATATGAGAAAATGCTGGTAACCAGCATTTTCTCCTTTTCCCACTATGTTTTCTACCCTGATGGAAACAAATTTCTGTTTTTGAGTTTATTTTGTCGTCTTCAAGTGCTTTCAATTTGGACTAGTCTAAAATTTTGTCGTTTGGTAAAGAGTTAAAGATTTCCACTTGATAGTAATACCCTTGGTACTCTGATCTCTTTTTTTTTTCTTCACCAGACCAATATCAAAGTGCTGGATTGTGTAAATCTAATATTCTAACATGCCAAGTGAATTCGGCTCTAGAAACACAGTGCAACAAAATTGTGGTAAAATCTGCATCATTCCTTGTAGAGTGACGTCATTTTATATAGAATGATTTCATTCGGTATAAAGTAAGTTATTCAGTGGAATAGATCTAGTCTATGTAATCTTCATCCGTATTTTCACTCTAAGTATGAGCTTCTTTTTAATTAAGAGTTGGTCATGTTTGAAATGAACTTCTTTTTTTTTCATTAAGAGTTGGTCATTTTTGAAATGAAATTCTTTTTTTTTTTATTAAGAGTTGGTCATGTTTGAAATGAACTTCTTTTTTTTTTTTTATTAAGAGTTGGTCATGTTTGAATCAAAATAATATTCTTTTGTGGTTTATCATTCAATAAACCATGCTGAAAGTTATGAGGTGCAATGAATAAACCACTCAGGACTACATGTTCAGTGCAGCATCATCTTGATGTACATTGTCTGTAAAAAGGCAAGGAATTGCGTGTAGCAGCAGTAGTGCTAGGATCAGTCTGTGCATCAAGTCTTACACGTAGACATTTTTTTTTTGCTTTTAATTTGCCATTTCTTCTATTTGTGACAGGCTTTTGAAGCTTCACAAGTCTATACTGACATTTTCATTGCTGGATCATCGTGACACTTACTGAAAATAGCCTATTGTAACGGTGCATCTATGTCAGATATAAAAACATGTCGTCGGTTTACTTCAAAAACCTCGTAACTACAGTTAGGAGTTTTTTTAGGTAAACCGATGATATACAATTTAGAGGAGAAGGGCCAATGTACTAATTTTAGTAACAGTGTCATGATCCCACTGCGAAAATGAGGGTATTCCATGATAGACCAAGGAAGCTTCCAAAGCCTGTGGTTTTTGCAAAAAAAAGTGAAGATTTAGCTTTTGTTATTTCTGTAGATTTGTGACCATGCTTCTCATTGTGCCAAAAGTATTTGTTTTCAGTGTGTTAAAATCATGTCTCTTGTTATATGACTGTCTCTTTAAATGAAAGGCAACTCTTGTTGAAATATAAGTAATTTTATATCAGCTTGCCTGACTACAATACATGCAAACAGTTAAATACAAACAAATAATATTATGCTTCTCTTATAAAAGGAAACTAGAGTTGTCACTGAATGTGACTTTACTGTTTACCACATCATCCCGAGTTTTAGCGACCCTGAGGAAATAGCCTTTGGAAAACCTCGTGGGAAAAGGAGAAAATGCTGGTTACCAGCATTTTCTCCTTTTCCCACAAGGTTTTCTACACCTTCACAGACAATTATAATCATTTCAGGTAAATTTAAAGTGTGGTCTGAAAATAATTTCAATTTGGACCAGTCTAAAATTTTGTTGTTTGGTAAAGAGTTAATACTCCCACCAGTGCTTTGACAGAAACTGGCAATTACTAGTATTTTGGACACAGACGGACACACAGACAGTATATCCACCAAATTATTCGTTTTGCTAGGGTATAAATTATGACATAAAAAGAAAAACAGGAAATACTGCAGTGACTTTAGTGTTGTATTATTAATCAAGTAAAGTAATCAAGTAATCTATGTCAACAATCTTATATAACACATCTAATAAAACATGTAAAGGGAAAACAAACAGAAATATATTTACAGTAGAAATTGTCACTTTATCATTTAACCTGATATGACTACTCAAAAGCCTGTGTTGACTAACCATTCCTTTAGAACCTTCTTAGTCTACTTCTCAAGAAATTTGAAAATGTAAATGTAACACAATGTCTGATTGGTCTAAAGCTTTTGATTTAGCCAATCAGAAATTGTGTAACTTTCCAAATGTAGAAGTAGACTATGGATGCAATTAAGAATAGTTGCTGAATGCAGTCTCTACATTCCTGAGTTTAATTGTTTACCACACACTGCCAACTTTTAACGACCCTGGGAAAGAAACCCTTTAAAAATACTGAGGAAAAAGGAGAAAATGCTGGTAACTTCGTATATCTATGTATGATTTGTTGTCTGGTAGTGCTTTTAATTTGGACAAATTAAAACTCTGTTTTGCTGTACAGAGTTTGAAAGTAGACTGAAAGCAACATCATTATTTAACTCTTTATCACACCATCACAAATGATAACGACCCTGAAGTAAAAGCCTTTTGAAAACATTAAGGGAAAAGGAGAAAATGCAAGTAACCAGCATTTTGTCCTTTTCCCACAATGTTTTTTATCCTATCAAAAACAAATTCAATCATCTCACCCTTTACCCCATAAGGCATTTCTATGGTATCTCTAATTGACTCTAAATAACAGCCAGGATGAAGCCGTTTCTTATGTGTACATGACACCTTTTGATAGAGTAGAAAATATTGTGGCAAAAGGTGAAAATGCTCGTCACGAGCAATTTCACCTTTTGCCACAATATTTTCCAAAGGCGCCTACAAGCAATGCGTAGAAATGAGTATCTATGGTGTAAAGGGTTAAGCAACATTTAAATTGTCATCTGCAAATGCTTTCAGTTTGCACAAGTGTAAATTTTTTGTCTTGCGTTAATGAGTCAATCAAGATCAACCGATGCTGCAAATTTTCTTGCTTCAAGAATCCTTGATCTTGAACTACTCTTGGAAGTTGGCCTTGACCCAGAAAGGTCACTGAGTCCACTAAACATATGGCTGGTTCTTGGAGGTTCCGCTGGCAAGGAATCGCAAGTAGCACGAAGGGAGGCAAATCTGAAAGAGCAAGGAGAAATACACATAATGGTGTGGGAAAGCCAGCTGTGATATGTTAAAATGGCATTAACTCTTTACCAAACGACAAAATTTTGGAACAGTCCAAATTGAAATCATTTGCATACGACAAAATAAACCTGAATCAAAAAAGGAAATTTCAATTGGAAAAGGTAGAAAACATTGTGCGAAAAGGAGAAAATGCTGGTTACCAGCATTTTCTCCTTTTCCCTCAATGTTTTCAAAGGCTTTCAATTTCAGGGTTGTTAAAAGTCGGAATTGTGTGGTAAGGAGTTAAACTCCCACACAAACAAGCAAACAATACTTTTCCAAATCTGTTGGTGTCCCTTTACTCTTTACCAAACAACAAATTTTAGGCTGATCCAAACTGAAAGCATTTGTAGACAACAAATTAAATGTGACTAATGAATTAGAATTTTTTTAGAAAGGGAAGAAAGCATTGTGGAAGAAGGAGAAAATGTTGGTTACCATCATTTCCTTTTTTCACAATGTTTTCAAAAGGCCTCTTTCACAGCGGTGTTAAATGTTGGGATTGTGTGGTAAAAGGTGAAAGCCTATTATCAAGTAATCCTTAATTTCAATGACACTTCATAAGTAGGATTTTGAAAACAAGAGCATCTCATGTGGGCACCAACGCTTGGCTGCCATTACTTATAGATGGATTTATAGTGATCATTATAAGTCAAAATAGGGGCATGAATGTATCTGTCCTTTGTGGGTTCGATTCCCACTAGATGAGGAATGTACTTGAGCTATGTATTTAATTGTTTCTTTGTTACGGACTTTGTTCGTAAAAGGTAAAAATTGAAAGAGAAAACCCATTACGTTATCTAATAAATTATGTTATCTAGTATGATTCAAAACTTACTTTTCTTCTAGACTTTTCTCCAAGGAATGCATCTGGTCATCTGCTGATCTCATCTGACTGTCCATTTGTCGTAAACTAACAACTGCAATAAAACATGATGTGATGAACTCAAACTTTTTGAGATGTAGGCCATGCTCTGAGAAAAGGGGGTTTATCACCACATCTTTATAATGCATTATACGAAGTAAGTCATTGTAAAAGATAGATCAAGTTTCCTTAACCCTTTACCCCATAAGGCATTTCTACGGTATCTCTAAATGACCCTTAATAACAGCAAGGATGAAACCGTTTCTTACGTGTATATGACCCCTTTTGATAACACAGAAAACGTGACAAAAGGTGAAATTGCTCATCATGAGCAATTTCACCTTTTGCCACAATGTTTTCCAAAGGCTCCTACAAGCAATGCGCAGAAATGAGTATGGAGTAAAGGGTTAAAACCCGCTGAACCACAAAAAATAGATTGAGGTAGAATGGCTCTTTGACATACAGAAAATTTACAAGTGGTAAAAAGATTTGGCCCAGGTCAGCCTGCACTAACAGCACAGGCTGATATGGGTGTTTACTTCAGATGCATTCAAACCCCCTTATGACAGCACATGACCCATATATGACTTGCCACATGCAAACAAGGACATTCGAACATATGTGTAAAGTGTTGTGACAGATTGGCCGCACATTCTGCGCAGGCTAATCTGAAACGATTTTGTGCTACAGTAGACTTGCACATATAAACCGAAAGTGTCGTTTCATTATATGCCTGCACTGACTGTGCAGGCTAATCCATGAGGACAGTTTACACAAATGTCTGAAAGCCCTTTTTTGCGTGTTGCCAGCTATTTCACGACATTTGAACATTAAAGAAGTTTTAGGCTATGCATACTCATTGCATTTGCAGAAGATATGTTGAATATTACTCAAAATATGGGATATATTTTGAAAGTTAAAAATATTGTTACCAGGTTTCTCTCCTTTTCCAATAATACATGTACTTTCAATTACATTCTTCTTCAGGAACGTCAAAACATAGAATTATTTAGTAATGGGTTAAATACTTACTAGCTGATGCTGACATGGGCCTCATCAGGGGAGCTCCCTTTGCTATGTGCTTTTTGATGTGGGCCTAAAAAATAAGGAAAAACAAAAATGAAATCCTAACTTCATTAGCATTCATTGATTTACCGATGTTGTCGAATTCCAAATTCTGGCATTGTTTACTTTTAGCTGCTATTTGTGCTTTAAGATCTAATGTTTAACACTTTCCCAAAGGACAAATTTTAGACTCTTCCAAACTCAAAGAGTTTGCAGACAACAATTTCTAATTTGATAAAAATGGCAGAAAGTTCTCCAAATGGGTAGAAACCACTGTGGGAAAGGGAGCATTTTCTCCTTTTCCCACAGTGTTTTCAAAAGACTTGTACTGCAGACACGTAAAAACAAGGGCTTGTTTGGGAAAGGGTGGTTAAGATCAGCAGGGACTATACTGTTGTAGAACTCTGAGGTTAAAGCCCTACAGGTTTATAAACAAAAGAGAGTCAAAATACTTACCCCATCAATGATTTCCAAATTTGGAAGAACTTCTTGTATCGCAGAAAAATAGTGTGGCATCTGGCCATCCTGGGCAGAAAATGGGTTTCCAGATATAAACAGTTCCACAAGCTGCGACATCTCCTCAAGGTAATACTGATAAAAGAGAGTTAGTTTTATATAGAGTCAAATCTCATCAAAACTCTACTGCACTATCCCATGTTTGACGCTTTACCTGATATGTCAATTTGAGGCTCTTCCATTTCAGCAGCAAATAAAGATATGATGTCGAAAAAATATGGACAAATGAGGATACAAATATCTGATTGAGTGGAAAACATTGTGGGAAAAGGAGAAATGGCTTGTTACGAGCAATTTCTCCTTTTCCCACAATGTTTTCAAAAGCTGTCTGTTGTTGATACTTCAAAATGAGTATCTATGGAGTAAAGGGATAAATAATACTAAGGAAGATGGTATCTTTAATCCATTATTTCTCTCCCAAGCCCTAAGTTGTAGGTACTCATTAGAGCCGTCTCAATAAGACAATTCTAATGAGTGCCCATAACAGAGGGTTTAGGTGGTGAATAATTATTTTATTCAATTTTGAATCAAATTCACACACTCTATCTGGAGCTCCAGTCATTGTGGAAAAAGGAGCAAATTCTTGTAGCCAAATTTTTCTTCTTGTTCCCAAATTATTCTCTACCATTTCAAACACAAATCCCATTGTTTGTGCCTCTTTTAAGTCTTTATCACACAATCTGGAGTTTTCACTACCCTGAAGAAATGGTCTTTGAAAAGCCTTGTGGCAAAACACAGAAAATACTGTTAACCAGCTGGACAATTCCAGGGTTATGATGGCACCTCAATGTTTTCTTTGATAAAAGCCAGGCAGAAAAAGTAGGTAAAAAAGACTATAACATTATTTTGATGTCATGTTCTCACATTTTAAGAGATGTAAGTGTCCACATCTGTAAAAAATACAGTGAAAAATTCATTCAGAGCATAAACATCAGCTTTTTTTCCACAGATTCAATGACACTTAATTCCAATACCTTTCTTTTACAGATGTACAACCTTGTGTTTTAGTAAAAGATTGTTAAATCTTTACCACACAACCCAAAGTTTTAAGTACCTTGAGGAAGAAGCCCATTGAAAACATCATGGGAGAAGGAGAAAATGCTGGTAACCAGCATTTTCTCCTTCTTCCACAATGTTTTCTACCCTATCAAAGACAGAAATCACCATTTGAGCCTTTTTTAATTTGTCATCTAGAAATGCTTTCAATTTGGACCAGTCTACATTTTTTTTCTTTTTCGAAAAAGTTTATAAGGTTTTAAAAAAACGTGTAACTAAAAGCAAGCAACTTACAAACTCATCCCACTCTGTTATCTCATTATGTGTCAAGTCTAATACTTCTAAGGCAGGTAACTGTGTCGGGACTGTTGAAAGCTCATGTATTTGGTTATTGGTAGCAAAAAGGTCTTGTAAAAGTCTAAAATCATAAAAACACATAGAAATGAAAACAACTCTGTTTGTTTTGATAATTTTTTTAAAGTTGCATGCTGTGGTATAACCTAAGCAAGTATGCCGGCAAGTACCAGAAAACAACAAGAAAATGTTGATGCATAACACTGTAAATCAGTTGTTTCTAAAATAAGGCACATTACAGCATTTCAAATTGACCAAAGTAAATTTTTGCAGAACTTAATGGTGAGAAATAAAGTGAGAGGTCCTAGACAATCCTTAGACTGAAACTGAAAGCGTAAAAAAAAGAACAAATAATTGTAAGACACAATCATAGCCATTCTTCAGCAAAAATTTACATAATTTCGATTGGAACTATGTACAAAAGCAGTTGTCATTCGAGAAACAAGACAAGAAAATAGTATAAAAGTTAAGAACCAAATTAACAAATTGATATTAAAAACTAGGTATGAGATGACCGAAGTGGGTACAAAATGATCGAAGTGAGAATGAAATGACCAAAAATAAAAAATACAAGCGTCTGAAATGACCAAAATTGTACAAAATGGCCTAGGTATGAAATGACCTATTTACGAAATGACTTGAAGCCGAGTAAACAATATGGCTGCCTCCATAGGTACTTTTCTAAACCAAATAAAAATATAGTGCCTCCGTTCATGTGGCTCCACAATAACTCACAATTTTAATCTTAACTCATAAAGCTCTAAACTAGTTATTTGCTCAGAAAAAATTTCAAACGGTCAACAAAATATGTGATAGATTACATGATACACCATTTTCAAAAGCCTTCTTTATCAATGTCATTAAAACTATGTTTGTTGTGTCGTCTGCAAGAGCTTTCGATTTGTACCAATCTAAAACTTTGGTAAAGAGATAGGTCTGCAAAGGCATGAATGTTGTTCTTGCCTTGCGTGGGGTTAACTCTTTACAAAACAACAAAATCTTGGATAAATTGAATTGATAGATTTTTGCAGATGACAAAATGTGGCTCAACATAATTATGACCTCTGTCTTAGAGAAATTAGGAAAAAATACTGGTAACCAGCATCGTCTCTTTTTCCTGAATTATCTTTTTATGTTATCACAGATGTGAGCCACAATCAATACAGTAGATTTTGTTGGAAAGAAATGGTTCGATACCATGAAACAGAGAAAATTCAGGATATAAAAATAAAATACTTACTTCAACCTTCCCATAGACTTCAAACTTGATAATTGATTGTGTGAAATATTTAGTGTCTGAAAAATAAACAGTTTTCTAAACAGCTAACCCATTTACCACACAATCCCTACTTTTGATGACCCCGAGAAAGAAGCCTATAGAAAATATTGTGGGAAAAGGAGAAAATGCTGGTAATGTTTTCTAGCCTTCACAAAACAAATTTCAAATTTTCAGTCACTTTTATTTTGTCGTTGGTAAATGCTTTCGATTTGGACAAGCCTAAAATATTTTCATTTGATAATGAGTTAAAGGCAGTATGAATGTAACATTATGTATCATCTTTTGGTACATGTTAATATTTTAGTATGACTGTTACAATTATAGTTGCTAGCAGCAAATATAGATCAAGATCAGACAGCACAGGGCATATATTCTGGTCCTGGATCTATGCTACCTGTGTTGCTGAGACATTCTTGCAAAAGCCTGTCTTTAACCCTTTACCAAACAACAAAATTTTAGACCGGTCCAAATTGAAGCGTTTATAGACAACAAAATAAATGTGAATCAAATTTGAAATTGAATATGGAAAGGGTATGAAACATCGTGAGAAAACGAGAAAATGCTGGTAACCAGCATTTTCTCCTTTTCCCACAATGTTTTCTACCCTTCACAACACAAATTTCAAATTTTCAGTCACTTTTATTTTGTTGTCAGCAAACGCTTTTGATATAGACAAACCTAAAATTTTGTCATTTGGTAATGAGTTAATTATATTTGTCTTTTAAAAAAAAAAGATTTTAGAAAATAGTTCTGGCACTTACAAGTAGTTTTGGAAGCCCTCTTAAACCTGAAAGATCTGTGATCCTGTTTCTGGATAGGTCTATCTCTCCCAGATGCTTGCATTTGCTCAGATCTGACACAGATCTTAATCTGTTACCAGATGCATTGACCTCCTCCAAGTTGGGAAGGTAGTTCAAGGCCTGAAAATATCGTGGAAGAAGTAAAATTCTTATAAAATCTTAATTATTTAACTCTTTACCACACAATCCCAACTTTTAACAACCCTGAGAAAGAAGCCTATAGAAAACATTGTTGGAAAAGGAGAAAATGCTGGTAACCAGCATTTTCTCCTTTTCCCACAATGTTTTCTACCCTTCCCAAAACAAATTTCAATTTTTGAGTCACATTAAATTGTATCATATGCAAATGCTTTCAATTTGAACCGGTCTAAATTTTGTTGTGTGGTAAAGAGTTAAGAGACAACAAAAATTTAACCCTCTACTTCACAATTTTGACATTTTGATCTTTTCCTACCAAACAAATCAGCCATGTCTCGAGGAGTATGAATCTATATGGGCTACATACGTATACTAAATGCAGAAGTGGACTATTGAAATAAGAAATGGGTTGAAATATTCTATTGTATTCCTTATAGTGAGTTACTGGGGTTTTACAGTGAATTACATCACTAGTGATGTTAATTATGTTATTACAGTACAACTTTAACAATTTTAGAGAATCTGTTTACTTATGGTTATAACATCTATCGTTGTGTTCTACATTGGACCACCAATCTTAACCCTTTAGTTTAGTTTAAACATATTTATTTTACATCGATTGAGAAACAAGTTCTTACTACTTATGCTAATCTCTCTCAATTCTGCCTTAACCGTTTATCAAATGACAAAGTTTTATACTGGTCCAAATCGAAAGCAGTTGCAGACGACAAAATAAACTCAAAAATTGGCATTTGTTTCCAGCAGGGTAGAAAACATTGTGGGAAAAGGAGAAAATGCTGGTTACCAGCATTTTGTCCTTTTCTCACAGTGTTTCCAAAAGGCTTCTATCTCAGGGTTGCAGAAACCAGGGATTGTTTTGTAAAGGGATAATTGTGATCCACTATAGTCCACCATTTAGCTTTGTTTCAAATCACCAGTTGCGGCAAATTTGAAAAATAGTTGTAAGGATTGTGCAATAGATACAGTTGTTTATGCCTTCTAGAAAAAAAAAAAACACTCACTGCTAGACTGTCAAGCATATTATAGCTGATATCTAATACTGTCAGTTGAACACAGGGTGATAACTCGAACGTTTCTATCTTTAACAGCTGATTACTATCGATTCTAAGATTCTTTAGTTTCTTTAGTGTCGATAGGGTCTTCCCTGAAAAAGGCACCATACGGCAACACATGAAAAGAGGTATTCAGACATTTTCATAAAGTGTAGTCTTTGATCAGCATGCACAGTCTGTGCAGATTTATTCGAAAAGACAATATCAGTTTTTAATGTAATTTTCTTTTTTGCGCTAGTCTATTGAAGAACGATATCTAATGTAATCTAGAATGTAAAGTGCTGTCTAGCATTAGCCTGTGCAGGCTGGTCCAAGACAACACTTGACTCAAATGTCCGAATGCCTCTTTTTGGGTGATGCAAGCCATATACCATGCTCTGGCAGAAGGGGGCTAAATTCATTTCCATGATTCATTTTACCAAGCAAGGCATCACATAATTATGGATCAATAAAATTGATTCGATTTAAAATCCAATTGAATTATGAAGCAGACTGGTCCTTTGGCCTGCAGAAAATTTAAGAGATAGCAAAAGGTTTAAACCCATGTCAGCCTGCATGGACTGTGCAGGCTGACATGGGTTGATAGCTTTTGCAGATACATTGAGCCCCCTTTTCGCAGAGCGTAGCTCATATAAATTATGACACAATAGTAACACTGCCTAACTCATATACCAATAAGAGTAAAAATACAAATTTTTAACTCATTATCAAACGACAGAATTTCCGGTTTATCCAAATCGAAAGCATTTGCAGATGACAAAATAAAAGTGACTGAAAATTTGAAATTTGTTTTGTGAAAGGTAGCAAACATTGTGGGAGAAGGAGAAAATGCTGGTTACCAGCATTTTCTCCTTTTCCAACAATGTTTTCAAAAGGCTTCTTTTTCAGGGTTGTCAAAAGTAGGGATTGTGTGGTAATGGGTAAATCCTTGCAAATGAAGGGTTTGATAAACATTGTTTGGAAAAAAAGCAATGGTCTGTACCTTATTTTTCAACAAAGGTTTGGACATGTACAGTTTAAACTTACATGTTCAATTTCATTAATCTTTTCCAAAGACAATAAAATCCAAAATTGGCATAAAAAGAACTGAAGGTCTCCATGCATTTGTGTCGCATCAACATCATTTTCTTCTTTTTCCGCAACATTTTCTATCGTTGGAAGAAATGTTTTAGCTTTTGAGTATCTTTAAATCTGCCAATGCTTTCATTTGGGCAAGTCTAAAATTCTGTCATACAGTAAGAAGTGAATCCCCTGTTTGAACAACCCTAAGGAAGAAGCCTTTTGGAAACATTGTTGGAAAAGGAAAAAAATGCTGGTAAACAGCATTTTCTCCTTTTTCAAGCAGTATTTTCTAACCTTTCAGGAACAAATTTCAATACCTGACTCAGATTCATGTTGTTGTCTACAAATGCTTTGAATTTGGGCAAGTCTGAAATTTTGTTGTTTGGTAAAGAGTTAACCCATTACCACACAATCCCTACTTTTGAGGCCCCTGAGAAAGAAAACTTTAGAAAACATTGTGGGAAAAGGAGAAAATGCCCACAGTTTTTTCTACTCTACACAAAACAAATTTCAAATTTTTAGTCACTTTTATTTTGTCATCTGCAAATGCTTTCGATATGGTCCAGTCTAAAATATTGTCGTTTGGTAATGGGTTAACCCTTTCCCAAACGGCAAATTTTGGACCAGACCAAGTTGAATGCATTTTGCAGATGACAAATTAACAGTTGCTAAAAACATGTTTTTTCTATATGATAGGGTAAAAAACATTGTGGGTAAAGGAGAAAATGCTGGTTACCAGCATTTTCTCCTTTTCCCACAATGTTTTCAAAGGGCTTCTATTCCTGACCCGTAAAAACCAGGGATTGTTTGGGAAAGGGTTAAGAGAAAAAATTTGGATCAGGTCTCACCTATTGACTTGATCTTATTGTGTTGTAACTGTAAGCTAGATAACTCTTTCAAACTGAAATAAAAAGGGTAGCACATTGTAACCATTATTGTATTTGATGATATGTTTATAGGTTATAACTCTTACCATACGAGAAAATTTTAGGCTGGTCCAAACTGAAAGCATTTGCAGACGACAAAATAAAGGTGACTGAAAATTTGAAATTTGTTCTTGGAAGGGAAGAAAACACTGTGAGAAAAGGAGAAAATGCTGGTTACCAGCATTTTCTCCTTTTCCCACAGTGTTTTCAAAAGGCTTCTTTCTCAGGGGCATCAAAAGTAGGGACTGTGTGGTAATGGGTTAATCTTTCAAACGAAGCCATAATTGTTGATAAATATCTGTTTTAATGATTAACCCTCTGAAAGACAATAAAATTCTACCAAAACTTGGTATTGTGGAGCAAAGAGTTGAACATATTTGTATAAAACATAATGTATATAAAAACATCACCACACACAAGATATCTAACAACTCTGTGATTATTTTTATATACCGGTATAATATCTGTACATTATTTTAAGCAGTTATTCTCCTTTAATTGAAGAGTGGTAAATACTTTGTTGGTAAAATCTGAGACTTAGGTGGGACTCAAACTCACAAATCTTGGATTTTAAGCCACTGAGCTCGCCCGATTTGAAAACAATTAATTATACCCAATGGGACAAGAGGAAACAAGTACTGAACTGGAATACTTTAGACATATTGAGGGTACTATTGGAACCTGTTTGATAGTCAAAAATTCTCTTCTCAGTGTTTCTGTTTGAACTAAGTACAGATACACAAAGTTTATTGGATAAGGAAACTGTTAAGAAATAAAAAATACTCACTGTTCTAAGCCCTCTATTTTCCTAAGTCGATTGTCATACAATTTCAGTTCTTTCAGATCCTACAAAATTGTGATTGACCCTTAAACCCTTTACTCCATAGATACTCATTTCTATGCATTGCTTGCAGGAGCCTTTGAAAAACATTGTGGCAAAACGTGAAATTGCTCATGACGAGCAATTTCACCTTTTGTCACAATGTTTGCTATGCTATCAAAAGGTGTTAATACACAGACAAAACGGCTTCATCCTTGCTCTTATTTGGGGCCAATAAGAGATACCATAGAAATGCCTTATTGGGTAAAGGGTTAAAAAATATGAAAAAGACCTGCCATGGCAATCAGCAGATAGCTTAAAATGCTATTAAATGCAGGCTATTGGCACTGAAAGGATAAAATGAACATAGATTGGAAAAGGCAAAAATACTGCTCCCTAAAATTTTCTCATTTGCCTTTAATGCTTCAACAACTTTTCATTTCAAACCAAACCAAATCTGTAAACATGGACCTGTGAACCATATATAGGTTGAATGTGATAATACAGAATGCAAATTTGTCTTTCATTTGTTTAACTTGATAAATGGAATCTCGCATTCACCTTTATATATTATAATTTTTATCAACTTGTTGACTAAATTGTAGATCTATTTTTTATCTCGCCAAGGCTCGCATCATATAATCTTAGTCAACCTGTCTGAGAATGATGATAATACATGAACATTCATGTTTCTATATCTATTACATTTTACAAGAAAGCATTGTGCGACGTCATATGTGATGCCTTCATACATCTTAGATTTTAATGATAGTAAGTTAGTGATTGTAACATATTTTACCTTGTTAAACTCCAAATTCTGTATTTGATCTATGTAGTTACACGACAAGTCTAGCACTTTCACTTTCTTGAACTGAAATTACACAGAATCAAGAAATATGTGTTGCATATTCTCCTTACAAAATAACACTTTACTGCACAATTCCGGGTTTAGTGACTCTGAGGTACAAGGCTTTTGAAAACATTGCAAGGAAAGGAGAAAATGCTCTTAACAAGCATTTGTTCCTTTTCCCACAATGTTTTCTGGTCTTTAGTCTTAACACACAAACCTGACTTTTAACGACCCTAAGAAATAAAGCCTTTGAAAACATTGTGGGAAAAGGAGAAAATGCTTTTTCTCAAAGTTTTTTTGGAAGTTTTCTTCTTCATTATCGTACAAACCTTGGTTTGTTTGGTAAGGGTATTGCTATATGTATATCTCCTGCGGACTGCATTTTATCGTGTTTCAACAGATCACTTTTGAACCATTCTGGCAAAGGGAGATAAGACCCATTATGGGCAATGTCTTACTTTGACATCAATGATTTTATATACTAGTATATTCATGTACTAAGGGGAATTTGCATTAAAACTATATAAAGTATTTTTAAAATTGGTCACAAAATCAGTTTAATCTTACTTTGTCCATATTTTCTATGGTTGTTAGTTCACATGCGTGCTGGTTGATCTCGTAAATTTTGTTGAAATCTGATTCCATATTCTGTGCTAGCTGAAAGATTAACACACAAAAAGAACATAAACAATGTAAAATTGTAAATTGACTTTTTCAGATCTACATTAATCTAATCTAAACTGCACTGATTTAATTTGGAGTTATTTGGTGGTATCAACATTGCCTGAGCCCTTTCCAATAAAATCACAGGTCTAATGACTTTTTCATGGAAGCCTTTTGAAAACAATGTCTCACAATGTTTTCAAAAGCCTTACTTCTCAGGGTCACAAAACTCAGGACTGTGTGGTAAAGGGTTAACTCATTACCAAACGACAATATTTTAGGCATGTCTAAATCAAAAGCATTTCCAGACAACAAAATAGAAGTGACTGAAAATTTGAAATTTAAATTTGTTTTGTGAAGGCTAGAAAACATTGTGGGAAAAGGAGAAAATGGTGGTTACCAGCATTTTCTCCTTTTCTCACAATGTTTTCTAAAGGCTTTTTTCTCAGAGTAGTCAAAAGTAGGGACTGTTTGGTAAAGGGTTAAGCTACATTTAATCTGTTGCTCACAAATGCTCTCTAATAAGAATAGGCTGAAATTTTGTTATTTGCTAAAAATTTAAAAAGCTGATGAGCTGTGCCCTGGCAAAAGGTGATTTAATTACTGTATAAAGGGATATTTTTGCATTTTCACAAATTTGAAAATTCACAAATATTTTTTCCCATATATTTTACTACAGGTATACCGCAAAAAATAAGCATCTTGAATTACGAAATATTTCAGTACACTAATTGTCCATAAGCAGTAATTTGTAAATTTTTCAACATGCATGCACACATATATATGTATACTTAGCATGCCATTATATGACTACAGATTCATAAAATTGATTTTGTTTTATAATCAGCTAAATTATAAGTTAGAATGGTACAAGGAAATGCAAAAACAATTACCCACAGCAAAATGACTTGTTTCATCTCAGCCTGTGTGGACTGCATAGGCCGATATGTAATAATAAATTTTGCATATGCATTAAGCCCCCTTTTCTCAGAGCATGGCTCAAATATACTAGGACGAAAAAGAAACGCAGGGTAACCTTTCAAGGTAGTTTAAAAGTGTATGATTAGATTGAGAATTCTAAATTATGATGTTATGTTTACCTCTGATCAGTTTTGAATACTTTGATGAAATTTCATTTCAGTGTGGCCAAAAGGAAATAAGAAAATGGCTTCTTATTGACAGTACCCCATCTTCAGTGAAAAAAAAGTAGTTTCTGACTGCGTATGACTCAAAGCTTGTTCAATATCTTGTATTGTACCCTGCATTTCTTTTTCATCCTAATATACATATAACTTACTATTTCTTCTGGATCAATAGTTCTATAAGGTTTTCTCCCTGTCTCTGGAACTTTTTCACTGACTTGTCCCCCAGCTGACCCTGACCCTTTCTTGACCTTTGAGCCTGGCCTTGACCTTGAAGATGAGATATTGATGAAATTGATTTCTTGACCTATCATATCAATTTCGACTTCTTCTGTTGTATCTTGCTGAGTTTTTGCATCTGTCTTTGCTTTGGTCAAAGTCCTAGAGGTGCCTGAAGATCTTCTAGTCATTCCTTTTAGAAAAGAAAAGGTTATTATAAATAATAAAAGTCAAGATAAATATGCATTTGATATACATTTGATTCCTAATATTACTACTCTACCAATCCACAGAGGGTTCAATGAAATATTTCTACGGAGCTACTACAACATAGAATTTTTAGCATAGAAGTTACACATTTAGGTATGTATGGTAATGAAGTTGTTTTTACACATTTTATTACCAATAGAACTTACAATTATGGATGATAAATTTCTTATCAAGAGAACATACTGCTTTCCATCAGTTTTCCACTTCAAAAGTTTTCAGTAAAACAGGTCTTCATGAAAAAATTTTCTTACTTCCATAACTATGTCATGATTGCTTGGTATACACGTAATGTCAGGCATAAGTGATACCACACTGTGAACAACAATACATGCCAAATAATTATACACATATAGTTGAACCTATCACAGATGTTCATCAAATGACAAAATTTTAAACTGGTCCAAATCTAGGATAATTAAAACTCGGGATCATGCAGTAAAGGTCTAACTCTTTAACCCTTTACTGCACAGTGCCAACTTTTAACATCCTAGGAAAGAAGCTTCATGAAAACATTGTGGGAAAAGGAGAAAATGCTTGTAACCAGCATTCTCTCCTTTTCCCACAATGTCTTCTACCCTATCAAAGAAAAAATTGCACCATTTGAGCCACACAGAAATTGTCGTGTGCAAAATTAATGCTTTCATTTTGGACAAAGCGAAAATTTTGTTGTCTGGTCAAGTGTTTACAGACAACAAAATTCTAGACTTCTCCAATTGACAGATTATATATACAAGCCCAACTGTGTCCAAGATATTGAAACTTGTTTTGGGAAGGGTAGAGAAATTGTGGAAAAAAAAAAAAGAGAAAATGCTGGTAACTGGTTACCAGCATTTTCTCCTTTTTCCACAATATTTCAGAAGCAGAATGTTTTCAGAAGGTTTAACCCAAAGGGTCGTTATAACTTGGTAATGGTCGAAAAGGACAAACCTGACTGTAGCCTTGTGTTTGCCGAAGTTATTTCTGAAGTTGCTGGTGACATTTTAGATTGTTCAGACAGGATTCTGGAGCCTGCACTTCTCTTACTTGATGATGTAGATCTACTGGATGACGGACCCCTGAAATTTTTGTAAGATTATTTTCAAGTTAAAAAATGACCTATGATGAAACTATTATCCCAGGATTTAACCTTTCCTGTACAACCACGGTTTTAAAGACTCTGAGGAAGGGAACTCTTTAAAATGATGTGGGAAAAGGAGAAAATTCTGGTATTAACACTTTTTTCTCTTTTCCACAATGTATTCTATCCTTTCAAAGACAAACCTGATCACTCTAGCTGTGTCAAATTTCAATTAGTACAAGTCCACGATTTTGTCATCTGGAAAAGAATTAACCCTTTATTACATTTTTAGCTTTTAACCTATTCCAATAAAAAGGATCTCCAAACAGCAATACAAAATATAAACTCAAATGAGAGAACTTATTATTAAAAGATAGCAAAAAATTTAGCAGTCTGGAAAAAAAAAAACATTTAAACCCTGCAGATGTGATTTGTCTTATCAGGTCTGTGGCACATTACTAGCATTAAAGTCATACTGATATTATGAATATGTTATTCATGTAGATAACTCAAGACATGTCTGGTGTGTGTCATGGCTTTTTCTCAAAATGTTACCAAATAGCATAAAAATCATGACTGTGTGCGGTCAAACCATACCTCCTCTGCAGAGACAAATAACAAAAATAGCATTGGAGCAAACTTTCAGACTGAAGCTAGGTCAAACAATAGCTTCCAGCTGCTGGTCAGAAAACTAAATACATGTAACTAATAGTTAAGCTATTCAAGGTTTTCTAATGAAAGTGCTTGTACAAATACAAACTTTGAACACCAAAATTCTAACTTATCAGATACAAAAACTGTCTTCAACTGCAAAACAATAATTTCCGTTTTTATTTTGAAATCCTTACCAGATGGCAAAATTTTAGGTTGTCTACATCAAATTTTAAAACATTTTCAGAAGACATACACAATTTAGCTAAAGGAATGGATTTTATCCCTGACAGGGTTGAAAACACTGTGTGAAAGAAGAAATGCAGGTCAGTAGTTTTTTCTCTTTATCACACAGCATTTTCAATATTCTCCTTCTTCAGACTTATTAGAACAAAGAATCACTTGCTAGTGGATTAACCCTTTACCAAACAATCCCTGGTTTTTACGACCCTAAGGCAGAAGCCTTTGGAAAACACTGTGGGAAAAGGAGAAAATGCTGGTAACCAGCATTTTCTCCTTCACCCACAGTAATTTGTACCCTGCTGGAAATAAATTTCATTTTTTCAGTTATGTTTAATTTGTCGTTGTTAAGTGCTTTTACTTTGGATTAATCTAAAATTTTGTTGTTTTGTAAAGGATTAAATAGAAGATTCCAATCTTCCAAAATTATCAAACTAATCAATTCTTTCATTACACCTTATAGCATTTATTTCATTACCTTAATTCCAATGGTGTGTTCTCCACCACTTTTTCTGAAGTCTGTATTGTGCTACCTCTATCCTTTTTGCTGGAAATTGAACTAGAGTCTATGTTTTGAGACCTCTTACTGCTGGTGGAATCTTGTCTTCTAGATTTTGAGGATCGTAAACTTGAATAACTGTTAAACGAACTAGCACTACTTGTTGCTGATGAACTGAGGGGCAGTCTTGATGGATCAAAATCTGGTGAGGCTATTATATCAGTACCACCAACAGGTATGTTGGATGCTGAACCTTTTCCACTGAAATAAAAACAAATATATGCAATTGTAAAGTCTAGATATTAATGGCTATCAAAATATTAAAGATGTCATTATCTCAATGTATTTGCATTGAATTACAGACAAAGGTAGGGTATTTTTCAGTTTATTAACTCTTTACCAAACGACAAAATCTTAGACTGGACCAAATTGAAAGCATTAACAGACAGCAATTTAAATGTGACTCAAAAATCAAAACTTTACTTTAGAAAAATGGAAAACATTGTGGGAAAAGAAGAAAATACTGGTAACGAGCATTTTCTCCTTTCCCACAATGTTTTCAGAAGGTTTCATCCTAAGGGTCGTCAAAATCAGGGATTGTTTGATAAAGGGTTCAGACATAGAATCTGCAAATGTTCACTAGATAATACCTACATGTATGTTGCAATAAATTAAGGACAATGGAAGAGCGGTAGCTCTAACAACCAAGAAGGAGAATGAGTGTACAGATAAATGGTGTGCATGATTCTTAACCCTTTCCCAAACAATCCCTGGTTTTCATGATCCTAATCAATATGACTTTTGATAACATCGTGGGAAAAGGAGAAAATGCTGGTTACCACAATGTTTTGTACCCTACCGGAAGCAAATTTCAATTTTGGAGTTAACGTCTGCAAGTGCTTTCAATATGGACCAGTCTAAAATTTTGTTGTTTGGTAAAGAGTTAAGTAATATATGAAGCTCAGGTATCAAAGCAGTTGTCCTATAAGCAACCTATCATACGTTTGAGTCCCATACTTGCCTCATTTTGTACTTTTTAAAATTAGCACAGAACCTTTTATGATGAAAAACAAAATTACCATCACTTTCCAGTATGTGAACATTCCACAACCCTATACCAAACAATTACAGGTTTCAACAACTCTGATGAAGAATGGTTTTCAAAACACTATGGAAAGAGGCGAAAATGTGGCTAATGATGTCTGCATGTTCAAATACAAATCTAAGTATATGACCGACATTTGATATAGCTCTGCAAACACACTGGATTTGGATCAGTGCAAAACTGCATCTTTTGGTAAAGAAATAGTTAGCCTATAAATTAGAACAAGATAAAACTGATAAAACGATTGTTTGACAATTTAGTCATCAGACTATGATCAAAATATTTCAAAAGCTTAGGGACCGAAACGCTTATCCAATAGTTCAACAGCATGCAGCATGAATTCCTAGATTGCACCAATTTTAGCCGGGGTGCTTACAGTCACATTGTTCCGAAGAAACTTATATTCCATCTTCATAAAAACACAGGATTTTTAAATAAATAGATCTCGTTCAGATTAGAAATGTGAAAGAAAAGTCTCAATTCAGCGTCTGAGTTTCAGTAGGCTTAACCATAGGCACTTGGTTTCTTTGTCTTTTACTTTTGTGCCTTACCTCTTCTATTTCTGCTGATCTTAAATACTAGAAGGTTTTGCAGCGGCCATGTTTTAAAGCAACGGAAGTGAAATATTTTTCTATTCTTAAGATAGAACGTCTTGTTTACATTATCCTGGTACCAGTATTTGCCAGTATGTTAATGACAATTCAGGAGTCAGTGTAAATCGAATCCTGGTCAAGTACTTCCGTTGCTTTAAAACATGGCTGCTGCGAAACCTTCTAGTATTTAAGATATGCAGGAATAGAAGAAATAAGGTACAAAAGTAAAAGACAAGGAAACCGAGTGCCTGTGGGCTTAACCCATTACCACACAATCCCTACTTTTGACGCACCTGAGAAAAAAACCTTTTGAAAACACGGTGGGAAAAGGAGAAAATGCTGGTAACCAGCATTTTCTCCTTTCCCCACAGTGTTTTCTACCCTTCCCAGAACAAATTTCAATTTTTCAGTCACCTTTATTTTGTCGTCTGAAAATTCTTTCAATTTGAACCAGTCTAAAATTTTCTTATGTGGTAAAGACTTAACAAAAGTTCACTGGGTGACTGACCTTATTTTTCGACGAGACTTGTTGCCACCACTGATTGGTAGAACACCAACTTGTCGTCCGAGCGTACTTGGTATAGTTCCTGGAGGTCTAGCCTTAAGTCGGCCTTCCATCTTCTTTTTCTACCTAAAACAGATGTATTTCAATCCTGTTCGGTCAGTTTGTTTACCTTAGATATCTTCCATATTGGATTTTCTGACTTGAACTCCGCTTCCTTGGCTTACTTTGAAGAAAGCTGGAAGCCAAGATCATTTACACTGGAAACAGCCAAAGTCTTCCGAATACTGAATACCACGTGACCCACATGTGATACAGTGAACTGGCCACCGTTGTATACCGTGTACACGTAGTAGTATCAGGGGCGGTAACCAGTCTAGTGATACAGATCAATAAAGTCCCGCGAAACGTCGTCTGCAGCGACGCGGCATGCCCAGTTTCACCGAATCATAACTGACGAGATAAATGAAGTTTTAGATGGATACGAGCTTTTCACGATTGTTGATTGCTTAAAGACATAGATCTATCGAGAGATCTATTTGAAATAGATCTAGATCTATTCAGCGCTCTTCGATTGGTCGATCTAGCTCTAGATAGATCTGTGGTTGATCTATCCCCATGCAGCGAGATCTCGAGATTTGGATTCTACATTATGGTATAGACTAGATTCTTTACAGATGATATATAAATATTTAATTCGATACTGACTTTCGGATGATTGGGTGTTAGACCTGTGAATTGGGCCAGAGATGGATTCAGTATCCGGTATATTTCAATATTGGGGGTATTGTTTCCAATAGCCCAAGTAGGTGATATTGGTTGAGTCTAACATGGATTGACAGTGAGCTTACTTCGGTTATTCACCTAGCAACGGATCATTTTGTTTCTATAATTAATTTTGCGGAGTTGATCTAAATGATTTGTACACTTGTGCCATGAATCATAATTGTTTGGAATCTACAGCTTTGTTTATTTGTGTTACATGATCTGGATCTAGTTAGATGATTAATAGCAACAGGTGTACCAAAACTTGTGAATTTGCTGCAGGGAAGTGGGCATTGTACCCAGGGAACTAGGTTATTTATAAGTTAGGTGCAAGAACAATGTAGATCTTAAGTAGATCTAGATTAACTGACTTTGCTGTCTATCTCATATCCATAGGCGTAACTTCTATTACGCACACTACGCATGTGCATAATGTAAGAAAATCCAGAATAGGTCGTAGATTGCCTTTTTTCCCGTATTTTTCAGTTCGGTCGTTTTCTAAAACAGCCAAGATTAGAAATTATCAAATTTCTACCTCAGAAGAGACTCGAAATTGTTCTACAGCCATCTTGAATATCGAATTTTTTTTTTGGGAGGCTCCCAAAACCCTCTCGTGCTCTCCCACCACTCGTGTCTACGGCGTGCGTATAATTCACTTTTTCTTGGTTACGCCCCTGATATCAGCGATAGTATATAAAGAAAGCACAGAACATGCAGTCTGATCTTGGAGAAGAATCTACTCTACCAAATAAGGTGATCTTTCACCCCCAAAATATCTTTGAAGGATAAAAAACTGGGGTTTTCACTATCAGCTTTTAAGCTTCATCTAATCTATGTAGTAGGATTAAGGTTAACCCCTGAATTATTTACATTTGGTAGGCAAAGGGCCTTTAACCCATTACCACACAATCCCTACTTTTGACGCCCCTGAGAAAGAAGCCTTTAGAAAACATTGTGGGAAAAGGAGAAAATGCTGGTAACCATTTTCTCCTTTTCCCACAATGTTTTCTACCCTTCACAAAACAAATTTCAAATTTTCAGTCAATTTTTTTTTTTGTCGTCTACAAATGCTTTCAATTTCGACCAGTCTAAAATACTGTTGTATGGTAATGGGTTAACACTTCACCAAACGACAAATTTATAGACAGATCCAAATTGAAAGCATTAATTTTGTAGAGGACAAAATAAAAGTGACTGAGAAATCAAAATTTGGTTTAGGAAGGGTAGAAAACATTGTGAGAAAAGTAGAAAATGCTGGTTACCAGCATTTTCTCCTTTTCCCATAATGTTTTCAAAAGGCTTCTACCTCAGGGTTGTCAAAAGAGTCATGACTGTGGTAAAGGATTAAGTTATGATCCAGGATACAAGAATATATAGATTTAGAAACTAAACATTTAGGCTGCTCAGGTCAACTCAAGGATCTTTTGCTTACAGAGTAGACCAAGATCAGACTGCACAAGATGTGCAGTCTGATCTTGGATCTACACTGTCCAATCAGGAGATATTTCCTCCCAAAAGATAACTTTGAAATAGTAACATTTGAGTTTTTACTTTCAGCTTTAATAGTTTTCATTTAACTTATTTGATAGGTTCTATGTTAATTCTTTACCACACAACAAATTTACAGAGTGGTCCAAATTGAAAGCATTTGCAGATGACAAAATTACTATGACTGAAAAACCGAAATTTGATTTGTGAAGGGTAGAAAAAACACTGTGGGAAAAGGAGAAAATGCTGGTTACCAGCATTTTCTCCTTTTCCCACAATTTTTTCAAATGGCTTCTACCAAAGGGTCATCAGAAGTGGTCATTAGAAAAAGATTAACAGTGTGGAGTGATGACAGTGCGAATTCCTATGATGATTTCTAGAAGTAGATCACTTACTGAATGAAACAGGTTCTCATTAAATTCCTAAAAACTCCATTGCCTTGACAGTGAATAATGACATATTCCAAAATGCCTCTTAAAGTAAATAGTAAATGGCCGAAACAGTTCGGCTTTGAAATCATTGGCAAAGGCCCATGTTTCGTGTTTAACGTCGAGAAGGGTAGTGTAGCGTACAACTCTGGTCTACAAGCTGGAGATCAGATTCTTGAACTTGACGATCAAGATGTCATGAACATGTCAATGGAAGCTTTAAAAACGCTGGCAAAACATAGCAGAACTCAACCTCCGACACTTGGTGTTGTTTCTAGACTTCTTCATGCAGATATAGTTGGTGTAAAGTCGATGGGTTTAGGAATGACAGTCCATGATGGAAGACCGGTCACTGTAAAGACTGTGGAAGACAATGGTCCATCCCAGGTTGCAGGACTAAGATCAGGTAACTTTAATAACCAATTTTGATCCACAGTAACAAAAAATACTTTATTTTTCTACGGTGTTGTTACTATAAAAAACACCACTCTATTGTTCCATATTTTGGCAACAACAGAGTGGTTTTTATGAGTGCTTTTGTTCATTCCCTGAGGAATTAACCCTTTACCACACAGTCCCGACTTTTAATGACCCTGATAAAGAAGCCTTTTGAAAATATTGTGGGAAAAGGAGAAAATGCTTCTACCCTGCTGGAAACAAATTTCAGTTTTTGAGTTATATTTATTTTGTTGTCAGCAAGCCCTTTCAATTTGGACCTGTCGGAAATTTTATTGTTTGGTAAAGAATTGAATTTGTAATTGCATAGAGGTAGCCAGGATTAAAATATCTAAATACACAGTTTTATATTGATGATTGTTTGACAGTATGATGTCATGTGCATGAAACATCACCATTTATTTTAAAGCACAGAAGAATTTTCTAGTCCTTTGTGCACCCATTCAACCCATCGGTTTAATTGAAAAGGTGGACAGATCTAGAGAAAAATCAACACAGTAAGCTATTGCAACTTATAACTTTGGTCACAGATTTTTTTTTCTTTATACACAGCTACATAAGGGGCGCTATACCCTTGTCCTTATATTTTTGTCTTGTTTTTTTCAATTATTTTGATATCAAAGGCTAGTATAGCAAGCAAAAATTTGCAGACAGTACTAAAGCACCAAAAACCATCTTCAGAGCCCATATTCACTAACGATTTTTAGGAAAGTTCTTTGTCTTATTCTACTTACAATTGACCTATCTGCCGATTTTGATTGACAGGTCTACCAACGTCTTAACAGCCAATGAAAATGCAGCATTGGGCATCATGTAGACAAAAAAGTCTGCCACATTTCTTGTTAGCTTGACAGGCTTGGCAACCGAAATACTACATTACTAAGGGGAAGGGGGTAGGGGGCGTGCCAAACTCATGTTTACAGAAAGGTCAATTGTATAAAACCTTGGAGAATAAGACTAAGAATATTCTCAAGAATGGTTGATAAATACGTGCCCAGATGAACTGCAAGTGGATTTTTATGAAATTCTATGTTTAACTTGTACCTCACAATCCTAAGCTTTAAGGATCCTGAAAGAGAAGGCTTTTGAAAACGTTGTGTGAAAAGGAGAAAATGTTGGTTACCAGCATTTTCTCTTTCTTCCACAAAGTTATCTACCATATTAAAAAGCTGCATTCAAAAAGTTGTCTGTAATTACCTTCAGCTTGGAAAAAGTCTACAATTTTGTTGTTTGATAGTAGTGATAAGAAGTGAAAATTTGCAGACAGTAATAGACACCCAAAACATTTTTCTTAACTCTTTACTAAAAGATACTTTTTTGGGCTGGACCAAATTCAAAGCATCTGCATACAACAAATTAAATCCCGGAGATATGATGGTTTCTGACTTTGGTAGAGTAGAAAATATTGTGAAAAAAGAGAAAATGCTGGTTACCAGCATTGTCTCCTTTTCCCACAATCTTTTCTACAGGCTTCTTTACAGGCTTCTTTACAGGGTCGTAAAATTTCGGGATTGTGTGGTAAAGAATTAAGACTGGTTTAATCAAAATCTGGGTTTTATCCAAATCTAAGTTAACAAAAATACTTGTCTGTGCAATAAGATGATGCAATAACCTTATATTAAGAATCTTGCCGTGAGCTGATTTTCTTCTAATCAAGATTAATGTGAACAGAAGGAGTTTATTGATACAGGCAATTTTCGTGTGAATTTGGCATAAATTTTGATGCTGAGTGGTCCTTGCAAAAACTTAAGTGGTAAAAATGAAAATGAGCAGTGCTCTGTTAAAAGGGGGTTTAATGCATCTGCAAAAAGTATCAACCCATGTCAGCCTGCGCAGTTCGCGCAGGCTGACATAGGTTGAAACTTTTTGCTTTTGTTCAATTTTCTGCATGTCTAAGGACCACTCTACATAAGAACTGAGCTGGTTGTTAGATGAAATGGATTTTATACATGTTGATCTATGATTACGATTATGACAACTTGCTCTGTAAAATGCGTCACAGAGATGGATTAAGTCTTTACCAGACGACAAAATTTTAGCCTTGTCCAAAATGAAAGCATTTGCAGACAACAATTTATATGTGACTCAAATAATGGAATTTGACCTTGATAGGGTAGAAAATATTGTGGGAAAAGGAGAAAATGTTGGTTACCAGCATTTTCTCCTTTTCCCACAATGTTTTCTAAAGGCTTCTTCCTCACTGGTGTTAAAAGGCGTCAGCGAGTGGTAATGGGTTAACTCTTTACCAAACGACAGAATTTTGGGCTAGTACAAATTCAAAGCGTTTGCTGATGACAAAGTAATTTTGACTGTAAATATGGAATTTGTTTTGTGAAGAGTAGAAAACATTGTTGGAAAAGGAGAAAATGCTGGTTACATTTTTCCACAATGTTTTCTAAAGGCTTCTTTCTCAGGGGCATCAAAAGCAGGGATTGTGTGGTAATAGGTTTTAAACCCCCTTTTGCAAAATAGAGACTCAAATGTTTCCATCTAATTTTTCTGTTTCCAACTGTATGATAAGTTACGTTCTTGGTGTTATTAGGTAAATCTTTATATGTCAGTACTGCACCTGCAAGATGATTGATTGCAGGAATTTTTATTTACAGCTCCCGTGCTATTGAAGAAATAGTATTCAGCTATTTACTTATAGGCCTGTCTGCACTGGCAAACATCACCAAACACCATAATTATGCCCCCCTTTCGAAGAAATGGGGGTATATTGCTTTGCACTTGTCGGTCGGTCCGTCGGTCCGTCGGTCGGTCCGTAGACCAAGTTTGTCCGGAGCATAACTCAAAAACTATTTCAGGTATCATCTTGAAACTTCATAGGTGGATAGATCTCATTAAGGAGAAGTGCAGTGCACAAGAACCATAACTCTGCCCATCATATTTTTGGAGTTATTGCCCTTTGTTGATTTTCATACTTAATTTTTGTCCAGAGCATAACTCAAAAACTATTTCAGGTATCATCTTGAAACTACATAGGTGGATAGATCTCATTAAGGAGAAGTGCAGTGCACAAGAACCATAACTCTGCCCATCATATTTTTGGAGTTATTGCCCTTTGTTGATTTTCATACTTAATTTTTGTCCAGAGCATAACTCAAAAAGTATTTTAGGTATCACCTTGAAACTTCATAGGTGGATAGATCTCATTAAGGAGAAGTGCAGTGCACAAGTACCATAATTCTGCCTATCATAATTTTGGAGTTATTGCCCTTTGTTAATTTTCATATTTAATTTTTGTCCGTAGCATAACTCTTAAGGTATTTCAGGTATCACCTTGAAACCTTATATGTGAAAAGATCTTATTAAGGAGAAGTGCAGTGCACAAGAACCATAACTCTGCCTATCATATTTATGGAGTTATTGCTCTTTGTTGATTTTCAGACTTAATTTTTGTCCGGAGCATAACTCAAAAAGTATTTCAGGTATCATCTTGAAACTACATAGGTGGATAGATCTCATGAAGGAGAAGTGCAGTGCATAAGAATCATAACTCTGCCCATCATATTTATGGGGTTATTGCCCTTTGTTGATTTTCATACTTAATTTTTGTCCGGAGCATAACTCTAAAAGTATTTCAGGTATTATCTTAAAACCTCATAGGTGGATAGATCTCATTAAGGAGAAGTGCATTGCACAAGTACCATAACTCTGCCCATCATATTTTTGGAGTTATTGCTCGTTATTGATTTTCATACTTAATTTTTGTCCGGAGCATAACTGAAAAAGTATTTTAGGTATCACGTTGAAACCTCATAGGTGGATTAACCTTATTAAGGAGAAGTGCAGTGGACAACAACAATAACTCTGCCCATCATATTTATGGAGTTATTGCCCTTTGTTGATTTTCATACTTAATTTTTGTCCGGAGCATAACTCTAAAAGTATTTCAGGTATTATCTTAAAACCTCATAGGTGGATAGATCTTACTAAGGAGAAGTGCAGTGCACAAGTACCATAACTCTGCCCATCATATTTTTGGAGTTATTGCCCTTTGTTGATTTTCATAGTTAATTTTTGTCTGGAGCATAACTCAAAAAGTATTTAGGTATCACCTTGAAACCTCATAGGTGGATTAACCTTATTAAGGAGAAGTGCAGTGCACAAGAACAATAACTCTGCCCATTATATTTTTGGAGCTTTTGCCCTTTGTTGATTTTCATACTTAATTTTTGTCCAGAGTATAACTCAAAAGGTTTTTCAGGTATCTTGAAACTTTATATGTGGATAGATCTTATTCAGGAGAAGTGCATTGCACAAGAACCATAACTCTGCCCATTATATTTTTGCAATTACTGCACTTTGTTGATTTTCGTACTTATTTTTTTTCCGGAGCATGACTCAAAAAGTATGTGAGGTAAAATCATGAAACTTTAAAAGTTGATAGTTCACATAAATGGGAAGTACAGTGCCCAAGAATTGTTAATTTATCATTAATAGTTTTTGAGTAATTACCCTTCGTTCGTTTTTACACTTTGAACGTAAGAGTTTATAATCACATTGGATGCCATTAGGGGGGCATACATGTTTTACAAACATCTCTTGTTGTTATATTCTTTGCAAACAAAAATTTGACGATGCAGACCAATCAGCAAACATCACCAAACAGTGTTTGCTAATGTAATTGGATGTGTTCATTTTTGTTTGCTCCATTGGATGGTGTTTGGTGATTTTTAAATACATGTATACTGACCAGTGAGAAGCTATGTTTTTATGATTTGATGAATGTATTCACATGATCTTCAAACATTACCGAACATTGTTTGGTAACCAGCATTTTTTCCTTTTCCCACAATGTTTTCTACCCTTCATAAAACAATTTTCAAATTTTCAGACACTTTTATTTTGTCGTCTGCAAATGCTTTTGATTTGGACAAGCCTAAAATATTGTCGTCTGGTAATGAACTAACCAAAAATTAGTAATACGTGGATTTCCTTCTAAGGTTAAATCCTTGAGTACATTGTGACAACACCGAAAATAGAGAGAGAGAAAAAGTCAAGGATATGGAGCTACAATTAAACCTCAGTTTGCTTAATTAATTGACATTAAGAATGATAATAAAAACTTGTATAAAAATGCCATGCTCATTTGTAGTGGAATTTAGTTGGGGACTGGTGAGTTGATCTGAAAAATCCAATTGCATTGTGGGAAATAGTTGGTGGCAGGGGACCCATTATCACACAAAATGATATGGAGTGCAACACGCGAAAAGGTGCATTCGGACATTTGCGTAAAGTGTCGTCCCGGATTAGCCTGCGCAGGCTAATCCGAGACGGCACTTTACGACAAAATTAGATTTTGTGCTAGAGTAGACTTGCGTAAAACAGAAAATCACATAAAATCGGAAAGTGTCGTTTCGGATTAGCCTGTGTGGACTGCACACACTGATCAGAGACGACACTTTACGCAAATGTCCGAATGACCCTTTTCGCGTGTTGCACTCCATATCATTTACTTCAATGAAAGGTTTGGGTGTATAAATTATTCATCATTGGTCACAGGTCTATCTGGCATAGTACCCACTGCTTTTCATTATGTAGAGAGACAAACAAAATGAATGCACAATGAAGTATTGGGTTGATTTTTGTTGGAGACTATTTTAGGCTAATGATGCTCTGCAAACCAATTAGTCATTCTGCAGCAAAACAGTGGTCAATGTATCTCTTGATATGTATTTCTAATGCTTTGAACCTGGCAGAATATCACATAGAAAGGCCTTAAAAAAAATATCTGTGTTTAGGATTTCAGTCCGAAATACTGAAGTTGGGTAGGTAGGGTTTTTTTTTTTCAAAAACTTTTTACATGGAATCTATAGTGAAATCACGCCTGATGGATATATATTTTTCAATCATGGTGAAAAAAGATTAGGGTCAGCAGCATTTTCTAGGCAGGGTAGGGAAACCCTTAAACTCAGATACAGAGCTAGCAGCAGATTGAGGGAGTGTTTTGATTTCAAAATTGAAAAAATTTGAATTATTCTCCAGTAAACCCTTTATTGTGGGTATTCATTAGAATCGTCTCATCGAGACGATTCTAATGAGTACCCACAAGATAGGGTTTCGAAGAGAAGTAATGAATTTAGAATGCCACCACTCCCTCTTATCTAGAACTCTGCAGATATATTTCTTTAGACCTAATTGATCCATCAAATCCATCCTGTCTTCTGTCTAACAGCCAACTCAATCACAAGGTCGACTGGTCCTCTGACTGACATGCAGAAAATTAACTTGTAGCAAATAATTGTCAGCCGGTCAGATTCTTTTTGTCACATGATAATTTTTCCCAAATTATGCACTGGGTGGCACAAAAGCATACACCAGTGTGCAGTAATTTGTATGAATTAAAGCCCATTTCGAGCGGTGAAAGCGAAACGATTCCATCTGCATTTTGGAAAATTTTACAGGTGAGAGAAAAAACTACTCATTTCTCCGAAAAGAATTATTATACCACATTTTTCAGATATGTTGAGTAGAATTGTTTAAATGAATTCAGCATTACATATCTAAGAATGATGATCTACTAATGCTTTCCAGAGAAATGAGAATTTTTTTCCTTCAAGTGTAAAATTTTCCAAAATGCAGATGGAATAGTTTCGCATTCACCCCTCGATTTACTAATTTGGAAGAAATGTAAAGTGATGTCATAAATGACATCACGCAGTGCTAAATTTATCACAAAATTGATGTGTGTAAGATAAGGAAATTTGTAATGGGTATATTACACTGAAAATAAGGGAGGTTATGTGATAAATTAATATAACTTTTTGATGTGGTTGGTTTTCAGGAGATATCATATTGGAGGTCAACAGTAAACCAGTGTACATGTCGTCGGATGTAAAATCGATACTTGCCAGCCATTCAAGGAGGGTTTCGGTGTCATTCATACCCGTGGGTAAAACTCTAACACCCCCTATGAAGAAGACAAATGCCAACACTACCAACACAGTGTCGGAGGGTAGCAGAGTTAAAAGGGCCAAGAATCTGCATGATAAGGTATATAACTCCTTACCCCATAAGGCATTTTTATGGTATCTCTAATTGACCTTAAATAGCAGCAAGGATGAAGCCATTTCTTATGTGTATATGACAACTTTTGATAGCATAGAAAACATTGTGACAAAAGGTGAAATTGCTCGTCACGAGCAATTTCACCTTTTGCCACAATATTTTCTAAAGGCTCCTACAAGCAATGCGTAGAAATGAGTATCTATGGAGTAAAGGGAACTTAGCCTTTCACCAAGAAATTGTGTGTGTTTTAACTCATTACTACACAATACTAAGTTTTAATGACTTTTAGGAAGAAGGGCTTTGAAAAGACTGTGGGAAAAGGAGACAATGCTGGTTACCAGCATTTTGTCCTATTTCCACAATGTTTTCAATTCAAGATCTTTTACCACAGTGTTATTAAGACTTTGGATAGGTTGGTAAAAGGATAAGTATATGTATGACTAACACAAAACAGAAGTATTTGAAAGATAAAGTAAAAAAATAATTTTTGAAATAATAATTATGAAAAACATGGCTCCTAAAGAGTGACTGCTTGAACTAAAATTTTGCTCCTTTTTCTATGATGTTTTAAAGCTACATTATCCCATTACCACGCTATCCCTACTTTTGACGACCCTAAGAAAGAAGCCTTTTGAAAACATTGTGGGAAAAGGAGAAAATGCTGGTAACCAGCATTTTCTCCTTTTCCCACAATGTTTTCTTCGCTATCAAAGCAAAATTGTACCATTTGTGCCACACTGATATTGTCGTCTGCAAATGTTCTCAATTTGGATAGGTCTAAAATGTTGCTGAGTGGTAATGGGTTATACTGTGACACAAAAAAAGATGTTTTCATATGGTAATAAATATAGTAATAAATATGGTAATAAATATGGTAATAAATCAGAACTGGCTGTAAAGGATGGCCCACAGTCAGAGAATTATGTTCCTGTATATGTATGTCTGCACTCTTGAATTCAATAGTAGGTATAGCAGAGATTGAATAATTAATGATACTCATGGTTAACTCTATACCAAACTGTAAAAATTTAGATTTGTCCAAATTCAAAGCTTCTAAAGATGGCAAATTAAATTTGACTGTTAACAGGATTTGTCTTAAACTCTTTACCACACAATCCCGATTTTTAACAACCCTGAGAAAGAAGCCTTTTGAAAGCATTATGGGAAAAGGAGAAAATGCTGGTAACCAGCATTTTCTCCTTTTCCCACAATGCTTCTATAACCCTCCGTAATAAAAATTTGAGACTTTCAGTCACTTCTATGTTGATGTCTGCGAATTCTTTCAATTTGGACCAGTCTAAAATTTTGTTGTTTGGTAAAGAGTTAACCCATTACCACACAATCCCTACTTTTGACGCCCCTGAGAAAGAAGCCTTTTGAAAACACTGTGGGACACACTTTTGAACACACTGGTAACCAGCATTTTCTCCTTTTCCCGCAGTGTTTTCTAACCTTTCCAGAACAAATTTCAATTTTTCAGTCACCTTTATTTTGTCGTCTGCAACTGCTTTCAATTTGGACCAGTCTAAAATTTTCTCGTGTAGTAAAGAGTTAAAAGGAGAGAAGACATTGAGGGTAAAAGGAGAAATGATTTTTACAAGCATTTTTTTTATGTCGAACTATGTCTTTGAAAGATTTTTTTCCTCGGGGACATTTGCTCATTAGCAAACGACAAAATTTTAAGTCTATCCAAATTGAAAGCATTTGCAGACAACACAATAAAAATGACTGAAAATTTGAAATTTGTTTTGTAAGAGGTAGAAAACATTGTGGGAAATGCAGAAAATGCTGGTTACCAGCATTTCCTCCTTTTTCCCACAGTGTTTTCTAAAACAAATGTTTGGTCGTTTCCTCGAAGATTTTTATAAATTTGAATGTAACACAATCTTTGATTGGCTAAACCAAAAGGTTTCTCCAATCAGAAATTCTGTTACTTTCTTTACTCATTACCAAATGACAAAATTTTAGACTGATCCAAATTGAAAGCATTTGCAGACGACAAAATAATGTGACTGAAAATCAGAATTTGATTTTGAAAGGGTAGAAAACGTGAGAAAAGGAGGAAATGATGGTTACCAGCATTTTCTTCTTTTCCCATAATGTTTTCAAAAGCATCTTTTCCAGGAGCGTCAAAAGTTGGCTTTGTGTGGTAAAGGGTTAAAGCAGTGAAGAGTAAACAAAAGATAGAGCAGCCTTTTTACTTTATTTTGAAATTTCTGCCGGCTGCTAAAACTACAACTGGCTGCACAGAAGTAGATGATTTTCTTCACATTCATTTCCATGATCTGATTCGGCATGATTTAAAACTAACTGCATTTTAATGCCAGCAGTATTTGTTTACAGTTTGCTATGATGGTGAATTAACCATTCATGAAGGAGCCCTGAAACTGGAGGGAAAAGTGTTGACTGGCAAAATTGAAAAGAATTCCAAATACATCGATAAGGAAATAATTCACTGCAGTGAATGTAACAAAGTAGTGATTCGCTGTAGAACCACAAGATCAATAGATTAAAGTGCAGTACTTGCATTATAGGCCGTGGCAGTGCCCTTATTTGTTGGTGTAGTCTGCTTCTTTCAGTCAGGCAAGGGCAATATCCTTATTCATTTGTGTGTCCAGCTTGTTTCTGTTTTGGTAAAACAAGTGACCATTGACCTATTCACCTGAGCTTGTGGGTTCCGGTTGAGCCTGTCAGTGCAGTCCACAGTGTAGTGACTTTAGACAAGTGGGGGGTAGTTCATTTGAACCCCAAGGTCATCCAATCAAATGCAAGATTCATTTCTGTCTGGCCAATGATCATTAAATTATTTCAACAATGGATGTGAGGAAAACAGCCAGAGGCTTGGGAAGAACATTGCCCAAAGTATTAACTCTTTACCAAATGATAAAATTTTAGACTGATCTAAATTGAAAGCATTTGCAGACAACAAAATAAATGTGGCTCAAAATTGAAATTTGTTTCCAGAAGGGTAGAAAACATTGTGGGAAAAGGAGAAAATGCTGGTTACCAGCATTTTCTCCTTTTCCCACAATGTTTTCAAAAGGCCCCTTTCTCAAGGTCGTTAAAAGTAGGGATTGATTGGTAAAGAGTTAATGACTGAAAATCAAGGAAAGCATGGATAGCTGCACTGGCTGCTTTGATACAAATGAAATAATATTGAAAATGGTGTTAAACACCATACAAACAAATGAACAAGCCTAAGTTTTGAGGGGCAATGTTGTGCCAATCCAGGTTACCAGCATTATCTTCTTTCCCCACTGTGTTTTCAATAATGGCCTCTTTCTAAGGGTTGTTAAAAGTTGGGATTGTTTGGTAAAGGGTTAAAAAGCCGAATCCTGTTGTCGGATCACAGACTGTCTAGATTTGGGGAAGAGAATTAACAGTGTACCACTGGCATGTTTCGCACTGGATGCTGACAAATCCATGGTTGATCTGGTGGGTCAAAAGTTGTGTGGCAATGATCGCCTTTTTCAGGGTTTATGAGTGCAGAAGACAATGTTTGGCAATAAAAAATACAATAACTAGGCAGAAGATTTCACATCAGAGGAAAAGAATTTTCTATTTGGTACAATTTTCTGTGCATCATTATCTTGATCAAACACTGTTTGCAAAGACAGCTAGAGCTATTATCGGGATCTTTAAACAAGAATCAGAGTAGATAAAGGGATGGCACGAAACCCATTTACGTAGACAATACTTGATGTACAAACTGCCTAATCAATATTATAAAGGTTAATTGAAAACTGGAAGAAATTATTAGCCAATATCCGGAATCTTAAGCCATTCTTAATAAAACACTTTCCCCACTTTGAATGCCCAGCTGAGCCCAGCCATCACCTAGTATCTCATCTCTATATGAATACAATGTGAGGCCCATGAAGTGCAAGTGATGTCTTTGGGAAAGATTGGTGGAAATGTAGCAAACACCTGTTGCTTAGTAGTATTGCTTCCTTTCCTCAATGTTTCCAGTACTACTCTTGACAAGCAGATCTTTTTTTTTCCTGATAGATAATAACTGGTCTTTTATAGCTAAATTTAAGATTTTAACAGTCAATACAGTAAAGGGTTAAATGTAACTTGCATGGAGTTTCCCTTTTCAAAGCAGATTACCTTTTCAGCATCACTGGCCAAAGGCCAACCAGCTAACATTATGGCTCCAAATTCCGTGTGAATGGGTGCATTTTTGTTAACTTTTTAGGACACAAATCCCATGTTTTCACAACTCTGAAGAAGACAGCATAAATCTGAAAGAATTGTGGGCAAAGGATAAAATACAAATTTAAGAATTTTCCCTTTTTCCTAGAATGTTTTCATGTTCTATTCTTCAGGGATGTCAATACAAGCTTTTTCAGCTTTTTCTAAAATGTTTTCTAATGGTTTTTTCTTCATGATGGTTAAAATTCAGGACTTTTTGGTAGGTACAGGACTTTTTGGTAGGTAGCTAAAAAGGAAAAAAAACATGCCAAGGGCCAATGAATGGGCCAGTTTTGTGAAAATATAATAGTTTCTACGAATAAGCCTGTGTTCTGATAAATTATATGTATTACAAAGAAACAGCGACAGTTGTTGCGAGATTTTCTGGGTTAAATCAGAAACTGTGAGCCCTTCGACACACAATAGAGAATGTAAACGATCCTGAACAAGGCTTTTAAAACATTGTAGGAAAAAGAAGAAAATGCTGGTAACTAGCATTTTCTCCTTTTACCGACATGTTTTCTTTCCTTTTATAGAAAGCTATCATTCTTTGAGCTACACATAAATTATTGTCTGTGACTGCTTTCAACTTGAGAGTCTATTTTTTTGTCGTTTGGGTAGGGTTTAACTCGTTACCATATGACAATACTTTAGGCTTGTCCAAATCAAAAGCATTTGCACTCGGCAAAATAAAAGTGACTGGAAATTTGAAATTTGTTTCGTGAAGGGTAGAAAACATTGTGGGAAAAGGAGAAAATGCTGGTTACCAGCATTTTCTCCTTTTCCCACAGTGTTTCTAAAGGCTTCTTTCCCAGGGTCATCAAAAGTAGGGATTGTGTGGAAATGGGTTTACACAATGAAAGAGCTGTCATGAATAAAGAAACATTTACCAGACCTTTATTAAGTTAATTGTTTGAACAATGGGACAAACTCAGCTGTTACATGCCATTGTGTCAATGTGACCCTTTCAGGGCTTGGGCTTTGAGTGGCTAATCATAATAAGCTATCACTGATATGACTGTAACCTGGAGGCCCTCAGGGTTCCAGCGGCACTGGATCCACTGTTTTATTTTGTCGGATTCCATGTGGGCAAAAAACTTCATTGCCCTAGCCTGGCACTGATGAAACCTAGGAAACATTTGAATACACAAGCTCTCACTGTGATATGACTGTTACCTGGAAGCCCCTGGAAGCAGCACTGGATCCACTGTTTTGTTTTATGGGAGTCCACGCTGGCAAGAAACTTGAGTGCCCCAGCCTAGTACTGGTGAAACTGTGGAAATATATGAATATGTAAGCTATTACTGATATGACTCTAATCTGGAGGCCCTGGGTTCCAGCGGCACGGATCCACTGTTTTTTTTTATGAGTTCCTCGTGGGCAAGAGCCCAAGCCTGTTCCTGATGAAACCCAGGAAATATATGAATAAGTGAGCCGATATGACTGAAATAATGTTTATAGTGGCATGGAACTGGTTACGAGCATTATGACTTATTTCCACAATATGTTGAAATAGCCTTCTTCCTTAGGATTGTTAAAAATCGGGATCGACAAGGATGAGGGTTAATCTACAATTTTGCAGTAATGGCTTTTCTAGAGATGACAACATTTGTATTTTGATAAAATATTTATCATTATTGTAAACATTTACTGATAAAACAAGAAATATCTTTAAAAAAGGTAGTTGCCTTTAACTATTTACCAAACAATAGAATTTAACCCTCTACCAAACAACTGAATTTTAGACTGGTCCAAATTGAAAGCACCTGCAGACTACAAAATAAACATAACTCAAAAATTGCAATTTGTTTCCAGCAGGGTAGAAAACATTGTTGGAAAAGGAGAAAATGCTGGTTACCAGCATTTTCTCCTTTCCCCACAATGTTTTCAAAAGGCTTCTATCTCAGGGTCGTAAAAACCAGGGATTGTTTGGTAAAGGGTTAAGACTAGACGAAATTCAAAGCATTAATGCTGACAACACTATAAACATGAACCCAAAATTGTAATTTATTTTGGGAAGGATTGAAAACATTATGGGAAGAGGAGAGAATGCTAGATACCAGCATTTTCTCCTTTTCCCATAATGTTTTCAATAGCTTTCCTCCCAAGTGTTGTTAAAAATCGGGATTGTGTGGAAAAAGGGTTAAATAAAATGAATTTGCCCACAAATATGCAAGGGCCCTTAGAATAAACATAATTTTCATTTTTGACCAATCACTAAGTTCTGTTTATTCATTTGTTATCAGTACAATAAAGGCCAGGTCAAAAGCCAGTACCTATGGCTATGCTGAAATATATGGATTACTTGATAATGGTAGCAAGTAGCAATAACTAAGCCAAGCTGAGCCAAGCCAAGCCGAGCCAGTAGTTTATTGTTTAGTGCACATTATGTATTAGCATCATGAGGTATTTTGATTGAAACTTTCCAAAATGTTCTGCCATTGTGAATTAATGGGAATCTTTGACACTTTTGATAAAGAGCAGACATACATTTATAACAGGAGTTCCACAGCTAATGTGATGTGACAAAATCATTAATTTTTTGCCATACAATTCAAGTTTCACTAACACAGAGGAAGAAAAGCTTAAATTGTTGTGGGAAAAGAAAAAAATGCTAGTAATCACCACAATGTTTTCTGGCAAAGTTTTTCTGTCCTTTCAAAGAAAATCATCATTTCATGTCGATGCAAATCTTAACCCTTTTCCCCATATGGCATTTCTATGGTATCTTTAATTGACCCTAAATGACAGCAAGGATGAAGCTGTTTCTTATGTGTAAATGACACCTTTTGATAGCATAGAAAACATTGTGGCAAAAAGTGAAATTGCTCGTCATGAGCAATTTCACCTTTTGCCACAATGTTTTCTAAATGTTCCTACAAGCAGTGTGTAGAAATGAGTATCTATGGAGTTAAGTATCAGTATCAGGGAGTCAAAAATTTTGTCATCTGATAGAGGGTGAACCAACATGTTGAAAAAACAACAATGACGTCATTCTTTTCAAATGGTTTTCTAAGCTTTTTTCTTAAGCCTTTAAGCTCCTTTCAAGACAGTAGTGCTGCCTTTGCTGCAAGTGTAGATCAAGATCAGGCTGCACATTGTGTGCAGCCTGATCTTGATCTACACTGGCTGCTTCCCTGACACACTATAGACAAATTAAAGCAACAAGGATGAGAATGCCTGATAGGTTTTTGTGGGCTTTAACCCTCATCCTGCGAAAAAACTAAAATGGATTTTTCAAGTCAATGGTAGAACTCCAAACATTGCCATTTCAAACTGGTATTTTAGGGAATAGTATCTCCTTATTGTGCAGTGTGTATCAAAGATCAGACTGCACATTCTGTGAAGTCTGATCTTGATTTACACTGTTAGCAAAAGGTCAATGACTAGCGCTTATCAGCTTAAGGTTTAACTTTGTCTCAAACAGTTCCAGGTTTTCACGACCCTGAGATATAAACTGAGTTTTATGACCTAAAAGATGAAAGGTTTTGAAAGCTTCATGGAAAAAATTTATATGGTAACCAGAACTTAACCCATAACCATACAATCCCTACTTTTGACGCCCCTGAGAAAGAAGCCTTTAGAAAACATTATGGGAAAAGGAGAAAATGCTGGTAACCAGCTTTTTCTCCTTTTCCCACAATGTTTTCTTCCCTTCACAAAACAGATTTCAAATTTTCAGTCACTTTTATTCTGTCCTCTGCAAATGCTTTCAATTTGGACAAGTCTATAATATTGTCATTTGGTAATGAGTTAAGTCATATGGTACAAAATTAAAAAATGTTCAAAAAGAAAAAAACTGTTTCAAAACTCTTGAAAAAGGCAATAACCCAAATCTTGATAAAAGTGTGATCATTTGTTTTATTACATTTTATTTTTTCCATGAAGTATTCATACAGCCGTTGTCTAAGTTGATGCTTGCAAAATCAATGCTTTGGATATTGACAAATATTTTTAAAAAATGTTGTCAAGCTAACCTACCAAGTGCCTTTCATGACTGTAGTTGCTATTTGCAACCAGTGTAGATCAAAATCAGATGGCACAGAATGTGCCAACTGATCTTTGATATAATTATACTTTCTACTTTCCTGAAACATTTACAGACAAAAGTAACCATAATATTTCTATCATTTGGGTCTTAATTGTAGCCTTAATCCTTTACCGAATAATCCAGGGTTTTCATGACTGTTGAAAACATTATGAGAAAAAGAGAAAATGCTGGTGACCAGCATTTTCTCCTTTTTCCCACAATGTTTTCAACCTTTCCCAAAACAAATTTCAATTTTTGAGTCACTTTAATTTTGTCGTCTGCTAATGCTTTCAATTTGGAACAGTCTTTAATTTTGCCATCTGGTAAAATTTTGAAAAAAGTTGGTTAGGTATATTTGGTGGCCTGAAGGTTAAGCGTTAATTCTTTACCAAACGTCAGAATTTTAGACTGGTCCAAATTGAAAGCATTTGCAGGTGGCAAATTACATGTGACTCTAAAATTAAGATTTGTCTTGGGAAGAGTAGAAAACATTGTAGGAAAAGGAGAAAATGCTGGTAACCAGCATTTTCTCCTTTTCCTACAATGTTTTCAAAGGCATCTATTGCAGGGTCATAAAAACCAGGGATTGTTTGGTAAAGGGTTAAAGAAAAGATCAAAGATCTCTGTGAGGGAAAGGATTAACTTCTCTATAGCTGTTTTTTATGATGCCACAGATCATTGTGCTTGGTGATTGACATGAAATGAGATGGGACCGTGTATTGATGATTGGCAGGTCTTCTGTTACCAAAGTGATGCACTACTTATTATACAAAACAAGTGGGCTATGGAATCGAGCGTCTCGTGTTATATTATAAACATGCTGTATTTTTGTTTTGACTGCGAAATATCTTTTTTCACTTGTGGTGTTAACCGTGGTGCATTGCAGGAAAGTGCACATTGCTTTCTTGATTAAAACAAGTGGACAATAGAAAAGAGGGGACAATGGAAATGGGGGGCAATAGAAACCAGCATTTTGTTAGGTGTTATACAAAGAACCTGCTGTAACTTTGTTTTGACTGCGAAATATTTTTACCATGCTGCTTTGCTGTAAAGTGCAGTATTAGCTTTCATCAAAATAAGCGGGCAGTGGAATAGAGGTCTCGTGTTATAATTATGAATCTGCCATAATTTTGTCTTCACTGTGAAATATTGTTATCATGCCTTCGAAACAAGTGGGCAGTGGAATATAGAAGGCAATGGAATATAGCGCCTCGTGTTGTTATGAACCTCCTGAATTTTGTTTAGACTGTGAAATATTTTTATCATGCTGCTTTGGAGTATCATAGTGCAGTATGCCTTCTGTGATAGACTTACCAGTTTTTCCCATGTTTTTCAGTGCTCTCTGTGGTAATGATGCAGTATTGCATGTCAGTGTTACAAGCTGTTTTTGTGGGTGCCAGTGTGTGAGAGAAATTGAAGTGTTGCTGTAATGCTTTTAACAGACGGCAAAAGTTTAGACTTGTCCAGATTAAAAAGCATTTGATGACAACAAAGTAGGTCTTGCATAAGTTTGGAAATTTTTCTTTAAAAGTGTAGAAAACATTGTGGGAAAAAGGAGAAAATGCTGGTTACCAGCATTTTCTCCTTTTTCTCACTATGTTTTCAAAAGTCCTTTTCTTTGTGGATCATTATAACTCAGAATTTTGTAGTGAAGGGTTTATTATTAGAGTGAGGAAATAAATTACAGTGTATTTTGTGTCTGAAGCATTGGGAATTGATAGGATGCTAGATTTATGTAGTTGACAGGACTTCTAGACCAATTTATTATGTAGATGTAATTGATTGCAGTTCTCTCTCTCAAAACTTTTTTATTTCAGTCTTTGTTTGAATTGCTTGATGTGCTGTCAGTACATTTCTCAGGGGCAAAGCTTGCCCAAAATAAAGAGAATGCAAAAGTAATACCCTAGGTATAACACATGGCGCTAATTGCCGAGAGATGGGAGGTAGTCAGCGAGTCTCCCCTTGGAAAAATTTTTAATTGTAGAAGCTGTTTGGTGGTATCAGGTGATGCTTTTCCACAATTTTTTTTCTGTACCCTGTTATGGAGGACCACTTCTTTATGCATAGCTGTGTCTCAATTTGAATACAATACCTGACCAATGTGTTGGAGAGATATCTCTTTGGCTAAGTGGTTATGGTGTTGGTCTTTTAAACCTAGCAAAAATGCAGATGTTTGTCCGCCATGGGTTCAAATCCTGCCAGATGTGATTTGTACTTTAGCTACGCATTTGTTGATTTGTTTCTTTCTTACGGACTTTGTTCGGAAGAATTCAAAATGTCTGACTTTTTGTACCGGTATACAGGCAGCTACCCCTTTGCTTCAGATGGTGCTTTTCAGATTATATAGATTTATGGTATATCAGATTAAAAACCATGCAGCTTAACCCTTTACTCCACAGATACTCGTTTCTACGCATTGCTTGTAGGAGCCTTTTGAAAACATTGTGACAAAAAGTGAAATTGCTCGTGACGAGCAATTTCACCTTTTGTCACAATGTTTTCTATGCTATCAAAAGGTGTCATATACACATAAGAAACGGCTTCATCCTTGCTGTTATTTAGGGTCAATTAGAGGTACCATAGAAATGCCTTATGGGATAAAGGGTTAATATAAGATATTTTATGAGATAAGTCTTTTGGTATTGCTCTGCTCAGGTCTTTTTTCTATGGTGTTTATGAAGCACTTTATAATTTAAAAGTCGTTTTACTGTTTTAGCTATCCAGCTCTATTGCTGTCTCCATTTTCTTATCAGCAAGTTGAGTACCTATTTCTGTCCCTGCTTGTTTCTCTTCAAGATTGATTTGAAACTGAATTATATCTTCCAAATGACAAAATTTTGGAAACAACTGAATTCAAAGCATCGATCTGCAGAAAACAAATGTTGTTCAAATGATGATTTCAGTAACTCGATCCATCGTGTGAGTCATGTTAAACCCTTTACCACATATCCTTAATATTGACTACCCTGAGAAAGAAAGTCTTTGAAAACATTGTGGGAAAAGGAGAAAATGCTGGTAACCAGCATTTTCTCCTTTTCTCACAATGTTTTCAATCCTTTCGGAATCAAGTTTCAATTTTTGATTCACATTTATTTTGTAGTCTGTAAATGCTTTCAATTTGGACCAGTACAAAATGTTGTCGTTTGTGAAAAGAGTTAAATGGTTGCCTGCAAATGCCTTCAATTTGGTCAAGTCTAAAATTTTTGCATTTGATAAAGAGATAAATCTACTTGAAATCGATTGTCCTACACAACGGTGCAGCAGATAAGTACTGGTAGCTGGTTTATGATCATGTATGTGCATTAGAGAAAGGGTTGGTTCCTGGCATTATAGCTGCTGATAACTCAAAGCTAATATCAATAAATCTAACATTGTTTATTATTGATATTTTGCAGACAAAATATTCGCTTTTGATTTCGGTAAATGTCAATTAGTACTTAAGCAATGGTGCAGAATATGCACTGCAATCTGATCTTTGAACTGCTCTGTCCGAATTACTTGGGAAGGGAAGAAGACATTTCAGGAAAAGGAGAAAATGCTGGTTACCTGTAAATGGTTTCAATTTGGAAAAGTCTACAATTTTATTGTTTGCTAACAAGTAAACTGGGACACTTTTAAAATTATCTGCCGTAAATGTTGTTTCCGAAGGTACAGAGTGAAATTGCTGTCCTTTAGATATCGGAAAACAATTTCATGCCACAATGGATTTTATTAAGTGTCTTTTATTCATTAAATAAGCTGGCTTTATGATCAGAGGCTTTCACTGTTCTGCAAGCTAACCTTTAACCCTTTACCACACAATCCCAACTTTTAACGACCCTTAGAAGGAAAGCTTTTAAAAACATTGTAAGATAAGGAGAAAATGCTGGTAACCAGCATTTTCTCCCTTTCCCACAATGTTTTCTACCCTTCCAAAATCAAAAGTCAATTTTTGACTTACATTTATTTTATCGTCTGTAAATTCTTTCAATTTGGACTAGTCCAATATTTTGTCGTTTGGTAAAGAGTTAACCCTTACTGCTGAGCCCCAACATTTAACTCATTACCAAACGACAAAATTTTAGACTGGTCCAAATTGAAAGCATTTGCAGATGACAAAATAAAGGTGACTGAAAAATTGAAATTTGTTCTGGGAAGGGTAGTAAACACTGTGGGAAAAGGAGAAAATGCTGGTTACCAGCATTTTCTCCTTTTCCTACAGTGTTTTCAAAAGTGTTTTTCACAGGGGCATCAAAAGTAGGGTTGTGTGGTAATGGCTTAAGTTGGTAACATGTAGGGCTTTAGAATAGAGGGTTGTTTGTTCAATCCCTGGCTTGGCCAATGTCTTTCTGGGGATTGATAATAGCCATTGTGACAGGATTCCTTCCTCTCTCACCACTGATAATTGTTTCAACCAGGTTTATAAGTATGGGAAAGCAGGATTGTAACTATGGGAAAGCAGCCAGTGTCTTGGAAAGAATATTGTGCAGAGTACTGGTAAAAGAGACTCTAGAAGAGCATGGATAGGTGCACTGGCCGCTGCAAAATAAGTGAAATAATGTTGAAAACAGAATCAAACACTATTCAATCAATAAATCATTTAACAACCGTGAGAGAAAGAGTTTTTGAAAACATTGTGGGAATTGACTTAGAAATTAAGCCTGGTAATGTTCTCTATTCTGAGGAGTTTAATCTTTTGTCACCTTGTAAAAAGTTAAAAAAGTACTGTTCTTGACTACTGTTGCCTTTGAAGCTTTGGTAGGTAGGTCAAGATCAGACTGCACAAAATGTGAAGTCTGATCTTTTATTTCTGTTGTCCACACAGCTGGAACAGTGCACATGTACTTACTTCACGGAAATTTTACGAGGACAAAATTTTAGACTAGTCCAAATCAAAAGTACTTGCTGACGACGATATGTTTAATGTAACTCAAAAAACTAAAATTTGTTTATAGCAAGATAAAAAACATTGTGGGGAAAAAGGAGAAAATGCTGGTAACCAGCATTTTCTCCTTTTCCCACAATGTTTTTAAAAGGCATTTCTATCAGGGTCGTAAAATTCAGGGATTGTTTGATAAAGGGTTAAGTTAAGAATGAGTTCCAGGAAGAAAATTGGAAATCATGTTTGGTATTGATTTTGCTTTGTGCGAAGTGAAGAAGTCATATCATGGATGAAAAATTTCCAACATGGCATTCTTCTTGTATTTATATCTAGGGATCTATCGTCCTCCAAAATTTTAGACTGGTCCAAATTAAAATCACTCAGAATTTTTCCACAATGATTCAAGTGTATCTAAAGTTGTGAGAGTTTTAGGTAACCCATTACCACACAGGCCCCTATACTTCTGACAATCGTGAGAAACAAGCCTTTAGAAAACATTGTGGGAAAAGGAGAAAACGCTGGTTACCAGCATTTTCTCCTTTTCCCACAAAGTTTTCTACCCTTCCCAACACAAAATTCAAATTTTTAGTTACATTTATTTTGTTATCTGCAAATGCTTTTGATTGGGGCAAACCTAAAATATTGTCTTTTCGGTAATGAGTTTAAAGGTGGCCCTTCAGATTTTGGGACGAAAACTTTACAAAAATGCAAAGAAATCATCTTTATACTCCAAACGCCTTTTAATTTTCATTCATTAAACCCCAGTAGTCGAAAACCGTCTGACAGCACGAGAAATTAGAGATTTACTACGGCCCAGGTTGACACCAACGGGAGACACGTTCTTTTTTTAGATGATCAATTCGCTCATTTACTTACAGGAATACACAGAAGAAGCTTCAAACATAGCGTCCGAAGAGGACATTATGGAAAATAATAATTACATGTTTATTATGATAGGGAATTTAGGCGTTATGAGTCACGTGCCAGTCACTTGACATTCCCACAATGCTTTATTGATTTTTGGCGCGAAATCTAAAAATATCCTTAAGAGGCTACGTAGCCTTTTCAGGGAATACCATCAAAAGAATTTTTTTGTGTGATTTTATGAATCTTAATTATTGATGATTTGTATTATTTTTTCACATGAATTTCATTGATATATATTTTTTTCAATTTGGTGAGATGTAAAAATTCTAAATACCCACCTTTAAAGGATAGAAAACATAAAACATCATGGTAACAAGAGAGAGAATGCTTGTTACAAACATTTTCTCCATTTTTTGCAATGTTTTCAAAAAGCTCAAATCATTAAAGGATAATGTGCTGAAAGGTTAACAATCAACAAGTACATTCTACTAATATGAAATGTTGCCCTTGAGGGTTGCAAAGTGGCACGGATTATGATAAATAGAAAATGCATTTCACTCTGGTGGGTCTAGTAATTATAGACATTGCAACCATAGTTTCCAGTTTCAATTTAAGATGTACCCCTGGCGTCTCTTTACCTCTGGCTTCTTATATCGATTTTTTATCTACATTTTACATGGCTATCTAGATTCTAAATACTGTAAAGTTTTAAGAGCCTTTGATTAATTAGCAATTACTTATCAGCAAAGGTGGCTATCACAATGTTTTCAAAGGCAATCCAGTTTGCTGAGAATTGTATTTGTATACTAGTATCTTTAGTCATGTAAGAATTAATACAACCCAAAACATGCAGTCTTACCTTTGAATTAACTCATTACCAAACGACAGAGTTTAAGGTTAGTCAAAATCAAAAGGATTTACAGACGGCAAAATAAAAGTGACTAAAAATTTAAAATTTGTTTTGTGAAGGGTGGAAAACATTGTGGGAAAAGGAGAAAATGCTGGTAACAAGCATTTTCTCCTTTTCCCACAATGTTTTCGGGATGCTTCTTTCTCAGGGGCGTCAAAAGTAGGGATTGTGTGGTAATGGGTTAAATTGTCAGCTTTGCTAAGACATTTTTTGACTATAGCAACATTGAAGCAGTGATTGTCTGGATCTTTACCTCTAGACTTCAAAAAATCTTTTGGTTTAATTTGGCGCCAAAGGGCTAATTCAAAGAAAAAAAGAATCATGACATTATGAACATTTCTACAGACAATAACCTGTTATTGTCTGTTACACATCGACAGCTTGCAAAGCAATCATAAGTGTTGAAAGACTGTTGTACTAATGGATAATCTAGAAAAATTTTGTCAATTTAGGAAATATGTCCGCTGTTAAGTATTAAAAGATACACAAAATATTGTTTAACCCATTACTACACAATCCCTACTTTTGATGCCCCTGAGAAAGAAGCCTTTTGAAAACACTGATGGAAAAGGAGAAAATGCTGGTAACCAGCATTTTCTTCTTTTCCCACAGTGTTTTCTACCCCTCCCAGAACAAATTTCACTTTTTTAGTCACCTTTATTTTGTTGCCTGCAAATGCTTTCAATTTGGACCAGTCTAAAATTTTCTTGTGTGGTAAAGAGTTAACTGCGATAATTGCAAGTAACCTCTCTGGGCGTGCCTGTTTTTATTTTTTTAGCCAATCCTAAGTCATCCCATCTTCGCAAGCCAAGGCTGACGATTCACTATGCTATTCTACCCTTGGCGGATCGAGCTTGATTTTTACATTCCCCCGATACGCTTTTTCATTGGATGCATCCAGCTCTAACTGCAACAAATGATTTCTTTGATAAAAATAGAACAAGGTCACTACCTTTCGAATAGAAGGTAAACATGGAAACCCACGTGGATGTCTGCTTATGGCTTCATGTGTATTTGTAAGCAGTTTGTAAAACGATTTTTCATTGGCTTTTAGAAATATGATGTAAAGGGGGGTAACAACCAGCATCCAATAGAGGGTACATCACAGGAATCTCAAAATCAGGCTCAATCAGCCAAGGTAAGATCCATGTAGTGATCGTAACCTTGGCTCGCGAAGATTTGTTTAACTGCGATAACTGCAAGTAACCTCTCTGGGCGTGCCTGTTGTTATTTTTTTAGCCAATCCTAAGTCTTCCATTCATCAAGCCAAATTATCTTATTCAGCCTAGAATTAAGTTTACCATTTAGTAAGAGAGTTGGTCACTTAACTCTTAACCTCACAATTCCGAGTTTTAACGACCCTGGGGAAGAAGTCCTTGGAAAACAATGTAGGAAAAGGAGAAAATGCTGGTAACCAGCATTTTCTCCTTTTCCCACAATGTTTTCTACCCTATCACATACAGAAATTGTCTGTTTAGCTACATTCAATATGCTGTCTGCAAATGTTTTGAATTTGGTCTAGGCCTGAATTTTGTCGTTTGGTAAAGAGTTAATTGGCCTGCAATGTGCAAAAAGGGGCATTTGGACAGTTTTGTAAAATGTTGTCTTGGATCAGCCTGCACGGTCCATGCAGGCTAATCTGAAACAACACTTTCTGTTTTTTGTGTAATTTTCTGTTTTGAGTAAATCCACTGTGGAGCGAACTCTTTTTTTTTATACTACAAAGAAATAACCAGCATTTTCTCCTTTTCCCACAACATTTTCTTCCCCGCCCAAGACAAAAATCATTATTTCAGTTACATATGATTTGTCATCTGCAAATCCTTTCAATTTGGACCAGTCTAATTTTTGTCATTAATGGTAATAAGTTAAAGAGTTAACACTAATTAAATATAGGTTCCATATCAAGTAAATGATTGACCATCACTGAAAATTTTCTTATATTTTGTTTATGTAGCTGTAATAATCAGCAATCCAGAATGCTGGACACAAAGACTTTATCTTATTTTTTTTTTCATCCAAAACTTTACATGATGACGCTAAAATAGTTTGAAAGTGGTTTTGGATACTTCTCATGAATATGCTTTTAGCAATACCATTCCAATTAGTGTTCTAATGGAAAAGGCAAATATCATTGATAAATAGACAGATAGGAAAATCATGTTCAACATGCAGATAATGTCAAATTGCATTAATACTGATAAATGGAGCAATACTGCAGCAAGACCTGGAGGTTCTTGTAGACGAGCATCTACATGTGTTACTCATTTGCAGTCAGGGTTTGTACTCACCAGTGTCTGACGCGTGACAACGAAGTTGTGGGTTTGATACCTTAACTTTCTTTCCGACGACAAGAAATTTCATTGCATGTTGCACTAGAAGCGTAACGATGGTAATACCTGAGTATAAATCCCCATAATGTGCCATTGGCTAGTAAAGAATGAAAGTGAATGAAGCCTTTTGAAAACATTGTGGGAAAAGGAGAAAATGCTGGTAACCAGCATTTTCTCCTTTTCCCACAATGTTTTCTACCCTTCCATTTATTTCAATTTTTCAGTCACATTTGTTTTGTCCCCTGCAAATGCTTTCAATTTGAACCAGCCTATAAATTTGTTGTTTGGTAAAGAGTTAATTGGTCCTTGAAATTCAAAGGCTAAGCACTTGCTTTTTCCCTCATTTTTCAAGATAAAAAACCCCACTAATTTATCTAGATTATTTTTTTTCCCAGAAACTGAAATCGTAAGAGGCTTGGAATTTTAATGAGACAAAAGATTGTGTTCAGGAGAAGTATAACATGGTAACTTTATAATATGGATTTTGGCTTCATGGAATAAGTACAACATGGCTTCAGTACAAATACGGAATAAATACATGTACAAGAGGTACTGTGGGTTCATTGTAAAAGGTATCAATACGTCAAGAAACAGTTACAAGATTAAGTCAGTTCTGTGAAGATTTGTTATAGTATGCGTTCATTTTCCATCAAGATTCGGACATTAATATAGGAACATGGATTCAAATTTATTTCTAGCCTTTGAGAAAATGCCGTTCTTTTATTAAATTGTACAAGACTTGACCCTTTACCAAATGAGGAAATTTTAAGTAAGTCCAAATTGTTAGCATTTTGCAGAGTACAAAATGATTGTGACTCAAATGATGAAACTTTTCTGTGATAGGGAAGAAAACCATGTCGGGAAAAATTACAAGCATTTTCTCCTTTTCCCACAGTGTTTTCAAAAGCCTCCTTCCACAGGGTTGTAAAAAATTGGGATTGTGTTGTAAAGGGTTAACATGTAACCATTGTAGAAGGCATCATGGCAGTATACAATTCTGTCGAAATAAGTTAACTCATTACCAAACGACAAAATTTTAGGTTTGTCCAAAATGAAAGCATTTGCAGATGACAAAATAAAAGTGTCTGAAAATTTTAAATTTGTTTTGTGAAGGGTAGGAAACATTGTGGGAAAAGGAGAAAATGCTGGTTACCAGCATTTTCTCCTGTTCCCACAGTATTTTTTAAAGGCTTCTTTCTCAGGGTTTTCAAAAGTAGGGATTGTTTGGTAATGGGCTAATTTCAACTCTTATCCTGCTGAATAACTAAACTGAAATCTTCAACCTAATAATAAATACCTAAATATTTCTATTGTAAAGTTACCTTTCGGGGAATAAAATCTCCTTATCAGACAATGTAGATCCAAGATCAGACTGTACATCAGACTGGAAATTCCTTACAGTCTGATCTTGATCTACACTGTCTGCAAAAGGTCACTGAGTTGGCTTAGCAGCCTGTGGGTTAACATAGATTTATTGCTGAAGGCTCATTGCGAAATGGGATACACATGGAATGACTGCAAAATGGATTCATTTCCACAAAGATACATTTGATCATAAAACCATTACAGAAGGTATATGCATGATTTCAACATGGAACAATTTCAACATTTCCATTTTCACAAAGATTTATTATAACATTGAAACATTTCAACAAGAATTCATTGAAACATAGAACCAATTATACAGAAGATACATGTTTCATTTTAATATGGAATCAGTACAACATAGCTTTAAGTACTAGAATGATCTTTTAGATAGTTTCTTTATAACATGGAACCATAACAACATGGCATCATTACAAGATTGATTTATTACAGCATGTATTTGAAATGTTACAGCAAAAATTCACTGGAACATAGAACCATATACCGAAGGTACATGTCTCATTGTAACATGGAATCAGTACAACATAGCTTTAAGTACAAGAATAATTCTTTACAACATAGTTTCTTTATAACATGGAACAATAACAACATTGCATCATTACAAGATGGATTTATTACAAGATGATTCATTGATTTGTTAGAACATGGAATCAGTACAACCTGACTTCATTACAAGACTTACTCTTTAAATAATTGCTTCATTCAAACATAAATTCAGTTTGGAATTTTGAACCTCAGTTTATCCTTATATATAAAATGAAATAATGAATTTCATGGAGATGATTTTGTAGTAAACTTGTTTTCAAATAAAGTGCGATTCACAAATTTCATTCATGATCAGCAACTGGGCTGTTCTGTATTTTGTAAATATGGCATGTAACAACAGTTACTGGTCATTTTGGCCTACTTTCAAAAATATTCTGTTCATTTATTTGGGTCTCGGAATATTAAATCTTTACCTTATAATCTTTGAAGAAGAAAGTTTGAAAGCATTGTATGAAAAGGAGAAAACACTGGTAACCAAATACAGAATTCATCTATGGAACTCCACTGAATTTTTTATTCTGTAAATGTCTTGGATAGGTCTAAAATTTTGTCATCTGATAGAGTGATAATTACTTGTGTGATATACATTACAATTTCCCCCAGGTTATTCCACATCATTATCACAATACATATTTAACTCATTACCACATGAGAAAATTTTAGACTGGTCCAAATTGAGACCATTTGCAGGCGACAATTTCAGTGTGGCACAAATGATGCAAGTTTTATTTGAAAGGGTAGAAAATATTGTGAGAAAAGGAGAAAATGCTGGTTTCCAGCATTTTCTTCTTTTCCCACAATGTTTTCAAAAGGCTTCTTTGCATAGGTCGTTAAAAGGCGTCATTGTGTGGTAAAGGGTTAACTGTATACCAAACAACAAATTTTTGGACTGGACCAAATTCAAGGCATCTGCAAACAACAAATGAAATCTTGGTAAAATGATAATTTCTGACTTTGATATGGTAGAAAATATTGTGGAAAAAGGAGAAAATGCTGGTTACCAGCATTTTCTCCCTTTCCCATAATGTTTTCTATAGGCTTCTTTCTCATGGTCATTAAAAGGTGGGATTGTTTGGTAAAGAGTTGAAACTGTGGCTAGACTATGTTGGAGCTAAAGCAGAAACATGTTGTATGTACAGATTGATAATTTACTCTTTACCAGACAACAAAATTTTAGACTTTTCCTTGATTTCAAAGCAACTGCAGATGACACATTGATGGTGATCTTACCAAATTTGTTCATAATAGGTCGAAGAACCTTGTAGGAAAAGGAGAAAATGTTGATAACTCAGGTATTTTCTCTTTCTCCAACAGTGTTTTCAAAAGCATTCTTTATTAAGTTTGTTAAAACTGGATTGTGTAGGCATTGTTGAAACAGACTTTCATGGCATGGGGCTTTTTCTGCCAATGTATTTTGACAAAAAAATGTTATAATGGAACTCATGGCAAGTAGTGTTTTAAACCCAAATCATGCCAAGTTTAAACAACCATGAGCAGGACTGTAGGCTTTTAAAAAATGTTGTGGGAAAAGGAGAAAATGCTGATATCCAACATTTTCTCCTTTTCGAACAATTTTTTCTATCTTATCATAAAACCTAAACTCATTTGTACCAACTCAGAATTTGTCATCTGCAGAGGCTTTCAGTTTGGAAGAGTCTAAAATTTTTTTTTTGGGATTGGTTTAGAAAGGAAGCAGATTTTCATGGCAGCAAGCTCTACCTGCCAATGCACCTTGACAATAATATAAAGTTACAATGGAATTTATTATAAGTGGTGTTTGGGAGTTTCTGAAGAATTCACAACACTTGTATGGAACCAGTGGAAAATGAGTAATGTTTAAAGTTTCACAGTTGCAGTAATGCGCAGAGCAAGTGTTTTAATGGAATATGAAGAACTCTACTTTAAAATGTTCCTGCAAAATGATGGATTTCAACTGTTCAAGTGTTTGCGATATGGTATGGTGCTTGATCCCCTGGAGTTGGAGAATTATCTCCCTTCCTTTACTCAACATATTGACTATTTATGTCTGCATTTTTCGCAGATGAACGAAATCCTTGGTGATGACTACGAAAAGAAAATGGCCGTGGTTGGAGTGCTGAAGCAATATGCAGAGGATCGAGACATTGACATGCTGGCTCGTGCTTTGTCTGTGATCCTGAAAACGGCACATCAGAGGAAGCTACTGCGACAAATAAGGTATGTCTCTCTTTCAAAGTTTTTAAATGCCTTGACTTAGACCAGAGCACCAGATAGAAGCAGTAATTTTGATTTCAAAGTCAAAAATATTAATATTAATTTCTCCACCAAACCCTATGTTATAGGTACTCATTAGAATCGTCTCATTGAGACGATTCTAATGAGTACCCACAACATAGGGTTTGAAAATTAGGTAACTATTTTCATGTTCAATGTGCATAAATAAAGAACATGCCATTAGGCTGGTTGTGCAAACATGGTGTGACCTTATTCTGGTAGTTTGGTAGTACTTACAGCAGAAAGTCAAAGATCTTTGCATTTTTTGAGAAGGAACACTATTTAGATTAAAAAAGAAAAGATATAGAGGATATTTGTTTTTTTCGGTGTAAGATCAAAATTTATTTCATCGAATGGACACCATCGGTAATATTTTCATGAGTGGCGCAGCCACTTGTGAAAATATTACCGATGGTGTTCACGAGATGAAATAAATTTCGATCTTTCACCGAAAAAAACAAAATTTATATTCTATTTATTTATGCTTTTAAGCCTTTCTGGGAGGAGCTTTATCAAAATTCAGTACAGTTCTTTTCCCTTATTCCCCGTGGCGTACCCCTCCCACATAGCAACGTTACGTCAAGCGCGAGAAATGTAAGGTATATGACATCATATTTCCCATCTGGTTGTTAGGCACGCGCAGTTTACCTAGGCAACAAGAACGTGAAAATCGGTATTTTCTTTGGTGGTACCAGTGTAAGATCGAAAAATATTTTCACTGCTATTTCTGGATATCCTACCGGAAAGCATGAAATAAATACCGGTAGATTTCTTTTTTACATATCATAATTAGCTTATTTTTCACATGTATTTGTCTGGTATTTGTCTGAAATTCAAGGGCAATGAAACATTCGAATATTGATAAGGGTTATTAGTAGAAATACTGAGTGACATCATCAAAATATGCGCTTTATGAGATGCACACAAAAATCACCAGGGGCGTCAGAAGTAGGGATTGTGTGGTAATGGGTTAAGAGGAAATATCAATCAAATTAGAGGAAATATTTATCATATTCTTCAAGTATTGCGGTTTTAATCAACTCAACTACATCAGGTTATCATGATTTTAGACCTTTTCTGTGTGTCGGGGGGGGGGGGGGGGGCGCAAATATTTAGGAGGGTACATTTAATAGAAGAAATACAGTTTCTTTAAAAACATATATCCATGTAGAACCAATCAAAACTGATAACGAAGATTAAGTGCTTAAAATAGACTTTAAAGACAAAAAATGCCTTATTCCATCTGTTAAAACTTTCTTATCATTGATTTTTGTATCTGCTTTTACTCATCAGATGATTATCTGTGTAGAAAGCCTTTTAAGATCATTAGCGTTTTAATAATGATAGAGAAAAGATTTCATGGAATTCCTCCATGAAACTATTCAACTCTTTCCCAAACAATCCCTAGTTTTTACGTGTCTGCAGTTCAAGTCTCTAGAAAACATTGTGGGAAAAGGAGAAATTGCTCGTTATGAGCAATTTCTCCTTTTCCCACAGTATTTTCTAGCCTATCGGAAAACTTCCTGCCATTCTCATCAAATTCAAAATTGTCATCATTCTGCAAACATATCGAGTTTTGGATAGTCAAAAATTTGTCATTTCGGAAAGGGTTAAACAGCAGAAAATAGCTTAGCTTTTAATCTTTTACCAGACAAGCACAAGTTTCGATGACCCTGAAACATGGTAACCAGCATTTTCTCCTTTTCCCACAATGAATTCTACCCTGCTGAAAACAAACTTCAATTTTTGAAATATGCAAAAGTATAGAAAACAGTGGAAAAAGGAGAAAATGCTGGTTACCAGGAAATACCTCGATTTTGAACAAATTTTGTTTTGTTTTGCAATCTGGTTAACCCTTTACCCCATGAGGCATTTCTATGGCATCTCTAATTGACCCTAAATATCAGCAAGGATGAAGCCATTTCTTCTGTGTATATGACACCTTTTGATAGCATAGAAAGCATTGTGACAAATGGTGAAATTTCTCGTCCCGAACATTCCACCTTTTGCCACAATGTTTTCCAAAGACTCCCTACAAGCAATGCGTAGAAATGAGTGTCTATGGAGTAAAGGGTTAATGGTGATGGATCATGGAACTGTTTCTTTAACGGTCAACAATTATGGCCTTTTCTCATTTCTCCGTTCATTCTCGCTTCTCCGTTCATGTACTAAAACAAAGAATAACCGCTCGTGACGTTTTGTTCCACCCAGGTTCTATTCTACTCGTCAGATTTTATGCATAACATCCTACCTTACATCGTTAGTATTTTTCTATCAAATAAGACGCAAAAATGTAGCAAAAGAGTGTAATTTTCACAGTTTGAAAGAAAATATTGCATTAGATTCATTAAAATGCAAATTTTCAATGTTTTTCAACATTAAATACACTTAAATGGGTTGTATTTACCCTTTGACATGAATGGGCTAGTCCGTCTGAACTGGAATGTAGAATATTCATCAGTCTTAAGCGACCGGCCTTGATATTCAATCAAATGAATGGAAAAATGAGACAGCTGCCATACTACCCAGATTAGCGAGGTAGGTTTGAAAATATCCTGGGATCGAACCTTTTGATGCAAGTTGTAGTGACTTTTTTCAGTTAACAGTTTGATCCAGATTTTACATTTGATCATTACACGAAAATTTTGATTCTTTGACCAAAAATGTGCATTTTGTGAGCATATATATGCCTAGGTGAACGGAGAAAGGAGAACACAGTATATTTCTATTTAATGTTTTTCAGACCGTTCATACCACCAAGACAGAGAAGTAGATTCGACGACATCACAAAACAACAACAACAGTTTATGAACCAGGAAAGCAAAGCAGAGAAAGAATCCAATGGTACAATATCTTCATCCCATAAAGTAGGACAAAGAAGGTATGCATTGGGTATTTCCCCAGATTTGTTAACTCTAATGTTTATATAGAAAATGTTGAGATATTGTCGTAGCCATATCGTCATCTGCACCATTGTCATTTTGCTTCCTCTTGGACATTGCAGTGCAAAAACTTCGGCATCTTATACCGGTAACATCATTGTTATACATTTACTTCAAACTCAGACAAATTGTTACTTATCTGAATGGGAGCCCATACCAGTATAGTAGGTTACCATAAAAGGATTTTTGGCACAGTTATGCCCCTGTTTTGAGTTTTGAATTGCCCTTGAATTGAATGAATCAGTTTCTAAATGCACCTGCAGCTGAGAGTTTGCACCTGCATTGCAGTGCTTTTGGAGGGTTTTTTTTTTTGTTCTGTTTTTTTCCATTTACCTTAAAAGATTCACATGGATTTAAAAAAAAAATGTTAACTGTTTACTGACTGATAATTATTTTTCAAATAAAGAATTGTTCAAATTGAAAGCCTTTGCAGATGACAAATAAAGTATCATGGATTAAATTACGGGAGTCTATGAAAGAGTAGAAAACATTGTTGGAAATAGAGAAAATGCTTGTCAACTGCAATTTTGCCTTTTGTCACAATGTTTTCTGTCACAATGTTTTCTGACCTTTCAGAGACATTAGTTATTATGAAGTTATATTCTTAAGATGCTTTCAAAACAACAGCCTAAAATTTTGGGGTGTGGTAAAGAGTTAACCCTTTACCACACAATCCCCACTTTTAACACCCTTGTGAAAGAAGCCTTTTGAAACCATTGTGGAAAAAGGAGAAAATTGTGGGTAACCAGCATTTTCTCCTTTTCCCACAATATTTTCTTCCCTTGGTAAAAAAAATTTCAATTCTTTAGTCACAGTTATTTTGTGGTCTGCAAAGGCTTTCATTTTGGAAGAGTCTTAAATTTTTGGGTGTGGTAATGAGTAAACTTGTATTTGATGTCATGGTATTTTTAACACAGACAGGATTCTTATCATGTCTTAATATCAAAGCATCCAAGGTCAAAGGAAAGTTTGGAGCCATATTTACACCAAAGATTGTACGATTTCTGAAATCCAAGACTTTTGATCTTATTAGCCCACACCCTCTGTCCATGGCGTTTTCTTCCATTATCTGCTTTTTTCAATACTATATATATTTCAATATCTAATTAAATTTTCAGATAAAAGTTACTGTTATAAAATTCAAGTTGAAAAACTTTTGATGCAGATATAAAAAAGAAAACTCAATGGACCACAGAATGTTAGTATGTATTGTTAAATACCGCATAATAAAAAAGAGGAAATGGGTGGGGCATTTTTCCCCAGACCTGCAGGAATTACATAAGCTCATTAAAAGAGTAGTCTCTTACTTAACTCTTTACCACACAATCCCGACTCTTAATGACCCTGAGAAAAAAAGACTTGAAAACATAGTGGAAAAAGGAGAAAATTCTGGTAACCAGCATTTTCTCCTTTTACCACTATGTTTTCTGCCAGTCCCAAACCAAAGTACAATTTTGCAGTCACATTAATATTTATTTTGTGGTCTACACTTGTTTTCATTTTGAACCAGGCTATCATACTGTCGTTTGGTAAAGAGTTAACCCTTTACTCCACAGATACTCATTTCTACACATTGTTTGTAGGAGCCTTTGGAAAACATTGTGGCAAAAGGTGAAATTGCTCGTGACGAGCAATTTCACCTTTTGCCACAATGTTTTCTACACTATCAAAAGGTGTCACATACACATAAGAAACGGCTTCATCCTTGCTGTTATTTAGTGTCAATTAGAGATACCATAGGAATGCCTTATGGGGTAAAGGGTTAAATACTAATGAACAGCTGCATCTTAAATTGAAGTTAAATTGCATGGCATAAACCTTTACCACACAATCCGGAAATTTGATTACATTGAGGAAGAAGGAAGACAGTTTTTTAGCTCTACTGGCTTTCAGCCAGCAGAGCTTATGTCATGGCGTGGTTTCCGTCGTCCGTCCGTCCGTCTGTACGTCCGTCCGTCTAGCCGTCCGTCCGTCCGTCTGTCCGTCCGTTAGTCTTTTTCTTGTTTACGCGATAAAGTCTGCATTTGTTGTCAGATTTTTGTGAAACTTGCACAGTTTGTTTATCTTATCAATAGCTTCAACCCTATTGATTTTGAGAAAAATCCAACAAACAATATGGGAAAAGTAGCCATTTCAAGTTGAAAATTTCCAATTCTTGTTTACGCGGTAAAGTCTTCCTTTGTTATCGGATTTTCGTGAAACTTGCACAGTTTGTTTATCTCATCAATAGCTTTAACCCTATCGATTTTGAAAAAAATCTGACAAACAGTATGGGAAAAGTAGCCATTTCAAGTTTAAATTTTACATTTCTTGTTTACGCGATAAAGTCTTCATTTGTTATCAGATTTTCGTGAAACTTGCACAGTTTGTTTATCTCATCAATAGCTTTAATCCTATCGATTTTGAAAAAAATCCGACAAACAGTATGGGAAAAGTAGCCATTTCAAGTTTAAAATTTACATTTCTTGTTTACGCAATAAAGTCTTCATTTTAGGTCAGATTTCCATGAAACTTGCAGAGTTTGTTTATCTTATCAATAGCTTCAACCCTATTGATTTTGAAAAAATTACAACAAAGAGTATGGGAAAAGTAACCATTTCAAGTTTAGAATTTACTTTTCTTGCTTACACAATAAAGTCTTCATTTTAGGTCAGATTTCTGTGAAACTTGCAGAGTTTGTTTATCTTATCAATAGCTTCAACCCTATTGATTTTGAAAAAATTCCAACACAGAGTATGGGAAAAGTAGCCATTTCAAGTTGAAAACTTTCATTTCTTGTTTACGTGATAAAGTCTTCATTTTTGGTCAGATTTCTGTGAAACTTGCAGAGTTTGTTTATCTCATCAATAGCTTTAACCCTATCGATTTTGAAAAAGATCTGACAAACAGTATGGGAAAAGTAGTCTTTTCAAATTGAACAATTTAATTGCCTGTTTACATGATAAAGTATTTATTTGTGGTCAGATTTTATGAATTTTTCAGCTTGTTTATCCCATCAATAGCTTTTTAACCCTGTTGTGTTTGAAAAAATTCAACCAACAGTAATGGAAAAGTAGCCATTTTGAGTTGAAAATGTCATTTTTTTTTTTTTGTCTTTTTGCGTAATGAATTCCTACGTATGCTTTATTTAAAAGCAAACTCTCTGCCAGTAGAGCATATTCAGGCCCTTCAGGGCCTTCTAGTTAACCCTATACCACAAAATACTGGGTTTTATTGACCCTACCAAAAATTGCTTTTGATACTCATTAAACTTTGTCAGAATATTTGTATTGTTGATTATCTTAGACAAGTTTGAAATTGGGTCAGAAAGTAGGTCACTGGGCCAAATCTTAGAAACCCCTTGTGTGCACTCTGAAGGCCACATTTTAGCTGAATACTAATGAAACTATGTCCAAATGTTTGTCTTTAAATAATGATATTTCAATAGAATAGAGGTAAATGGTGTTTATAACATTTTTGGGAATGGAGAAAAAGCTTGTAACCAGCATTTTCTTCTTTTCTACTCTTTGATATGAAAATTGCATCATTTGAGCTATATCTAATTTGTTGTCTGTAAATGCTTTTAGTTGGACAGGTCTAAAATTTTGTCATATGGTAGAGAATTCTAATACAGTAAGAAAACGAGAAAATGCTGGTAACCAGCATTTTCTACTTAGACTAGAATTTATTCTTCCTTTTCAACACAAAATTCTAGGATTTGATTTGAGACACATTAGCTTTCAAACTTGTTTGGGAGGAGTCAAAAGTTCTGTTTTTTTGCAAAAGATCAAGGCTGCAGCTGCAGTGTATAAACAGATGCAACATAGGTCCTTGAATGTATTCTGAAAATGTCACCAACCAATGAGAAAGCAGTACATTGCAATCCCATGATGCCTGTTAATTCTATACCACACTACAAAATTAAAAATTTGTGGCAGTTGAAGACATGTTCAAATGATAAGTCAAATGTCGTTAAAAGTATGGGATCTGTTGGTCAAAATACAGAAAACATTGTGGGAAAAGGAGAAAATGCTGGTTAGAAGCATTTTCTCCTTTTCCCACTGTGTTTTCAAAAGTCTTCTTTTAGGGTCATTTAAAGACAGGATTGTGCTGTAAAGAGTTAACCCATTACCACACAATCCCTACTTTTGACACCCCTGAGAAAGAAGCCTTTAGAAAATATAGTGGGAAAAGGAGAAAATGCTGGTAACCAGCATTTTCTCCTTTTCCCACAGTGTTTTCTACCCTTTCCAGAACAAATTTCTATTTTTCAATCACTTTTATTTTGTCGTCTGCAAATGCTTTCAATTTGGACCAGTCCAAAATTTTCTCGAGTGGTAATGAGTTAACCCATTTCCACACAATCCCTACTTTTGACGACCCTGAGAAAGAAGCCTTAAGAAAACTTTGTGGGAAAAGGAGAAAATGCTGGTAACCAGCATTTTCTCCTTTTCCGACAATGTTTTCTACTCTACACGAAACAAAGTTCAAATTTTCAGTCACTTTTATTTTGTCGTCTGCAATTCCTTTCAATTTGGACAAACCTAAAATTTTGTCGTTTGGTAATGAGTTAAAAGACAGGATTGTGCTGGAGAGAGTTAATGTCCCCAAGTCATGTCATAACAATACCATAAATTTTCAGGGATGGGAACATTATTGTTTTACCAGACAAAATTTTTAGAGTTTAGGTTAGAGAGTATTTTGCAAAGAACAAAGTACCGTAACTATGTCTGAAATTATGGAATTCAGCCTTGCAAGAATAGATAACGTGCAAAATGGAAAAAATGCTAGTAAATGCTTTCAATTTGGACAGGTGTAAAATTTTGTCATGTGGTAAAGAATTCAAACATTGTATGCTAGTAAAAAATGCTAGTAAATAGCATTTTTTCCAGTTCTCACAATATTTCTTTCAAAAGCTTCTTTTCTTAACCGATTACCACACAATCCCTACTTTTGACGACCCTGAGAAAGAAGCCTTTAGAAAACATCGCGAGAAAAGGAGAACCAGCATTTTCTCCTTTTCCCACAATGTTTTCTACCCTTCACAAAACAAATTTCAAATTTTCTGTCACTTTCATTTCATTGTCTTCAGATGGTTTTGATTTAGACAAACCTAAAATATTGTCGTTTGGTAATGAGTTAAAGCACTGCCTGTAATTTTAGATGGCCTGAAGGGAGAATACCCAACCCCTCAAGTGACATGAAAATGTCAAGTTCCCAAGTCATACTATCTACCAACTGAGCTGTGCAGGCTGGCCCAAAAAGAAAAAATAAAGTTGTGTAAGGAAATTTAAGAATTAAGTGTCCGAAAGCAAATTTTATTTCTCTGTTTTATGTACTATATTTTCTTTTTACATTCTTTCAGACACTGTCAGCCTGTCCAATTACTGCTCAGTCTAAAATTTTGTGATTAGATCAATAGTTACATGTTCTTAGACACTTTGTACCTTACAGAGCCTTACAGATCATTCGAGAAAATGGTAGTTTTGGTTTTGTGATAAAGGGAAGTAATCCAGCGTACATAGAGACTGTGGATGCAGTTGGCCCAGCACAGAGAGCTGGTCTAGTACCAGGAGACTTTGTCATGAAACTGAATGGCATTGATGTGAGGTAGGAGTTACCTGTGAATTGATTTTCAGATATCTAAGTTTTCATCAGAAAACAAAATTTCAGACTGTCCTTATTCTAAACATGAAGAAGATCGATCAAATGTGACACAGAAACTGAAATTGCCTTTAGAAGGGTGGATAACATTGTAGGGAAAGGAAAAAAAAAACTTGTAGCTAGCATTTTCCTCTCATCCCACTATGTTTTCTTTCCTTTCCCTGATTTGACCCTTATTTTATTAACAGTCTGCAATGTTTGCAAATCCAGACAGGTCTAAAACTCTAGGTTACCAGAGTCGAATTGTATTAACCTTAATTGTTCTAAATTGCTCTTAATTGTTCTAAATACTGTATAAGTGGAAATTTTTGTGATGTGGAAATTTTGAGATTTCACGAATTTGAAAAATTTGTAGACTTTTCTGTTTGTGCATTTTACCACAAGCATACAAACAAAAGGCTTCTTTCTCTTGTAAAAGTCAGGATTGTGTGGTAAAGAGTTAAGGAAATGAATAGAGATTTATTGGTTACAAAGATTTTCTAATTCTGCTGCAGACTTCATCAAAGTTTGCCAGAATTAATGCGATAGGAAATTTCAGACTGGGTGTTTCCAGACTTATAATTGGTCCAAGCATTTACTTAACCCATTACCAAACAATCCTGTGTTTAAACTGCACTTAATTGAGGATGACTTTTGAAAATGAATAAAGAGAAATTGCTGAAAACTTCGTCATTTGTTAATAGTTAAACTTGTAGCTTGCTATAAGTAGATTTATGAATCAACTGAAAAACAAGTTCTTGCAACTTTTACTTACCTTCTTTGATCCTGCTTGCTGGAAAATACAGAAGTAATCAAGCTGAATATGTGGTCCAATAACCAGTTCCAAGAATGACACCTGCTCCTGGGTATTGAACTCTGGACCTTTAGGTTAACCCTTTACTCAATAGATACTCATTTTGACATATCAAACCACACAGCTTTTGAAAACATTGTGGGAAAAGGAGAAATTGTTGTAAGGAGCAATTTCTCCTTTTCCCACAATGTTTTCCACTCAATCAGATATTGGTTCCTCATTTGTCCATATTTTTAACATCATATCTTTATTTGCTGCTGAAATGTAAGAGCCTCAAATTGGCATATCAGGTAAAGGGTTAAGAGGCTGGTGCCATACCTCATAACCACGGACACCTTTCTCCTTTATCCTCAAAATTTCAATTTTTTAGTCACATTTATTAAGTTGTCTGCAAAAGCTTTCAGTTATGACAAGTTCAGAATTTTGTTGTTTGGTAAAGAGTTTTCAACCCTTTACCACACAATCTCAAGCGTGGAAGACTAGACTTTTGAACACATTGTGGGAAAAGGAGAAAATGCTGGAAACCACAATATTTTCAACAGCTTTCTTTATCGGGGGTCATGAAAGGTTGGAATTGTGTGGTGAAGGGTTTAAAGCCCCTGCTAATTTGCGTGCAAATTTAACTCTTTACCACATGAGAAAATTTTAGACTGGTCCAAATTGAAAGCATTTGCAGATGACAGAATAAAAGAGACTGAAAAATTTGAATTTGTTCTGGGAAGGATAGAAAACACTGTGGGAAAAGGAGAAAATGCTGGTCACCAGCATTTTCTCCTTTTCCCACAGTGTTTTCAAAAGGCTTCTTTCTCAGAAAAGTAGGGATTGTGTGGTAATGGGTTAATGCTGTCTATCTTTTTTGAAGACATTTCTTGTTTCAGCTGTCAACTCGTTGCCAGACAACAAAATTTTGGAACAAATCCACTGAACAACAAATCCGATGGAGCTCAAAATTAATGATGATTTAGCTCTATCATAGGATGGTAACACTGTTGAAAAAGGAGAAAATTTGAGTTACATACTTTTTCTCCTTTTCTGACAGTGTTTTCAAATGCCTTCTTTTTCAGGGGTGATAAAATTTTGGATTTTGTGGAAAAGAGTGAAATAAGGAGGAGCTTAATATCTAAATGTGAGCCGTCACACGAAAAGGGTCCATCATTCATGGAACTGCAAAAAGTGTCGACCCTGGTCAGAATGGGCAAGCTGACTAGGGTCAAAATTTTTGGTTTTTATAATGTGTATGAAAAGTGGTCATTCTACTTCACTATACAATAATTTTTAAAGTATCAAATTAAATTTACCTGCACTATTTTTTATCTATTTTCATCTAATGGACGGATGGAATTTCCAGATTTTTCCTTTTCATGCAACGAGTCACAAATTTGATGCTGAGGAAGTTAACTCTTTACCAAACGACAAAATTTTAGACTGGTCCAAAGTAAAAGCACTTGCAGACGACAAAATAAACACAACTCAAAAATTGAAATTTGTTACCAGAAGGGTAGAAAACATTGTAGGAAAAGGAGAAAATGCTGGTTACCAGCATTTTCTCCTTTTCCTACAATGTTTTCAAAAGGCTTCTATCTCAGGGTCGTAAAAACCAGGGATTGTTTGGGAAAGGGTTAATGTAACATACTTAATGTTTTGATATAAAACATTTCCACCTTGCCAAGCCCTCTTACTTATCATCATGCCACCGTTCATTTTTCATTTTCCAAGGAGACCACACTTGAAATGAAGCATGAAAGGAAAATATTTATCTTAAACGCAAGATAAAGTTTGGCTTTTTTGCATCCTTTAGTTTTAACTCTTTACCAAACAACAAAATTTTAGACTGGTCCAAATTGAAAGCACTTGCAGATGACAAAATAAACATAACTCAAAATTGAAATTTCTGTCCAGCAGGGTAGAAAACATATCGATCATTCCCAAATTTTTGGACATGTATATCCACATAATTATACAGTAGTCCTTACTACAAGATTCATTGTTCTGTCACTTCTGACCATCGTTTTGACTATGGTTATATGAAAAGCAGTCAATGGCTTCGAAAGAATATTGTGCAGAGTGCTCGGGTAAAAGAAACTCCAAGAAAGCATGCAAAGATAGGAGCCCTGGCCACCGTGATATAACTGAAATAATGTTGAAAATGGCTTTAACTCTTTACCACACAACATAATTATAGACTGGTCCAAATTGAAAGCATTTGCAGAGGAAAAAATAAATGAGATTGAAAAATCAAAATTCGTGTTAGCAAGGGTAGAAAACAAAGTGGGAAAAGGAGAAAATGCTGGTTACCAGCATTTTCTCCTGTTCCCACAATGTTTTCAAAAGGCTTCTTTCTCAGGGTCGTTAAAAGTCGGGATTGTGTGGTAAAGGCATCATTTTCTTGTCTGCAAATACCTTCACTTTGGGCTGGCCTAAAACTTTGCTTCGTATATGGACAAGGGAATTTGCCTGAAAATTTGTTTCTAGATAATGAGGTAATATCATTATGATTATTTTGTTGAAATTGATGTTGTTATTGACATCAAAGAGACATGACACTTGATGGATAGGGACAATCAGCTATAAATAAACTGAAACAAACATACACAAAATGAGATAATAAAAATACTTGTCAAATTTTCACCTAAATTCAGAATTAATCATCTGCATCAGGCAAATCCAAAATAAATGCAATTGAGCCCATGTTCTCTGAGAAAATAGGAAACATTGTAGGAAAAGGAGAAAATGCTGGTTACCAGCATATTTTTCTTTTCCCATAAGGTTTCAAAAGATTTCTTCCTAAGGTAATTTTTGTAAGAGATTGTTTGGTAAAGGGTATTTTGTTAACTCTCTGGAAAACAACAACAATTCAGACTGGTCAAAATTGAAACCATTTTCAGGCCACAAAATAAATGTGGCTCAAAACCAGAAATTTGTTTTTGGGAAGGGTTTTGAAAACATTGTGGTAAAAGGAAAAATGTGGTAACCGGCATTTTTCCTTTTCCCTCAGTATTTTCCAAAGGCTACTTGCATAAGCTCGTTAATAGTCAGGATTGTGTGGTAAAGTGTTAATAACTAATATTGAAAGGGTTTTTTTTGTCTGTTTTTGATTTTGACATTTCAGATGCATTTATGCAGGTTTCAATCTGAATTTTATTGCGGTTATGATCGATTGTGAAATAGGAATTAAAAATTAAAACAATAGTCTCGAAAAAAGCTTTCAATCCAGTACTACACAGTCTTCTATTTTTGCAACTCTATGGAAAAGCCTACTTAAAACATTGCAGTATAAGGAGAAAATATGGCTCAAAAGTATTAATTTACAGAAGAAAGATTCAGCATGTCTGCCGTTCAAGTGATTGAGACTAGTTTCTTAAATTGTAGAAGACACGGTGGAAAAGGAGAAAATGCCAGTTACTGGTATTTTCTCCTTTTCCTACAGTGTTTTCAAAAGCATTTGAATTTCCAGATTGTTTGATAAAAGGTCTAATCATCTTAGACCCTTGCCAGACAACAGCCTTGTCCAAATTAAAAGCATTTGCAGACGACAATTTCAATGTGGCTCAAATGATGCAATGTTTCTTAGGGTAGAAAACATTGTGGGAAAAGGAGAAAATACTGGTTACCAGCATTTTCTCCTTTTCTCACAGTGTTTTCAAAAGCCTTCTTTTACAGGAGCGTTAAAAGTCGGCACTATATGGTAAAGGGTTAATACAATGACATCCTCAAAACACCTGTTTATGTGTTACAGCTGACAAATTTTAAAAATACTTTGGCAAAAGGAGAAATTGATATTAATTAAATGTGCTGCTTCTATACCAATATTTCTTACTTTCTCCAGGTATTGTGTAGTCTGATCTTGATGTGCACTGGCTACAGAGACAGTTGCTCAAGCTTTGCATTTTGAAAATGAATATTCTACATCAGCTTTATGACAGCAAATTAATCATGGGTTGCATGATGCTTTTATTGTGACTGATGATTTTTTTTTTCTCTTGAGACCGAGAACCAAAAAAGAAAAAAAATGTCAAAATTATGAAGAGTTTCTAATGAATTAAATCTGATTGCTTTGCATGTTAGTTGGAGGGCAGGAGAAGGTCTGAGGAGGGTTTTTGAAAAATGTGAGGGGAAAAGGAGAAAATGGTAGGTCTGTATTTACCAACCATTTGTAAGAATATTCTTAGTTTACTGGTATTCTACCAGGTTGTTTAAATTTGAATGTAACACTTCTTATTGGGTAAATCCAATGATTCTGATTGGCTAAATCAAAAAGGTTTAGCCAATCAGATGTTATGTGACTTTCAGATTTAGAAAATTGTGCAGAGTAAGACTTAAAAATGGTGGTAAAAAATCGTGGGTGAAACAATAACAAACCTCTGGGTCCATATTCACCAACCATTCTTAGGAACATTTTTAGTCTTTTTCTCCAAAATTTTCCTAATATGAAAGTAATACAACTTCTGATTGGCTAAACCAAATGGTTTAGCCAATCAAAAGGTGTATTTCTTTCAATTTTAGAAAATTGTGGTGAATAAGACTTAAGAATGTTCATAAAAAATCAATGGTGAACACAAACCCCTGGTGACCAGCATTTTTTTTTGGAAAGTAAATTCCACATTTTTTTACCCTGTAAAAGACAAGCTGCATCATTTAACTCTACCAAACGACAAAATTATTGACAGAATTTCAAATTGAAAGCATTTTCAGACAACAAAAATTAATAATTGTATTTAAAAACAGAAATTTGGATGGGGAAGGGTAGAAAACATTGTGGTGCTGGTTTCCAGCATTTTCTCCTTTTCCCACTATCCTTTCAAAAGGCTTGTACCTCAGGGTTATCAAGTCGTTATTGTGTGGTAAAGGGTTAACTCTTTACCAAAAGAACTAATTGCTAAAAATGTTATATTTACTCTTTATTACACAAATCCAAGTTTTAACAACTCTGAAGTAGAAAGCATTTTCAAACATTGAAGGAAAAGGAAAAAATGCTGGTTACCAGTATTGTCTCCTTTTCCCACAATGTTTGTTACCATTTTAACTTAAGAAATCAGCATTTAGGCTACGCAGAATAATTATGTTGTCTGCACATGCTTTCACTTTCGTTCAGTCCAAAATTTCTTGTTTGGTGAAGAGTTAAAATTTGCTGCAGAAAATAAACTGAATATGGCATGGATGATTCCATCCTTCGGATAACAAATTTCAATTTTTAAGCCACTTTAATTTTGTCGTCTGCAAATGCTTTCAATTTGGATGAGTCCAGAATTTTGTTGTTTGGTAAAGAGTTAATGGAATGAAGCTAAAATTCAATCAAATTCTTGTCTTTTCACTCATAAAAGAATACATGTATATGCATAGAACTGAAGTGGTGGGGAGTTCCTGGTATTGTGCCAATGTTTGTGATAATTGGGCAAGTTCAATAAAGAGTAAATCACATAGTTGGGTGGCAGGAATATGGGATAAATGGCATATTATTCTTCCTAGCACTTTCTTTGCATTCCATGGTAATGAATGTGTTGTTTTATAGGGCTGTGAAGTTGTAATACTGATAACAAAAGTACATTAAATCCAGATTATTCTGGTTTTTTAACACTTTACAATATAAGACTTTAACTCTTTACCACACGAGAGAATTTTGGACTGGTACAAATTGAAAGCATTTGCAAAAGAAGGATTGAATGCGATTGAAAAATTGAAATTTTGTTTTGTGAAGGGTAGAAAACATTGTGGGAAAAGGAGAAAATGCTGGTTACCAGCATTTTCTCCTTTTCCCACAATGTTTTCTAAAGGCTTCTTTCTCAGGGTCGTTAAAAGTAGGGATTGTGTGGTAAAGGGTTAAACTTGTCCAAATGGAAAGCATTAACAAAATTAATGTGACTCAAAAATCGAACTTTGTTTTGGGAAGGGTAGAGAGCATTGTGGGAAAAGGAGAAAATGCTGGTTACCAGCATTTTCTCCTTTTCCTACAATGTTTTCAAAAGGCTTCTTTCTCAGGGTTATGAGAACCAGGGACTGCTTGGTAAAAGGTTAACTCTTTACAACACACAGTCACAACTTTTTGATGACCCTGAGAAAGGGCATTTGAAAACATTATTGGAAAAGGAGAAAATGCTGGTAATTAACATGTTCTTCTTTTCCCATAATGTTTTCTTCACTTCCCAATCAATCAATCAATCAATCAATCAATCAATCAATCAATCTCCCTTAGGATCACTAAAACTTGGTTTTATGCGGTAAATAGTTGTAATGATCCAGAAAAAGAAGCCTTTTGAAAACATTATAGGGAAAGGAGAAAATGTTGGTAACCAGCATTTTCTCCTTTTCCCACAGTGTTTTCTACCCTACCAAAAATTGTACCATTTGAGCCATATTGAAATTGCCGTCTGTAAAATGCTTTCAATTTGGATATGGCTAATAGTTTGTTATTTAGTAAGAAGTTAAACATTCTTTGGGTACCAGTAAGCACTTTCTCGATGTACTTTTGTAATCATGGATTGTTTTTTCATTCATTAGTGCAGTCATAAACGATGATTTAGCAGCACAAAAAATATTACATTAATTCTCATGGAATGAGCTTCTCTGACAAAACTAATTGGACAGGTGTGAAAATATTTACTGTAAACCTTTACTTAAACCTTTACCACAATGCAAAATTATAGACCAATCCAAATTGAAAGCATTTGCAGACAACAATTTCATAGTGGCTCAAATGACGCAAATTTTCTTTTATTACAGTATAAAATCTTTGTGGGAAAAGAAGAAATTGCTGGTTACCAGCATTTTATCCTTTTCCCACAATGTTTTCAAAAGGATTCTATTTCAGGGTTGTAAAAACCAGGGATTGTTTGGTAAAGGGTTAAGATATATACTTCAAAATTTGGCAAGTCGTTAAGTATCAAAAGAGGAACTTTTTCCATCAAGCACAAGTAATTTTCAGGTTATTGGCATTTGCATGCGGTGCACTTGCTTCACTTACAATTTTCACTTAAAATAAATTTACCTCCATAATCAACTCAAGCTTTAAAGGTGGGTATTTAGAATTTTCACATCACACCGAATTAAAAATATTTATATAACGTTGAAATTTATATGAAAAAACAATACGAATCATCTATAATTAAAAATTTTTTGATGGTATTCCCTTAAAAGGCTATGTATCCTCTTAAGCTATTTTTAGATTTCGCACCAAGAATCAGTATAGCATTGTGGGAATGTCAAATGACTGGCACGCGACTAATAACGCTTAAATTCTGTTACATAACAAACATGTAATAATTATTTTCCATAATGTCTTCTTCGGACGGGTGTTTGAAACTTTGTCTGTGTTTTCCTGTATCTAAATGAGAGAATTGATAATCTAAAAACAGAATGTGTGTCCTGATGGTGTCAACCTGGTCCATAATTAATCTCTAATTTCTTGTGTTATTGGATGGTTTTCGACTACTGAGGTTTTAATCAAAGCAATTTAAAAGGCTATGGGAGTATAAGGATGATTTTTTTGCATATTTGTAAAATTTTTGTCCTAAAATCTGAAGGGCCACCTTTAACTCTCATATGTTATGCTCTTGTTGCTAAATTAAACACAAAAAAATATTTGTGTAATTTCAGGAAATGCAGTCATGCCCATCTGGTCCATTTGTTACAAGACAGTGGGACGGCACCAATTATAGAGATATTACGCTGTGATGATAATGAGTGTAAATATTCCTTTTCTAGACTAGTGTTCTTTCTGAATGCACATACATGGCACTGTTATTAAACCTTAATTTTTACCAGACATCAAAATTGTAGCCTTGTCCAAATTGAAAGCATTTGCAGATGACAATTTCAGTATGGCTCAAATGCTACAAATTTTCTTTGGTTCTGGTGGAAATCATTGTAGGAAAAGGAGAAAATGCTGATTACCAGCATTTTCTCCTTTTCCCACAATGTTTTCAAAAGCCCCCTTTCCCAGGGTCATTAAAGATCATCATTATGCTGTTAAAAAATTAACTTGAAGCGCAGTGACTAATGATATTCATGTTTATCCCTTTGAAGGCAACAAAATTTTAGACTGGTCCATAATGAAAGCAGAAAAGACTCTCAATGTGATTTGTCCTTGGAAGGGTAAAAAGCATTGTGGGGAAAGGAAAAAAAGGAGAAAATAATGCACTGGATTTTGATGTAGGTTCATCCCTTCCCCACTCCCTCTAAAAACTGATAATAGAATACGGTTAGAAGCTGTGCCACTCATTAAGATATTACAAGTGATGTTCACTGGATGAAATAATTTTTCAATTTAGCAATTGTCCTCCATCTTTCCCCCCCTAAAAAAAAAAAAAAAACCCTGGTGTGGATCCAGGATTTGCGGTATGCTGGACGTAAATGGATCATATTGTGCAGTCTGATCTTGATCTACACTGGTTACAAAGCCAACTATAGTTATGAAAGCTGCTTTGACTCTTTACGACACAATAAGATTTTAGCACCTGCAGACAAGAATATGAATGTGAATGAAACATCAAAATTTGTTTAGGGAAGGGTAAAAAACATTATGGGAAACGGAAAAAATGCTGGTAACCAGCATTTTCTCCTTTTCCCACAGTGTTTTCAAAAGTTGTATTCCAAGGGTCGTTAAAAGTCGTGATTGTGTAGTAAAGAGTTGAGTGTAAAGACTTTTTGTTCTCCCCAGATCCCTTCAGACATTCTGGTGGTGGCTCGGCTTCCTCTATGTCTTCAGCTTCCTCCCACACTGAATCTGATTGGATGACAGCAGACCACACCCTCATCACAGATAAAGAGGAGAGAACTTACCAAGACAGGGTAGGCAGTCTAAAGACTGGTTATACTGATTCGTTTTTGGACATTATTAACCTTATACCAAACAACAAAATTTGGCTAAGTCCAAATTAAAAGCTTTTGCATACAAGAAAACAAACATGACTCAAAAGTAAAATTTTGAGATAGGAAGGGTAAAAATACGGTATTGTGTGGTAAAGAGTTAGTTAACTCTTAATGAAATTTCAACTTTACCGAGCGACAAATTTTAGACTTTCTAGATTGAAAGCATTTCTAGAAATAATAAAAGATGACTCAAAAATTGAAATTTGACTTTAGAAGAGTAGAGAACAATGTGGGAAAAGGGGAAAATGCTGGTTACAAGCATTTTCTCCTTTTCCCACAATGTTTTCAAAAGGCCTCTTCCTTTGGGTCGTTTGACTTTGGATTGTTTGGTAAAGGGTTAGAATGAATTTAAACATTGAATTAGATAATTCAGCTCATACTAATAAAATAAAGTCAGAATATTTTTTTGTGATTGTATCTTAGACTAATTAGAAATTATTGATATGTTAGAAGTAGGTCACTGTGACAATTACTGGGGAAAAAAAAGCCTTTCAGGGCCATTATGGCCCTCTTGTTTGTTGTAATATATTCATAATAACAGAAAACATTTTGATGTTACCTTACATATTTCAGGCAGAGTATTTGTTAACTAATAGAGAGAGATCCCATATCCGGAAGGCTTTAATGGAATATGAGAGCACATGGTATGCTATTCTTATAATATTATAAACTGACCATGCTCTCACAAAAGGGTGTTTAACTCATTACCAAACAACAATATCTTAGGCTTGTCCAAATCAAACACATTTGCAGATGACACAATAAAAGTGACTGAAAATTTGAAATTTGTTTTGTAAAGGGTACAAAAACCTTGTGGGAAAAGGAGAAAATGCTGGTTACCAGCATTTTCTTCTTTTCCCACAATGTTTTCTAAAGGCATCTGTCTCAGGTTCGTCAAAAGTAGGGATTGTGTGGTAATGGGTTAATTCATCTCCTTTTTAAATCATAGCATGCAAGTTATAATATAATTATTAATCAATAACATCTGTTCTATCAAACAGCCAACTGAATCATGATGTAGACTGGTCCTTTGACATGTAGAAACTTTACCAGTTGCAAAAAGTTTCAACTGGCACCTTTCAGAGAAAATGACCAATTTTTTTATACGCCCGTCGAAGACGGGATGTATTATGAGATCACCCATGGCGTCCAGGCAGGCGGCGGCATCCAGTGCTTTGTCCGGTGCATAACTTTGTCATCTTAAGTCCGATTGACTTGAAACTTGGCAATTGTGTTTGTGGCAATAATACAGAGTACAGTTCGTAACTCTACCATGTGCTGTGTTTGAGTTATTTCCCTTTGATTGTCATTTTTACAGCATTTTCTGCTTGTCAGGAGCATAACTTGGTCATCTCTGGTCTAATGGACTTGAAACTTGGCATTTGTGTTTATTGCAATAATACGGAGTGCAGTGGAAAAGAACTGTAACTCTACCTTGTGCTGTGTTTGAGTTATTTCTCTTTGATTGTCATTTTCACAGCATTTTTTGCTTGTCCGGAATGTAACTTTGTCATTTTCAGTCTAAACATCTTAAAATTTGGTATGCATGATTGTTGGAAAAGTATGGAGTGCAGTACACAAGAATCATAATCTGTTGCACTGCTATTTTTCTCTACCTGCCCTTTATGATTAGTATTCACCCTTGACAACTGGCGGTGTAACGGGCGTATCTTGCGACAGTTTGCCACTCTTGTTCTCATATTATGTATGTTTTAGATTTTCAATTCTGAATACACTGAGCACCATGTAACTTTGGAAATAATGCAGATCACAATGAGATGCCACAAATCAGGAAGTCTGATCTTTAATGTACATTGTTAAAATTGGATGAGATATCGATTGCTAAATGGCTGTAGAATTGGCTGTATCCTACTGTGATTTTCAAAAGAAAATGGTGAAGGGCGAGAGTGAGAATCTTAGAAGACTTTGGGAAAATATAATGGCTTGAAGGAATTGATCAAGAAAATATTATCAAATAAGAAAAAGAATTAATTTTATGGATATAAGATACTATTTGTGGTTTACCAAAATGAACCATTTACCAGACAAAATTTTAGCCCTGTCCAAATTGAAAGCATTTGCTCAAATGGTGCAATTGTTTTGTGATAGGGTAGAAAACACTGTGGGAAAAGGAGAAAATGCTGGTTACCAGCATTTTCTCCGTTTCCCACAATGTTTTCAAAAGGCTTCTATCCAAATGTTGTAATTGTGTAGTAAAGGGTTTACTCTTTACTAAACAAGCCCTGGTTGTATGGATCCTTGGAAAGAAGCCTTTTGAAAACATTGTTGGAAAAGGAAAGAATGCTGGTAACCAGCACTTTCTCCTTTTGCAACAATTTTTTTTATCTCTATCAAGGACAAATTCCAACATTTGAGTCACTTTTGATTTGTTGTCTGCAAGTGTTTTCACCTTTGACGGTAGTCTAAAATCTTGTTGTTTTGTAAGGGTTTAAGAACCTTTCAGTCTTATTCTTCATCATTTTTTAAATTTGAAAGGGATGTCTAAATGGCTAAAGCATTTTGTTAACTCTTTACCACACAAGAAAATATTAGACTGGTCCAGATTGAAAGCATTTGCAGGTGACAAAATAAATGTGACTGAAAAATTGAAAATTGGTTTGAGAAGGGTAGAAAACATTGTGAGAAAAGGAGAAAATGCTGGTTACCAGCATTTTCTCCTTTTTCCACAATGTTTTCAAAAGGCTTCTTTCTCAGGGGTCGTTAAAAGTAGGGATTGTGTGGTAATGGGTTAAGGTAATGAGAACTTCTGTTACTTTTAAATTTAGAAAATCTTAGAGTATAACACAAAGAATTTTCGCAAGAATGGTTTATGAATAAAGACTCTGGTATCTCTGTTGTTTTTAGAGACTTGATATCTATTTTTCTGCAGTAACATTGTAGAGCTTTATGAATCCGTCAACCAAGTGTTGGATACACCCTCTAAGAAGACGTTGTGGATGTTTATAGTAGCGAGATTGCCGCCGCAGCATCAGCAGTACTGCATCAATCAGATTAATTTGCCGCGCCATGTTTTACTAGGTAAGTACCATCAGATTTGTAAGTCAAGTGTTTGGACATTGCCTGGAGAAAAAAGTTATGAATCTTTATGAAAGAAAAATGGCTTGTACAGCAGTTTTGTACCAATCAGGTAAATCTAGTAAGGAATACACCTTTAGACTTCTAGTGTTCTAGTTTTGGCCAGAAGAATAATTCATATAAAGACAAATTTCATCATTTGAAAGTCATTTAAATTGTTGTCTGCAAAAGCTTCCAATTTTTAAAAATCTTCATTTTTATCGTATGATGAAAAGTTTAGACAGTTTTCTATCTTGTTAATGTTTCAGAGTGTTTGGAGAAACATGGTACTAGTAAACTGAACAGTTGGGCTGTTGATGGTGAGTGTGTACCTCTTGGTATGTACATAAAACAAGGGTAAAAGTGTACCCCACCCACCATAGTCACCATAGTAGGATGTTGTGATGTGTGTGACAACTGTGGAAGGTGTACTACTCGACTAGACGTTTTAATTCAATCTCTAATTTTATTTGGTCCGAATTATGTAGTATGGGAGTCAACTTGACTGTTATAGTTCTTCTGTATTCTAGTGATGCTCCTTGTCTAATTAAATCTTTACCAAACGACAAAATTTTAGACTGGTCCAAATTGAGAGCACTTGCAGATGACAAAGTTAGGTAATTAACTCTTTACCACACGAGAAAATTTTAGGCTGGTCCAAATTGAAAGCATTTGCAGATGACAAAATAATGGTGACTAGAAAATAGAAATTTGTTCTTGGAAGGGTAGAAAACATTGTGGGAAAAGGAGAAAATGCTGGTTACCAGCATTTTCTTCTTTTCCCACAGTGTTTTCAAAAGGCTTCTTTCTCAGGGGCGTCAAAAGTAGGGATTGTGTGGTAATGGGTTAAAAAATCTGAAATTTGTTTCCAGCAGAGTGGAAAACATTGTGGTATTTTCAAAAGGCTTTTCTTTCAGGTATTTAAAAGTAGTTATTGTTTGGTAAAGAGTTCATCTCTCAGAAACTTTTTTCTGATTAAAAGATATCCTTTTAATCTTTTGTTGTGATAGATTAGGTAGATGTTTTTGTAGTAATATTTGTTTCTTATTGTAAAAAAAACAAAATTTTCACAGCGTTACAAGAAGAAATGATTCCTCAGGGAATTGAAGTTTAATCTATTACATAAAGTCTTTTTTCTTTTTTCAATAATTTGGTTATCTGCCTTTGTCAAGAAAGAAAAATATAATTGATTCAAACTACAGGTTCAAGTTGTTTGCCATGTACATACTAAATACAAGTGATATCTTTCTTGATAAAAGTTGTCGGCTGAAATGTTTTTAAAAAAAAGAATGATTTACTTTAACCATTAACCACACTATTCCGACTTTAACCCTTTACCCCATGGTATCTCTAATTGACCCTAAATAACAGCAAGGATGAAGCGGTTTTTTATGTGTATGTGACACTTTTTGATAGCATAGAAAACATGTGGCAAAAGGTGAAATTGCTCGCCTTGAGCAATTTCACCTTTTGCCACAATGTTTTCCAAAGGCTCCTACAAGCAACGCATAGAAATGGGTATCTATTGAGTAAAGGGTTAAACTTTCATGCACAAGAAAGCTTTTAACCCTTTACCCCATAAGGCATTTCTATGGTATCTATAATTGACCCAAAATAACAGCAAGGATGAAGCTGTTTCGTATGTGAATATAACACCTTTTGATAGCATAGAAAACATTGTGGCAAAAGGTGAAATTGCTCGCCTTGAGCAATTTCACCTTTTGCCACAATGTTTTCCAAAGGCTCCTACAAGCAATGCGTAGAAATGAGTACCTATGGAGTAAAGGGTTAAACACTCATGTGCAAGAAAGCTTTTAAATATATTGTGGGATAAGGAAAAATTGCTGGTCACTAGCATTTTCTTTTATTCCAATGTTTTATTTATATTTTCCTTTCCAAAGCAAATTTCAAGTTTTGAGTGGCATTTATTTTGTCATCTGCAAAATTCTAATGTTTTCAATTTGGACAAGTCTTAACATTTTGTCGCTTGGTAAAAAGTTAAATGAGATTACACATTTTTTTGGTTGACGGAAGAAAATAGATTTTATTGTCTCAATCATATATCCTCCTGTAGATTATCTTCTCTCACCTGTGATATTTTACTGATATTATATGTATTTAGATAATAGATATTAAAGTAGACATTGTTTCATAAATTATAATTGAATTTGTGTCCTAGAAAATATGAATACAATCATTCTTGCCTGCTTTTGCCTCTTTTAAAAATGTGAAAATTTTAGACTGGTCCTAGTTGAAAATTTTTGCAGAGAACAAAGGAAAACTTGCTTAACCCATTACCACACAATCCCTATCTTTGACTATCCTGAGAAAGAAGCCTCTAGAAAACATAAAGGGAAAGGGAGAAAATGCTGGTAACCAGCATTTTCTCCTTTTCCCACAATGTCTTCTATTCTTCACAAATCAAATTTCAAATTTTCAGTCACTTTTATTTTGTCCTATCTACAAATGCTTTCGATTTGGACAAGCCTAAAATATTGTTGTTTGGTAATGAATGAAAGAAACATAAGGAAAGCATGGATAGCAAATGCTTCGAAAAATCTAAATGTTTGTTATGTGGTAATGAGAAAAGTGGACAGAGAACAAATTTCAAGCCCAAATTTATTTTAGGAGTGTGTTAAGTATTGCCCAGAATGTCTTGGCTAAGAGGACAATTATACATCAAAGATCAGACTACGTTTTATGCTATCTGATCTTGATCTACACTGACCGTCCCAAACTGTGGTTGCTTAGGATGCCTCAACCCTTTACCACATGAAAAAATTTTAGACCCATCGGACTTGAAATTTTGTGCAGTTGACATTAAATTTAGAACATTGCTCAGATGATGTCACTTTTCTTCGATGATGTAAAAAACTTTGTGAGAAAAGGAGAAAATGCTGATAATAGGCACAATGTTTGCAAAGGCTTCTTTCTTAGGATCATTAAATGTTGGCATTGTGTTGTTGAGGTGAAGAGTTAATATAATATTAGTTTCCTGTCTGTTTCCCTGTTAGCCTCACCAGAGAGCAGTAGTTTGGGATCTCCAGTCGGGCACCAGAGTGAGAAGTCTCGGATAAAGATCCAGTCATTCCAACAGCAAGTCGAGTATCTACTTACATCCAGGGAGAGGTCCATGTTGAAAAAAGCTTTACAACTTTACTCTGATAACAGGTATGATTTTGATCATGAAACTCTTCAGAACAAAAATGAATATATAAGTAACAGCAATGACAGGGAGCAAGGATCATAATCATCCTCTAATTTGTGTCTTATTTTCAGAAATGCAGAGAATCTTGTTGAAGATTTAGAAGCTCTCCTTGACACACCTTCCAAAAGAACATTATGGATGTATATTATACCATTGTTGTCACAGACGCACCAGGAGGTAGTGCAACAGAGAGTTAACTCCAAGTCTGGGACAGGTAGAAAGTCATATTATAGTAACAACTTGATTTTTCAAGTAAAAAAGTGATTCCAAAAATTTATGTCTCATGCTGTGTGAAAAGGGGATTTGATCTATTACCAGATGACAAAGTTTTAGCCTTGTCCAAATTTAAAGCATTTGCTAATACTTTGCAATACCAGCATTTTCTCCTTTTCCAACAATGTTTTCTGAAAGCGTCTTTCCTAGGGCCATTAAAAGTTGACAGTAAGGTAAAGGGTTAATTTATCTGTAAAAGCCTCTTGCAGTCCCCACAGGTTGACCTGGGTCAAAAGTTTTTGCTCATTAAAATTTTTTGCTTGTCAGAGAACTAGACTACCTCATGAGTCAGCTGATTGACAGACAAAATGGATTTTTATGGATCCATAATTTATTGATGACTGGCTTGATATCATGCAACATGGAGATACCTTGATCCTTTCCCAAACAATCCCTGGTTTTTACGACCTTGAGAGGGAAGCCTTCTGAAAACAATGTGGGAAAAGGAGAAGATGCTGGTAACCAGCATTTTTCCCTTTTCCCACTTTGTTTTCCTCCCTTCCCGAAACAAATTTCAATTTTTGAGTTGCATTAATTTTGTCATCTGCAAATGCTTCCAATTTGGACTAGTCTTAACTCATCACCAAATGACCATATCATAGACTTGTGCAAATTGAAAGCATTTGCAGGCAACAAAATAAAAGTGAATAAAAATTTGAAATTTGTTTTGTGAAGGGTAGAAATCATTGTGGGAAAAGGAGAAAATGCTGGTTACCAGCATTTTCTCCTTTTTCCACGAGGTTTTCTAAAGGCTTCTTTCACAGGGGCGTCAAAAGTAGGGATTGTGTGGTAACTGGTTAAATTATGTGGTTTTATAAAGAATTAACCCCCCACTTTGCAAGTGTGTGGCTCATTGTAACGAAATTTCTTTTCTCATCTTTCAGGGTCACAAAGGAAATCAAACCAAAAAGTTGGACCAGTAAGTAAATTTTCATAATTTTCGTCCTTTGTATTTTTTGTCATTTTTTTGTCTTTTATATTTTGTATATTGATGTATCAGTCATTTGTCAAACTTTCTTATAAATGTCCCAAAAGATGGTGGCTATTAACTCCTTACCAAACGACAAAATTTTAGACTAGTCTAAATTGAAAGCATTTGCAGACGACAAAATAAATGTGAATCAAAAAATGAAATTTGATTTGGGAAGGGTAGAAAACATTGTGGGAAAAGGAGAAAATGCTGGTTACCAGCATTTTCTCCTTTTCCCACGATGTTTTCAAAAGGGCTCTTTTGTTGGGGTCATTAAAAGTCGGGATTGTGTGGTAAAGAGTTAAATCCACTGTGGAAAAAAAAGAGAAATACTGGTTAACCACTATGTTATGTACATGTTCCTAAGGCAAGTTCCATGTTGAGCCATATTAGATTTCTAGTGTGCAAATTGTTTGAACTTTGACTACTTAGAATATTTTTATGCCATTGCACATCGATAATGACTGAAGGTCACTTATATTATTATGTGTTTCAGATATCAGCCATAATTAAGTAGGATCATTTATAGGCATATAATATATTTACTTTTGATTTCATTGTTTAACCTATATTTACAGCCATACATGTCTTCTGAAGACGATGAACATGAATTATTTTCAAAAACCGGTGCTAGAAAAATGAAGTCAAAACCAGGTGAGATAGAATGTTTATTTTTTACCAGGCAACAGAATTATAGACTGGTTCAAATCAACAACTTCAACTGGTTCAAATCAACAATATTCAGTGACAACAAAAACAATGTTGCCCAAAAGATGATTTGTCTTTGAAATGGCAGAAAATATTGTGGGAAAAGGAGAAAATGCTGGTGACCAGCATATTCTCCTTTTCTCACATGTCTTCTATCTTGGGATCAATCAGATTGTATATTAAAAGTAACCTGTAATGGGACATTTTGATTCAAGTTCCCAAATCATTGTTTTGAATGTAATTAACCAGTTAATTGGCCAGGTTTCATAAGAGACCAGATTGATGTTAGTTTTGTTAACCCTTTACCACATAATCCCTACTTTTGACACCCCTGAGAAAGAAGCCTTTTGAAAACACTATGGGAAAAGGAGAAAATGCTGGTAACCAGCATTTTCTCCTTTTCCCACAAACTTTTCTACCCTTCACAAAACAAATTTCAAATTTTTAGTCACTTTTATTTTGTCGTCTGCAAATGCTTTCAGTTTGGGCAAGTCTATAATATTGTCCTTTGGTAATGAGTTAACTGGCAGCTTTAGACAGGTTTCACTAGTATTGCATCAGAAACGGCTTTAACCACTCTGTATCAAGGCCAGTGACTTCTTCTGCATTTTGTCAAGCCCTGTAGAATTTCTTTGGCGAGATGGTGTGTAAACTGCATATCAAATAGCATAATGTGATATAAGACCTTGGGCTTACTTTTAAATGTCAATTGTTCTGCAACCTTTGGTAAGATTGTTTTAAAAAGCTCTGAGTTTAAAATTATCTAAAGCTTTACCAATTGACAAAATTTTATACAGGTCCAAATCAAAAGCATGCAGAACACAATTTAAATGTGATGAAGAAACTTAAATTCATCTTTGGCATTGAAGAAAAGAACACATTGTGAAAAAAGGAAAAATATACTGGTTACTAGCATGTTGTCTATAAAACAGGATCCACAAGTGTAAAAGGAATGGATTTAACTCTTATCAAAGAGCTGGAGGAAACAAGGAAGGCGGTCCAAGAGGCCAGACAAATATTTAGAGAAGCCAGAGAAAAAGAAGGTACGTGGAAGGATGAGTATTTTGAAGTTAATATATTATTATATTTAAGATTGATATTAATGCAACTTGAAATGCATGCATGTTACTCACAGTTATAAGTAGTTCTAATGTAGTCGCTGAGTGAATGATAATTTTTTTCGTTTTATTTTATCCTGTTTTATTAAAAGCTCTTATACCTAAGCCCAAAGTGCTTTTGTGATCATGCTGTGTCTATCATCCATTGTATATCATGCTTCATCTGTCCTGCATCATGCTTCATACCTTTGCCTTGTGTTAACTCTGGAGGCTATGTGTTCAATCTGATACTCATGAAACTTAGCTAACCCTTGAAACTTGGTTAGATTTCTTGTCTTGATGATATCTCAGACTAGTTTGAAAATGGGTAACAAATCAAAAACTAGACCACAAGGACAAATCTTTTGAAACCCTTTTGAACATTCTAGAGGCACCATTTTCTTTTGAATGTTAACCCTTTACCACATAAGGCTTTTGAAAACATTGTGAGAAATAAAAATGTTTTCTCGCTATTCATTATAATTATTTGATGTACAGTGCCTATCTCATTGATATCTTGGACCATTTGCAAAATGGGTGGGAGACAGAAATCATCATTTAACCCTTTACCGCACAATCCCAACCTTTGACGACCCTGAGAAAGCCTTTGAAAACATTGTGAGAAAATTAGAAAATGCTGGTAACCAGCATTTTCTCCTTTTCCCACAAAGTTTTCTACCCTTTCAAAATCAAATTTTAATTTCTGATTCTCATTTATTTTGTCGTCTGCAAATCCTTTCAATTTGGACCAGTCTAAAATTTTGCCATGTGGTAAAGGGTTAAGCTACTGTTATTTTGTTGGCTACTAATACTTTCAATTTGATTCAATCCAAATTTTTGTTGTTTGGTTCACCATTAACTAGTTACTGTGCATGTTCTCACATTGCAGACCTTGACAGAGACATCACAAGATACATTACTGTCATTCCTATTGACAGTCAGACCAGGGAACCCACCCTCCATTCTCCACTTAGCATTCAAGTATCCAGTCATCCATACCACATCCCAGGAGTGCCAGCAGGAGTGGGCGGGGCTTCATCCTCAGTGTCTGGTTATGCCACGCCCATGGGAGCATTTAGCCCGCCCACCACAGTGAGACCAAGAACATACTCCAATGGTAGCAGCGGTGCGAGGCCAAATCCTCAGCAGTATCAAACTGTTGGTGATACGAGGGTGAAGACAACGGGCAATATATTCATGTCCGGACATGATGGAAATAACCAGAAGGACGGTGCTACACTTATGGTGTCCAAATTTTCCAAAATGGGAGGTAACAGCCGTTCACTTGTCTGTGCACTTTCACTGCCAGCAATGTCTGTCCTTTAAATAAAAATATGGGACTTATTTCTTTTTTGATTTTCGAATGATCTCTGTTAATTTTTTTGAAAAGCAAGGTTGTGACTCATAGAGGTTGTTGAGTTGATTAATCCATTACCACACAATCCCTACTTTTGATGCCCCTGAGAAAGAAGCCTTTTGAAAACACTGTGGGAAAAGGAGAAAATGCTGGTAACCAGCATTTTTTCCTTTTCCCACAATGTTTTCTTCCCTTCATAAAACAAATTTCAAATTTTCATTCAATTTTATTTTGTCATCTGCAAATGCTTTTGATTTGGACTAGCCTAAAATATTGTTGTTTGGTAATGAGTTAACCCCTTTGTCACACAATTCCAACTTTTAAGGACCCTCAGGAAGAAGGCTGTTGAAAAGATTATGGGAAAAGGAAAAAGCAGTTTTCCCACACTCTTTCCTACCTGATCAAGAACAGATTTTGTCATTTGTGTCACCTTGGATTTGTCATTTGCAAATGCTTTTAATTTGTTCCTTGTGAAAGATTTGAAAAGAGAAATTGCCTCATTGAGCATGAGGACATGAAAAACATTGTGATAAACATGTAAAAAAAAAATGGTCATATAGATGTTTTCTTTTTTTTTCAATTTTCTTTTATAAGCAGTTTTCTTTTATAACAATGTAGGTTATGTTGAATCTTGTTTCTTTTAGGGAAGAGATCCTGTCTAAAAACAGTTTGCTTTGATGCATTATCATAGAACTAATCATAGTGATATTGTTTGTATGTTGGCTTGTTCCACTTTTCTTTTTATTAAAGCTTTTTATTTATCAACAAAAATGAGATGCTTGTTGCTGGGAATGAAGATCACTTTATTTTAGATAACACAGACTTCCTTTTCAAACTTTATAAATGTTGCTTAACTCATTACCAAACGACAAAACTTTTGGCTTGTCCAAATTGAAAGCATTTGCAGACGACAAAATAAAAATGACTAAAAATTGGAAATTTGTAATGTGAAGAGTAGAAAACATTGTGGGAAAAGGAGAAAATGCTGGTTACCAGCATTTTCTCCTTGTCCCACAATGTTTTCTAAAGGCTTCTTTCTCAGGGGCGTCAAAAGTAGGGATTGTGTGGTAATGGGTTAACTAATTGCTTGTTACTTGAAAGTTATAATTTTGCCACAATTATTTTGTTTCTTCCAAGTTGAAAGCTTCTGGAGGAAGCTAATCTGAAAGTGAACCGAATCCCCCCCCCACCTCTTTCCATTGAAATGAAGTTCTTTGACAGAGTAGTAAACATTATGAAAAAAGGAGAAAGACAATGTTTTCAAAAACTGTTGTTTCTAAGGATCATTAAAAATCATGATTTTTTGGTAAGTGGACAAGTAACTTGTGGACTGTGAGATTAGTCTACAACTAGTTGATATTATGTTATTTCTCTGTCTTGACAATGAAATTCTAAAAATCAGTCGATGTTTTATTGAATTATATTCTCAAATCCTATATTTTATATACACTTCCACACATGTTCACACTATACATGTATAAAGCAATCCAATATTTTCTTTCTTTCCCACTATGCTTTCAGAAACCATCTTTCTTAGGCTTAATTAAACTTGGAATTGTGTGAAAAAGGGTTAATTTACTAAAAATTGTTCTTCAAAAATGTAGCAGAATTATTCATTTTTAGCCACACTGTTTTCAAAAAAGATTTGAAGGTATTGTAGCCCAGGCATTGTCTGTTTTCATCATCGTGCAAAAATTTCAAAAACTTTGACATTAACTCATTACCACACAAGAAAATGTTAGACTGGTCCAAATTGAAAGCATTTGCAGACGACAAAATAAAGGTGACTGAAAATGGTCTGAGAAGAGTAGAAAACACTGTGGGAAAAGGAGAAAATGCTGGTTACCAGCATTTTCTCCTTTTCCCACAGTGTTTTCAAAAGGCTTCTTTCTCAGGGTCATGAAAACCAGGGATTGTTTGGGAAAGGGTTAAGTAATAAATCTGTCATTACTGAAGATTTCATCTAAAACTTGAATAGCTGTTAACTATGAAAAGCAGAAACAGTACAACAGGAGCAGAGCAGATACAATTAAAACATTTTTGACCGAGTTATGTCCCCTTTCAAATTAGAGTATACTCTGAAAATCTAGCAGCTTCAGTTTAGCTTTGTTGTATTTATTGTGTGTACCAAAATCACGCCTAACACAACTATTATATCTATTGTAGGAGACACGTTCAACAGGCATGCTCTCACTGCTTTAAAACAACTTGATGCTGCCATGGCAGCAGAGGTGTCGGACCTAGAAAACATCACAGACCAGAGTAGCGGTACTGATGGCCACTCCTCCCCAGTGAAAAATGGGATGTCCAATGCCACAGCCCCGCCCCCTTCAGCTCCTCCCCCTCCTGGTAAATATATTTGAGAAGTGCTATGCAAAAAGAGGGTTTACTGCATCGCAGTGACACATTTTATCAATCAAGTTGTTACATAATTTGGCATCCATAAAATCCGTTTTGTCTAACAGATTTCTGAGGTAGAACAGCCCTTGTATGTATAGAAAATGAAAAAAATAGAAAAATGGTTTGATTCATGTCAGCCTGCGCAGACATAAGTCAATATTTTTTTCAAATGCATTAAACACCCCCCCCTCCATTTCGCAATGTGTAACTATTTTGTCGAGCGCAAGTGCTGTTTCTACCAGTTAACTGTGCAGAAAGAAATTAATGACTTCAGTTTGGATATGTACTTATATGAACATAGTGCATGTAATTATGATTGTATTGAAGAAAAATTTAACAAAATAAGAAACTGCTCTTAATGAGACAGCCTAAGAACAGATTGTCTTGTTAGTTTGACAGTTTTTGGAGAAAAAGGCAGGTCTTTGTATGGCCTTGTTGTTTGTCTCCTCGGTCAATTGTCGTCATGTAAAAAATTTTGACATTTTGTTATATTTCAGTCCTTTCTCTAAAGATATTTACTTCAAACATGTTCTAGTTGTTACCTATTGATAGGGAGCAAATATGATAGGGTAGGATAATCATTTAAATCTTTACCACATGATATAATTTAAGGCTCGATCAAATTGAAAGCACCTGCAGACAACACTCTGAAAATGGCTCAGATGACAAAATTTGTTTTTGATAGGATATATTAAAATGTTGTGGGAAAAGGAGAAAATGCTGGTTACCAGCATTTTCTCCCTTTCCTGCAATGCTTTCAAAAGGCTTCTTTGTCAGGGTTATTTAACCCTTTACCACACAATCCCGACTTTTAACGACCCTGAGAAAGAAGCCTTTTGAAAACACTGTGGGAAAAGGAGAAAATGCTGGTAACCAGCATTTTCTCCTTTTCCCACAGTGTTTTCTACCCTTCCCAAACCAAATTTTAATTTTTCGGTCACCTTTATTTTTTCGTCTGCAACTGCTTTCAGTTTGGACCAGTCTGAAATTTTCTCGTGTGTTAAAGAGTTAAAGTTGGGTTTGTGTGGTAAAGATTTAAATACTTTGGGAACAGTTGTGCCACTTCTTTGACCTAGAATTTTCACTAAAAGCAACTGCTGTCTAGCATTGGCACCCACATGTAGTGCTCACGTTTTTCAGTGCCACCTCCTCCCCCACCCCCTGTGCCCGGAGGAGGTAATGATCAGAAGAATCAAATGAATGTGAAGAGAATAAACTGGGAAAAACTGGATGAAGGGACAGTTGAAAACACAGTTTGGCAGCAGGTAATAATACAAAATGAATAAGAGCCAGGCACTATGAAAATGGGTATTGCATAAAATTATGTCAAGGTATCTTCCCAGGTCAGGCTGACCCTGGTCAAAACTTTTTGTCTTTTGTCAATTTTATATACCGTCATTTTACTTCCAAAACCACGTAACTACAGCTTGAAACAAGCTGTAGTTACGAGGTTTGTCAAAGGAACAGTCTACCACATGATTTATGAAGAACTGTGCAAAGCATTCTCATACAGGGTAACTATGCAGCAGCAATAATGACTGCATGAACATTCGGTGAAGAAGACAAGTATTTCTCTGCTTTTAGTGATTCAACATGACAGAAAATTGAAAAAGGGTTTTCTCATGTTGAAACTATTGATGTATATTTAACATTCAGCCAGAATTTTTGCAGAACATACTTTCATTTACTTAGTGAGATACTTCTATAGTAGTCCCAGTTCGTAGGTGTGCTCTTCTACTGTCACATGAACAACTGAAGCATAACATTAAGACTTTGTGTGGTGTCCATAGTCATGAGGTAGAGCGCCGGCCTCATAACGAAAAGGTCCCGAGTTCGATTCCAGGAGCGGATGTCAACTTTGGGATTTTTCATCGGCCCACACATTCGGCTGAGTGCTGGTATAGTTCCCAGGAAGCAGAATCGAGAGAGATTAGTATAAGTTGTCAGAACTTGTTTCTCAATTGATGTAAAATAAATGTTTAAATCATTATTAAGAATATTTTGTGCCTAATTATCAGATTGAAACTGTTACATGTGAAGGATAAATATATTCATTATTTCTTTTATTTTGTTGTATCAACTTAACTGTGTCATTCTTAGAATATACTGTAAATTTTATTCCTATATACCATCTGTGTTTCAGATTGGAGAGACCGAGGATCTACAAGATGTTGTAAAATATCTGGAACTGGAACAATATTTTGCCACCAAGTCAACAAAACAAAGTAAGTATATTTCCATGAGGGCATAGCGTGACCCCCAGTTTGTCACATACTGCACATTGTTCCAGTTATCACATTTAACCCTTTACTCCATAGATACTCATTTCTACGCATTGCTTGTAGGGGCCTTTGGAAAACATTGTAGCAAAACGTGAAATTGCTCATGACGAGCAATTTCACCTTTTGCCACAATGTTTTCTATGCTATCAAAAAGTGTCATATACACATAAGAAACAGCTTATTTAGGGTCAATTAGAGGTACCATAGAAATGCCTTATGGGGTAAAGGGTTAATAAGTAAACCTTTCACAACTTTAAGTCCTTTTGTGAACAGTCTAAATCCAGACAACATGTCTGATGTCAGATCCTCACCATTTTCTATGTAGAGACATTTTTGCCAAAAGCAGCCTTGGAACTGTGATGTTTGCAACTATTTTTTTGTGACTGACAATGTCCATTTCGTTTTTGTTTAGCTCACCTGTTTTCAAAAGGCTTCTTTCTCAGGGTCATCAAAAGTTGGCATTGCGTGGTAAAGGTTTAAAAGACCAATACCATAACCACTGAGTTGAAGAGATACTTCCCTAACGCAGTTGTTAGATACTGTATTTGAATCAGGACAAAGCCATGCATGAAGAAGTGGTCTCCTGTAACACCAGTACTTTGCACAGAAGTCTTCCAAAGTCTGTGGCTGCTTTCCCACATAACCATTGCCAAAACATTGATCACTTTTGAGAGAAATTGAACCTTCTTGCAACAAATTTTATCAATCCTGTAAAAGAAATTGGCTTAGCTTGGGATTTGCACTGACAAGCCCCCATTCTCAGGTCCACTACGCCACAGACATCACTAGTGGGGCTATGCTCTTTTTCAGCAGTGTTTTCACATGTATTTTATGTATGTCACTTCCAATTGATATTTTCATCCATTTGTTACAAGCAAATTTTCAAAATTATTCACATAACTGATAAAAGGGTTTTATCTGTACCTATACCAAACAAAATTTTGGATTAGAATAAATTGGAAGGAATTTCAGAAAACAAAATACATATACATGTACATGTAGCTCAGATGATGATTTCGCTCATGATAAGGTAGAAAACATTGTGAGAAAAGGAGAAAATGCTGGTTACCAGCATTTTCTCCTTTTCCCACAATATTTTCAAAAGCATTATTTTTCATGTTCATTAAAATTCAGGATTGTGTTGTAAAGCATTAAAGAGATAAAAACAGCCTGAATGGCGTTGAATGAATTTCCTGTCTTCAGATTTTATGGAAAACCATTCTGAACTTAGGATTTTGGTGTTTTGCTTATTTATGTGCATGTAATGTTTAATACTATAATAATTTTAAATGTATAAATGTATATTCCAAAGGGGTCACAGATGGTTTTGGTAATTCTTATTCTACTTATTTTGTCATCAGTCTTTTCTCGTCATTATACAAGAGTCAGAGTGCATGAGTTGTAGTATTGTATTGTCTATTTATTGATAAATGCTAAATTCAGCTAAATATTTACTTTTATAGCTTGCATAAATAATTGATAAAGGAGGACAGAAAGGATATTTAGATTCGAGGAGTACAAAAGAAAATGATTGAGCAGCACTCCTGGAAAAGGGGTTTAACACATCTCTCTGTTACATTACATGACCCCCAACACACGAAAAGGGCATTCAGACATTAGCGTAAATTGTTGTCCGAGATCAGCCTTTGCAGGCTAGTCTGAGATTCCATTTTATGTCAACACTAGATTTTGTTCTACATTGTTTTTGCATAAAACCACACAAGATCAGAGAGAGTCATCTCTGACCAGCCTCCGCAAACTGCACAGGCTAATCTGAGACAACATTTTTTGCAAATGTCTGAATGCCCCTTTGTGCAGTTTGTCCAACAGTCAACTGGATCTTTGAGAAAGAACAGTCCTTACACATGCAGAAAATTTACAGATAGGAAGAAGTATCAACCCATGTTAGCCTGTGTGGATTGCGCAGTCTGACATTCGATTGATACTTTATGCAAATGTATTGAACCCCTTTTTCACAGAGGGTGGCTAAATTAATTTGAATATCTACTATATTTATTATTTCATAATTATGTCATATATATGTGTTTACATGGCAGATAGGGAAGATTACACAGATGATGATCAGGTGACCATATGTCCCTGTGTTCAGCAACATCAACTCTCGCAGGAAATGTCAAGTATACAAGTTGATAACCTCTCTAGTCCAACAGTTAACCTACTAATTAATATTGTTTGAATTAACCAATTAATCCCCTCCTTCTTTGTCATAGAAAATGATTCATGCATTCTAAGAGTCTTTACCCTTTCCCAGATTCTATCAGTAACTCGTTACCGCACAAGAAAATTTTAGAGTGGTCCAAATTGAAAGCATTTGCAGACAACAAAATAAATGTGACTGAAAAATCGAAAAATGGTTTTGGAAGGTTAGAAAACATTGTGGAAAAAGGCTGGTTACCAGCATTTTCTCCTTTTCCCTCAATGTTTTCAAAAGGCTTCTTTCTCAGGGTCGTTAAAAGTCAGGATTGTGTGGTAAAGGGTTAAACAAAACGGGTTTTATGGATTCATGATAATGTGATGACTTGCTTAGTATTATGCATCACAGATATTGATAATTAAAATCTCCATATGCCATATCTCAGCTGTGCTCTGACAAAAGGGGGCTTAATGCATCTCTGTAATCTGTGATACCAATCAAGTCATCCCATAATTATAGATCCACAAAAATCAGGTTTGCCCAAGAAGCAACTTAACCATGAGTTGCAAGATGTCTTATCGTTTGACATGCAGCAAACGTACCAAAAGCAAAAAGGTATAGATTCAGGTCAGCCTGCGCGGACTGCGCAGACTGGCCTGGGCTGATGCTTTTTGCAGATGTATCCAGCTCCTTTTTCTCTGTGCATGGCTCAATTAACCCTTTCCCAAACAACAAACTTTTGGACTAGACTAAATTGAAAGCATTTGCAGAAGATAATTCAACTCTTGCTGAAGAGATACATGTAATTTCTGTCTATGATAGGGTAGAAAACATTGTGGGAAAAGGAGAAAATGCTGGTTACCAGCATTTTCTCCTTTTCCCACAATGTTTTCAAAAGGCTACTATTCCAGACCTGTAAAAACCAGGGATTGTTTAGGAAAGGGTTAAACATATAGTTTTGGGCTTTCCCAGAGACATGCTTGAATTTTCCTATATTTTTATACATGCCTATCTATTTTACTACTAGCTTGCTTGCCAATACATACAAATTAACTCTTTACCACACAATCCCGACTTTTACTGACCCTTAGAGAGAAGCGTTCTAAAAACATTGTGAGAAAAGAAGAAAATGCTTATAACCGTAACATTTTCTCCTTTTCTCACAATATTTTCTACCCTTCTCATACCAAATATCCATTTTGCAATCACATTTATTTTGTCATCTGCAAATGCTTTCAGTTTGGTCTGGTTCAAAGTTTTCACATTTGGTGAAGACTTACGTGTTTGCCAGATGACAAAACTTTGAACCCGTCCAATTTGAAATTAGAATTTGATGAAGGAGTATTCTAAAGGGTACAAAACATTGTGGGATTTGGAAAAAAATGCTAGTTACTGGGATTTTATCATGTTCACTAAATCTTTTTGAAAGCCTTACTCCTCCAGGTGGTTAAAACTCAGGATTATATCTTAACTCTTAACCCTTTACCCCATAAGGCATTTCTATGGTATGTCTTATTGATCCTAAATAACAGCAAGGATGAAGCCGTTTCTTATGTGTATATGACACCTTTTGATAGCATAGAAAACATTGTGACAAAAGGTGAAATTGCTCATCATGAGCAATTTCACCTTTTGCCACAATGTTTTCCAAAGGCCACTATAAGGAATGCGTAGAAATGAGTATCTATGCAGTAAAGGGTTAACCAAACAACAAAATTTTGGACAAGTCCAAACTGAAAGCATTTGCAGACGACAAAATAAATGAGTAACAAAATTTGAAATCTGATTTGGATAGGGTAAAAAACATTGTAGGAAAAGGAGAAAATGCTGGTAAACAGCATTTTCTCCTTTTCCTACAATGTTTTCAAAGGCTTTGTTTCTCAGGGTCGTTAAAAGTCGGGATTGTAAAAGGCAAAACATATATTGTGATGAACGGAGATATTTCTAGGAATTAGCTACATGTTGTATTGCTATATATATTTTGGTTCCTGTGTAACTGCATTATTTAGTGCCTGGTATGTCAAGCCTTTTTGTCTCTGTATTACATATGCCTATTCAGATAAAGGAAGTCTGAAACTAGAATTTGAGGAAATTTTTCAGATTATTTATTTTCATTTCCAAATGCTATTTTTTCCAATGCTATTTTGCTTCAGATTTGCAGTTTCCCCCATCCATTATGCTTCACCGTTCTGCATTTTATATAATTTTATACGATTATTTTTCTCTCATTCCTCCTTGCCTCTTATTATTGCTACAGAAAAAGAATTATCTTTCTTCAGTAACTATACATACAACAAGTGGAGATCATTTTACAGTTTTACAATTAGATATGACTCAAATATATGACTCTGTTTTAGGAAGGGTAGAAACATTGTGGGAAAAGGAAAAATGGTTGTTTCCAGCATTTTCTCATTTTTCCTAACAGTTTATTAAAGACTAGATCTTCAGGGTAGTTAAAACTTGGGATTGTTTGGTAAAGGGTTAATATTTTTTTCAGATTCAAGAAGCCACTATCATTAAAACGTGTCAAAATGCTTGTCCGTATATCTACATTATGTTAGATGCTTGTACTGGGCTATGAAATGTCACTAATTATGTAAAAAAGTTCATTATATGAAAAAACAGGGTTAGTTATCGTTCTATGTACATGCTCTTGAATCTTTGTCAGGGCATTTGTTTCATATCTTTGCCAAGAAAAAAAAACATGTTCTTGAATCTTTGTCAGGCTGTTTGTTTCATGATATCTTTGCCAAGAAAAGAAAAACATGTTCTTGAATCTTTGTCAGGCTGTTTGTTTTATGATATCTTTGCCAAGGAAAAAAAAAAACATGTTCTTGAATCTTTGTCAGGCTGTTTGTTTGATATGATATCTTTGCCAAGAAAACATGTTCTTGAATCTTTGTCAGGTTGTTTGTTTTATGATATTTTTGTCAAAGCATTTATTTTATACCTTTGTCAAGAAAACATGTTTTTGAACCCTTTTCAGGGTATTTGTTTCTTGCTATCTTTGCAAAGAAAATGCTTCACAGTGTTTTTTTTTTTCATTTTCAGAATCATCTGAAAAGAGAAGTGAAGTGTGCATTCTAAACCCGAAGAAATCATACAATATTTGTGAGTATTTGGTATAGGCATATTAACACTATACCAAACTATCTGGGTTTTCCCTTACTCTGAGAAAGAAACCTTCTGAAAACATTGTGGAAAAAGGGAACAATACAAGTAATCAGCATTTTTATTTCATTTTTTCCACATTGTTTTCCACCCTTTCTAAAACAAATTTCAATTTTAGAGTGGCATTAATTATGTGGTATGCAAATGCTTCCAATTTGGACCAGTCTAAATTACATCATTTTTAGTTAAGTCTACCAAATGACACAATTTTGGACTTGTCCAAATTGAAAGCATTTGCAGACAACATAATAAATGTGAATCAAATATTGAAATTTAATTTGCAAAGGGTGGAAAACATTGTGTGAAAAGGAGAAAATGCTGGTTACAAGCATTTTCTCCTTTTCCCACAATGTTTTCTACAGATTTCTTTCTCAGGGTCGTTAAAAGTTGGGATTGTGTTGTAAAGAGTTAAGCTTCAACCAAATGACAGAATTATAGACTGCCAAATTTAAAGATTTTGCAGACAGCAAATTCAAATGTGGCTCATAAGTTCCAGAAAGGATAAAAAACATTGTTGGATAAGGAGAAAATGCTGGTTAACAGCATTTTCTCCCTTTCCCAAAATGTTTTCAAAGGCCCTTTCTGTCAAAATAGGGCTAATTACAGCATTTAATTTTGAATCATTATATTACATTATTTAAAGTAGAGGAAATTTTTTTAGACTTATCCAAAACAGTATGATACCTAGAGAACAAATTAAATATAGCTGAAGCAAAGGAATTTGTCTTTAAAAAGGTTTGAAAGTATGGTGGGCTTTTTTAGCTTGGCCGCTTTCAAAGAAAATAATATCAAACTCCTATACAAACAAGCATACAGAATATATTCTGTGTATGAAAATATTTGTATTTTCTGTTTCAGCAATACTTCTGGGTCACCTAAAATTGTCCTTGGGCGAGGTAAAACATGCCCTGTTCCTCATGGATGAAGAAATTCTAACTCCAGAGTTACTCAGACAGCTGCTTGCATATGCACCTAGCCCTGAGGAGGTGAGTTTGAATCTTTGGCCCTCTCACTGCAATTGCTGGCATAAATAGCTTTTAAACCTTGTGCCACATCACCAAATTTTACACTTTCTCAAATTGACAGCATTAACTTTGCAGACCATAAATTACATACTGCTTATGTTGGGAATTGTCTGTAAAAGTTTAAAACATTGTGGGAAAAACATTGAGGGAAAAGAAGAAAGTAGTGGTAGCAAGCGTTTTTTTGCTTTTCCCACAAAGTTTTGTGCCCTTTCAGAGACAATTTTTTATTTAATTTGAACAATAGAAAACTTGAAACTAAAGAAAACTGAAGGTCCTGAGTTGGATACCCAGGAGCTGGTGTCAACTTTGGGATTTTTCATTTGCCCACACATTCGGCCCGAGTCTGGTGCAGTTCCCAGGAAGCAGAATCGAGAGAGATTAGTTTAAGTTGGAAGAACTTGTTTCTCAATCGATGTAAAATAGATATGTTTAAAAATATGTTTAAATTAAAACTAAAACTTGTTATCTACAAACCCTGTCAATTTTGACTAATATTAAATTTTGTCTTAAATTTTGTCCATGAATAAAAGATGTAAAAGAAACAGTGCTAATACCAAGTATCAGTATTTACAAGCATTTCATCCTTTTCCAAAGATGTTTTCAAGAGCCTTCTTCAGGGTTGTTAAAACTTGTAGGATAGTTTGGTTTAGTTAAACATTTCAATTTCCCCTGCGGTACTTTATAGTTTAACTCTTAATAAAAAGTTCTTGTTGTTAATGGTACAGAGAAAAAGACTTGAAAACAGTGTTGGAAAGGCAGAAAATGTTGACATCCAGCATTTTCTTCTTTTTCAAGAATATTTCAACCCCTCTCAAGACATATTCCTCGTTTCATTCACATGCTTATTTCTCATCAGTAAATACTTTCAGTTTTAGAGGGTCTAAAATTTTGTTTTCATGTAAAGAATGAAAAGAAAAATTTCAACCCTTAACCCATTACCACACAATCCCTACTTTTTACGACCTTGAGAAAGAAGCCTTTAGAAAACATTGTGGTAACCAGCATTTTCTCCTTTTCCCACAATGTTTTCCGCCCAACTCGAAACAAATTTCAATTTTTGAGACATGTTTATTTTGTAGTCTGCAAGTGCTTTCAATTTGGACCAGTCCAAAATTTTGCCGTTTGGTAAAGAGTTAAGAGCCTTATACAATAATAGTTGCACTTACAGCTAGCGTCGATCATGGTCAGACTGCACAAAATGTGCAGTCTGATCTTTGGTCTACGCTGTCTGCATACCATAAATATTTTGAATAAGAACAGACATCTAATTGCAACTATTTTGCTCTAATTACTATACAAAAAATATCTGTGGGGTTTATTTAGGGTTAAACTCTTTCCATGCCATAGACAACACAGTGTCGAATGTGCAGTCTAATCTTTGGTCTACACTATCAACATAGCTGAAATATTTTGAACAGGAACAGCCATATAATTGAAATTATTTTTATCTAAATACTGGTCTGAAAATGTTCAGTTGGGTTTATTTGGGGCTTTAAGCCTTACGCTACCAAGTACGACTCACTTACCTCTTGCGGCCAGTGTAGATCAAGATCATATTGCACAGAACATGCAGTCTGATCTTGAATCTGCACTGTCCAGTGCAGAGATATATTTTTCCCTATAGTATATCTTTGAAATAGCAACATTTAGGGTTTCAAAATTTCATTTTAGTTGTTTAGCAGGTTAAGAGTTAAGCGTTATTGTTTCTAAATTGTTGTTCTAGATGGAGAAGTTAGATGCATTCAGTGGAGATACTGAAGAGCTGAGTCAGCCAGACAGATTTACATATGAGGTAACTAATAAAATTCAGTCATTTTGTGTTTTTTGGTAGTTTATCAGGTAATAATGATGGATTATAGTTTGATATTTCATGGTTACAACCCTTGAAAAATACCAATATCATATTTTCTTACTATTCAATTGAGGCGGAGACAATAGTACCTGCACAGTAGTTACTTAGGTAAATACCTAGTGCCATTCAACCAGAAGGAAATATAATATAATTTACGCACATTCATCTTACATTTTTCACGCTTTGTGCAATATTGCTTGTTGTTATGTTTGGGGAGGTACACCAGGGGGAATTTAAGATAACAATTTTTATGGATTTTGATGAAAATTCCCCAAAAATGGAGGTGAGAAGTGTGGAATAAATAGAATATTGATGATCGTTTTGATGAGACAGAGAGATTGAAATTTACTTCTTCTTATGAACATTGTGGGTAATATTTTCACATGTGACTGTAGAAAAAAACAAATACGTGTATCCTCTATATACATATTTTATTTCACTCGGTTATCTTACCAAATTAATCTTACAGATAGGATTTATCCAGGCTAATCGAGCACGACTCGCAAGACGCTTGCAAAAACAAAGCAAGCGTCTCGTGATCAAGATCACTCATGCATACCCGCCATGAATCAGTTTTACTTTCAGCGCTCGTCGAGCTCGGACATTTTTTTTCACACTGTTGTCTTTTTTGTGTTTTCACTCTACGTTTTGAGTGTTTATTATCCTATGGCGCAAGCTTCTATAGACGATGCTTTGTCTGATATACATTCGAACGTCAGCATTGCGACGTCCGCGAAAATGGGTGACAATTCTTCAAAGAAGTCTACTCGGACTACAGGTTCGTCGAAACTTAGTTTGAAAGATATGGATAAACGCATATCTGCTATGGAGTCTTCTATGCACGCTAGTTTGGAGCAAATTATGCATAGTTTGGATGTTCTAAATAGGTCTCAGCATACGGGTGGCACTTCTGCCTCGCCGAGAGCTGACCCAGAGACTTCAAGGGATAGCGCTCCGACAGGGAGGCGCAGACCCTTAATTAGTCTGAATAATGGTATTGATAAGGATATTGTATCAGAGGACATCGTATCCTTACATCCAAGACAGACAGAAATAAACGATTTGTTTGGTTTGGATGGTCTTTCTCAGCCAGAAACTACCAAATCTTCAGTTTCTGAGGATTCGGATAAAGGAAGATTCACTCAGTACACAAATACAGAAACCCCAAAATTGTTGGGTGAATTATTTGGAGATGAAAATACTGCTGCCAATACCTGCTCAGAGTTGGGCTTAGTTCTTGATGACTGTCAAGTTCAAGTCTTGAATAAGTCATGGCGTGCACAGATTCCTGAACGTATTTCTTCATACAAGGAAGAATATAAAGTGTGCTTTCCAATTCATGAGAAAGCAGCTGCTACTTTACAAGTACCAGGACTTGATGATTTATTGGAGCCTATGTTGGCTAAGAGACATGGTCCAAAAAATTTCAAACCATGGGGAAAGCACAAACAACTTTGCACACAACCCCTAAAATCTATTGAAACATTGGGCTACCAAGGACAGTTAGCCTCTAGGATGAATATCATTGCCATAGCCTATATTCAGCAAGGCTTAGCATCCCTGCTTAAGACTTTGCAGGAAAAGGACTTGAATATTGATCGGGCAATTCAGAATGTTCGCGATTTATATGATATGACCAATAAAGCAATGGATCAGGCTGGTAGGTCTGGAGCTTTTCATCATATGATACGTCGTAAAGCAGCAGTGTCAGATTCTGGCTTAAATACTTTGAAAGACATTCACTCAAAAGTAATGTTTCTGCCATTAACCGGTGATGGTGTGTTTGGACCTGGACTACAAGATAAACTGAAGTGTAGAAAAGAACAAAAAGAACAGTTATCTGATTTAGTTCCAGAGTTTTTTGAAAATAAAGCGGCAAAAAGAAAAAACACAAGCTTTGATTATCGTTCAAATTTCAAGCAAATAAGACTTGACAACTCTAGTTTCAAGAGCAAAGGAAAGCAAAATAGTGCTTCTAGAGAAAAGGCATCCAAATATAGTTACAGAAACAGTAACAGCAATGCTCAAGAACAGAAGGAAAAGGAAGTTTCTGTTCCTTCCTTTCGGATCCCTAAAAAACAATGACTCGGTAAGCAAAACTTTTTGTCTTTTACCTCAAATTCCTGTGGGAGGTCGTCTCAAGTATTTTCTGTCAACTTGGAAAAGAATAACATCAGACCAGTGGGTTCTGTCAATAATAAAAGAGGGTTACAAAATGGAGTTCATTCAAAAACCCCCTTACTCAGGTATTCGAAACACAAACGTAAAGAAATCAGAGGCTTCTATTATTTCAAGAGAAATAGATACTCTTTTGGCATAAGATGCTATAGAAAAAGTACCTATGGCAGAAATTCATCAAGGTTTCTACAGTACCTTATTTCTGGTCCCAAAGAAAAATGGACAAACCAGACCAGTGATCAATTTGAGACCACTCAACCAATTCCTAAGCAAAAAACATTTCAAGATGGACACTCTTCAAAAGGTTATAAACTTAGTAAGGCCAAACGATTGGGCAGTATCAATAGATTTAAGCGATGCCTATCTTCACATTCCAATATACCCCAGTCACAGAAAATACCTGAGATTTTGTTTTCAAGGTCAATGTTTCCAATGGAAAGTAATGTGTTTTGGACCAACTGTTGCACCACGAGTATTCACCAAACTAGTATCAGTGGTAGCAGCATTTCCAAGAACAAGGGACATAAGACTAGCTGTATACCTAGACGACTGGTTAAATTTGAACCAACTCAAGAGTCTACTGTTAAATCATTTAGATCAAACTCTAAACCTTTTGATATCTTTAGGATTTATAATCAATTTAGAGAAATCAAGTCTGATTCCACAACAAGTTTTTGTTTATCTGGGAGCTTGGTTCAATCTCAAACAAGCAGTAGTACGTCCTACTTTGGAAAGATTAGAAAAACTTCAATTGACCATAATGAATTTGTTAAATGGACAAACAAAAGCAAGAGATTTCTTTGTTCTTTTGGGCATCATGGCCTCTTGCATAGAATTGATCCCAAATGCTCGTCTATACATGAGACCAATTCAATTGCATCTGTTGTGTTTCTGGAAACCTTCAAAGCATCCACTGAATATGGCTATACCATTAACAGCACATGTGAAATCACATCTGGCTTGGTGAAAAAATACAGCCAACATTTTGAAGGGTCGATCACTTCAGCAATTTGTGGCAGAAATAACCCTCACAACAGATGCTTCGAAAGTCATGTATGGCGGTCATTTAGAGAGCGATTATGTGCAGGGAACATGGTCTCAGAAGGAATCGAAACTGGATATCAATTTGTTGGAAATGAAAGCAGTCCATCTAAGTCTTCAACATTTCTTACCAAAACTTCAGGGGAAATCAGTACTGGTAAGGACAGACAATACCACAGTGGTACAATATATCAACAAACAAAGGGGTACAAAATCAGGGAACCTTTGTATTGCTGCATGGAATCTATGGCAATTTGCACTTCAGAACAGCATATTATTGAAAGCTGTACATATACCAGGTGTGCACAACTGTCTTGCAGATGTTTTGAGTCGTCAGAAGATCAGGGCAACAGAATGGACACTAAGCCATTCTGTAGTTCAAATGATTTTTCAAAAATGGGGCACACCAATGATGGATTTGTTTGCTTCTCAAATGAATCATCAGACCCCAGTCTTTTGCTCATGGTTTCCATGCAGTCAAGCTTTTGCAATAGATGCTCTCAGTATTTCTTGGGAGAACATGTTTGCCTATGCCTTCCCTCCAATATGCCTAATTCCAAAAGTCCTGAAACATATACGGCAGTACCATTGTCAGATTATTCTTATAACCCCTCTTTGGCAGAGGAGACACTGGTTTACAGATCTTCTGGAACTAGCAGTAACAATTCCCTTGAAATTACCAATAGTTCCAAATCTTCTGACGCAAGCAAAGGGTCAAGTTTGGCATCCGAATCCGGAGATGTTCAGTCTAACAGCCTGGCTGTTATCGACCGACGTTTCCAAACGATTGGATTTTCTAAAAAATCTCGAAAATTACTCATGGCAGCCTGGCGAACAGGAACCCAAAAGGATTATACCAGTAAATTCAAGTTGTACAATAGCTGGTGTCTGTCAAGGAAAATTGATCCCTATTGTGCAAATGTAATACAGATTGCAGATTTCGTTGCCCACTTATATCAGAAGGGTCTGCAATATAGTACTATCAACGGGTACAGATCAATGCTTTCTGCCGTTTTGCCTTGCATAGATGGTCATAAAGTAGGACAACATCCTCATGTTGTTCAGCTATTAAAAGGTGTGTTTAACTCAAGACCTCCACAAGTCAAGTTAGTTCCAGAATGGAGTTTACTTGATGTTCTGGATGCTCTTCAGAAAAAACCTTTTGAACCTTTGCCTAAAGTTCCTTTAAAAATGTTGACATTAAAAACAGTTTTTATCATAGCTGTCACTTCTTTCAGGAGATGCAGTGACCTGCAGTCATTTAGGATAGGTCCTGATTCTGTAAATATTCAAAGTAAAGGAGTTACTTTTATTCGACATGGTTTAGCGAAGCAAGACAGGCAGTCTCATCGCAAGGCTACAGTGTTTATTCCAGCTTTTCCTGAAAACAAGAAATTAGACCCAAAAAGATGTCTTTATTACTACCTCAAAGCAACTGAACGTTTTCGAAGTTCACCATATGGAAAAGATGAGACTAAGGTGTTTCTTAGTTACATTGAACCACACAAACCTGTATCGGCTCAGACTATTTCAAATTGGATAGTGGAAACTTTAAAATTAACATTGAAGGATAAAAATTTGAAAGTTAAAGCACACAGCACCAGAGCTATGGGCCCATCATTGGCTCTCTTCAGAGGAGCTTCTGTAGAATCAATCCTTAACTCGGCAGATTGGTCGTCTGAATCTACTTTCATTAGATCATATCTTCGAGACATGAACTGCAATGTTTTGAAGTCAAAACATTGATGAGCCTTTCAGCGAGTCGCATTTGTATAGTTCTGCATTTTTGTCTTCCACAAAAGAGTGGAAAGTGTTTTAAACGTTCTGAGGTTTGTAAATAGAAAACTGTATATAGTCAGTTTGGATCAGTTACATTTACTATTGATTGTAGTTGCAATTGCATTTCTCCATACTGCTCCATTAGAAGATGGAACTTTAATATCATGGATTTCATGTTTTGGTATACATGATCTTGACAGTTACTGAAACCTCAAAGCACCGCCTTTTTGGTAAGTACTGCTTTGAAATCAATCCTATCTGTAAGATTAATTTGGTAAGATAACCGAGTGAAATAAAATTATAAAATTTTTTCTTCAAATTTGAATTTTATGAATAAGGTTATCTTACCAAATTACACATTACCCACCGGCATCCCCTATGGGTTTCAGAAGGAGGCTCTCCTTGCTTCAGTAAAACTGATTCATGGCGGGTATGCATGAGTGATCTTGATCACGAGACGCTTGCTTTGTTTTTGCAAGCGTCTTGCGAGTCGTGCTCGATTAGCCTGGATAAATCCTATCTGTAAGATTAATTTGGTAAGATAACCTTATTCATAAAATTCAAATTTGAAGAAAAAATTTTATAATTTGTCGTCTTGTCACCTATATGAAATGATATGATTTTAACCCCCAAAACTTTGTTCCAAGAAGGGATATGTAATATAACTAATGACAGAGCCATAACGTGTTTGTGATAACCATGTAACAATGTTGTTTCTACTTATGTGATTTGCCAGATATGAAAAACTTGAACGAAAAAAAAAGCATTTCATACTTTTCAACTTTCATCTTCCCACACCAAGCAGCAGACAGACAGACATTGAATTAGTTTTGACATAATTGTTTAACATTGATTGAGAAACAAGTTCTGACAACTTATAACTTCATGGGAACTACACCAGTACTTGCATCGAATGTGTGGGCCAATGAAAAATCCCTAAGTTGACACCCATTCCCGGGTTTCAATATCAGGACCTTACAGTTAGGAGGATGACGCTGCTCTACTTCACAGCCACAGACACCACACAGTGTAAAATATTGAATTCAACCCCTAATTAGCAGATTTGTTGCTACTGGGTCTTTAATAAACAATTGACTTTATTTCACAGATGAGTAGAGTTCCTGGCTATGAACAGAGACTTAAAGCACTTGTGTTTAAGGGGAACTTTCAAGAGAAAATTGATGAAATGAAGGAGGTATGAGAGAATTCTATAGAAAAGGGACAGTAACCCTCTCAACTCTATGAAAAGCATTGTTAGATCATCTTCTTTAGATATGTTGTGTTGAATTCATTCACACAAGATGATCTTACCATTACCTTTCTTTACTTAACTCATTACCAAATGACAAAATTTTTGGCTGGTCCAAATTGAAAGCACTTGCAGATGAAAAAATAAAAGTGACAGAAAAATTGAAATTTGTTTTGTGACGTGTAGAAAATATTTTCTTCCCTTCCTAAAACAAATTTCAATGCTTTAGTTACATCTATTTTGTCATCTGCAAATGTTTTCAGTTTGGACCAATCCTAAATTTTGTTGTTTGGTAAAGTATTAAATTATGGGATTTGTCAACATTTGGTCTCAGTAACACTTTTTTCAGGGAATTATAAGTGCAAAAACAGTATGCCAAAATATTTTGTAACGATTTTGCCATGCATTTGATTTAGATCCTTAAATTATGGTCTCTCAGAATTAGAAGCATGTTAATGTATTCTAACATGACATTGGAATTCGGCCATATAAACACAGTTCAATGAAAACGTGGTAAAATTTATGTTATTCTGTATAAAGTGACCTCATTCTGTATAGATTGATGTCATACTGTATTAAGTAAGTTACTAATCTCCATGCGTATTGTTACTTTAACTTATTACCACACAAGAAAAATTTTAGACTGGTCCAAAGTGAAAGCATTTGCAGACAACAAAGTAAAGGTGACTGAAAAATAGAAATTTGTTCTGGGAAGGGTAGAAAACACTATGGGAAAAGGAGAAAATGCTGGTTTCCAGCATTTTCTCCTTTTCCCATAGTATTTTCAAAAGGCTTCTTTCTCAGGGGCGTCAAAAATAGGGATTTGTGTGGTAATGGGTTAAGTATGAACTTCTTTTCCTTTCATCAAGAGTTGGTAATGTTAAAATCGAAATAATCTACTTTCTGTCATGGATTATCATTCAATAAACCACATCATGAGTTATGAGGCACAATGAATAACCTACTCGGGCTGTCACTCACATAAATTATTTATCGTGCCTCATAACTCACAACTTTGTTTTATTGAACAATAAACCATATTAGAAAGATGACTATTTCTTAATTATTCGATAAATACAGGTTGTTTCGACAGGCTGATTGATGTAAATTGATACATGTGTAAATGCATTTGTTTCAGCACTTGAATTCCATCAGGAAGGCATCTTTGGAGTTGAGACACAGTAAGAAACTGTCAAAAATTCTTGAGGTTTGTATATCATTAAACATTACTTTGTAAATATGTGACCCATCATGCAAAAAGGGACAATCTGGGAATTCTCTACATCAATTAGATTAAAACAGATCAACGAAAGTGCAGGTCATTTTAAGTTGATAATTAAAAAATTATTGTATAACAAGATGCAATTACCACCTTTCATACAGAGAATGTCATCAACATGAAAAATGTTGGCACAGTCTGACCAGGGTTGACACTTTTCACAGCTCCCAGAAGGTCCCTTTTTGCGTAATGGGTCTCGTATATTTGAGCCATACTCTAGTTAAACAGGGTTTAATTAATCTCTGTACTTTATGCAAAAAAGTTCATCACATCATTATGGATATAAAATCAATTATGCTTAGCAGTGACTGAATACTGAGGTAGAATAGTCCTTCAAAAAGAAAATTTACAAATTTTCAACAAATGTTAACTTGCGCAGACTTGATTCTCTTGTATGTCTAGAGATTGAAGCATTTGACTTCTGTCTTGTTTTAGCCATGGGAAATAACATAAAAATGTAAGGATGATAATGTTTCTGTTGTATGTGTGGACAATGATATACATTTCATTTGACCTTCAGGTCATAAATTATTAGCCATGGGAGATACCATAAACAGTACAGGAGTATCATGATTCTCTTGTATATGTGGACAGTGATACATCTTCTTTGACTTTCAGCTCTTATTAGCCATGGGAAATTACATAAACAATGTAGGACAATAATAATTCTCGTTTATCACATAAAACCTCCCCCGGCAGTGTATTAAACCCATTATTTTTTATCGTGCACTAGTGTATTATCGTTTTTTGTGTCCCGGTTCTGATCAGTTTTCAGTCACGAGTGCATGAAGCCAGAGAAACCAACCACAGTTTGTGCATGAATTTGTACTGTTACGCCCTTTCGGGGAAAAATGACTTCACTGTTGCTAAGACGTATGCACATGGAAAGTTTTTGATTTTCATGTATTATAAAAACTATCTGCTTGTTTGGATATTTTACTGTCTTTCATTCGTTTTATGTGATAAATAGAATCTCACACTCATGTTTATGTATTATCATTTTTATCAAACTCGTTGACCAAAATGTATTTGACGCTCGCCAAGGCTCGCGTCATACAATTTTAGTCAACTCGTTTGATAAAAACGATGATACATGAACACTCATGTAAGATCCTCTATGTATGTATGGACAGTGATATGTTTCATTTGACCTTCAGCTTGTATTTGCCATTCAGAAGTTCCGTAACAGGATGATAATGATTCTCTTGTATGTGTTGGTAATGCTCCAATTTATTTGACTTCCAGCTGATATTAGCCATGGGAAATTACATGAACCAGGGTAATCAGAGAGTGGGAGAAGCAGCTGGGTTTAAAATCAAGTTCCTGTCCCAGGTTTGTAAATAAGTATTGTCTACAGTGAATCATGTAACCTGTATACCTTCCTCTTAAACATGTTATTATCAGGATTAAAGGAATTTTATGTGGCTTTTAACCCTTTCCCAAATGATCCCTGGTTCTCACAATCCTGAGAAAGAAGCTTTTTGAAAACATCATGGGAAAAGGAGAAATTGTTGCTAACCAACATTTTTTCTATTTCCCACAATATTTTCTACCCTGCTGGAAACAAATACCAATCGGGTTTTATTTTGTTATCTGCAGATGCTTTCAATTAAGACAACCCTACAATTTTGTTGTTTTTTAAAGAGTTAACCCATTACTACACAATCCCTACTTTTGACGCCCCTGAGAAAGAAACCTTTAGAAAACATTGTGGGAAAAGGAGAAAATGCGGGTAACCAGCATTTTCTTCTATTCCCACAATGTTTTCTACCCTTCACAAAACAAATTTCAAATTTTCAATCACTTTTATTTTGTCGTCTACAAATGCTTTCGATTTGGACAAGCTTAAAATATTAATTAAGATAATTTATTTCATTTGTTGCCAAAAAACTGTTCTGTTTTTCAGTTGGAAATCACCAAGACAGCTGACAACAAATTGACATTTTTACATGTTCTGGCTGAAGCTGCGCACACAAAGTTTCCAGAGTTGATAGCTGTTGGTGAGGAACTGACCACAGTGCCACTGGCTTCAAAATGTGAGGGTTAATTAGTATAATATTTATAGTGCTTACTTAGAATAACCCATTACCACACAATCCCTACTTTTGACGCCCCTGAGAAAGAAGCCTTTTTGAAAACACTAGGAAAAGGAGAAAATGCTGGTTACCAGCATTTTCTCCTTTTCCCACAGTGTTTTCTACCCTTCCCAGAACAAATTTAAATTTTTCAGTCACCTTTAATTTGTTGTCTGCAAATACTTTCAGTTTGAACCAGTCTAAAATTTTGTCGTGTGGTAAAGAGTTAAGTATTGGAATATACCCTTTACCACAAAATCACGAGTTTTAACGTCCCTTAGGAAAATAGGCCTATGAAAACATTGTGGGAAAAGAAGAAAATGCTGTTAACCAGCATTTTCTTCTTTTCCTACAGTGTTTTCTAGCACTTGAAGCTAGAGCCAGTGTAGGAGTAAGACTTATTGTTTCCTGTGCACAGGCTTTGAAATGGGGAATGTTTAACCCTTTACCACACAGTGCCAACTTTTGACGCTTCTGGAAAAAAAAGCCTTTTGGTAACATTTGACTTCAATTCTGTTGGAACCAATCCACTGAGAACCATGGGAGTGAGCACTGACCAATCACATGACCAAACTTAGGACATCTAGAGCACAAAAATATTTGGAGCTTGGAAATGCAGATGTTGTACTAAGGGTGGGATACAGATGGGCCCATGATTGGTTCCAACAAAATTGAAATCAAACTTTACCTGATCAGGTAAGTTTCATTTAATTTACCAATTCTGTTGGAACTAATCCACAGTATGAGAATCACTGGGGTAATATAGAGTCCAAGCTCCGAAAGAAAAGCCAGTTTGACTGGTAATCACAGTTATTAAAATGTAACAATCCTTATTTATCAAAATTCTGATTGGCTAAACCATTTTGAAATGGCATTTTTTCACACACAACTCCAACACCCCAGAATGCCATAAAAGTCCCTATAAACATTCAGGCAGTTTGTTGATACGAGATGAGCCATCTACCATCTTGTTCAACCTGTCAGTTGTTTACCTGTTCTTTATAGTTGTTTTTGTTATATTTACAGTTTCAAATGTCCTGCTCAACCAAGAGTTACAGGAATTGAGAAAAGTTCTACAGGTGAGAGGAGACCGAATTCAGACAGAATTTTTGTTCAGTTACACATACAACCTTTTGCATTGTTTAGATATATTTTTACACAGAAATAGCATGTAAATTATTTGTCTAGTACAGGAAATTAAATAATGCTGACTTAACTATGAATTTTGAATTATTATATCCCCACAAAATGAATATTTTCAGGGTATACTGGAATCACCCTGTCTGTCAGTGTATCCATCTGTGTGTTTATGAGTCTGTCCGTCTGTGTACAAAATACTAGTAATTTTGTGTTGCAAACTCCTCCTACAGTTTTCCTTCAGTTGTATTGAAATTTTGCGCATACATTGATCATATATTGAAATTTTGCAAGAAGCAGTTTTCAAGTGTCAACTCATCCAGGTTGAGGGATTATCTCCCATTGAACTTGACACTCTTTTCTGTCTGGGGTATTAAGTCACATTCGGTGACCGCTCTAGTTTAGATTTATAGAGATGTTTTTTCTTGATGAATTGTTTTAAGAACAAATAGGCATATTATTGGATAGAATTTTGTTCAAAACAAGAGTAGAATTTCAAATATTTTTTGACCCAGGACATTTCTAATACCTTGGAGAAGTTTGGCACACAGAAGACCAGCCTAGGTGTCAATGACAACTTTCAAGATGTGATGGGTCACTTTATCTCGCATGCCTCGGATGAGATCCAGAGTTTGTTTCGACTGAACGCTAACACCATGGAAGAATTCCAGGCAACCGTTCAGTATTTCGGTGAAGATCCCAAGAAAGTTACAACCACAGAGTTGTTTGGTGTTTTTGCGGACTTTGTGACCAAATTCGAGGTAATCTTTGGGTAGCATGTTAATAACCTTACTCTTTAACTCTATACCAGACAATCCCAACTTCTAATGACCCTGACAAAGAATTTTGAAAACATTGAAGGAAAAGGAGAAAATGCTGGTAACCAGCATTTTCTCCTTTTCCCACAATGTTTTCTCCCTTCCAAAATTTCAATTTTTCAGCAACATTTATTTTGTCATCTGCAAATGCTTTCAATTTGGACCAGTCTTTAAATTTCTCATTTGGTAAAGAGTTAGTAACCATTAAATTCAAGACTTTTTTCAAATTGAAAGCATCTACAGACAACAAATGCACAAGTAAAATTAATGAACCAAAGTTATTTGAAAGGGTAGAAAACATGGTGGGAATAGGCAAAAGAGCTGCTTACTATTTGTCGTCTGCAAATGCTTTATGTCTGGACTAAACTAGAATTCCGTTCCTGGGTTTTCGCGACCCTGGGAAAGAAGGCTTTTGAAAACATCATTGGAAAAGGAGAAAATGCTTGTAACCAGCATTTTCTTCTTTTTCCATTATGTTTTTTTCTATCCTATCACAGACAGAAATTGTCATTTGAGTTGCATTTTATTTGTTGTCTGCAAAATTAATGCTTTTAATTTGGTTGAGTCCAAAATTTTGTGGTTCGGTAAGGAGTTAACTCATTACCAAACGACAATATTTCAGACTGGTCCAAATTGAAAGCATTTGCAGACGACAAAATTAAAGTGACTGAAAATTTGAAATTTGTTTTGTGAAGGATAGAAAACATTGTGGGAAAAGGAGAAAATGCTGGTTACCAGCATTTTCTCCTTTTCCCACAATGTTTTCTAAAGGCTTCTTTCTCAGGGGCGTCAAAAGTAGGGATTGTGTGGTAATAGGTTAAAGCACAAATTAATGAAAGGAACTCTCTCTATGGGGTAGGCAGACCAAGGCATAGCAGTTTTAAAGAGTGTTTGTGGCAGAATAATTCCTGAAATAGTGTACAGTGTAGATTCGGGATCACACTGCAAGATACAGTCTGACCTAGATCTTGCATACAAAATAAAACTGATGCTGTACAATCTTGCTTCTAGGGTTATTTGCTGTGTAATATTTTGGAGAGTGACTTTGGGAAAAAAGGGTATTTTGCATTTCTGTGATGCACCCTGGCCAACAAGTCATCACATAATTATGGATCCATAAAGTCAATTTCATCCAACAACTGCCTGAATCATGAAATAGAATGGCCCTTTGACATCCTGGAAATTTACCACTGACAAAAAGTTTTGACCAGTATGAGGCAGACATAGGTTGATTCTTTTGCAGTTGCATTAACTCTCTACCGAATGAAAACATTTTTTGACTGGTCTAAAGTGAAAGCATTTGCAGATGACAAAATTGATAGGACTCAAAAATTGGAATTTGTTCAGGGAAGGGTGGAAAACATTGTGGGAAAAGGAGAAAATGCTGGTTACCAGCATTTTCTCCTTATCCCGAAATGTTTTCAACAGACTTCTTTAACAGAGTCATGAAAATCTGGGACTGTTTGGTAAAGAGTTATATTTCTTTTTCACAGCGCATAGCCAATATTTTATGACTACCAAAAACTGTTACAAATTATTTAATGAAAATTTTGCAGAAAAGATGTTATTTTTTAACAGTATGGAAATCATTTGAATGTTTGAGAAATGACTAAACATCAACAATGTTATTGGAACATTATCTTATCATGATCTTTCTTCTCAGTGAAATGGCTCTCTCTCTCTTTTTGTAGAAAGCACATCGCCATAACATAATGTACAACAGATACACCTGATTTGATCAGAACTTGGTTGGCAAGGTCAAGCTGGCATGGTCATGTTTTCTTCGAAAGGAACCAATGGGGTTTTCAATGAACAAAGGAAAACTTGTACAGAGTTTGGATACTGTCTGACTAGAAAGAATGGTACAACAAAATGTGAGACCAGGATAAGAGTTTGGGATATTGATACCATGTTTGACCTTTACTGAGAGGTGGCTGCTGCTCTTTGTATGGAGAGTTGGCACTTCTTCACAGGTTGGTCTTTGTGGTAGATTGTTGGTGTAAAAGTTAGCTAGTTCAAGACTTTAAAGACAATTTACCAGGCTGCTGATGTATTATCATGTAACAATTAGATGAATAGAATATATATAGCTGGGCCGCTGTCATTTCTGGTTCCAATTAGATATATAGTCTGTGTATGTGTATACACATTGTACATGTAGCTAGCTACTGAAATAATTTCATGTAACAGATGTGTAGAAAGTATATAGCTGGGCTGGTGTAACTTCATGTAACAAGAGATATTAAGAATATACCGGTAGATACATCGAATACCTAGCTGGCTGCTGAAGTAATTTCATGTAACAGTTAGATATGAAGAATGTATATAATTGGGCTGCAGTAATTTCATGTAACAAGAGATATGTAGAATATACATACATTCATTGTATATATAGCTGGCTGCTGAAGTATTTTCATGTAACAGATATGAAGAATGTATATAATTAGGCTGCTGTAATTTCATGTAACATTTAGATGTATAGAATGTATATAAAAGTAGCTGGCCACTGAAGTAATTTCATGTAACAATTAGATGTATAGATCAGAGCTCCAGATAAGAGGGAGTGATGGTATTGTAAATCCATTATTCTCGTTCAAACCCTATGTTGTGGGTACTCATTAGAATCATCTCGATGAGATGATCCTGATGAGTACCCACAACACAGGGTTTAATGGAGAATTATTAATATTTTCAATTTTGAAATCAAAATCACACCCTCTATCTGGAGCTCTGTATAGAATGTTAATATGAGTAGCTGGCTGCTGAAGTAATATCATAAAACATCTGTATATATTTTTTTTCAGCTTGGCTGCCAAAATGATTTTGTTCCAAGATTTAAATGGATATTTGTATAAAATGTATTGAAAATATAAAATGTACACAGTTATTGAAGTGATTTAATGCAATTGGAGTGTGTATAGAATGCCATTTAGAAACCGAGGGACTGAAGTGATTTCATGTAACAAAAGAGATTGCATCCAGTGACCAGTCAGTTGTATAAATGTATATTGCCGTGTTGGTGAAGAGATAGGATGTGAGTTATGACTTGGCGATGGAGTTTAGCTTTGTCATTACTGAATAAGTAAATTGCATTTTCTCAATGGCTACAATTGCAAATTCTCTACAAGATCAAAAGAGGCTTGGTTCATCATGCAGTGCTCTTGTTTTTAGCTCCATTGGCTGAAGGCCAGCAAACTTATGTCATGGCCCGGTGTTCGGTGTGTGTCCACCTATGTGTGTGCATGCATCAACTTTTATTTCAAACATCTTCTTTTCTGAAACTATCCTTCCAAATTTGATGAAACTTCACAGAAATGATCCTGTCATGGTCCTCTTCAGAACTGATCGGAAGAATTTGATTCCTTCAAAAATTCTGGTTGCTATGGCAACAAAACTGAAAAAAATAACATTTTTAAGTATCTTCTCTGAAACCACAAGGCCCAGGGCTACTGAATTTGGCATCTAGCTTTATCTAATGGACCTTTAACAAGTTTCTTCATATTATAGGCCTGGGTCAAAATTGGCTCTATTTCATGGATCACAAGTTTAAGATAGGCTTCCTTATATAGTCACTTCAATTTTAACATTAATCAAGGGAAATAACTCTTTATAAAGGATACTATTTACCTCTCTTAAATTGTTAAACTGCAGTGATACATGATTAGTGCTACATATTTAATTTTTTTGATAGAAAATATTCAGTTTTCCGGAAGAGTGATTTATTTTGATGCTAATAGTTATAAGTGGAATATTGAATTCAAAGTAATATTTTTATCATTCATGTTCTTTTTCAAAGAACTTGCCTTTCATGCTAAAAAATAAACCTGCTTGTATTGCCTGACAGAGTTCATTGTTTTCGTAGGCCCTTTTTTTTAAGGTCACGAACACTTCAATTTGTGTGGTAAAGGGTTAGAAAGCCAGTGGAGCAATACAGAGCCACCATAGTCCTCTTGTCTTAGTTATCATCTGCGTCTGCTTATAATTTAGACAAGTCTACAATGTTTGTGGTTGGGTAGAGAGTTAAATGCACAATGTACTCGTTGTTTAATGTACATGTAATTTTCCATTTACCACACAATCCCGGTTTTTAATACCCTGTGAAAGAAGTCTGTTGAAAATATTGCGGAAAAAGAATAAAATGCTGGTAACCAGCATTTTCTCCTATAATCTTTTCTTCCCTGCTAATAACAAATTTAAACTCATAAAGTCATATTTATTTTGTTGTCTGCAAATACTTTCAATTTTGACCAGTCTAAAATGTTGTCGTTTGTTAACTCATTACCACACAATCCCTACTTTTGACGCCCCTGAGAAAGAAGCCTTTTGAAAACACTTTGGGAAAAGGAGAAAATGCTGGTAACCAGCATTTTCTCCTTTTCCCATAGTGTTTTCTATCCTTCCCAGAAATAATTTCTATTTTTTAGTCACCTTTATTTTGTCGTCTGCAAATGCTTTCAATATGGACCAGTCTAAAATTTTGTTGTTTGGTTAGGAGTTATGTCATAGTTATTTGAAAGTTGTTGTCAATGTTAATATTAAAGGATCATAATTGTTTAATGGTTGGTAAATATCAATATATCGCCTGTTGCTTATTTGTTGTTTATTATATTTTATCATAGATCACTGTTGTTGAATGTATGGGGCACGATGTGCAACTTTTTGTTGAATAAAATAGTATTTTATTTAATGTTTTTTGCAAGTTATTTCGTACATTTCAGTCTCGGGACAAACGTTTTGAATCGAGCGGAAATTTGATATTTTTATATTCTGCGTACTGTTTCAGAACTAAAAGTTAAACCAGTACCTGACATGTATATCTCCTGTAACCCAAGCCTGGCTGGGTAGATTATTGGACGAAGGGATAAATCAACACGATCAATACACATATTTACTTGAATAGTAAATATTATAATAGAACAAATTGATTTTTTTACGCGACATATTAAGTGGAAAAACCTAACCTGACACAGCTAAATAGTAGTATGAAGAGCGACTATCGTGTTTGTGCCAGAAAACATAAATTTAAGCTAGTTATTCTGGGACTACTTTTTGTACTTTGTTTATTTCTCAGAGGGAGCCACTTAAAAGGTGTGTATACAGTCATTTCCCTAGTGTGTTAGTTATTTAAAATGGTTCCAATTACATGTACTCGTATTATTGGAAATGCTACAAGATCTACTAATATTATTAAAATCGACAAAATGTTTGTTGATATTGCAGATTACTCGATACTATTCGGACTGCAGTTCTGCCGTTTACATCAGTTTTTCATGTTTTCGGTTCTCACAGTACGTTTCGGTTCAAAACTTTGATCATCTTTGATCACTGGCAGTAAATCTCACATGTCTCCATAGAAATAAGAATTCGAACACACGTGCATATGATAGAGAACGCACAATGTTAAGGCAATGTATTAAATAGCATTTGACAGACCATTGCATGCCTCGGTCACATTTTTGGTCAGAAATACGGAACAGATCTAGTTGTAGCCATTCTTAAACGATAACCAGTAAAATGGCTTGCTTGTTTGCAATGGGGACGCACCAGTTGGGTAATCTGATGGTACAACGCTAACTGTTTCAAATGAATCAGTAACTTATGTTAAAGTTTCATGTTTAAATAAGTTTTGCTTGTTTGGAGAAAGAAGAAAGAGTCTAATTGAGGATAGACTATTATTGCTCAATTATTACTTTAATTCTTTGCCAGACGACAGAATTCTTGACCTGCCTAAATTGAAAGCATTTGCAGACGACAAAATAAACGAATCGTAAGTGAAAATTTGCTTTTTGAAGGATAGAAAACATTGTGGTAAAAGAAAAAAATGCTGGATCTACTGACCAATATTTTCTTTTTCTATCACAGTATTTTTAAAAGGTTTCTACTTTAGCTTCGTTAAAACTCGGGAGTGAAGGATTAAGGGCCAAAGGGAAACCGGAAGTTACTTGTTTGACTAACTTCCTCCTTAAGATAACTCTTTTTTTTTTCCCATCTTGTGATTATTTTCTTTTTTGTCGTCTGCTGCAATTGTTTTTAGGATGTTATCATTTCATATCATTTCAGCTACATAACTCCATACTAGATTACAAAATTTAGGGATTTACCCATTACTACACAATCCCTACTTTTGACGCTCCTGGAAAAGAAGCCTTTTGAAAACATTGTGGGAAAAGGAGAAAATGCTGGTAACCAGCGTTTTCTCCTTTTCCCACAATATTTTCTACCCTTTAGAAAACAGATTTTAAAATTTCAGTCAGTTTTATTTTGTCGTCTGCAAATGCTTTTGATTTGGACAAGTCTAAAATAATTTCGACTAGTAATGAGTTAACTAAATAGAAAGCAATTGCATAGTACTAGATCTAGTCTGTCTTCTGCAATTGCTTGTACCTAATGTTACTCGAAATATAAAACTTGTCTCCGTAATTGGGTAGAAACCACTGTGGCTTCCATCATTTTCTTCTTACCCCCACAATATTTTCAAATATCTACTTCATCAGGGTCTCTAAAACTCTTGGCTTGTTTGGTACATATTTAATTGAGTATTGCACACATATTTAGTGGGCCTATTGCAAATTATGTTATGTTGGCTTAGTTTTATCATTTTGCCATCTAATACCATCATCATCATCATCGCCATTTTTATGATGATCCTCTTTCACAGAATAAGATTTGGAAGGAAATTAAGAATATTTTGTGAATACGGAACCACCGTATTCACCAACCATTTTAAATGTCATTCCATTTTTTCTCAGTCTAAATTTAAAAAAGTAACACTATTTCTGATTGGCTTAGCCAAACTAAACCAATCAAAAGTTGTGTTACTTTGAATTCAGACAATTACAGTGATAGAAGTCGAAAATGTTTTTAAGAATGCTTCCGTGAATACAGGTGACGGAACAGATCGAAATGACATTCCAACAACTCTTTGCGGACAGAATCACAAACAAGTCGTTGAAAACACGCAGCAACAAAATGTCGACTTCATCAAGACGTATACATTCCCGAATGATGTCATATCAAACTTCCGGGACTATTTTGGCCTGGCGGAAGAGGTTGTGCCACATACGTCACGTGATGTACCCGTCATAGGAACGGCAGCGTCATCCAATCATTTTACAGAATCTCTGCTCATGTTAGAAAACATACAGCGGAAGTTATTCCAACGATATGGAGATCTTAGAGTATATTACTATGATCTCGGGCTCACAAGTTGGCAAAGAAACAGGGTACGTGAAGAATATTCGGTATTTTTACCATTTATTGAATATAAATTCAAATTTTAACTTATGACAGTGGTGTTTTCAAATATAGGGAGCGTAACAGTCCGAGGATATCCGTTTGGAACAATCTTTATATTGCTTCATAAACGTTAAAAGAGGCATTCGGAAATTTGTGTAAAGTGTCGTATCGGATAAGCCTGCGCTGTCCGCGCAAGCTAATCCGAAACGACACTTCCATATCACGGAGATGCAATAGACCCTCGGGGCGGAGGAGTGGGGGGAGTGGGTGTATTGACGATCTGCAGGTACTGACTTTACCAAGGGTATTCTTGACGAAAAAAGCCGGAAAATGCCGATTTAGATAAGAATACCTAATTCATCTAATTTTAGATCAAGGAGTACCCCAGGGTTGAACTACGCCATTTTCCATTCTCAGATTTCCCAGAACACATTGGCAGACTAAGTGGGTATGCCTGGAAACCCCTAATTATACAGGTAAAAAAATAATTTCGTAGCAAGTACGAATTTAACCCTAATCCTGCTGAATAACTAAAATTAGATTTTAAACTTGAAATTATGAATCCAAATATTACTATTTCGAAGTAACAAGAAAAGTCAACAGTTTGGGAATAATCTCTCCTCATCGGACAGTGTAGATCAAAGATCAGACTGCACATTCTGTGCAGTCTGATCTTGATCTACACTGTCCGCAAAAAGTCATTAGGTCGCGCTATGCAGCCAGCCTATGGGTTAATTTCCACACAATCCCGATTTCAACTGACCGTGGCAGAGATTGCCGTTGCAAACCATGTGGGAAAAGGAGAAAATTCTGGTAACCATCATTTTTTCCCTTTCCCACAATTTTTTCCTACCCTTCCCAAAAACAAATTTCAATTTTTTGGTTCACTTTATTTTGTAGTCTGCAAATGCTTTCAACATCTACTGATCTGAAATTTACTGGTAACCAGCATTTTCTTTTTTCCCCACTATGTTTTCTATACCTTTGCCAAAAATAAACTGGTAACCAGCATTTTCTCCTTTTCCCACAGTGTTTCCTACCATTTCCGAATCAAACCGTTCAATTTTTGATTTTTTTTTTTGTGACTGCGAATGCTTTCAATTTTGACTTGTCCAAAATTTTGTCGTTTGGTGAAGAGTTAAACCAACTTTTCACAGAGTTTGACCATTTTTTTTTTTCAATTTCCTTTTTGTCAAGATTATTTTCTTGGCTACAATTTATTGGGGGAAAAATGTTCGTCAGTACCTTTAATTTGTTACCCAAATACTTTCCATTTTGTTCTATTATATCTTACAGATGTTACTTCGAGAATTAGGGTTCGTAATGTGGATGGACGCATCAGTAAGGTTTACAAACTCGAACCAAGATCGGTTGTTTCAAGCAGCCAAGAATAATGGCGTTATTTACAGACCCGGCTTTTATAATCTCGTTGTTCATACGGACTACGACACATTTTTATTTTTGAGTGAAGACACGTGTTTATTTCAACATCAAAACGAGGTCGAGGCGAATATGATTCTAATATACAGAACGCAATTTACAAATGATTTTTTCATGAAGCCACTTGTACTGTGTGCACTTTCGTTCGGTTGTATGGTAACAAAACGTTCACACAGGATGCTCGACTGTACTGACAAAACGAATCCGCACTCATGTCACCGGTTTGACCAATCAGTATTCAGCATTTTGATATCGAGGCTGTACAGATCTGAGAGGACCAATCAGGTTACAGAGTATTCGGAGATCCATCTTTGTCGAGGCATCGAAGTTTCAATTCTCGGGGAAACGATAAATCGCTTGATTGTAGAATTTGTTTACTGGTTAACTTCAACCCCTGATATTTGTTTTGAGTGAAGTTTTGGAAATCTATCCAAAGGTGGAGCATCTCGTGTTAGTATCAACGCGTCTGGACCCGAATCCCAGGAAGGGCCCCAGATCCCTGTACCCCCTTCAAGTACATGTATCTAATACCTTGAGAAAGCAACTATAAAGGAGATAAGTTGTATTTCTGTTGCATGTAATACCTTGAAGACCGCGGTATCTTTGCATTATGAAGCACATACAGTGAAAACAGTCAGCATTAAAGACAGCATAAATGCAGTTCTTAAATTTCCTTAATATTTAAATATTTACCACACAATCCCAGTTTTTACCGAACCAGACATATATGGAAGCATATAAAAACATTGTAGGAAAAGGAGAAAATGCTGGTAACCAGCACTTTCTTCCTTTCCCGCAATGTTTCCAACCCTTTTCAACAACCAATGTCAATATTTTAGTCACTTTTATCTTGTCGTATATGCTTGTCGTATATGCTTTTTTTTGTTTGGTAAAGAATTTATATAAAGTATTCCAACTTACAGAAATGAAGTTTAGCGTTTTAATGCCATATCGGTTTTGGTATCTTTGCTTCCATCTTTTGATTATTCACTAATTTGCTGAAGTAAATAAATCCGCAACTACTGATTACTTGTTTCTGTGCCACCAAATACATGCGTGACTTGAGGAATCAGTAGTAGTAAGGACGAAAATCTAATGTGATAGATATCAGAAGTTTGTATAGAGTTATCTCCCTTGATCCAGAACTAGAATTGCTAAGTTTAAGTTTAAACTGGAATTGCTAGTACCATGTTTGGATTAACTCTTTACCACACTATGACGACTTTTGACGACCCTTGGACAAAAGTCTTTTGACAACATTGTGGGAAAAGGAGAAAATGCTGGTAACCAGCATTTTCTCCTTTTCCCACAACGTTGTCTGTCTTATCAATAAACAGTTGCACCATTTTAGCCATATTGAAATTGTCGTCTGCAAATGCTTGCAATTTGAAAAGGGCTAAAATTATCGTCTGATAAAGGGTTCTAACAAGGAATTTGGTAGTAAAAGAGGAGAAAATGTTGGTAACCAGCATTTTCTCTTTTTCCCGCAATGTTTTCCACTCTTCTAAGGTCAAGTTTCAGTTTTTGATTGACATTTATTTTGTCGTCTGCAAATGCTGTCAGTTCGGACCAGTCTAAAATATTTTCGTTTGGTAAAGAGTAAGGAGGTTAAGTTTTTGCTATTGTTTACAAAACAACAGTGTTTATTGTTCACCTACTTATTGTACAACTATCATACTGTCGTCTGCCACACTGACCTTAAATATTTAACCCTCTACCAAACAGTCCAAAGTTTTAACGGTCCTGAGAAAGCATGTGTTTTGAAAAGCATTGTGAGAAAAGGAGAATATGCTGTCAACAAGCAGTTTCTCCTTTTCCAACTGTGTTTTTTCCCTAACAAGAACAGAAGATGTCATTTGAGCTACATTTAATTTGTCTTTTTTAATTGCTTTGAATTTGGCAGAGTTTGAAATTTTGTCGTTTTGTAAAGAGTTAAATCTTTACCAATAAGGAGTTTTAACAGCACTGATAAAGCAGACCTTTTTGATCCGGACTCGAACCGCACTGGATTCACTTGGCTTCTCGTGGGAGTGTCCTTGGGTAAAGCACCATTGAGCCCCAGCCTAGTACTGATAAAACTCAGAAAATACATGAATTATGTGAACTACAGTAAAACCTTGTTATTCCGAGTCTCGAACATTCGAGAACCCTGCATTTTTCGAGAAAAGCCGAAAGTCTCGGCAAGAACTTTACTCTATTGCACCAAAAGTAGCTCGGTAATTTGAAGTCTCGATGGGTCGATAATTCGAACACTGATGTGTGACCCCGCCACATAATTAAAATAATGTTAAAAGCGGCGTAAACACGATATAACCAATTAAATCAAAAGGTTCCATTTGTACGGTCACCAAAAGCGTGTCAATGACTGAGAGCAAACATGCTTTTATTTACGAACAGCAAAAGAAGTCCATTACTGAAGGCTCTTCTGCCGCGTAATTTTTGTATTATAAGCCAGACTGCTGCGTAAAACTTTGAATGAAATACCGGTCAGCGAAATCGTAACATTATTATTTAACCTTACCGAACGAATTTTGAAACTGATAATACGTAAACAAAGTTTGGCACACTGGTTCACATTTAACCCTTTGGCTACGAATTGCGATTTAAGGACCTTTGGCGGACAGTGTAGATCAAGATCAGACTGCATACAACGTGCAGTCTGATCTTAGATCTACACTGTCCGATAAGGAGAATCTTTTCCCCCCAAAAATACCATTGAATTAGGAAAATCGGGGTTCTTTACCTATCGATCTGGAAGTCTTGTTTCGCTTTTTTTTGTTGGATAAGTATGAAGTTCACTGGGTTAAACCATTACCACTCAATCCCTACTTTTGACGCCCCTGAGAAAGAAGCCTTTTGAAAACACTGCGGGAAAAGGAGAAAATGCTGGTAACCAGCATTTTCTCCTTTTCCCACAGTTTTTTCTACCCTTCCCAGAACAAATTTCAATTTTTCATTCACCTTTATTTTGTTGTCTGCAAATGCTTTCAATTTGAACCAGTTAAAATTTTGTCGAGTGCTAATGAGTTATACAGGGATGGTCTGACTGTGTATTTGTCTGTAGTTTGATTTTATCCTTTACCAGGCGACAAATCTCTAGATTTGTCCAAATTAAAAGCATTGTCTCCCACTAGATGGCATTCTACAAATACACAACTATCTAATTTGGGCATTCTGGGAACCAGGGATCGTATGTATACATGTATATACAATTCCTGTGGGAACAGAACCAGGCTACTTTTCTACGCGACAACCGTTACCTTGAATTTCAAACTAAAATACACGATTACTCAACTATACCTGGTGCGACGCATTCAGCCATGATCAGCTAAATTATTATAGTTTAGAGAAATCTGGAGATAAAAAACAGGCCTGATATCTCCTCAAACGTATTGATAATAGCTATTTTCTCCATTGCTACTTTTTAGCGCGTATTACTACAATCCACCCCCCCCCCCACACACACACACATCACAAAAAAAAATTGGGGATGTGATGCGTCTTAGAATGCAGACAGGTCGAATCTTCGAGAAGATGACATGCGTAGACAACGAATTAAAAGTACTCATAAACGGCAACTGACGACATATACTATATTACATTTTGTTTTCGAACGGACAGTTTTTAGCTCCACTCGCCAAAGGCCAGCGAGCTTATGTCATGGCCCGGTGTCCGTCGTGTGTCCGTGCGTCCGGTCGTTCGTCCGTTCGTGCGTTAACTTTTATTTCAAACATCTTCTTCTCTGAAACTACCCGTCCAAATTTGATGAAACTTTACAGAAATGATCCTGCCACGGTCCTCTTTAGAACTTCTTGACAGAATTTGATTCCTTTGAAAACTGTCGTTGCCATACCAGCATTTCCAAAAATCTTCATTTCGGAAACCAAAATGCCCAGGGCTACTGAATTTGGCATGTAGCTTTATCTAATGGACCTTTAACAAGTTTCTTCATATTATAGGCCTGGGGTCAAAATTGGCTCGATTCCAGGGATCACACGTTTAACATATAGTCACTTCAATTTTAACATTTATCAAGGGAAATAACTTTTTTTTAAAATAAAGGATAAGGTTTGTCACTATTTACCTCCCTTGATTATCAAACTGCAGTCATACAGGATTGGTGCTAGATTTTAAGATTTTTGATAGAAAATATTCTGTTTTCAGGGAGAGTGATTCATTTTGATGCTAATAGTTATGCTCACATGAGTGGAATAATAAACTCATAGTGAGGTTTCTATCATTCAGGTTTTTTTTTTCTAGAACTTTACCTTTCATGCCAATGAATTAACCTAATTGTATTGCCTGACAGCTTTCATTGTTTTCGAAGGCCCTCTTTTTCGGGGTCATGAGCTCTTTAAATTTGTGTGGTAAAGGGTTAAAAAGCCAGTTGAGCGATACAGGGCCATTCTGGCCCTCTTGTTTAAAACGTTGCACAAACAAAGCCCATCATGTAGTCAGTTCAACAGGAACCAGCATTTTCTCCTTTTCCCACAATGTTTTTTAAAGGCTTCTTTCTCAGGGTCATCAAAGGTAGGGATTGTGTGGTAAAGGGTAAACCCTTTCCCAAACAATCCCTGGTTTTTACGGGTCTGGAATAGTAGCCTTTTGAAAACATTGTGGGAAAAGGAGAAAATGCTGGTAACCAGCATTTTCTCCTTTTCCCACAATGTTTTTAACCCTATCATGGACAGAAATCATCTTTTCAGCAAGAGTTGAATTGTCGTCTGCAAATGCTTTCAATTTGGTCTGGTTCAAGAATTTGTCGTTTGGGAAAAGGTTAAGCAACTTAAAAATAATGTAAATGGTATAACAAAGGTACAGTGTACTCACCTTTGGCCGATTTTGATTTGATAATGCGCCAGTTGGCACAAATTCCTTCTTCGAGCCTTACTGGTTACAACATAAATAGAGTCGTAAGGCACGACAAATTTAACGCTTAACCCTTTCCCAAACAAGCCCTGGTTTTTACGTGTCTGCAGTTAAAGTCTTTTGAAAACACTATGGGAAAAGGAGAAATTGCTCGTAACGAGCAATTTCTCCTTTTCCCACAGTGTTTTCTACCCTTTTTGAGAACTTTCTGCCATTTTCTCCAAATCTAAAATTGTCGTCTGCAAACTCTTGCGGTTTGGAAGGGTCCAAAATTTGTCGTTTGGGAAAGGGTTAAGCTGCCAAGTACGACTCACTGACCGTTTGTGGACTGTGTAGATCAAGATCAGATTGCACAGAACGTGCAGTCTGATCTTGGATCTGCACAGTCCCTGAGGGAAAGCGGACATTGGCTTAAAAAGAATATTGTGCGGAGCACTGTTAACCATTTACCACATAATGATGACTTTTAACGCCCCTGAGGAAGAAGCCTTTTAAACACATTGTGGGAAGAGGAGAATATGCTGGTAACCAGCATTTTCTCTTTTTTCCACAAAGTTTTCTACTCTATCAAAAAAATTGCCCCATTGGAGCCACTATGAAACTGCTGTTTGCAAATACTTTCAGTTTTGATAGGTCTAAAATGTTGCCGTTTGGTAAAGGGAGACTCCAGGAAAGGACGGATAGGTGCACTTCCCGCTGTTATATAACTGATATAACGTTTATAACGGCGTTAAACACCATACACTCGTCAATCAATCAATCAATCAATTAGTCAGTGTAACCTGTCCGATAAGAAGATAGGTATCCCTCAAGAGTACCTTTGCATGTTTGGTGCGGTCTGAGATTAATTCTACACTGTCCGATACGAACATATTTTCTCTAAAATCTACCTTCACGTCATTCTGTATCAATTAGATTGTGGCTGTTCCTTGTCTCCGCCCTTGGATATTTTATGAATGAAAATAACGTGTCAATGCATGGTTATAAACATGGTGCATATCTAAATTCATTCTTTTTTTTTTGTCGTTTAAAAGGGAGGATTATAGGAGCTGATATGAATTGGTTTTTGAGATAAACATTTATTAAACGAGTCTACAAAAAAAAAAACGTTATTAAGGGTGCCTTTGGCGAGCTTAATAACATTTTAATATTACTGTATCAAAAGAATAATAGTCTAAAATGTGTTGAGGCATACATGTTTCGTGTGTAGTGAAATTTACATGAAGCCTATGCGCTTACTTTGACAGGTGTATTACGAACGAAAAGTAGTTCCTAAGAAACTTACATACATTTATATTGTTTTGAGTCTAAAAGTAATTACATGTAAATTAATAACTTTATCGTGATTACGAATTTTGACCACTAATATCCATCAGGTAACAAGGTCAGCAATGTTTTAAAAATGAAGCGTATAATTACAGAGTGTTGACCAAATAAAGCGCTATTTTCTTATCTCATACGTACGTATGAGACAAGAAAATTCGTAATGGCTGTGTTACATTGAAAATAAGGAGAGTTATGTGATAAAATAAAATGATTAATCATGAATAAAAATGAATAACTGTTTATTCAAACGTTCTTATGCTGTATACCCGTATAATAGCTGCAATAATGACGTCATAAATGATGTGCATAACAGACAGGTAATCGGTGTAATTAGGGACATTGTTAACCACGGTGATTGGACCTAAAAGCTGTGATATTCTTTTGAGCCTTTTCTGCATTTTCAGACTGTTTTATTATTATTATTATTCTAAATCCGTTTTATTCAATTTCCATTACAAAACCATTTCATAACGTTTTTTTTTTTTTTTCATATAAGCATTACTCATATTCTTTCAAGCTAGTTTATTTTCCTTTCACTCTTTCTTGGGCGATAAATGACCCTAGATGTCGATTCGTCATATCGTCGGTTTACTTCCAAAACCTCGTAACTACAGCTTGTAAAAAGCCGAGTAGTTACGAGGTTTTGGAAGTAAACCGACGGTATACTGTAAAACTTTTCATTCATTCATTCATTCATTCATTCAGGAAGGAAGGAACCCTAGATTTCGATGCGCCATATAATATACCATTCATTCGCACTGAAATGAAATGAAGCTTACATTTTTGACAAAAAGATTTGAAAATATTTCGGTCTTAGGATCCGTGTTCTTTCGAACTTTAAAAACAAAGCTTCTCAAAACATTTCAGAAAAAAAAAGCAAAATACTGTTAACCAACACGTTATCGTTTGTTACACTATTTCCACTTTTGTCAATGTACAAATCAGGTCGTTTTAGTCACATTGAATTTTTCTAACATAGCACTGAGCGGTCATAGTATCACAGTTATGCATAAATTAATCTCCCTCCATACCTTCGCCAACCAAATACTGTCCCGTAACAACAGATCCAAGTGATTCCATAGATACTCAACATGGTGATTAAGATGCAAAGACCTGCTCCAATAAAAGCGAGAGCAGAATTCGCTTCCTCGTGTGGTTCGCAGAACTGTCTAACGTCTATTTCCTTCACTTGATTATTGTTTCTCGAATTGAACTTGACGTCTGCACCTGCGCAAGCGGCACCGGAAATGATGGCAAATACGGCAGCCAAAATGGAGAAAGTAATAAGCGCCACGCTCACTACAAATTGTCCGACAATCTGAAATGGTTCAAAAAACCCCAGATTTTTTTTAAACCCTTATCCTGATATAAAACTTAACTCTTTACCAAACGACCAAATTTTAGACTGGTCCAAACTGACAGCACTTGTACAGAACCGGACTACTTTTCTACGCGACAATCGTTACTTTGAATTTCAAACTTAAATAAACGTTTACTCAATAAAACGCTACATGGTGCGATTCCGTCAGCTAGTAGTTTAGAGATATCTGGAGCTAAAACAGGTCTGATTTTTCCTCAAACGTATATTGATAAAAGCCATTTTCTCCACTGCTACTTTATCTAGCGCGTATTACTACAATCTCCGCAATATTGGGGAGAGTGATGCATCATATACGACAAGTCGAATCTTCGAAGAATATGACATGCGCAGACGACGGTCGGTTTCAGGGACGCCATTGATCGAGATAACCTTCGTTATCGTACGTGTATATTCGAACTAGGCCTTCGAGAACGTCACGTGATAACATTGTGTCTCATTAGTGCTACACAGAACTTCTGTTTACACTTCCAATAGTATGTTGTCGGAGAGTAAGATTGCTCATTCTAAATATGTTTTCTTAGTTAGATGTAGTAAACTCCTTCTTTATTTATGAAAATTGAATAAACGAAGATCAGCCTGTGTCGTCGTTTTCTTTACAAGGTCGATAACCTTACGTTTTTTAAGCCTACAATAGGGACAAAACGGTCAAGTGAATGAAAGTTTTGTTTCAAAGCCTTGAGTGATCACGTGGTGTTTACATCCCCATTACGTCAGTGTGGAGATTTACGACGAAAAATCGGCTAATCGTTCGCGATCATCGATGTAAACAAACAGATAATGCCGCATGGTAGGATCTGTTCTAGTTTCAAAATAATTTTTTCTGCTTTTGTCTGAAACTTTTACAAACTGCACCTTTACGTATTGTGCAAGTCATGACAATGGCCATATTTTGAATTCTTATTCAACATATTCAATTACTTAGATTTTAACCAAACTTGGTAAATGGAGGAAAAGCGAACAAAATCTCACGTCACACCACTTTTCGGACGAACTGGAATGGGCCGTGGCTGGTGGGAACGTGATATAAACGAGGGTTAGAAGAATGATATAGATAGAATTATTTCTTTGTTGTGCAAAAATAAAAATTCATTTATGTCGTGAACATCAAACGGTACTATTTCGATGCTTTCACGATTAAAAAAAAATTCCGCTAATGATACGTGTACTGGAAACAAAAAGGGTAACTTACATAACATTTAATGGAATTCGGAATGTCCACATTTGTCTCGGATATTGATTTCAGTCCCTTTCTTCCAGCCACAAAACACAACAATCCCGTAATAATGTGCTGTAAATTAAATTAACGGTGAATTTAAATATCAGGAATGAAGGAATGAGGGAGAAAACGAAGGAAGGAAAGAAGGGAGGAAGGAAGGAAGAAAATAAACACAGATGTCGATGCGCCATATACCACCATTCATTCATTCATTCATTCATTCATTAACTAATGAATGATAACGTCATGTACGTGACGTTCAGGCGCGAAAAAATAAGCCAATGAAGACATACAGGATCTGACGTGAGTTGGCTTTTGAGATAAGATTTTATTAAAGGAGTCTACGGAAATGTTATTAAGCGGACCTTTGGCGAGCTTGATAACTTTTTCCTTGACGAGCTTAATAACATCTTATAAAATCAATGAAGTACGAGTACGTACAAAATGACGTCAAAAATGACGTCACACAAATGTGATATCAAATGTGTGTAAGATAAGAAAATTCGTAATGGGTATATTACAGTGAAAACAATGGAGGTTATGTGATAAATATAGGATCTGATATGAGTGGGCTTTTGAGATAAGTTTTTATTAAACGAATCTAGGGAAATGTTATTAAGCGAGCCTTTGACAAGCTTGATAACGTTTTCCTTGACGAGTTAAATAAAATCTTATCTCAAACGCCCAAAAATGTCAGATTCTTTTTATCACATAAGATATTTCACAAAATATAGATCAGATGATGGAAAAACATTCATAAATGTATCTGCGCTATTTTCTATGAGGCCCATTCACTTGTATGACATGCGTACAAAGTGACGTCAAAAATGACGTCACACTTGTGTAAATGTGATATCAAACGTGTATAAGATATAGAGGATATTTGTTTTTTTCGGTGAAAGATCGAAATTTATTTCATCGAGTGGACACCATCGGTAATATTTTCACGAGTGGCGCAGCCACGAGTGAAAATATTACCGATGGTGTTCACGAGATGAAATAAATTTCGATCTTACACCGAAAAAAAACAAATATTCTATTTATTTTATGCTTTTAACCCTTTATGGGAGGAGCTTTAATATCAAAATTCAGTATGGTTCTTTTTCCTTATTCCCCGTGGCGTACCCCTCCCGCATAGCAACGTTACGTCAAGCGCGTGAAATGTAAGGTATATGACGTCATATTTCCCATCTAGTTGTTAGGCACGCGCAATTTACCTAGGCAACAAGAACGTGAAAATCGGTATTTTCACTGGTGGTACCAGTGTAAGATCGAAAAATATTTTCACTGCCAATTCTCGATATCCTACCGGAAAGCATGAAATAAAAGAAAATTCGTAATGGGTATATTATAGGGAAAACAAGGGAAGTTATGTGATAAAAGCATTTCTCTGTTTTTGAACTTGTTTCTCTTTGATCAAGTGATCTTATATTGAAAGTAGAACTGTAAATCGAGGGATGAATGCGTCTTTGTTGTTTTTTTTTTTTTAAGAGAGAGATTAAAAAAAAAAACTCCTCATTTCTGTGAAAAGCACTGTAAAATCCTCTTGTTAAGATACGTTATGTTGAATTGTGTGTATAAATTCAACACAACATATCTGATGACAATAAGAGAGTCATTATTGATCCATTACGTACAGCAGCTGACAGCCTCATAAGGTATGATCTGGTCTTATGACATCTAGAAAACTGATCAACAGCAAAACGATTCGACCCAGGTCATCTTGTTCGGACTGCGCTGGCTGACCCTGGTAGACAGAATTTGAAAATGCATCAAGCCCCCTTTCCACATGGCAGGCTCATTTGTATAGTCAATTTATGATATTTACAATTTTACCTGTGTGCAAATAAGTTGTGATCGTTACCCAAACAGGTACAATCTGGGAATTCCGCACATCAATTAAATGAAAACAGATCAAAGATACCATATATTACCAATATTCCAACCAGAAGGACGCCAAAATTGAACACCGGAAATCCTATGTTTGATGACGCAAGTACCAGCGTAGCAACACCTGTAGCGGTCGTCAGAACTGCCAAAATGAGGTTGACCACGCCCACATTCCGAAGCTTTCTTAGTCCGTCTTTTCTCTTTAGGTAAACCTCTCTAGGATCTGTGGATGTACAAAAGATCTGTAAACAACTAAAAAATATACAGATATGATTCTACGTTTCTGCGGTCGACATAACATCGGTTTAATTCCAAAACCTCGTAACTACAGTTTGTAACAACAAGACAACAGGTTTTGGAAGTAAACCGACAATAATTTGCATTTTTTTTTGGGGGGGGGGGGGGGCAATTCAATGTCGTAAACGGTGAATTCAAATATAAGGCTTTTGTAATAAAGCTTCACAAAGTTCAAAATATTTGATCCAATCTCTGTGAAAAAGAAGTTCTAATGCAAATACCTAAGCTTCGATTCAGGCCAGCCTTCGCAGTCCGTGCAGAAAGACCCGAGTCGAAACTCTTTGTTATTGATAAATCTTCTGCCTGTCACAGTGATAAATCTACCTCACAAAATGGAATGTTGGGATCCATAATTCTATGAGGACTTGGTAAGTATAATAAATCACAGAGATGCATGAAACTCGCACTCCCTTTTTGTGGTATTTGTCGAAGACAATACTACTAAGAGTTCAATATTAAATTTTGAAGACCGTATAAAGCCGAAGGAAATAAAGCCATTTATATTCAATTTTTCTCTGGCAAATGATTTTTTTGCAGTACTCAGATATGTAATTGGATATGGAATTTTAAAATACACTAGGTGAGGCCATCAATCGTGGAAATACTAATTTTTTTTTTTTGAAAATAGCTTTACTCGCTCATAGCCTTCTATTGCAATAATGCAAACTTTGTCTACCGATCGCTTAGTCCTGCACTTTTTCATTCCAAAACCAGTTCGTCCCATGGCTTGTTCGTCCAATGATTGAGCACTATTCCATTTGATTGGGCATGAATACTCATAGATCGAAATAATTGATTATAATGTTGGGAATTAAATGCTAACGATCAAAGATTTTTCAATATCAGAGTTTTCAGGTACAAATTAATTTTGTCTGATATATTTACGTGATCTCTCTCACTATCCATCATGTTTCCTACTGCCAAGGGACGTTACTCCTGACTCCTCCTAATGATCAAAGGGAGACCACCAATACACAAATAATCTTAACTTTATCATGAGTTCTTTCCTTTCAACAAAAAAGGTTTTCATTTGCTGAGTAGGTTGACTTTCAAGCCAACATTTGAATCATATTTCTCTTTCCATTCAAATTATTAATTCCACTCAATGGCTTCCTTGACAAATACCACTTCAGCGTTCTTAATGCTTTGATATTTCCCGGAACGCTGTTCATACTACTGAGAAAGTTTTTGTAGCGACGTGTAACATTGTTCCACTACTGAGACTTTTGAATACAAGCTCTGAGGAGGTAATTTCGTGCGGTATGCCTGAATTAAATTGTGAACCTGTGTGCGTAAGAACCATTCGCTGTATATATGACAGTAGGAAATATATTTATATGCCTACCAATCTATTCAGCATAAAGGTCCGTATCAGGTTAACCCTTTCCAAACAACAAAATTTTGGACAAAATTGAGAAGGTCTGTAGAACAGAAATTAAATGTACCATTCATGATGATTTATGTCTTTGATAGGGTAGAAAACATAGTGGAAAAAGGAGAAAATGCTGGTTACCAGCATTTTCTCCTTTTCCCACCATGTTTTCAAAAGGACTCTTCTCCTGGGTCGTAAAAATCAGGATTGTTTTGGGGAGAGGTTAAATGAAGTAGGCAATTTCTTGAACGCGATCTACACAAGCCGAGCAGGTTATGTTTTGGTCTTTTACGAAACCACCAAAACAGTGTCTAGCATGGATAATACATGGACCAACGGCACGTTATTATTGTGAGAAAGTGTCACTCACCTGATTGTTGCTGTTGGATTCCCATCTGGTAAACATTTTGAAACACTGTATACTGAACATTCTGAACATTCTGGGATTCATACCCAGTATTTTGCTGCTGATGAAATCTCCCGAATTGGGTATTTGAGTCTATAGAGGCAACAGGTGTGGCATACCCACTTGGATAATTTCCAAACTGTTCACTGCCACCATAGTTGCTGCCTTTGAACTCCATTACACCTGACAGGTGGGATACAATATTCGTTTATCTCTTTCCATACTAAAGACGACACCAGAAACTTTTGTGGACAATGTAGATCAAAATCAGACTGCAAAGAACGTGCATTCTGATCTTTGATCTAATCTATTCACTGCTTTGTTCTAGATTATGACCGAACAGTAGCTCTTTTTTTTAGCCTTTGAGAAAATGCAAATTATTGATTTATTTAGTAGTGAAAGACTTAAACCTGGTGTGTGACGTTCAGCTCGGCATGTATAGAAAAGAAAAATAAATTGAACCAAAGAGCATGTATCCTCCTGTCCTTCACATGAATTACGACATAAGTAATAAAATAATGTCCATTCTTTTTTTCCCGTAAAAATATCGGTCGAAGAATTCAGCGAGCCGTGGCAAATTGCTCAATACGTGCGTAGTGCAAAAAAAAAAAAACTGTAGTAAATAACAGTTTCACAGTTCATGAAATGAAGCACCCCTCACCCATCCCCCTCCTTTCCCTGCGAATCCACATTCCAGTCCAAATATGTAGACGTATACATGACTTTTTACCCTTCAGCATTACTCTACCGGATATAATAGTTGTCACAAGTTAAAGAAATCAAAACATGTCAAAATGGTTCCTTATTGCAAATACTAGAGAGGGTACCAACAGTAACAAGGAGCTCGATGGCCCTGTCTGCAGTACCGCTGACTTTGGCAACCATGAACAGGGCATATTAGATATTAATTAAAAGAAAAAAATACAGTAAAGTCATGAATAGGAAAGATGAGAAAGACAAAGGGGGTCTGGTTTTGATTCACACAAAAATTTTAAAAGATTTCAAAGAACTGCTGAACCCCAAAACATGGAACGCTAAGTTATCTTTTATGATGTTTGCTATATAAACGTTGCACATATTATCAGTTTATTTCTTATTTTATAGTTTGACCTCTGGATTAAGCAACAGGGTAACTCGAGCGCTCGAGGACTTTAACGTCGGAATTCAGATTGCGTTGCGTTCCTATGTGGAAAATAAAGCAATTAGTCCGTACATAATCGGATACTTCAATCCGAACTTTAAAAGATTCGTATATTCGCTATTGTGTGACTGGATAATCTTTTCTCGTCGGGAAAATCTTTTTTTTTTTTTAGACTTTTCTCGTCGGGAAAATCTTGACAACAGACAATTTGGTTTCGTTTTCTTTTGCGAGGAATCTAAATAAAAAGCCGGAGTGACTTTGTTTGGAAGAAGAAGCTAAGTAGTAGTTTACCACGTTACTTCAGAATACCTGAATAACATTTCTCCTCCTTCATTCATAAATGACGTTATTCTGTTCGGATAAGTCTTTTCCTAAGGTATTCCTACCCTGAAGCGGAACATCAATTTACGCTGTAATTTTACTCCAGAAAATACGTTGTCTTCGCATGTCATATTCTTCGAAGATTCGACTGTCTTATATGACGCATCACTACTAGCCCCGAAAGCGGGCTGACTGTAATATTACGCTCTATAAAGTAGCAATGTTGAAAATAGCTTTTACGTATCAATACGTTTGAGGAGAAATGAGACCTGCTTTAGCAACAGATTTCTCTAAACTGGTGATCATAGTTGAGTGAATTGCACGAGGTAGCGTTTTATTCATCTTCGCAAGCCAAGTTTACGATCACTACGTGAATCTTACCTTGGCGGATTGAGCTTGATTTTTACAACCCCCCGATACGCCTTTTCATTGGATGCAGCCAGCTCTAGCTGCATCGAATAAAATCGCTCGTAGCATTTCATCTTTGATAAAAATAGAACACGGTCTCTACCTTTCGAATAATAGGTAAAACATGGAAACCCACGTGAATGTCTGCTTATCGCTTCATGTGTATTCGTAAGCAGTTTGTAAAACGATATTTCATTTGCTTTTAGAAACATGATGTAAAGGGGAGTAATAACCAGTATCCAATAGAGGGCGCATCACAGGACTCTCGAAATCGGGCGCAATCAGCCAAGGTAAGATCCACGTAGTGATCGTAAACTTGGCTCGCGAAGATGCGTTTTATTAGGTAAACCTTTTCTTTGTTAAATTCAAAGTAACGGTTGTCGCGTAGGAAAGTGGTTCGGTTCTGTATTCAGGATGCCCATATCAGATAGATTAGTATTTATAGAATGCCATCTAGCGGGAGATAATGCCAGAAAATACGATATCATTGAAAATCATGAACAATGTAGCATTTTAATCGAGCCAATTTTGGGAGTTTTGCCATCATAGAATTATCATTTTCAATTCTAAAAACACTCTCAATTCAATGGGATATTATTATTACCTCCCTTTACAAAAAAATAATAAAGGTATGAATAGAAACTTTTGATTAAGACATTCAAGAAATTCTAAGCAGAGTGTTTAGAACCACTGAATCACTACAAATTCTCATTTATCTAAGATTAACAAAAAATGTGCCATTTTGACCAGACGCTTTAGAGGAGAAAAGCCTTAAATGTTTAACTATTATTTACCCACATGTATCAGAGTGCAAATTACACTGACCCACTGAATTTAAAGCCCAAGAACTCAAGGCATTGCAGAAAAAGATAGTTAATGATATAACAGGAAGAATATAAAAACAAATCAGGCAGTTGTGGTTCTATAGCAGAAAATAACATTTTACACAAGTTCACTTGAAAGCAATTGCAAACCGTAAATTAAATGTGACTCAGAAGATGAAATTTGGCTGTCATAGGGTAGAATACATAAGCAGCATAAGAGAAAAATCCTGCTAATCAGCTTTTTTCCCCTTTTCCCACAGTGTTTTCATAAGTCTTCTTGTTCGGGGTCGTCAAAATTCGGGACCGTTTGGTGAAGAAAATGATATGTGTAATGAAGATTAAGCTGTAAAAAACAATCGGAGACAAAAGACAGTTACTTCTTTGATAACTCTCCGCTCTACCTACTAGGTCCTGAATAAGGTATTACTTGTTTTTTTCTTTTTTTTTTTATCCTTGACATCCTTGCATTATTTAGAAATGTACAGGTTTAAATATCTCCATTAAAATTTATCAAACCACAAATTTAATCATCTTGATGCTTTTAAATAGTACGCTAAATGGTGTGTGAAATTCGATTTACAAATGTTATGAAGACTACATATACATCATAAGTAAAATGATATTAATCGCAACACTCTTATAAAGCCAAGGATAAAAAATAAAGAAACTTAAATATAAGGCCCCAGCTGCAATTTGGTTACCTCAACAACTTTGACTTAAAGCACAGAATCTCTGCCATCCCAATTTGAACTTGTCCACTTTCAAAGCAATAGGCTGTACAAGATGTCATTGATAAGGTACATGATGCTTGCTTATATGCAAGTTAAGTGACCTATATGCAAATCAGACTCATATTACTGATTGCTACTCCGCTAGGTGACTTGTAGCAAATCCCAGCTACACAAACCCTCACTGGCCAGGGAACCTTTCTCATTCCCTCCAGTCATTCATTATTTAGATCATTGTGGATGCAAAACTGATATGTTAAACTGTTGTGTAACGTCTTGTATATTTACCCTTAACCACATAACCCCGAGTTTTCACATAAATGGGGAAGAAACCCTTTGAAAACAATGCGGGAAAAGAAAGAAGAAAATGCTGGTTACAAGCATTTTCCCCTTTTTCTCATGTTATTTTCAACCCTTTTAAAATATGTTTTCATCAATTTAGTCAATTTAACTTTATCGTCTTGAACAGCTTTTAATGTGGAGGGCCTTAAAATGTTTCGTTTTGTAAAAAGTTAAATAGTTGACTATTGCATCCTGTGCTGTTAACCCTTTACCACACAATGACAGCTTTTAACGCCCCTGAGGAATAAGCCTTTTGAAATCATTGTAGGAAAAGGAGAAAATGCTGGTAACCAGCAGTTTCTCCTTGTCCCACAACGTTTTCTACTCTATCAAATCAAAAGTGCACCATTTGAGCCACTTTGAAATTGCCATCTGCAAATGCTTTCAATTTGGATAGGTCTAAAATTTTGCTGTGTGGTAGCGGGTTAATTAACTGTATAATCCAAGTTAATCATCAACCTACTAAAAGACGTAAAATAAAACTGTCTTGCGGATGGTGAAAGCATGAATAGTGTTATTTCAAAGTTATATTTTTGAAAAAAAAAAAAAAATCCATTATCGGTTAGTATAGATCCAAGACCTGATTATTCAGACTGTGTAGCCTGATCTTGTTCTACACTGTCTGTCTGCTCCTCTGTCCAGACAGACATCTTTTAAAATCCATGATGAAAATTGGTGAAATATTATTCATGTATTCCTCACGATAGTCCACCGATAAAGATTCTTTTTTCATTTGATGTCGTTTCGTCGGAAAAGGAGGTTTGATATATATTTCCATTATGGACTGATATCTCTTTAACTTTTGGACAAAATTTTATGAAACTTCATATTCATTTTGTTTGTCATTGGTCACAGACAATCTTATTTATTTTATCTTTTCAAATGCTATGCTATAGAAATAACTAAAATGCCAGGTGCACATGCAAAATACAATTTACCTTTTATCTGTTTCTTTCTAAAGATGTCTTTTTAGGCAGCAGATTTCATCTAAACAAAATAACCCGTTTTAAATTGAAAGTTAACAAACTGAAGTTTTTCGTAATATTTTTTGTTTAGAGAAGAAAATAGTCAAGAGCGTCGGGTAAAGTCAATGGATTGCACTGCATTTGAATTGAACCGGATTGGATTTAATGACCAGAATGAAGTGATGGACCTGGAACGGACTCAGAAACCAAATATGACAATATTTCTTCAGTCTGGTAAAAATAATCAATAAAGATTTACATTTATCTTAGCCACTTACTAGTTTCAAATTCGCTAGTCTGTCAGTACTTTCAGTACTTTGATTTTACTTTCGGTCTGAGAGTTTTGTTTCGCTTTATTTTCGGATAAGTCACTGAAAGGTGGCCCGTCAGATTTTGGGACGAAATTTTTACAAAATACAAACAATCGCATGACAAACTTAACACGTAAGTTGTTTACTGCGATTCACAGACCGTTTGCGGACTGTGTAGATCAAGATCAGACAGCACAGAACGTGCAGTCTGATCTTGCAATTACACACTCCGTGTGGGAAAGCAGCCATCAGCTTAAAAAGAATATTTTGAGAAGCTCTGTTAAAAGAGACTCCAGGAAAGTACAGATAGGTGCACTGCCCGCCGTAATATAACTGATTTAACGTTTAAAACGGCGTTTAACACCATACAAAAAAATCAACTTACACTGTCCAATAAAGAGATAGTTATCCTTCATCATTTCATGCTTTCCGGTAGGATATCGAGAAATAGCAGTGAAAATATTTGTCGATCTTACACTGTTACCACCAGTGAAAATACCGATTTTCACGTTCTTGTTGCCTAAGTAAATTGCGCGTGCATCACAACCAGATGAGAAATATGACGTCATATACCTTACATTTCTCGCGCTTGACGTAATATTGTAATGCGTTGCTATGCTGGAGGGGTACGCCACGGGGAATAACGGCAAAGAACTGTACTGGATTTTTATAAAGATCCTCCTAGAAAGGGTTAAAAGCATGAAATAAATAGAATATTTATCTTTTACGGTGAAAGATCGAAATTAATTTCATCTCATGAACACCATCAGTAATATTTTCAGATGGTGCCTACTCGATGAAATAAATTTCGATCTCTCACCGAAAAAAAAACAAATACCCTCTATTTATTTCATGCTTTCCGGTAGGATATCGAGAAATAGCAGTGAAAATATTTGTCGATCTTACACTGGTACCACCAGTGAAAATACCGATTTTCACGTTCTTGTTGCCTAGCTTAATTGCGCGTGCCTCACAACCATATAGGAAATATGACGTCATATACCTTACATTTCTCGCGCTTGACGTAATATTGTAATGCATTGCTATGCAGGAGGGGTACGCCACGGGGAATAACGAAAAAGAACTGTACTGGATTTTGATAAAGCTCCTCCCAGAAAGGGTTAAAATCATGAAATAATTAGAATATTTGTGAAAGATCGAAATTTATTTCATCTCGTGAACACCATCGGTAATATTTTCACTCGTGGCTGCGCAAATCGTGAAAATATTACCGATGGTTAATTTAATTTCCATTACAGAATCATTTCATAACATTTTTTTCATACACTCATGACTCATATTCTTTCAAGCTAATTCATTTTCCTTTCATTCTATCTTGCGCGCTAAATGACCCCAGGTGTGAAAATATTACCGATGGTGTCCACTCAATGAAATAAATTTCGATCTTTCACCGAAAAGAACAAATATCCTCTATAGAATACCTCTGCATGTTCTGTGCGGTCAGGGTCTGTATTTACAAACTATTCTTGAGACTATTCTTAGTGTTATTCTCTAAGGTTTTCTAAATTTGTAAGTAACACAACTTCTGATTGGCTAAACCGAATGGTTTAGCAAATCAGAAGTTGTGTTGCTTACAAATGTAGAAAATTCTGGAGAATAAGACAATTAACGTTCTTAAGAATGGTTGGTGAATACAGGCCCTAATCTTAAATCTACATTGTCCGATACAAAGATATTTTGCATAAAAATCTACCTTCACGCCATTCGTTATGAAGTAGGTCGCGCGTGGCTGTTTCATGTCTCCGCCCTTGGATATTTTATCGATGAAAGTCACGTGTCGATGCATGATTATAAACATGATGCATATCTAAATTAATTCTTTTTTCTGTCGTTTGAAAAGGAGAAATATAGGATCTGATATGAGTTGACTTTTGAAATAAAAAAATATTAAACGAGTATACAAAAACTGTTAGTAAGCGAGTCTTTAGCTTTTTATCTCAAAAGCCAACGAGTGTTAGTTTTTTTATCACATTATTTTATCATGAGATTTACAGTCTAAAACATATTAACCCTTTCACAAAAGACAAACTTTTGGACTGGACCAAATTGAAAACATTTGCAGACGACAATTCAACTCTTGCTGAAAAGATTATTTCTGTATATGATAGGGTAGAAAACATGGTGGGATAGAAAACATGGTCGTTACCAGCATTTTCTCCTTTTCCGACAATGTTTTCAAAAGCCTATTATTCCAGACCGGTTAAAACCAGGGATTGTTTGGGAAAGGGTTAAGTAGTGAGATGTACATAAAACCAGTGCACTTACTTTGACATGTGCACTACGAACGAGAAATAGTTTCGAAGAAACTTGCATATATTTATTTTGTTTTGAGTGACTGAATTATCAACTTTATATGGATTAAGAATTATGACCACTAATAACATCAGGAGACCAGGTCAGCAATGTTTTAGAAATGAAGCATATAATTGCAGAGTGTTGACCATAGAAAGCACTATTTTCATATCTCACACGTGTGTGAGACAAGAAAATTGGTAATGGCTGTGTTACATTAAAAATAAGAAGAGTTATGTGATAAAATAAAATGATTAATCGTGAATAAAAATGAATAAGTGTTTATTCAAAGGTTCATATATTGTATATAATAGCTGCAATAATGACGTCATAAAAGATGTGCATAACAGACAGGCTATCGGGAAATTACCCTATTAAGTTGTATACATGTCTAAATTATTCCCTTCTGTTTTAAAACAGAGAACTGTGTCTTCTTGTGATAAGTACAACATTATATCCGGTGCTCAGTTTGGTTTTAGAAAGGGTAAATCTATAGTAGACGCCTTTTTTGCATTAAATACAGTTGTACAAAGCTTTTTGAATAATAACAAAGGCATCTTTGCGAGCCAAGGTTACGATCACTACGTGGATCTTACCTTGGCTGATAGAGCCCGATTTCGAGATTCCCGCGACACACTGTCAGTTATTTCAAGAAGTGGATGAGAATGTCCTAAAAATTTTTCTAGGTATATTAAAGAAGCTTTTTATGTCAGAAATGTTCAAATTAATGTAACAAATATTACCTAGTTATTATTTATCTATTTATTGTATATTCATTATACGTTCCAATTTTTTAGCATAAAGCTTTTGTTTACAATAGTCTTACTATAGTCCTGAATTAAATCTTCCTTCAAATTAGAGCTCTCCTAAACCAGCATCTAAACCAGCATCTAAAAATTTTCTGTCTTTGTTTTTTTTCTTTAAGTGTATATGTGTATATGTACATGTGTATGTGTGTAGGCAGGTATGCACACGTATATGTGTGTGTATATATATATATATATATACGTAGAGATGTGTGTGTAGGTATGTGCATGCATATATATACATGTGCATGTATGTTTATGTATATGAATATATCTATGTTTGCACATGTGCGTATGCATATGTGTATACGTATATGTATAGATATTAGTATGATTAGATGACACAGAAGCACGTGACAATTGTTATTATTACCTTTTAGCATTGTATTGGAATAAGACGATGTATATTATGTACGAGTCCGAATAAGATTATGTTCTGTTCTGTTCTCTTCTGTTCGGTGTAATCAGGGACATTGCTTACCTCAAGGTGACTGGACCTACAGGCTGTGATATTCTTTTGAGATATTCTTATGATCATTCTATATCGGTTAATTTAATTTCCATTACAGAATCATTTCATAACATTATTTTTCATACACTCATTACTCATATTCTTTCAAGCTAATTCATTTTCCTTTCATTCTATCTTGCGCGCTAAATGACCCCAGATGTCCATTCATTCAGTCATTCATTCGTTCGTTCGTTCGTTCGTTTGTTCCTTCGCTCTTTTATTGAAATGAAATGAAGCTTACATTTTTTACAAAAAGATTTGAAACTTTTTCAGTCTAGGGATCCATGTTCTTTTGATCTTGAAGACAAAGCTCTTGAAAACATTTCAAGAAACAATCAAAATACTGTTAACTCTTCTCCAAACAATCCCCACTTTTGACTACCCTGAGAAAGAAGCCTTTGGAAAACATTGTTGGCAAAGGAGAAAATGCTGGTAACAGCATTTTCTCCTTTTCCCACAATGTTTTCTACCCTTCCCAAATCAAATTTTAATTTTTGAGTCACATCGATTTTCTCGTCTGCAAATCCTTTCAATTTAGACTAGTCTAAAATTTTATCGTTCGGTAAAGAGTTAACCAGCACTGTATTGTTTGTCACATCATTGCCACTTATGTCAAAATACAAAATTGCGCCATTTTAGTCACAATGGATTTTTCTAACACAGCACCAGGCGCTCAGTCATAGTATCACAGTTATGCATAAATTAATCTCCCTCCATACCTTCTCCAACCAAATACTATCCCGTAACAACAGATCCAAGTGATTTCATGGATATTCAACATGATGATTGAGATACAAAAACCTCCTCCAATAAAAGCGAGAACAGAATTCGCTTCCCCGTGTGGTTCGCAGAACTGTCTAATGTCTATTTCCTTCACTTGATTACTATACGTATTGCTAGAAGTGAACTTGACTTCTGCGACTGCGCAAACGGCAACCAAAAAGATGGCAAATACGGCAGCCAAAATGGAGAAAGTAATAAGCACAAGGCTCACTATAAATTGTCCGACGATCTGAAATGGTAAAAAAAAAACAAGATTTTTTAAAACCTTTATCCTGCTATAAAACTTAAGTCTTTACCGATCGACAAAATTTTAGACTGGTCCAAATAGAAAGCACTTGCAGACGACAAAATAAACGCAAGTCAAAAATTGAGATTTGTTCCCAGCGGAGTAGAACATGGTGGGAAAAGGACAAAATACTGGTTAAAAGCATTTTCTTCTTTTTTTCGTAATGTTTTGAAAAGGCATATATCTCAGGGTCGTTAAAACGAAGGGTTGTTTGGTAAAGATTTAAACGGTATTTTCAATTCGATGGTAAAACAATCAAAGGACTGAAAGTCCTGAAAAGCGGATTTGTTGAACAGTTTAAGCTATGTTTTGTTGGAACCAAACAAATTTCTATTTATTTCATGCTTTCTGGTAGAATATCGAGAATTATCGGTGAAAATAGTTTTTGATATGCTACGGGTACGACCTGTGAAAATATCGATTTTTATATTTTAGTTCCCTAGGTGAAATGCGCGTGACTGCACAACCAGATGGAAATATGACGTTATTTACCGTACATTTCTCGCGCTTCACGTGATATTATAATGTGTGTTGCTATGCGGAGGAGGAAGGCCACGGGGAATAACTGAAAACAACTGTACTGGATTTTGATAACGTTCCTCCTAGAAGGGGGTAATAAGCATGATTACGGTGAAAGATTTTTTTTTTTTCATCTCGTGAACAACATCGGTAATATTTTACCGATGATGTTCACTCGATGAAATAAATTTCTTTCTTTCACCGAAAAAAACAAATATCCTCTATTTATTCATCTGTAATCAGTAGCAAAAAGTAGGTCAAAAGCAAGCACATTTAGCTACGCCGAAAAAGTGGCGGGGACACAAATAATCTAGTAATTACATGATTTTTGATCACGTGACAATAAGGCTTTATTTCATACTTTGCGCTATTTATAGGGAAACATTTGTGAATTATGATTTGATAATTTTTTCAGTTTCGACCAGTGCATTTACCGATAGTTAAATTCACTAGTAAAGACAGACCGAGAGCTCCCCTATATTTTGTAAGTCTCCACAAAAAATGGGTTAGAAACATGCTAACGTTACAGGCCTACATTTAAATACAAAATTTGTTGTGTTTCTTTGTTTTTCAGTGAAAGATCGAAGTTTATTTCATTACGTGAACATCATACGGTACTATTTCGACTCGTGGCTATGCGCCTACAATCAAAATATTAAAGTATGATGTTCACGAGATGAAATATTTTCCAATCTTTCAAACACACACACACACAAAAATCCTCTACTGTAAATCTTACCCTGGTGATATGAGTACAGTAAACAAAACGTGTCACTTACATAATATTTGACAGTAATTGGAATGTCCAAATTTGTCTCAGGTATTAAATTCAGTCCCTTTCTTCCAGCCATAAGATACAACAATCCCGTTATAACCTGCTGTAAAATAAAATAACAATGAACTCAAATAGAAGGAAGGACGGAAGAAGGGAGTGAGGTAGGGAAGGAAGGAAGGAAGGAAGGAAGGAAGGAGGGAGGGAGAGAGGAAGGAAGCCTAGATGTCGATGCGCCATATCACACCATTCATTCATTTCTTCATCATTTAGCCGCAGAAAAAAAATCAGTCAATAAAGACAAACATTTCTCTGTTTTTGAACTTGTTTTCCTTTGATCAAGTGATCAAATATTGAAAGTAGAACTGTAAATCGAGGGATGAATGCGTCTTTGTTTTTTAGAGAGAGATTAAAAAAAAAACTCATCATTTCTGTGAAAAGCACTGTAAAATCCTGTTGTTAAGGTAAGTTATGTTGAATTGTGTGTATAAATTCAACAGAACATATCTGATGACAATAAGAGGGTCATTATTGATCCATTGCGTATAGCAGCTGACAGCCTCATAAGGCATAAACTAGTCTTATGACATCTAGAAAACTGATCAACAGCAAAACGATTCGACCCAGGTCATCCTGTTCGGATTGCGCAGGCTGACCCTGGTCGACAGATTTCGAAGATGCATCAAGCCCCCTTTCCACATGGCATGGCTCATTTGTATTGTCAGTTTATGATATTATCAATGTTACCTGTGTGCAAATCATTTGTGACCGTCACCAAAATAAGGACAATCTGGGAATTCCGTGCATCAATTACTAGTAATTGAAAACAGATCAAAGATACAATTAATGCGCATATATTACCAATACTACAACCAGAAGGACGCCAAAATTGAACACCGGAAATCCTATGTTTGATGACGGAAGTACGAGCGTAGCAACACCTATAGCGGTCATCAGAACTGCCAAAATAAGGTTGACCACGCCCACATTCCACAGCTTCGTTAGTCCGTCTTTTCTTTTCAAGTAAACCTCTCTAGGATCTGTGGATGTACAAAAGATGTGTAAACAACTAAAGAATATACAGATATAATTCTACGTTTCTGCAGTCGACATAACGTCGGTTTACTTCCATAACTTCGTAAGTACAGCTTGTAACAAGCTGTAGTCAGGTGGCTTTAGAAGTAAACCGACAATAATTTGCAATCTCTTTGGGGGGAAAGTAATTCAAGGTCACAAACGGTGAATTCAAATAAAAGGCTTTTGTAATAAAGCTTCACAAAGTTCAAAATATTTTATCCAATCTCTGTGCAAGAGAAGTTCTAATGCAAATACATAAGTTTCAATTCAGGCCAGCCTTCGCAGTCCGTGCAGAAAGACCCGAGTCGAAACTTTTTGTTATTGATAATTCTTCTGAATATCACAGTGATAAATCTACCGCACAAAATGGAATGTTGGGATCCACAATTTTATGAGGACTTGGCAGGTATAATAAATCACAGAGATGCATGAAGATAATACCACTATGAGTTCAGTAATGAATTTTGAAGACCATGTATAGTATTTTGTGCAAAGCCGAAGGACATAAACCATTTATATTCAATTTTTCTCTCGCAAATGATTTTTTTGCAGCACTCAGATATGTAATTAGATATGGAATGTTAAAATACACTAGATGAGGCCATCAATCGTGGAAATACTATTTTTCTTTTTTTATTATTAAAAATAGCTTTACTCGCTCATAGCCTTCTTTTGTCGCAATAATACAAATTTCGTTTACCGATCGCTTAGTCCTGCACATTTTCGTTCCAAAACCAGTTCGCCCCATTGGCTTGTTCGTCCTTTGATTAAGCACTATTCTATTAGATTGGGCATGAATATTCAGAGATCGAAATAATTGATTATAATGTTGGGAATTAAATGCTAACGATCAAAGATTTTTCAAAATCAGAGTTTTCAGGTACAAATTTAATTTTGTTCGATATATTTACATGGTTTCTCCCACTATCCATCATGTTTCCTACTGATCAAAGGGAGACCACCAATACACAAATAATCTTAACTTTGTCATGAGTTCTTTCCTTTAAACCAAAAAGGTTTTCAGTTGCTGAGTAGGTTGACTTTCAGGCAAATATTTGAATCATATTTATCTTTCAAATTATTAATTCCACGCAATGGCTTCCTTGACAAATATCACTTCAGCGTTCTTAACGCTTTGATTTTTCCCGGAACGCTGTTTATACTACTGAGAAAGCTTTTGTAGCGACGTGTAACATTGTTCCACTACTGAGGTTTTTGAATACAAGCTCTAAGGAGGTCATTTCATGCGATATGCCAGATTTAAATTGTGAACCTGTATACGTAAGTACCGTCTCCTTATATATGACAGTCGGAAATATATTCATGTGCCTACTAATATATTCAACATAAAGGTACAGATCAGGTTAACCCTTTCCCAAACAACTATTACCAGCATTTTCTCCTTTTCCCACCATGTTTTCAAAAGGACTCTTCTCCTGGGTCGTAAAAACCAGGATTTGTTTGGGGAAATGAAGTAGGCAATTTCTTGAATACGATCTACACAAGCCGAGCAAGTTATGTTTTGGTCTTTTACGAAACCACCAAAACAGTGTCTAGAATGGATGAAACATGGACCAACGACACGTTATTATTGTGAAAAATTTTCACTCACCTGATTGTGGCTGTTGGAATCCCATCTGGTAAACATTTTGAAACACTGTATTTTGAAAATTCTGAACATTCTGGGATTCATACCCAGTATTTTGCTGCTGATGAAATCTCCCGAATTGGGTATTTGAGTCTATAGAGGCAACAGGTGTGGCATACCCACTTGGATAATTTCCAAACTGTTCACTGCCACCACAGTTGCTGCCTTTAAACTCCATTACACCTGACAGGTGGGATACAATATTCATTTATCTCTTTCCATACTAAAGACGACACCAGAAACTTTTGTGGACAATGTAGAGCAAAATCAGACTGCAAAGAACGTGCATTCTGATCTTTGATCTAATCTATTCACTGCTTTGTTCTAAATTATGACAGAACTGTAGCTCTTTTTTTTTAGCCTTTGAGAAAATGCAATTTATTGATTTATTTAGTAGTGAAAGATAAACCTGGTATGTGACGTTCAGCTCGGCACGTATAGAAGAGAAAAATGAATTGAACCAAGAAAATAGCATGTATCCTCCTGTCCTTCACATGAATTACGACATAAGTAATAATTCTTCCCCCCCCCCCATAAAAGCAGCGGGCCGTGGCAAATTGCTAAATACACGCGACGTGCAAAAAAACTGTGGTAAATAACAGTTTCTCAGTTCATGAAATGAAGTCCCCCCCCACCCATCCCCCTCCTTTCTCCGCGAATCCACATTCCAGTCCACATATGTAGACGTATACATGATTTTTTACCCTCAGGATTACTCTACCGGATATTTAAGTTGTCACAGTGAAAGAAATCAAAGCATGTCAAAATGGTTCCTTATTGCAAATACCAGAGAGGGTACCAACAGTAACAAGGAACTCGATGGCCCTGTCTGCAGTACCGCTGACGTTGACAACCATGAACGGGGCATATTAGATATTAATTAAGAGAAAAAATATAGTATAGTCATGAATAGGAAAGATTAGAAAAACAAAGATAAAGGGTCTAGTTTTGATCAACACAAAAATTTTAAAAGGTTTCAAAGAACTGCTGAACCCCAAAACATATGAACGCTAAGTAACTTTTATGATGTTTGCTGTATAAGCGTTGCACATATTATCAGTTTTATTCCTTATTTTATAGTTTGACCTCTGGATTAAGCAACAGAGTAACTCGAGCACTCAGGAGTTTAACACGGGAATTCAAACTGCGTTGTGTTCCTATTTGGTAAATAAATTCTGACTACAGACAGTTTGGTTTCGTTTTCTTTTTGTGAGGAATCTAAATAAAACGCCGACGTGACTTTGTTTGGGAGTTGAAACTAAGCAGTTGTTTACCACGTTACTTGAGAACACTTGAGCAACAGTTCTCCTCCTTCATTCTATGTAAATGACGTCATTCGGTTCCGATGAGTCTTTTTTTAAGCTATTCCTACCATGAAGCGGAACATTAATTTAAGCTGTAATTTTACTCGAGAAAATATGATATCATTAAAAATCATGGACAAGCATTTTGATCGAGCCAATTTTGGAAGTTTTGCCATCATAGAATTATCATTTCAAATTCTAAAAACACTCTCAATTTAAAGGGATATTATTATTACCTCTGTTTATAAAAAAAAAGTAATACAGGTATGAACAGAAACTTTTCTTTAAAACATTCAAGAAATTCTGAGCAGAGTGTTTAGGACCATTGAATCACTATAAATTCTCATTTATCTAAGATCAACAAAAAATGTGCCATTTTGACCAGACGCTTTAGAGGCTTTAGAGGAGAAAAGCCTTAAAATTAATGTTTAGCTATGATTTACCCGCATGTATCAGAGTGCAAATTACACTGACCCACTGAATTTAAAGCCCAAGAACTCTTGAAAGGCATTGCAGAAAAAGATAGTTAATGATATAACAGGAAGAATATAAAAACAAATCAGGCAGTTATGGTTCTATAGCATAAAATAACATTTTATACAAGTTCACTTGAAAGCAGTTGCAAACCGTAAATTAGATGTGACTCAGAAGATGGAATTTGGCTATCATAGGGTAGAATACATAAGCGGCAAAAGAGAAAAATCCTACTAATAAGCTTTTTTCCCCTTTTCCTACAGTGTTTTCAAAAGTCTTCTTGTTCGGGGTCATCAAATTCGGGACCGTTTGGTGAAGAAAATGATATGTGTAATGAAGATTAAGCTGTAAAAAACAATCGGAGACAAAGACAGTTACTTCTTTGATAGCTCGTCGCTCTACCTACTAGATCCTGAATAAAGTATTACCTGTTGTTTTTTTTTTTATCCTTGACATCCTTGGATTATTTAGAAATGTACAGGTTTAAATATCTCCGTTAAAATTCATCAAACCACAAATTTAATCACCTTGATGCTTTTAAAGGTGGGTATTTAGAATTTTCACATCACACCAAATTGAAAAAAATATATATCATTGAAATTTACATGAAAAAACAATACAAATCATCAATAATTAAGAATCATAAAATTACAAAAAAAGTGGTTTTTTGATGGTATTCCCCTAAAAGGCTACGTAGCCTCTTAAGCTATTTTTAGATTTCGCGCCAAAAATCAATAAAGCATTGTGGGAATGTCAAATGACTGGCACGTGTCTAATAACGCTTAAATTCCATTACATAACAAACATGTAATAACTATTTTCCATAATGTCTTCTTCGGACGGATGTTTGAAACTTTGTCTGTGTTTTCCTGTATTTAAATGAGAGAATTGATAATCTAAAAATAGAACGTGTCTCCCGTTGGTGTCAACCTGGTCCGTAATAAATCTCTAATTTCTCGTGTTATCGGATGGTTTTCGACTACTGGGATTTTATGAACGCAAATTAAAATGCTCTGGGAGTACAAAGATGATTTTTTTGCATTTTTGTAAAATTTTCGTCCCAAAATCTGAAGGGCCACCTTTAAATAGAAAGCGTAATGGTGTGTGAAATTCGATTTACACTGAATGTTATGAAGACTACATATACATCAGAAGTAAAATGATATGAATCGCAACACTCTTATAAAGCCAAGGATAAAAAATAAAGAAACTTAAATATAAGGCCCCAGCTGCAATTTGGTTATCTCAACAACTTTGACTTAAAGCGCAGAATCTCTACCAACCCAATTTGAACTTGTCCACTTTCAAACCAATAGACTGTACAAGATGTCATTGATAAGGTACATGATGCTTGCTTATATGCAAGTTAAGTGACCTATATGCAAATCAGACTCATATTACTGATTGCTACTCCGCTAGGTGACTTGTAGCAAATCCCAGCTACACAAACCCTCACTGGCCAGGGAACCTTTCTCATTCCTCCAGTCATTCATTATTTAGATCATTGTGGATGCAAAACTGATATGTTAAACTGTTGTGTAACGTCTTGTATATCTACCCTTAACCACATAACCCCAAGTTTTCACATAAATGGGGAAGAAACCCTTTGAAAACAATGCGGGAAAAGAAAGAAGAAAATGCTGGTTACAAGCATTTTCCCCTTTTTCTCATGTTATTTTCAACCCTTTTAAAATATGTTTTCATCAATTTAGTCAATTTAACTTTATCGTCTGGAACAGCTTTTAATGTGGAGGGCCTTAAAATGTTTCGTTTTGTAAAAAGTTAAATAGTTGACTATTGCATCCTGTGCTGTTAACCCTTTACCACACAATGACAGCTTTTAACGCCCCTGAGGAAGAAGCCTTTTGAAATCATTGTAGGAAAAGGAGAAAATGCTGGTAACCAGCAGTTTCTCCTTGTCCCACAACATTTTCTACTCTATCAAATCAAAAGTGCACCATTTGAGCCACTTTGAAATTGCCATCTGCAAATGCTTTCAATTTGGATAGGTCTAAAATTTTGCTGTGTGGTAGCGGGTTAATTAACTGTATAATCCAAGTTAATCATCAACCTACTAAAAGACGTAAAATAAAACTGTCTTGCGGATGGTGAAAGCATGAATAGTGTTATTTCAAAGTTATATTTTTGAAAAAAAAAAAAAATCCATTATCGGTTAGTATAGATCCAAGACCTGATTATTCAGACTGTGTAGCCTGATCTTGTTTTACACTGTCTGTCTGCTCCTCTGTCCAGACAGACATCTTTTAAAATCCTTGATGAAAATTGGTGAAATATTATTCATGTATTCCTCACGATAGTCCACCGATAAAGATTCTTTTTTCATTTGATGTCGTTTCGTCGGAAAAGGAGGTTTGATATATATTTCCATTATGGACTGATATCTCTTTAACTTTTGGACAAAATTTTATGAAACTTCATATTCATTTTGTTTGTCATTGGCCACAGACAATCTTATTTATTTTATCTTTTCAAATGCTATGCTATAGAAATAACTAAAATGCCAGGTGCACATGCAAAATACAATTTACCTTTTATCTGTTTCTTTCTAAAGATGTCTTTTTAGGCAGCAGATTTCATCTAAACAAAATAACCCGTTTTAAATTGAAAGTTAACAAACTGAAGTTTTTCGTAATATTTCTTGTTTAGAGAAGAAAATAGTCAAGAGCGTCGGGTAAAGTCAATGGATTGCACTGCATTTGAATTGAACCGGATTGGATTTAATAACCAGAATGAAGTGATGGACCTGGAACGGACTCAGAAACCAAATATGACAATATTTCTTCAGTCTGGTATAAATAATCAATAAAGATTTACATTTATCTTAGCCACTTACTAGTTTCAAATTCGCTAGTCTGTCAGTACTTTCAGTACTTTGATTTTACTTTCGGTCTGAGAGTTTTGTTTCGCTTTATTTTCGGATAAGTCACTGAAAGGTGGCCCGTCAGATTTTGGGACGAAATTTTTACAAAATACAAACAATCGCATGACAAACTTAACACGTAAGTTGTTTACTGCGATTCACAGACCGTTTGCGGACTGTGTAGATCAAGATCAGACAGCACAGAACGTGCAGTCTGATCTTGCAATTACACACTCCGTGTGGGAAAGCAGCCATCAGCTTAAAAAGAATATTTTGAGAAGCTCTGTTAGAAGAGACTCCAGGAAAGTACAGATAGGTGCACTGCCCGCCGTAATATAACTGATGTAACGTTTAAAACGGCGTTTAACACCATACAAAAAAATCAACTTACACTGTCCAATAAGGAGATGGTTATCCTTCATCATTTCATGCTTTCCGGTAGGATATCGAGAAATAGCAGTGAAAATATTTGTCGATCTTACACTGGTACCATCAGTGGAAATACCGATTTTCACGTTCTTGTTGCCTAAGTAAATTGCGCGTGCATCACAACCAGATGAGAAATATGACGTCATATACCTTACATTTCTCGCACTTGACGTAATATTGTAATGCGTTGCTATGCAGGAGGGGTACTCCAAGGGGAATGACGGCAAAGAACTGTACTGGATTTTTATAAAGATCCTCCTAGAAAGGGTTAAAAGCATGAAATAAATAGAATATTTATCTTTTACGGTGAAAGATCGAAATTAATTTCATCTCATGAACAACATCAGTAATATTTTCACGGGTGGCTGCGCCACCCGTGAAAAAATTACAGATGGTGCCTACTCGATGAAATAAATTTCGATCTCTCACCGAAAAAAAAAACAAATACCCTCTACTTATTTCATGCTTTCCGGTAGGATATCGAGAAATAGCAGTGAAAATATTTGTCGATCTTACACTGGTACAACCAGTGAAAATACCGATTTTCACGTTCTTGTTGCCAAGCTTAATTGCGCGTGCCTCACAACCATATAGGAAATATGACGTCATATACCTTACATTTCTCGCGCTTGACGTAATATTGTAATGCGTTGCTATGCAGGAGGGGTACGCCACGGGGAATAACGAAAAAGAACTGTACTGGATTTTGATAAAGCTCCTCCCAGAAAGGGTTAAAATCATGAAATAATTAGAATATTTGTGAAAGATCGAAATTTATTTCATCTCGTGAACACCATCGGTAATATTTTCACTCGTGGCTGCGCAAATCGTGAAAATATTACCGATGGTGTCCACTCAATGAAATAAATTTCGATCTTTCATCGAAAAGAACAAATATCCTTTATAGAATACCTTTGCATGTTCTGTGCTGTCTGGGTCCGTATTCACAAACCATTCTTGAGACTATTCTTAGTCTTACCCTCTAAGGTTTTCTAAATTTGTAAGTAACACAACTTCTGATTAGATAAACCGAATGGTTTAGCCAATCAGAAGTTGTGTTACTTAAAAATGTAGAAAATTCTGAAAAATAAGACAATGAACGTTCTTAAGAATGGTTGGTGAATACAGGCCCTGATCTTAAATCTACATTGTCCAATACGAAGATATTTTTCATAAAATCTACCTTCACGCCATTCGTTATGAAGTAGGTCGCGCGTGGCTGTTCCATGTCTCCGCCCTTGGATATTTTATCGATGAAAGTCACGTGTCAATGCATGATTATAAACATGATGCATATCTAAATTAATTCTTTTTTCTGTCGTTTGAAAGGGAGAAATATAGGATCTGATATGGGTTGGCTTTTGAGATAAAAATTTATTAAAAGAGCATACAAAAAATGTTATTAAGCGAGCCTTTAGCTTTTTTACCTGTTACTTGCTGTTACTTGTTTTTTACTTGTTAGTTTTTTTTTATCACATTACTGTATCATGAGATTTATAGTCTAAAATATATTAAACCTTTCCTAAACAACCCCTGGTTTTTACGGGTCTGGAATAGTAGCCTTTTGAAAACATTGTGGGAAAAGAAGAAAATGCTGGTGACCAGCATTTTCTCCTTTTCCCACAATGTTTTCTACCGTATCATTGACAGGAATCATCTTTTCAGCAAGAGTTGAATTGTCGTCTGCAAATGCTTTCAATTTGGTCTAGTCCAAAAGTTTGTCGATTGGGAAAGGGTTAAGTAGTGAGATTTACATAAAGCCTGTGCACTTACTTTGACATGTGTACAACGAACAAGAAATAGTTCAGAAGAAACTTGCATATATTTATTTTGTTTTGAGTGATTGAATTATCAACTTTATATGGATTAAGAATTATGACCACTAATATCATCAGGAAACAAGGTCAGCAATGTTTTAGAAATGAAGCACATAATTACAGAGCGTTGACCATAGAAAGCACTATTAAGAAAATTGGTAATGGCTGTGTTACATTGAAAATAAGAAGAGTTATGTGATAAAATAAAATGATTAATCATGAATAAAAATGAATAAGTGTTTATTCAAAGGTTCTTATATTGTATATAATAGCTGAAATAATGACGTCATAAATGACGTGCATAACAGACAGGCTATCGGGAAATTACCCTATTAAGTTGTATACGTGTCTAAATTATTCACTATTGTTTTAACCCATTACCCCATGAGGAATTTCTATGGTATCTCAAATTGACCATAAATAACAGCAAGGATGAAGCCATTTCTTATGTGTATATGACACCTTTTGATAGCATAGAAAACATTGTGACAAAAGGTGAAATTGCTCGTCACGAGCAATTTCACCTTTTGCCACAATGTTTTCCATAGGCTCCTACAAGCCATGCGTAGAAATGAGTATCTATGGAGTAAAGGGTTAAACCAGAGAATTGTGTCTTTTTGTGATAAGTACAACATTATATCCGATGCCCAGTTTGGTTTTGGAAAGGGTAAATCTACAGCAGACGCCTTTTTTTGCATTAAATACAGCTGTACATAGCTAATTGAATAATAACAAAAGGCATCTTTGCGAGCCAAGGTTACTATCACTACGTGGATCTTACCTTGGGTGATAGAGCCCGATTTCGAGATTCCCGCGACACACTGTCAGTTATTTCAAGAAGTGGATGAGAATGTCCTAAAATCTTTTCTAGGTATATTAAAGAAGCTTTTTATGTCAGAAATGTTCTTGTGAAAGTTAATGTAACAAATAGTACCAAGTTATTATTTATCTATTTATTGTATATTCATTGTACGTTCCAATTTTTTAGCATAAAGCTCTTGTTTACAATAGTCTTACAATCGTCTTGAATTAAATTTTTCCTTCAAATTAGAGCTCTCCTAAACCAGCATCTAAAACTTCTTTTTGTTTGTGTTTTTTTTTCTTTAAGTGTATATGTACGTGTGTATGTGTGTAGGCAGGTATGCACACGTATATGTGTGTGTATATATATATGTAGAGATGTGTGTGTAGGTATGTGCATGCATATATATACATGTGCCTTTATGTTTATGTATATGAAAATATTTATGTTTGCACATGCACGTATGCGTATACGTATATGTATAGATATTAGTATGATTAGATGACACAGAAGCACGTGACAATTGTTATTATTATCTTTTTGCATTGTATTGGAATAAGACGATGTATATTATGTACGAGTCTGAATAAAATTATTTTCTGTTCTGTTCTCTTCTGTTCGGTGTAATCAGGGACATTGCTTACCTCAAGGTGACTGGACCTACAGGCTGTGATATTTTTTTGAGATATTCTTATTATCATTCTATATCGGTTAATTTAATTTCCATTACAGAATCATTTCATAACATTTTTTTCATACACTCATGACTCATATTCTTTCAAGCTAATTTATTTTCCTTTCATTCTATCTTGCGCGCTAAATGACCCCCAGATGTGAAAATATTACCGATGGTGTCCACTCAATGAAATAAATTTCGATCTTTCACCGAAAAGAACAAATATCCTCTATAGAATACCTCTGCATGTTCTGTGCGGTCAGGGTCTGTATTCACAAACTATTCTTGAGACTATTCTTAGTGTTATTCTCTAAGGTTTTCTAAATTTGTAAGTAACACAACTTCTGATTGGCTAAACCGAATGGTTTAGCAAATCAGAAGTTGTGTTGCTTACAAATGTAGAAAATTCTGGAGAATAAGACAATCAACGTTCTTAAGAATGGTTGGTGAATACAGGCCCTGATCTTAAATCTACATTGTCCGATACAAAGATATTTTTCATAAAATCTACCTTCACGCCATTCGTTATGAAGTAGGTCGCGCGTGGCTGTTCCATGTCTCCGCCCTTGGATATTTTATCGATGAAAGTCACGTGTCAATGCATGATTATAAACATGATGCATATCTAAATTAATTCTTTTTTCTGTCGTTTGAAAGGGAGGTATATAGGATCTGATATGAGTTGGCTTTTGAAATAAAAAAATATTAAACGAGTATACAAAAACTGTTAGTAAGCGAGCCTTTAGCTTTTTATCTCAAAAGCCAACGAGTGTTAGTTTTTTTATCACATTATTGTATCATGAGATTTATAGTCCAAAACATATTAACCCTTTCACAAAAGACAAACTTTTGGACTAGACCAAATTGAAAACATTTGCAGACGACAATTCAACTCTTGCTGAAAAGATTATTTCTGTATATGATAGGGTAGAAAACATGGTGGGATAGAAAACATGGTCGTTACCAGCATTTTCTCCTTTTCCGACAATGTTTTCAAAAGCCTATTATTCCAGACCGGTTAAAACCAGGGATTGTTTGGGAAAGGGTTAAGTAGTGAGATGTACATAAAACCAGTGCACTTATTTTGACATGTGCACAACGAACGAGAAATAGTTCCGAAGAAACTTGCATATATTTATTTTCTTTGAGTGATTAAATTAACAACTTTATATGGATTAAGAATTATGACCACTAATATCATCAGGAGCCCAGGTCAGCAAAATGTTTTAGAAATGAAGCATATAATTACAGAGTGTTGACCATAGAAAGCACTATTTTCTTATCTCACGTGTGTGAGACAAAAAACTTGGTAATGTCTGTGTTACATTGAAAATAAGAAATAAGAAAAGTTATGTGATAAAATAAAATGATTAATCATGAATAAAAATCAATAACTGTTTATTTAAAGGTTCTTATATTGTATATTGTAGCTGCAATAATGACGTCATAAATGATGTGCATAACAGACAGGATATCGGGAAATTACCCTATTAAGTTGTATACATGTCTAAATTATTCACTATTGTTTTAACCCATTACCCCATGAGGAATTTCTATGGTATCTCTAATTGACAATAAATAACAGCAAGGATGAAGCCATTTCTTACATGTATATGACACCTTTTGATAGCATAGAAAACATTGTGACAAAAGGTGAAATTGCTCGTCACGAGCAATTTCACCTTTTGCCACAATGTTTTCCATAGGCTCCTACAAGCAATGCGTAGAAATGAGTATCTATGGAGTAAAGGGTTAAACCAGAGAATTGTGTCTTTTTGTGATAAGTACAACATTATACCCGATGCCCAGTTTGGTTTTAGAAAGGGTAAATCTATAGTAGACGCCTTTTTTTGCATTAAATACAGTTGTACAGTTGTCAAGCTTTTTGAATAATAACAAAAGGCATCTTTGCGAGCCAAGGTTACGATCACTACGTGGATCTTACCTTGGCTGATAGAGCCCGATTTCGAGATTCCCGCGACACACTGTCAGTTATTTCAAGAAGAGGATGAGAATGTCCTAAAATTTTTTCTAGGTATATTAAAGAAGCTTTTTATGTCAGAAATGTTCAAATTAATGTAACAAATATCACCTAGTTATTATTTATCTATTTATTGTATATTCATTATACGTTCCAATTTTTTAGCATAAAGCTTTTGTTTACAATAGTCTTACTATAGTCCTGAATTAAATCTTCCTTCGAATTAGAGCTCTCCTAAACCAGCATCTAAACCAGCATCTAAAAATTTTCAAGAGCCCGATTTCGAGATTCCCGCGACACACTGTCAGTTATTTCAAGAAGTGGATGAGAATGTCCTAAAATCTTTTCTATGTATATTAAAGAAGATTTTTATGTCAGAAATGTTCTTGTGAAAGTTAATGTAACAAATAGTAGATCTACCAAGTTATTATTTATCTATTTATTGTATATTCATAATACGTTCCAATTTTTTAGCATAAAGCTTTTGTTTACAATAGTCTTGAATTAAAGTTTCCTTCAAATTAGAGCTCTCCTAAACCAGCATCTAAAACTTCTTTTTGTCTGTGTTTTTTTTCTTTAAGTGTATATGTGTATATGTACGTGTGTATGTGTGTAGGCAGGTATGCACACGTATATGTGTGTATATATATATGTAGAGATGTGTGTGAAGGTATGTGCATGCATATATATACATGTGCATGTATGTTTATGTATATGAATATATCTATGTTTGCACATGTGCGTATGCATATGCGTATACGTATATGTATAGATATTAGTATGATTAGATGACACAGAAGCACGTGACAATTGTTATTATTATATTTTTGCATTGTATTGGAATAAGACGATGTATATTATGTACGAGTCTGAATAAAATTATGTTCTGTTCTATTCTGTTCTGCTCGGTGTGATCAGGGACATTGCTTACCTCAAGGTGATTGGACCTACAGGCTGTAATATTGTTTTGAGATATTCTAATTATCATTCTATATCGGTTAATTTAAATTCCATTACAGAATCATTTCATAACATTTTTCTTCATACACTCATGACTCATATTCTTTCAAACTAATTTATTTTCCTTTCATTCTATCTTGCGTGCTAAATGACCCCAGATATTCATTCATTCATTCATTCATTCATTCATTTATCCATTCATTCGTCCGTTTGTTCGTTCGTTCTTTTATTGAAATGAAATGAAGCTTATATTTTTTACAAAAAGATTTGAAACTTTTTCAGTCTAGGGATCCATGTTCTTTTGATCTTGAAGACAAAGCTTTTGAAAACATTTCAAGAAACAATTAAAATACTGTTAACTCTTCACAAAACAATCCCTATTTTGACTACCCTGAGAAAGAAGCCTTTGGAAATATTGTTGGAAAAGGAGAAAATGCTGGTAACCAGCATTTTCTCCTTTTCCCAAAATGTTTTCTGCCCTTCCCAAATCAAATTTCAATTTTTGGGTCACATAGATTTTCTCGTCTGCAAATCCTTTCAATTTTGACTAGTCTAAAATTTTATCGTTCGGTAAAGAGTTAACTAGCACTTTATTGTTTGTCACATCATTGCCACTTTTGTCAAAATTCAAAATTGCGCCATTTTAGTCACAATGAATTTTTCTAACACAGCACCAGGCGATCGGTCATAGTATCACAGTTATGCATAGTACAATCCACTTCTGTACCTACGCCAACCAAAAACTGTCCCGTAACAACAGACCCAAGAGGTTCCATAGATGCTCAAAACGGTGATAAAGATACAAAGACCTCCTCCAATAAAAGCGAGAGCAGAATTCGCTTCTTTGTGTGGTTCGCAGAACTGTCTAGCGTCTATTTCCTTCACTTGATTACTATACGTATTGCTAGAAGTGAACTTGACTTCTGCGCCTGCGCAAACGGCACCGGAAAAGATGGCAAATACGGCAGCCAAAATGGAGAAAGTAACAAGCAAAACGCTCACTGTAAATTGTCCGACGATCTGAAATGGTAAAAAAAAACCCCAAGATTTTTTAAAACCTTTATCCTGCTATAAAACTTAAGTCTTTACCGATCGACAAAATTTTAGACTGGTCCAAGTAGAAAGCACTTGCAGACGACAAAATAAACGCAAGTCAAAAATTGAGATTTGTTCCCAGCAGAGTAGAACATGGTGGGAAAAGGACAAAATACTGGTTAAAAGCATTTTCTTCTTTTTCCGTAATGTTTTGAAAAGGCATATATCTCAGGGTCGTTAAAACGAAGGATTGTTTGGTAAAGATTTAAACGGTATTTTCAATTCGATGGTAAAACAATCAAAGGACTGAAAGTCCTGAAAAGCGGATTTGTTGAACAGTTTAAGCTATGCTTTGTTGGAATCAAACAAATTTCTATTTATTTCATGCTTTCTGGTAGAATATCGAGAATTATCGGTGAAAATAGTTTTTGATATGCTACGGGTACGACCTGTGAAAATATCGATTTTTATATTTTAGTTCCCTAGGTGAAATGCGCGTGACTGCACAACCAGATGGAAATATGACGTTATTTACCGTACATTTCTCGCGCTTCACGTGATATTATAATGTGTGTTGCTATGCGGAGGAGGTAAGCCACGGGGAATAACTGAAAAGAACTGTACTGGATTTTGATAACGTTCCTCCCAGAAGGGGGTAATAAGCATGATTACGGTGAAAGATCTTTTTTTTTTCATCTCGTGAACAACATTGGTAATATTTTCACGAGTGGCTGCGCCACTCGTGAAAATTTTACCGATGATGTTCACTCGATGAAATAAATTTCTTTCTTTCACCGAAAAAAACAAATATCCTCTATTTATTCATCTGTAATCAGTAGCAAAAGGTAGGTCAAAAGCAAGCACATTTAGCTACGCCGAAAAAATGGCGGGGACACAAATAATCTAGTAATTACATGATTTTTGATCACGTGACAATAAGGCTTTATTTCATACTTTGCGCTATTTATAGGGAAACATTTGTGAATTATGATTTGATAATTTTTCAGTTTGGACCAGTGCATTTACCGATTGTTAAATTCACTAGTAAAGACAGACCGAGAGCTCCCCTATATTTTGTAAGTCTCCACAAAAAATGGGTTAGAAACATGCTAAAGTTACAGGCCTACATTTAAATAAAAAATTTGTTGTGTTTTTTTGTTTTTCAGTGAAAGACCGAAGTTTATTTCATTACGTGAACATCATACGGTACTATTACGACTCGTGGCTATGCGCCTACAATCAAAATATTAAAGTATGATGTTCACGAGATGAAATATTTTCCAATCTTTCAAACACACACACACACACACACACACCCACACACACACACACACACACACACACACAAAAATCCTCTACTGTAAATCTTACCCTGGTGATATGAGTACAGTAAACAAAACGCGTCACTTACATAATGTTTGACAGTATTTGGAATGTCCAAATTTGTCTCAGATATTGAATTCAGTCCCTTTCTTCCAGCCATAAAACACAACAATCCCGTTATAAGGTGCTGTAAAATAAAATAACAATGAACTCAAATAGAAGGAAGGACGGAAGAAGGGAGTGAGGTAGGGAAGGAAGGAAGGAAGGAAGGAAGGAAGGAAGGAGGGAGAGAGGAAGGAAGCCTAGATGTCGATGCGCCATATCACACCATTCATTCATTCCTTCATCATTTAGCCGCAGAAAAAAAAATCAGTCAATAAAGACAAACATTTCTCTGTTTTTGAACTTGTTTCCCTTTGATCAAGTGATCAAATATTGAAAGTAGAACTGTAAATCGAGGGATGAATGCGTCTTTGTTTTTTAGAGAGAGAGATTAAAAAAAACTCATTTCTGTGAAAAGCACTGTAAAATCCTCTTGTTAAGGTAAGTTCTATTGATTTGTGTGTATAAATTCAACAGAATATATCTGATGACAATAAGAAAGTCATTATTGATCCATTACGTACAGCAGCTAACAGCCTCATAAGGTATGAACTAGTCTTATGACATCCAGAAAATTGATCAACAGCAAAACGATTCGACCCAGGTCCTGTTCGGATTGCGCAGGCTGACCCTGGTCGACAGATTTCGAAGATGCATCAAGCCCCCTTTCCACATGGCATGGCTCATTTGTATTGTCAGTTTATGATATCTACAATGTTACCTGTGTGCAAATCATTTGTGACCGTCACCAAAATAAGGACAATCTGGGAATTCCGTGCATCAATTACTAGTAATTGAAACCAGATCAAAGATACAATTAATGCGCATATATTACCAATATTCCAACCAGAAGGACGCCAAAATTGAACACCGGAAATCCTATGTTTGATGACGCAAGTACGAGCATAGCAACACCTACAGCGGTCGTCAGAACTGCCAAAATGAGGTTGACCACGCCCACATTCCATAGCTTTGTTAGTCCGTCTTTTCTCTTCAGGTAAACCTCTCTAGGATCTGTGGATGTACAAAAGATGTGTAAACAACTAAAAAATATATAGATATGATTCTACGTTACTGCAGTCGACAAGCTGTAGTTACGTGGCTTTAGAAGTAAACCGACGACAATTTGCAATCTCTATGGGGGGATGGGGGGGAAGTAATTCAAGGTCACAAACGGTGAATTCAAATATAAGGCTTTTGTAATAAAGCTTCACAAAGTTCAAAATATTTTATCCAATCTCTGTGAAAAAGAGGTTCTAATGCAAATACCTAAGTTTCGATTCAGGCCAGCCTTCGCAGTCCGTGCAGAAAGACCCGAATCGAAACTTTTTGTAATTGATAAATCTTCTGCATATCACAGGACCAGTGATAAATCTACCTCACAATTTAGTAGGTTGATAAACAAAATGGAATGTTGGGATCTACACTTTTATGAGGACTTGGTAGAGAGATGCATGAAGACAAGACCACTATGAGTTCAATATTGAATTTTGAAGACCGTGTATCGTATTTTAGGCAAAGCCGAAGGAACTAAACCATTTATATTCAATTTTGACGCAATGATACAAAATTTGTTTACCGGTCGCTTAGTCCTGCACTTTTTCGTTCCAAAACCAGCTCGCCCCATGGCTTGTTCGTCCAATGATTGTGCACTATTCCATTTTATTGAACATGAATATTTATAGATCGAAATAATTAGTAGTAATGTTGGGAATTAAATGCTAACAGTCATAGACTTTTCAAAATCAGAGTTTTCAGGTACAAACTTCATTTTACTCGATATATTTACATGGTTTCGCTCACTATCCATCATGTTTCCTACTGTCAAGGGACGTTACTCCTGACTTCTCCTAATGATCAAAGGGAGACACCAATACACAAATAACCTGAACTTTGTCATGAGTTCTTTCCTTTCAACCAATAAGGTTTTCATTTGCTGAGTAGGTTGCCTTACAAGCCAATATTTGAATCATATTTCTCTTTTCTTTCAATTCCACGCAATGGCTTCCTTGACAAATACCACTTCAGCGTTCTTAACGCTTTGATTTTTCCAGGAATACTATTCATACAACTGAGCAAACTTTTGTAGCGACATGTAACATTGTTCCACTGCTGAGACTTTTGTATACAAGCTCTGAGAAGGTCATTTCGTGCGGTATGCCAGATTTGAATTGTGAACCTGTGTAGGTAAGTACCACCCCCTGTATATATGACAGTAGGAAATATATTTATATATATGCCTACTTATATATCCAGTATAAAGGTACGGATCAGGTTAACCTTTTCCCAAACAACAAAATTCTAGACTAAACCAAATTGAGAAGGACTGCAGAATAGAAATTACCACTCATGATGATTTCTGTCTTTGATAAGGTAGAAAACATTGTGGAAAAAGGAGAAAATGCTGGTTACCAGCATTTCCTCCTTTTCCCCACCATGTCTTCAAAAGGACTCTTCTCCTAGGTCGTAAAAACCAGGATTTGTTTTGGGAAGCTTAAATGAAGTAGGCAATTTCTTGAATACGATACACAAGCCGAGCAGTTTGTTTTGGTCTTTTACGAAACCACCAAAACAGTGTCTAGCATGGATGAAACATGGACCAACGAAACGTTATTATTGTGAAAAATTGTCACTCACCTGATTGTGGCTCTTGGAATCCCATCTGTTAAACATTTTGAAACACTGTAAACTGAATATTCTGGACATCCTGAGCATTCCGAACATTCGGGTGAAATCTCCCGAATCGGGTATTTGAGTCTCTGGAGGCAACAGATGTGGCAAACCTACTTGGATAATTTCCAAACTGTTCACTGCCACCATAGTTGCTGCCTTTAAACTCCATTACACGAGACAGGTGGGAAGCAATTCGTCTATCTCTTTCCATACTAAAGACGAGACCAGAAACCGGACAATGTAGATCAAGATCAGACTGCGCAGAACGTGCAATCTGATCTTCGATCTACTCTGTTCACTGCTATGTTCTATATTATGACCGAACTGTAGATCATTTTTTTTTAGTCTTTGAGAAAATGCAATTGATTTCTTTAGTAGTGAAAGAGTCAAACCTGGCATGTGCCGTTCAACTCGGTACGTCTTGAGGAGAAAAATGAACCAAGAAAAGAGAATGTATCATCCCGCCCTTCACATGAATTACGACATAAGTAAAAAAAAATTTTCCATTCGATTTCTTCCCGTAAAAAAAAAAAAATCGGTAGACGAATTCATCCAGCCGTGGCAAATATTGCGAAACACACGCAAATTGCAAAAAAACTGTGAAATAACAGTTTCACAGATCAAGAAATTTTATTATACTGCAAAGAAATTTCTCATGATCTGATCGGTTCACATGCCGGGAACATAATATCATGTTCCCTGGCAAAAACCACGTAAAACCAGTTTCCCTTTTGAGTGCCCCGTAAACATCACTACACGTGCAATACATCATACAAAATGGCGGCGTCGATCGATCACCAGACTGCACATTTATACACCAAACTGTACGTTTTAGTGATGACAATTTCCAGTGACGTCGGTTTTCATTGAATTGGGGTACACAGAAGCGAATTTCTATTTCGTCAGCATACTCGATTCGTGAAATTATAAAACAGGAAAATTTCGCTTAACGCGCTTAGAAAAGCTAAAACTTTGCAATATGATAAATTCGTTGCACGGTCAGGCGGCAGGGGACTTAGAAACTTGTTCACGGCTGTGGTTAATCATGTCGCCCCGAGCCGAAGAGGCTCGGGGCGACATGATTAACCACAGCCGTGAACAAGTTTCAAAGTCCCCTGCCACCTGACCGTACAACTAATAAAGCCCCACCCCCCCTCCCCCAACCTCCCCAAAATATAAATGTGGGATAAATGGGAATTTGCACAGATAAGGGTGCAGGTAATCCTTGCCTGGGGCTAATTTACAACTATATTCTGTATCAATTATAGTAGTTTTAGGCAAATTTGTGCGAAAGAATAAAAATTCTACATGTGATTCAGAGTAACTGCAAAGTTCTTTTAACTACAACCATTAGAATTATGGGTAGGGGTATGTTTGTAAAATTATAATCGAAGACATTTACATGAGTATTCTGTGGTTTCTAAGAGGTTGAAACGTACTTGTATAAAGAGATATTTCTTTAATTTGGTCTATGTTCAAGCCTACAGACTACCAAATTACACTATTTGATACAGTCCGCACAGGCTAATCTGAGACGGCACTTTCCGTTTATATATGTTTTTTTTTTTCTGTTCTGCAGAAATCTACTGAAGCACAAAATCTAATAAAAACGTGAAGTGCGGTCTCGGATTAGCCTACGCGGACTGCGCAGGCTTATCCGAGACGACACTTTACGCAAATGTCCGAATGTCCCTTTTCGCGTGTTGCAAGCCAATTATTATCATATTTCATGTGTCTATTTTTAAAAACTTTATGCGTAAAGAAATGTAATTTAAGCTGGGGGAATTAATTCCCCGTCACAGTGAATTTTTTCCTACTGCCGAAAATCTGGAACTACTTTTTTGTTCTAATTGTAATTAAAAGTTTTAAAAGTGGCATTCGGTGACAAAATAATCAGAGGAAATATTAGATATAATTCATTTCATCAGCTTGTGGTTAACATGGAGAAATATTAGCCTCAAAAAGGAAAGGTCCGCGAAAATTTTTACGTCACTTACAGTATTATTTTCGCATACATTTCCCTTTTTAGACAAATATTTTCCCCATATTAACCACAAACTGATGAAATAAACTCTTTTTAATTACATTGTTGGCTTTCGTCGACTTCATAACATGCATAGCGATAAGCGACACAATGACTGCGTTGTGTTCCTATTTGGTAAATAAATCCTGACAACAGACAGTTTGGTTTCGTTTTCTTTTTGTGAGGAATCTAAATAAAACGCCGGCGTGACTTTGTTTGGGAATTGAAACTAAGCAGTAGTTGACCACTTTACTTCAGAACACTTGAGCAACATTTCTCCTTCATTCTCTGTAAATGACGTCATTCTTTTCTGGGAAATGTTATTAAGTGAACCTTTGGCGAGCTGATTTAACATTTTCCTTGACGAGTTTAATAAAAGTTTATCTAAAAAGTCCAGAAATATCAGTTTCTTTTTATCAAATAAAGACATTTCAACAAACATAGATCAGAGGATGCAAAAACATTCATAATGCACCCGCGGTATTATCCATAAGACCCATTCCCTTGTATGAAATACGTACGAAATGACGTCAAAAATGACGTCACACAAATGTGATATCAAACGTGTATAAGATATGAAAATTCGTAATGGGTATATTACACTTAAAACAAGGAAGGTCATGTGATATAGTTGCTTCTTTGATGACTCTTCACTCTGTCTTTTAGGTCATGAATAAGTATTACTCGTTTTTTTTTTATCATTGACATCCTTTGCGTTATTTAAGAATATACAGTATTAGCTGTAGGGTAAGGTTTGCAGAAGACTTGGAAACTTGTTCACGGCTTTGGTGAACGATGTTGCCCCTTTACCTTCATAACATTTGTAAATCGAATCTTTACACACCATTGTGCACCAAGATCAAATCTGTTGTTTGATAAATTGAGATATTTAAACTTATACTGCGAAGAAATTTCTCGTGTTCTGATTGGATACTATGCCCCGAACATATGTACATGTACATTGGAAAAACCAAGTTAAAACAGTTTCCCTTACGGGAGCCCCGTATACATGACTACACGATCAACACAACATCCAAAATGGCGGCGTCGATCAAGATTTATGAGTCTGTTAGTTGATATTTTTAATCCATTTATCAATACATTTCTTATAAAGTACTAATTATTCTGCAAAGAAGTTTCTCGTGATCTGATCGGATAATTAACCTGAACTTATATATCATGTACACTGGCAAAACCAACGTAAAAGCAGTTTCCCTTTCGAGTACCCCGTATACATGACTACTTTAACAACACAACATCAAAAATACGGCGTCGATCAAAATTAACATCAAGACTATATGCGCCAGGCAGCACGTTTTAGCACTTATAACCAAAGTTTCTACTCCGTCATTTCCCAGTGACGTCAGTTTTATTGACATGGGGCACTCAGGAGGGTATTCTACTCCGTCAGTGTTCTAAATTTTATAAAAAAAAAAAAAGTAAAATTCAATTAATAAACATTGGAATGGTAAAACTTTGCAGTATAACAGAATCGTTGTACGGTCAGGTTGCACGGGACCTGACCGTTTAAAATGTGCAGGAATATAGGAGTACATGCTCACAAGGGGTCTTTAGTTCAATCAAAAAGTCCAAATGTAGCACAAAGTGTAGAGCAAAGGTCAGATTGCACGCTTTGTGCAATTTGATCTGAATCCACCCTGTCTGCAATAGCCCAATGGTTAGCTTTTCGCTGTTTAAGAGGATTAATGAATTAATTCTTTAGTAATACAATGGTTTTCTGATATATGTAAGAAAGAACGTCTTGCTTAGGAACTGAAAATGAACTTAGCAGCGTAATCAAGGTCATGAAGCCGGTAAACGAACTTTCAGTCGCCTATTTTGACGTATAAGGAGCACCGTGACCTGCTAACCTAGCCATGGCTTTTTTGTTATAAAATACGATCTACTAATATGTTATTTGTTTCTCAGACGAATAATATTTCCGTACGGCAAAACTTTAGTTTCGTCCAAATTTAAAGCACTTGCAGACGACATATTAAATGCTACTCCAAACGTGAAATTTGTCTTTCAAAAGGTAGAAAATATTACGAGAGAAGGAGATAATGCTGATTACCAGCATTTTCTCCTTTTGCCTCAATGTCTTCTACAGTCGTTTTTCTCAGGGTCTTCAAAGTTTGGATTGTTAAAGAGTTAAAAAAAACCCTGATGTTATGGGAATCCGCATCTAGGTGTCCTATCCTTGAGGATTGGCTTCAATTCAGGTCCAGATAAGATCGCTTTCCCTTCCTTTGACAATGCGAGTAGCAAGCCCTACGACTTTCTTCTGAAACACTTCCGGTTCAAGGAGAAGACAAGAAGTTGAAAACCATCCCTGACTTTACTGTAAGATATCGAAATTTAGGTTTACGCATTAGCTTACAGGAAGAGAATAAAGTTTCATCCACACGAACCTTTCCCTTTGTCTTCAAATAGACGTCTCCACGTCGTAGATCTGGGCCCGTATTCACCAACCGTTCTTAAGAACATTCTTAGTCTTATTCTTCAGAATTTCGTCACTGTGAAAGTAACAGAACTTCTGATCGGCTAAACCATATGGTTTAGCCAATCAGAAGTTCTGTTACTTTCACTATCAGAAAATCTTGAAGAGTACGACAAAGAACGTTTTTCAGAATGGTTGGTGAATACAGATCCTGTTGTAGGATTGTCAGTTATCATCCACATTACAGCTGCTAATTAGGCAACCGCCGGGGATCCATGAATCAAGCTAGATGCAGTAACAGATTCAGTCAAGTTAGGCCAGTTCATGCTTCCAAAACGATTGATATCCTGTCAATATGTATGCAAATAAAATCTTCCGCAATATTCTACTTAAAAAAAAAAACAAGGTAGGAATGCAAAATCCTACCCACAAATATAATATTTCCTCAATAAAAATAAAATATAATATCCATGAAACTGTAACTTCCTTGTACAGTATCACATGAAAATATATGCATTTCCGCCAAATTACCACCATCTCTGTCTGGAGTTTGCAGTTGAGGTAATGCTTTCATTTTTCTTATTTTATTTATTATGTCCGTAGAGGGACTCAGTTTGAGAGTCTAATGTGATCTATAAATATCACACAAATCCTGCAAAAAAAAAGAAAACTCTAAAATTTCATAATTATTTTGATGATAAGAATAATGACAAGTGAACAGTGTTCATATTAACTTATCATTCTTAAGAACATTCATAGTCTTATTTTCCAAAAGTAACACAACTTTTGATTGGCTATCCAAACGGTTTAGCCAAACAAAAGTTGTGTTACTTCCACATTTATTGAGCATACGATTAGAAACGTTTTTAAGAATGGTTCGTGAAAACAGAATCAGAATACCGTTTTGATCTCAAATAACAAATGTCTAGTCCAAGTTTTACTTACCCTTTCAACAAAAATAAACTTTCACAGCATGATGATTTGAAGTAAAAGATTCTATGAAACAAATCTAGAAATATCTTAATAACCGTGCCTCTGACGAGCCTAATAACAATGGGGTAGACTCATTAAATAAAACTTTTTTAACAAAAGTCTCGGTAACTGAACTATTTACTGAGTTTGTGCAAAACAGAATCACGACAATTCACTATCACCATTTACATTTTTTGCAATGTTGAATGTTGAAATAAACTCGCAGTCTCTAACCAAACCAATGTTAGTGGATGATGCTTAAAAACAAGCATTTTGAAAGCTCCTACGACTACAGGATCAGCATTTCCATAAACATTGAATATATTACACACTTGGGTACTGCGTTGTAAAAATGTTCTTTTTGGATTAGAGAGAGAGAGAGAGAGAATGCTGGTATTTTTCAACATCTATAGATCTTCCTATTTATTAAACGGTGTTTTTAAGCTCTGAAAAAGACAAATTCTTATTTTTGTAGCTAAAGACGTTTCAGCAATGGAAAAGATTAGCATGAATTCCACAGAAGATCAACTCCTTCGTCAACTAAACGCAGATAGAATCCGAGAATACGCCCCAGCTATTGTATTCTCGGCCGTTGTGGTAGTCTTTGGTATACTCGGCAACGCCATATCTGTAGCATTCTATGGATTCAAGGTACCAAGGACCTCAACCAACATTATTATCACTGTGTTGGCTGCCGTCGACCTTATAACATGCATAGTGCTGTGCGACGAAATAGTAGAACTGAGCTTTACAGTTACTTTCAAGAACGTTGGAGGCTGTAAGGCAATGTATTTCTTCAACCATTCCCTGGTTTTAATTTCGATTTTCACGCTTTTACTAGTTGCGATCGACCGGTTCAGAAAAATATGCCGACCCTTTTCCTGGCAATACTCGACGTTCACATTAAAACTTTCGTTTACCACTATCATTATTTCTGCAGTTTTGTTGTCAATAAGGGATTGGATTATCCTTGATGTCGTACACGTTAACGTTACCTACGCCGGTAGAAACATCAGGGCTTATTATTGCACACACACGAGAGCAAAATCAATGGCAACCGCTGTTACAATACTTCAGTTAATGGATTTATTTACTGTAATGGTGGTCGTAGTGTCCACCGCAGTGTTGTATTCGTGCATAGCAAAAAAGCTCTGGAAATCAAGACAACAAGTTAGACGTTACAAACAACCAGTCAATATAAACGAATCAAATGTTGCATGTGACAATGAACTGACTGTCAGTCCAGATACAGACATAACAACTGAAGATAGTTTTACGTCATTTGAAGACCAGATTCCTGACAGCAACAAAGACAAAGCTTGGTTGGCGTCCGTTTACAAAGACGTAGCAGTATTCAGCGCTATAAAGAATTGTCAAGATGATGATGAAAGTGATAAAGTCAATGATGCAAAAAGCTGTGGCATCACCGTACCTCGGGAGGATAAAGTTCTCGAAGAAAACGATAAGAACCCTCCAAACAAAGGACTCAATTTCAATTCTACTGGTGGAGGCTACCATGTAGAGGTGGTTACAAATACTAGTGAAGAGAATGACAAAAATGTAGACAGAAGGACTGGCTTGGATGCCAAAAACCAAGAGTGTAACAGAAATAGCAGAAGACTTCCTGAAGCACGGAAGACTGAACTGAAAGTGACTCTTATGATGTTTACTATAAATGTTGCTTTTCTTGTCAGTTTTATCCCCTACTTCATAGTTAATCTCTGGATTAAGCAACAGAGTAACTCGAGCGCTCAGGAGTTTAATGCGGGAATTCAGATTGCGCTGCGTTCTTATATGTTGAATAACGCCATTAATCCATACATTATTGGATTTTTCAATTCAAACTTTCGAAAATTCGTGAAATCATTATTTTGCAGTTTAAAAAGATGCTCTTCGAAATCCTGAACAGAACTAAGTATCGTACAGCAGTCCGGGTCAGACAAATATTAGAGTGTAGTCGTTTTCAGGGAAAATTTCTTGATATCCTTTGGCTTAATGTTCCTCATTAAGATTATTCTGCGTATGTTCTTCGAACAGGAATTTATGGGTATCTGGATTTTAATATGACAGCTTCATGTGAATAGTCATTGAACCGGTTGAAGGAATTCACCAAACTACAGTCGACAGATCTCTACGCTTACTGATGTCACGTGGTCTGCGAACTAAGAACCTCGGACGAACATTTATACCATTGTAGCTTGGGTAACAGAACTGTGAAAGTAAATTTGCCAAAAGTTATGCGCAAGATGTTTAATTAAATAGTTATTGTAGATAAAATAAACATGGAAACTAATACAGCACGATTATATCCTATGACGTCTCTGGGTTGAACTGTCTTCTCACATCCTTTACATTTGAGAATGTAGATCTAATAAATCCGAAATCCAGAGGTTTTTCTTTCTCTTTCCCAAGCGACATTTTTCTTTTTTTACTTTTCCACATTGGCATCATCTGCAAATGACAAATTTACAGGGTGATACAAATGAACTACAGGTCTTGGATGGGGGAACAAATCATTCTGGGAAAAACTGAAAATGCTGATTATTAGCATTTTTTCCCAAAATGTCTTTTTTCAAAAGATCAGGGTTTTTGTGGTATTTGTCGAAGACAATACCACAATGAGCTCAAGATTGAATTTTGATAACCATGTATCTTATTTTGTACCGTGAATCTAATACTCCATCGCATATATGTACACAGCAGTAGAAAGAGATTGAGTTCAAGTAGTTCCCGCTTGAATTTTGCCGGAATATCCCGGATGTTTGTAGCTTGAAAATGCTTCAAACGCTTTGGAATATCATTACTACTTTCTCTGTCCTAACCACAATCAAACAGACAAAGCAATGATTATATGCTCTTTTATCGCAAAAAAAGCCAGACGGGCTGAAAAACGTAATTTCAAGTGTAATAGCTCAGCCCTTTTCAAAAAAAGTCGGTCGTCAATGACACTGATAAATTAATCAACCCCCCGAAATGTCCCGGGCTTTAGCGCAAGAATATAAAACTTGGCATAAAGTAGTTCAATTTGAATACATGAATATTGCCATTTTCTTCATAATTTGCAGCTATCTAGGATGACATTTCAATTTAAATCCTGATATGCAGATCTTCTATATGATACATATTTCTACATATGCCAGCGTATCCATTTTGTCATAGCGTACCCAAACTCTTTAGAGTCTATACCGAGTCTATACCGAGACAGCGTACCCAAACTTAGTAGAGTTTTAGTTCAACCATTTTGTGCAAAACCGAAGGAAATAAACCCAGTTAAACTAATTTTTTCTCAGGCAAATGACTTTTACGGTGTCACTCAAATACGTAATTTGAAATGGCATATTAAGATACATTGGGCGAGGCTATCGATCGTTGAGATACTTATTTTTGATTGAAACTAGCTTCTCGCGAATTGATACAAATTTGCCAACTGACCTTGGGCTTTTTCGTTCCAAAACCAATTCGTTCCATGGCTTGTTGGTCCTATGATTGCAGGCTACTCCATTTGATTGTTCATGAATATTTTTAGATCGAGGTAATAGACCATTTGCTAAATACCGTTACTGACGCGTCACCACGAGTTACTTCCCTTCCCACCCGACAATTTTTCCCAATCCTGTATATACCCGAATAGTGAAAGTGTCATATTTTTTAAATGGATTACACACTAAACGCGATAAATAAACAACCTAAGACGGCCGTGCCGTTAGTTTCATCAATTATCTTTTTCGAAGACACACACAAAAAAGAACTGTTGTTTCATCAATTTTTCGGTAGACTTCAGAGAGTAAAGCGGTATCATTTATTTATAAGCGCTGTCTCCTGCCGGGCGTGTTGATAGAGCTTTTTGTATGCAGACTGCATTAACCCTTTGGCTACCAAGTCCGACTCAATGACCTTTTGCAGCCAATATAGATTCAGATCACACCAGGAAGAACGTGCAGTCTGATCCTACATCTACACTATCCGATACGGAGATATTTTTCCTCGAGATATTCCTTTCAAATAACTTTTAAGGTTTTACTATCGGCTTTAAAAGTGGCATTTAATATATTTAGTAAGATAAGGTTTAACTTAAATTTAACAAATACCACCCTCCATTCGTAAAGGAATTAGTGCAAATATACCGTTTTAAAAAAAATGTTCAGGCAGAAAAATGCATCTTTTGGCACCAGTAATTAGAACAGACTCACCCTCCGTCACAGCTTTTAACAATTCCAAACCTTTACAAGTGATCAACGTAAGACTAAACGGGATAAACACTTAATTATGACACGTGTGTGTTAACTAGTCGGTGCCTAAAAAGAACACAACTGCTATTCAAATAGATCATCCACTTTGACGTCGAAACACCGAGATCAAACGTACACCCAGCTAACCCTTGACTAGCTTTTCAATGAAAATAAGTATAGCGCGTATTCGCATCCTGAAATTAAATCTGTAACATCTTTTCTTCTAGAGGGAATGGAAGGTTTGAAATTTGAATTAAACTTTGTTATTACGATAGTCAACTTATAAGGAAGTTCGAACAGGAACATGGTAAACATGCAACTGTACAGATTTTTAAAAATGTTATTTCAAAGTTAAGATTTTTGCTATAAATTCAAAATGTTTGATGTCCCAGTTTTTTGTTAGTAGACTGCCTCTGTCTTTTAGCAGATACTGGAACGATTCTTTGGAAAAATTATCACCTTAATAGTTTAAATAAATCAAACCACAGATTCCTGGACTTCGAGCCTGTACGTTACAAACTTAGCTACAGAATTACGCAAACATTGGTTGAATAATCAGACATAAAATTAGGAAAGGTCTATTGCAGGTACACGTACATGTATATTGATGTTATCCCCCCACACCTCATTTTTTATAACACTGAATCTTTCATCAACTCTTTACGAAACAAAAATTTGAGACTTGCCCAAATTGGAAGTCTTTGCAGATAACAATTTGAATGTGGCTTAAAAATGAAATTTTCTTTAGGAAGGATAGCAAGGGAAAAGGAGAAAAGGTTGGTTACTAGAATTTTAACCCTTCTTAACAACATTTTTAAAAAACTATATTATTAAGGGTCATAAAAAACTTGGGTTATGTGGCATAGGGTTTTAAATAGTTACTGCGAATGTTTGCACCCGACGACAACACTTTGGACTCCTCTAGATACTTAGCATAATGGAGACGATTGAATAAACTAGGGTCAAATGGTTGTAATTGTCTTTTAAAAAGTAAAAAAAGAAACTATTGTTGAAACAGGAGAAAATGCATGTTGCAAGCCCTTCCTTTTTTCCTCAAATATTCTTGCTCACACTTTGAAAATTCGTTTTTTTTTCACAAATGTTTATGAACTACATATTGATTACTTTCAGTTTTCGGTTTTTTGAAAGTGTGTGTGAGGGGGGGATGTGTTAAGGTTGAAAAAGTGAGACAAATAACAGACAGTGGGACAAATCAGCACGTCTGCCCCCTTTTTACACGGGTCGCTCGAAATACTTTGGTAAAAGGTTAATTAGCTGTTTAGTGTCTTCAGAAAGACAGGGAACAGTCCATTTAGTGATTTTAAAGTACTATTATCAAACATCCTTGTTGCACTTTCAGGCATGTACCTATTGACGAATAACTTATGTTATCGATCATGAACAAAAGAAACGTGGCTTCAGATCAAAATTCAGACCTTCCATAATTTCTTTTAAGCTTCATTCTGAGTATAAAAAATATGTATCTAATGAAGTCTTACCAAAAAAAAAAAAATGGGTAAAGGGTTAAATCGGTGTTCCTTTGATCTCGGTATCGCACTGCAGAGTGGGTGACCTTTAGAACAGCTGTAATGTACTTGCTTCTTACAGATTAGCACACACGTGTCACATTAAATTGACTCTTCTTATCTTTTGTTTCATATTAATTTACCCCTTTGGTTATCATTAATGGTCAGGATTATGAATTTTATACAGGTTTCAGAGGCTAAGTCCGTTCTTAGTCTCTACATGCTCTTTATTTAAATACGATTTTATAAAATGCATATTTTGTCTGTTTGTGATTTTCTTTTTCAAAGGCAATATCATGAAATATGTTTGAATTGTGTTAGAATAGATTTCCATAGATTTCTTGCTATGTCATTTTCTTTTCAGTTATGAATTTGTCCAAATTTAAAGGATTTGCGAACGGGACATACGGCATTTGTTACTGAAATAATGCTTTGATTGTCCGGTGTCACTGCTGGTGCGCCACTTATGATAAAATGGAAATATCGCTTACCGTCTATTGATTGTAATGTTGGAAATTGAATGTAAAAGGCTAGAGATATTTCATAATTATAGTTTTCAGGCACAAACTTAATTTTGTTCGATATATCAACAGGATTTTTCTCTCTATTCGTCATGCATCCTACTGTCAAGGGGCGTTACTCCTGCTTCTTCCTCATGATCAAAAGGAGACCACTTATACAAAAATAAACCAAATTTTGTCATGAATACTCTCCCTTCAACCGAAAAGGTATTCATTTGCTTAGTGGGTTGACTTTTAAGCCAATATCTGAACAATATGTATCTGTTTCTTTCAAACTATTAATTCCACACATGGGTTTGCTTGACAAATACCACTTCAGCGTTTTCAACGCTTTGATTATAACCCGGGATAGTCTACTAAAGGGGTAAATGACTGGTCTGATATTTCAGATATTCTTTTTTAAAGGCGCAAAAATAAGCTTTTCGGCGGATTTGTATGGCAAATCCACGTAATCTGATCGAACTGGCCGGTGTAACGCAGAGAAATTAACCTCCCCTACAAAATGACCCATGGGTCATTTCTCTACGTAGAATAATGACCCGGGTCATTTTGCAGGGGAGGGTCATTTCTCTGCATAACACCGGAACCGAATACATCATGCGTAACAATGCACGTACGTTCTCTTTCAGTTTTCTTCCCTTTCAGTTTTATCTAGCATTCTCATATCTCGTTTTTTGTCACTACCGGATATACAGTCCTACATGTGTACATACAGTCCCAAATCTTACATTAGCAGAAAACCGCGTCAGGTTGATCGATGAACTTTGTCCTTTCCTTGCTAACTCCAGAGACTTATTACATATAAAGGTAATAGATTACATGTTATGGACATTTTGTCTTCCATTACATCATATCAAAGCGTAATACTGTTCCACAAAACCGCTTTTAATATGAAATACGAACAAGGACTTTTCAGTGTATCTGAATGATCTCACTTTTGACCTACCTTTGGTTCTACAATGTTCAAACGAAATATTCCTCATTTTGAGATTAGTTAATGGAAACGAGTATAAACTCTGCAAGAAAAGGAAAGGTTGGTGTAGAAATTTTCTAATATCCTAGAATAATATACATGATTGAACAACCAAGTGATATTCATATTTATCTGTATAAAATTATACTACATGAATAGGGCAATGCAAATGTTAAACATTGGAAGGACATCCATATTCTAAATAATAGCAACAAATATTGTCAAATGTTCTAATTCATTCTATGTAACAGATTTGAGGCGTACTTAAAAGGCTCAAAGGTGTATCAAGTGCTTTGTTTTAAACTGGTACGCCTTTTATCTTCCTTTAAACCGATTACAAAGCCTGAAAGCTTGCTATCGGTTCATTGTATTATCAGGAAAAGGGTTGTAAGATGTTGGCAACATGTATCTTCACCTTTTTCTCATTTGGTTTTCTACTTTTTCTGCGATAAATCACACCATTTGAGTCACAATGTATTCGTTGTTTGCAAAAAAAATTAGAAAAGTCTTAAGTTTTGTTGTATAGTAAGGAATTAAATCTGCAGCCATAAACAGATGACGAAGGTTTAATCAAGTCTTAGATTTAAGTACTCGTAACCAACATTTCAAGCCGTCAGGCACGCGCAACAAAGGTTCCTCATTACTTCAGCCCTGTCATTTCCTATAGTCTTTACTATTCTTAAAGGCACAATAGGTGCCAGAAATAAACAATGAAGGTGTTAAGGTAAGACCTGTGTAATGGAAAACAGCTATTTCCACTAAAATATCATCCTGCAAAATTAGCTATAATTAAAAATGAGTATTATTGAACTACTTTCACCGATTCATTTTTTCCATTTTTTCCTTCTTTGAATTATCATTTATAAATCTAAAACCACTATATTCTCAATTCAAAAAGAGATAATAATTACCCCTCTTTTCAGAAAACTAACAAAAGTATCAAAAATTAATTTCAAGACAGACATAAACGGAATTTTTGATCCGTTAGAAATGTGCAAAAATATTATTGCTGCATAAATCCTTATTTATCCTTATTTACCAACCAATTAGAATTTTCACCGGAAGTGCATTACACAGGTCTTACCTTAACATGAATTTTGATTTAAATCATACTATTTAAAAGAATGGCAATTATTGTGAAGATGACGATCTGTTATTATACTATCGATCCAGGCGTTAGTCGCTGGCAGAAAAAATCATTTTAAAAGTAGGTCGAAGGTTGCCAGGTCACTCTATCTTTTGTTTACTTTTAACCTGATTTTAAAATTCATTTTCTCACCGCGAATAATACTTGGACCTTCCGTACAATAAAAGATTATATTATATTTCATGTGTCTATTTTTAGAAATGTTATGGGTAAAGAAATGTCGTAATTTAAGCTGGGTGGATTATTTCCCCGTAACAGTGCATATTTTCCTCTTGCCGAAAATCTGGAACTACTTTTTTGTTCTACTTTGCTAAAAATAGTAATTGACTTGAGATCACTAGTTTTAAAAGTGGCATTCGTTGACAAAATAATCAGAGGAAATCTAATATATAATTTATTTCATCAGCTTGTGGTTAATATGGGAAAATATTTGCCTCAAGAGGGAAAGGTCTGCGAAAATAACTCACGCCTTTCGGCACTCGTTATTTTTCGCAGACATTTCCCTTTTTCGGCAAATATTTCCCCATATTAACCACAGGCTGTTGAAATAAACTCTATATTACCTTCACAATAATTTCTATATTTTTTGAAGGAATATCATTTAAAATTCAAACGCATTTTAACATCCGCATTGCATGTTTACTTTTGGTTGCTATTGGGGCTTTAATACAACTGAGAAAGTAGAAGTAGGGACTTCGATTCCACTTACTACGAAATAGTTTTGTTTACATACTTGGCGCTAAAACAGCTAAACAAATTATGACGAAACGGTATTGTTGTCTGTCCATCCTAATTGTTACATTGTTAACGCTTCACCACACAATGCCGTAGGTTAACGTTCTTGATGAAGTAAAAGGCTTTTGAAAACATTTTTGGGGAAAAGGAGAAAATGCTGGTAACCAGCAATTTCTCTACCCTATCAAAGACAGAAATCATCTTTTGTTCAACATTTATTTTGTCGTCTGCGAATGTTTTCAATTTAGTCTGGTCCAAAATTTTGTCGTTGGGCAAAGAGATGATGTTAAAGTGCGCCTATTGATGCATAGACGTCAATACCATTTAACCCTTTCGCTGTCTAGCCATAAACACGAGATTTTCGATGTCGAAAAGTACAGTTCCAAAGGATAAGAATATTTTGGTCATAAACAAACGCCATATATCAAACGTGTAGCCTCAAAATCAGACATAGAGGATATTTGTTTTTTTCCGGTGAAAGATCGAAATTTATTTCATTGTGTTGACACCATCGGTAATATTTTCACGAGTGGCGCAGCCACGAGTGAAAATATTACCGATAGTGCTCACGAGATGAAATAAATTTCGATCTTTCACCGAAAAAAACAAATATTTTATCTATTTCATGCTTTTAACCCTTTCTGGGAGGAGCTTTATCAAATCCAGTACAGTTCTTTTCCGTTATTCTCCGTGACATACCCCTCACGCATAGCAACACATTACAATATTACGTCAAGCGCGAGAAATGTAAGGTAAATGACGTCGTATTTCCCATCTGGTTGTGAGGCACGCGCAATTTACATAGGCGACAAGAACATGAAAATCGGTGTTTTCACTGGTGGTACCATTGTAAGATCGAAAAATATTTTCACTGCTATTTCTCGATATCGGAAAGCATGAAATAATGCACGTTCTTTGCTCTCTGATCTTTATTTACATTTTCTGTAAAAGCCATTTAAGTCGACATTGACAACTACAACTAACTTGAAAAAATTACATTTATTTTGCATTTTCTTCATTCTGAGACCATGCTCGAGATCCACTACATACAAACGATTTTTAAACGTCGAATTGAAAACAGAGCACATGATTAATTTTATGTGTTGAGGATGCGTGTTCAAACCAGTGCGACAATGTCATATCTGATGTAATAAAATAAACCAAGTTACCTATTGCAATCACTAGTCACAACTCGGCCAATTCCGCACGTGCATCTAACCTTGCCCGTATCAAAGGAGTTCCTATTTGGAAAAAACTGCCAGTCACATGATCTTAAACATAGCAGCGCCCTGTAAATCGATTAGCAATGGCAGCAACAGCCACAACGATTAGCAACCTATTGTTAAAAAATGCCAATGTAGTTGACAGACCGAGTTAGAAAAGAAATGTACTACCTGAGATCACAACGGAAAACATTGTAACCAGTATTTGCTTTCAAAGAGAAGTGTTACGATTTTAAGAACGGTGAAGCGGTGTACTTCCGGCGAAGAAATTAACCGTGATACAGCCCAGGGACTTGATCGATGGATCACCCGAGGTTTGCCGAATGTAATTGCAATACAACAATCCCGTTATTCAACGCCCGATTTGCATCATTTTTAGCGGATTTGCTATAGCAAATAGCGGATTTGCTATAGCAAATTCGCTTACTGTGATCGTTTTGACCGGAACCAAATACATCATCCGTAACGACGCATGCGCACTTACTTTCAGTTTTGCATGGCTGGTGATTTGGGCGAATAACGGAGACCTACAAATCAGTTCAACTCTGACCCTGAGCAAATCATACAAATTAAGGATGAATTCTTTATCGAAATTTCGCCAAAACTAAAATATTGTCAATCTGAAATACTTTAAATACTGGAACAAAGTTTGTTCTTTCATTTTTTCAAAATGTAGCATATGAACATTGTTTACACTAGTACCCTCGTTTTCATTCAACAACTTTCATTCACAACTTGTCTATCGTCCGCTGCCAAATAAACAAGAAGATTAAGCAGTTTTTCCTCAATAAAGTCACATTTTCAACCATGTCTTACATCAAAAATCTTTTACTGTTCAGATAGCCTGCTAAAATTTGGCCATAAATAATTTAAATTGCTTCGATAACGAATTCACAGTACCCATAAAGTCGACCAGTCCTAGTTAGCGGACTAGGCGCTATATCGATGAATTTCCGAATCGTTTGAAACATTTTTGCAGAACGTTTTATAGAATGGAGATCGTGCAGTCTATCCAAAAAATTAATGTTTGATTTATATGCATCTTGTAGTGGAAACGCCTGGAACCAGTATTTCTCTCTTGTCATCAACGGTAAGAAATATTTTATTTACGAACGGCCCCGATCAAGTGCGAACCCGGGACACGAATTTAATTGAAGGTTTTTGATGGAAATTCGTGTCTTGCATAGCGAACTAGACACCCATTTACGTGAAGCCTAAAGGACTCAGACTGGCTTTCAATTTGTCTTCAAGATGTAAACTCCATTTATAGTCCCTCTGATACCTTGAATTTTATTTTGTGACTTTTCAGAAAAAAAAGAAGAAATGCTGAATTTGTTGATAAATTTATGATAACGGATCCACAGGAATGCATTTATACGTCTTTCTTTTTAAACATATAGATTTGACATCTTTAATATAGTTTTGATCCTGTGAATTAGAAGTGCATTTACAGAGCAAGTTATATAACTATTTTCACTTCTTTAAATTCTTATTATGAACTGCTGCTCAACCCTTATTAAGACGGTGACTTTGTTTTATGTAATTCAAACCTTAGCATGAAAGTATGCCTATATAATTTTTAACTTTTAAAGAGTGACACAATACTATTAAGTATTAACCCTTAGGCTGCTAAGTGCTACCCAAGGACCTTTTGCAGACAGTGTTGATTAAGATCAGATTGTACAGAAAGTGCAGTCTGATCTTTGATCCATACTGCCTTGTAAGAAAGAATTCTCCTCAAAGAATTAACTTCAAAATAGCAATAATTGGATTTGTACATTCAACTTGAATTTTTTATTTTAGTTATGTTAAAGTCACGTTTCACTCTACATGGCAACTTGTCACATTGAGTGTGATCTTGATCCATTCTGGCTGCAAAAGTACCTTCAGCTGTACCAAGGGCTTGGATTCACACATTGAAAAAAAGGACTGTGTTCTGCTCGGTGATGTGTGATGAGTTTAAGTAATGGATTCACTAAAAAAATCATTGGATGTACTGAAAAACCCTTATACCAGTTTAAATATTTATTTCAAGTATCTCATAATGCTACAACAGATATTTTTTTGCACTTATTCCTGCAATGATTTAGTAATATAGTGTGCAAGGTTGGCAAAGAATAGGTCAATATGGGTAATGACCTGGCTGGCAACTGGAACGGGCTATAAACGATCAATACTGGTCGCAAGTGATCAATTGGTGGTTGACTGAAGTGGTTGATTTCGTGATTAACTCATTACCAATCGACAATATTTTAGGCTTGTCCAAATCAAAAGCAGACAACAAAATAAAAGTGACTGAAAATTAAAAATTTGTTCTGTGAAGAGTAGAAAATATTGTGGGCAAAGGAGAAAATACTGGTTACCAGCTTTTTCTCCTTTTTCCACAATGCTTTCTTAAGGCTTCATTCTCAGGGCTGTCAAAAGGAAGGATTGAGTGTTAATGGGTTAAATCACTGGCTTACATACCCATCTGGTTTCTAAATTGATAGTAAAAGCTGTTCTCTTACATCCTGTACATGAAGGTTTGTTACATATTATCATCAGTATCATAGCTTTACTAATAAGGTCCTTTTTTATTTGATCATAATGCTGGTCAACAGAAAAGGTTGTCCTGAACCAAATTTCAATTTTTCAGCCCACAATTTTGTCATTCGGTAAAGAGTTAAACTTCCAAAGGGACAAATCATGTTTCCCTATCTGGGGTATTATCCTTGACACCAGACTTTATTCCCAAAGCATGAAATAATGACTTGTATGTAGTCATGATGAATTAATAACTTATCATCAAGCAATTACTTAAGATATCAAACATGAAACCTAAAGACCTTATTAGGAACTTCTACACAGTTTGGAAAAGTGGCAAAGGCCAGCTGGTGAGTTACCTTGGCAGGGACAAAACAGTTTTTCCACTCCTCTCTTTCACATTAATGAAATTAAGTTATCTGAGGAAAAAAATTCCACACAACAAATCATCCACAAATTAGCCTAATTGCTGTTTTAAAACTCATCTGACTATTTAAATTTCCAATTGACCTCTACAAGTCGACTACTACTGACCAGTACTGACCACTTACGGATTATCACAGGTTCTATCCTCTTCTAGATGCCAGTATTTTATAGAATGACAATAGATAAGACACTGCACAGAACCAGCCTAGCCCTAGTAAAACCCAAAAGGTACACAAATGGATGAATTGTTGTCATTGTAAGACTGAAACAGTGTTGACACTAATTTAAACACCAGAAAATAGTCAACATCAAATTATTCTTGAAGGTTTCAAATTCATATTTTGTGGCACTGCATGAGTTGACCTTACTTTCTTGTGTACAATCATTATTTTGTTGACTTGTTTCTTATGAAGACACAAGGTAAATTTTCATTTATCTTAAGGAAGAAAGGTACATTCAATATTCATGAATTACACATGGTCTAAGTCTTGGAAATTACTGAACATATCACTTAGTTTTCACCTTTCAGACTATTACAAAACATTTTTTGAGTCCAGGAATGAAACCAAGAACATTCTTATGAGAAAGAAAAGAAGAAATCATTGTACCTGAACAATCAAATTATTGTTACTAGGTTGATTTTGTATTTCATTTAAATTAATAGTTTGAAGTTGTGTGGTAATTGAGAGGAACCTTGAAAGGATTCAATGTGTTAAGAGTTATGGAAAGGACAATGCACTTTCAGTAAGAACTTACATACAAAATACCAGTTTCTTTACCCTAAGAGGACTAGAGCTGTGTTTTTTTTTTAACTAAACCATAATAGTTTCAAAACAATGCATGCTTTATACCTCAGAATGGGGACAGTCTGTATAGTATGTAACAGGTGTACTGGTAGGGTAAGATCAGACTGCCTAATATAGTAAAATTCCATTCTTATAGGCACACTGTTTTAGATTTGAATTGTTTGCAGTCTATATGACTATACTAACCATATAAAAGTTTAGAAATTGTTGTACTTAGGCTAGAATTGTAAAATGCTACTGTAAAAATCAAAACTTTAATGTCTGAGTACAGAAGTTTCAATCTTTTAAAACAGTCTTGCATAATGATGAATAATGATGAATTTAGAAATGCTTAAAATTCTATAGAAAAGAAAGATAGAGTCATCATGTGTAGTGTATCTATAAGCTCACAGTCATGTTTACAAACCTAGGCTGAGCTGTTAATATTTTCAGTCTTACTTAAAGGAATGTCTCAGACAAAAAGCACCTCAGCCAGTTGGATTTAAGTGGTTTCAAAAGTTTTTTACTGGGCATCTTTCAAAATGGGATGATATAGCCACACTTACCTTGTATCCTAAATGGTGTTATAAGATGGGGGGAAATGACTTAACTTTTTACCACACAATGAAATTTTGGACATGTCCAAACTGAAAGCATTTGCAGACGACAATTCTAATGTCGCTCAAATGATGGAATATGTCTTCTATAGGGTAGAAAACATTGTGGGAAAAGGAGAAAATGCTGGTTATCAGCATATTCTCCATTTCCCACTTTGTTTTCAATGGGCTTCTTTCACACAGTTGTTAACTCGGGACTGTGTGGTAAAGAGATAAGTAAGAGTGAAAACTGAAAATCTGTTGGTCTACCAATGTTTTCAAAAATTTAACAGCTACATTTTGTGAGGCTGACAGAAATGTTAGATAAAGTTTAACTTTGCAGGCCAATGTTAGATCCACATTTGAGTAACTAAAAGATGTTTACTGTCACTTTCAACATTATTTCTGTCATATGACTGCTACAGCTAGCTTATTGATGTATGTCTGGGTTTAAGTAGTACATGTACTAGGCTAGGGCTCTGCATTGTCTTGCCCAAGGACACTCTTGCGAAAAAGCATTGTGCATCCAATGAGGCTGGGCCATCACGTAACAAGACTACACTTTACTGGTGAGCCATGCAGGACCCCAGATCCACATTAGATGGGAGTTAATTTTTGTAAGATTGTTCAGGTTAGACTATGTCAACCATCTATGCATAAGTTACTTCCTGTTTTTTAAGCAAATATGGTAATCGAATTGATGTCATTTCATCGTTCATTCCTTTCCCATATGACAAGTTTTAAGCACTTTAACTCTTTCACTGCTAAACAAATAAATTGCATTGTCTCAAAGGCTAAAAATACATTCCTTCTGCAAGATCAAGAAACAATTCGGTCATGAATCTACAATGGAGCAGGGAACAGTGGAGATCAGAGATCAGAATGCATTATCAGTGCAGACTGATCTTGATACACACTGTCCATCAAAGCTTCAGGTGTTGCCCATAAAAGTTAAAAGATACCTGTACATGAACTGAAGTTCACTCATATAATTGAAAACACTACCGGTATTTGAACAAGAGAAAATACCTAGAAAAAAATATGGCTTACCAGAATTCTGTCTCTGTCCTATAATGCTTTGAATTGCCTATTTCCTTAAAATACTGCCTTCCAGAATTTTGTGTTTGTCTCATAATGCTTTCAGTTGCCTATTTCCTTCCGGATTATTAACACAGAGTGTTTGGTATTTACACTTTTAAGTGTTAAAAATAAACCCCAATCAAAATTTTCTCCAGATCCAGCCTTCAGATGCCATGACCAGACATGGATATGTTGTAAACTGGTCTATCCCACAGATTGATTTTAATTATGTTTGTATAAGGGGATACTTATACTGTCTTGCTATAGAACTAGCTTTTGTAGCAATGTGGTCGACCATTTGACTTGGGACCTGAAGATTCTGGGTTCAATCCCAGCCTTGGGGGGCTATTTAGCAGAACTGTTACAGATATATATATATAATAATCAGTATTTGGATGGAATGCCTTATGGTTTATCCAAACGTGACCAGTATTTGACCCATGAATTTTGTGTCAAACGAAGTTAAATTGGGAGAATTTGAGGATTTTCCTTTTTTTAGCCTTTTAACAGGCAATGATTCCTGTGTTTTATGAGTCCTATGTAGAAGGATCATGTAAACATTGTTGGAAAACAAGACATCAGTATTTCTTTTTTTTTTCTGTAATTTTCTAATCTTTACAAATACAAACCAGTGACAAGTCATTTTTTAGTTTGGCCAAAGTATGAAAATCTGAATAGTTGGTTTTAATTTGGGACAGGCAAAATTTTTGTCCTCATGTCAAGAGTTCAACAATAATTATGGTGTAAAAAATTCATATTGCACACATGTGAAAGTTAATGTTAAGCGTTTATTGCACTCTTTGATCAAGTTTGTGTATGTTTGCTAAAACTGATGGACAATTGTAGACCCTAATACTTTGTTTTTACAGAGTTATCATGATAATTTGTCCTTGAGGCAAAAACTGTCTTATTTTCTACAGTTTTTTTTTATCTTACTCAACAATAACTGAAGTGTTTTATCTATTTGTCAAATAAGTAATATTTACTTACGTAAATACATCTTGGTTTATTTTCAACATGTTTGTATTTTCGGGTATGTTTACATGTAGCTACACTACACTGTTCTGCTAAAAAAATGTTAAACGTTTGAATGATTTTGAAAGTTTAAGGAAGAGCTTAGATTTCTGATGAAATAAACAAGTGTAAATTAGACAGATCGTTTATATAGAGCCATAATTGTCTCTAAAACTTCTTCTGTTTATGCTAATGTTAGCCTTGAAAAAATATTCTTTTATCAAGATCGTACAATGTTATAGGTTTAATCTAAACCACATCTTTTATGTGACTGCATGTTTGCACATTTACCATTCTACTTCAAGTTTTAGCTAGTACACCACAACTCCACTTTTTTTTTTAAACACTGTATACTTCCGATCAAAATAAAGCTCTAAAACAGTAATAAAATAAAAGTTGCTGTACAGCACACTTGGTAGAACAGCTTCGACTATCATTGTCCTTGCTCAATCTATTTACATGTATTGTTTATATTTCATAGATCTACATGTATTACATGTGATAAAACTCATAAAAGATTTTAATTTTCTTTCATAAAATCATAGCTTGAAACCGTTCAACAAATCCGCTTTCAGGACTTTCAGTCCTTTGATTCTGAATGTAAGCGGACAGCATCTTTATCGTTGCACAGCTCCTTTACCGTCAGATAATTAATATCAGTTGTTTTCATGAACATTGGTGAGTTCTGATTGGCTGGAAAAAAATTCTCATAGCTCCATGAAAAAAAAAATCACGTTATGCCTGTAATGCAGAGAAATGACCCTCCCCTACAAAATGACCCATGGGTCATTTCTCTACGTACAATAATGAACCGGGTCATTCCATAACGCAGTGAAATGACTTTTGGGGTAGAAAAATGACTCGGGTCATTTTGTAGGGGAGGGTCATTTCTCTGCATTAAACCGGAACTACTTTCGCTGAAGGTTACTTTTGCGGGTCCTACACACTGCTGTGTTCATTTACTTCGTTCAATTGATCCCCATTATTGGGGATAGAAAACTATTTCCCTATTGTATTGTATTCTTGCGCCATACAGATATGAGTCTGAGGGACTTTAGAAACTCCAGTGTTTGATTTAAAAATAAAGAAAATGAATGCAGTTTGAATTATTTCCGTGGGTGTATGTTGTTTGTAATATCAAATTATAAGGAATGAAGAGAATTTCCTTTTTTTTTCATGGAGGTATAAAAAAAAAAAAAAAATATGCACACTTTTGTAAGTGGTTCCACACAGTGTGATGAGATCTTTTTTATATACAGTACCTCCATTAAAAAAATAAAATTCTCTTCATCCCTTAAATGAAAAAAAAAAACGATATATGAGCACTGTTATAGCTAAAGGGATATAACCCTTAAAGCGCTGGAACCAACTTAACTTGTTTTTGTTTTTGTGCACAGATCGTGCAGTCTGATCTTAGATCGACACTGTCCACCACTTTGTTACATATTATGGCCTAAAAAACCTTGGTACAGCAATATTTCAGATGTTTTTCCTATTTAAAAATGTCTCTTGTATTAAAAGTCAGCACTTCAAGGGTTAATACATTCCGTGATGCATTATATAAAGCAAATTGTCTCATATTTATGGATCCATAAAATATATTCTACCTAACTACTGCCTTGATCATCGTGAGGTAGATGGTTCATGGACACTCAGAAAAGTGACCAATAGCAAAACGGCAAAGCGTCTCGACCCATGTCAGCAGTGTCACAGAGCTTGACTCATAATAAAATTATACCAGTAGACTAGTACTCATAAAACGGATTTATCGGCATGAAAACTAGATAGCCCCTTTAATTAAAGAAATGAATCCGTAATATCCTCATCATAAGGATGTGATTTCAACAGCTAAACCAAGAGCACATGAGAAACTTCCTTATTGTTTTGTCAAAATACGACCTCTTTCAAAAGGGGTTAAAACAATGAAGAAGTTTGACCTCAGGCAGCCAGATAAATAACAAGACAAAAGTGGATTGCCTTCATCCGTTTCAAAGTCTGTATATGCTTATTATATCATACTTTTATTATCATTGTCCGTGTTTTATTGGGATCTATGAAACTTTTCTTTTCTTTATTTTTTTTCATGGTAACGTTTAACTGAATATTGACACCAGTAGAAATATTACTTTAGGGGTGATAGTGACGTCAGAGGTTTCATCCATACATGTCCTAACACATTGGTAATTTTAATTGAAATAAAATATTTCTTGGGTAAGGACGATTCGATTGAAAACTGTAAAATCAAGAGTGTAATTTGTTGTATTCGTATGGTGTTAGGAATATATCCACAGAACTTACTTTTTGATATCTCTCCCTGTCAGTAATGTAAACTTCTTCAAATTTTGTTTTTTCTATTTAAAAAAAATCATGTTAAAGCCTGTTCTTGTGACATGCTTTCTGATAATTCTCAAATGCAATCAAGTATCCACTTTCACTTAGAAGTATTTGTCATTTTTTGATGGGTTATAGAAATTCCTTTACAAATTAGGTTTAAAAAAAATGATACCTTATAAGTCAACTTCTACAATTATAAATTCAACAAAATAATGTGCTTTTTATGTTGAGTTAATTCCTTTGATTTTTAGACTTGCTTGAACTATAAATAACATCACTGTATTGACATTATAAACGTGACAGACTCACTTTATTGACATTTATCACATTATGAGTAAGGAAATACATACGTTTTCACTGTGTTTTAAAAATGGCGAAAATCGACTAGTTGATATTAGATCGAGTTATGTTTTTATCCTGAACGCCATAATTCAAGATTTCTACGCGTAGCTTTTCCAATGCTGAATACCAAAATCAAATCACAATTATAATACCAAGCAAATTGTTATTGTTATCGTTGCCTAAAGAGAGAGAGAGAGAGAGAGAGAGAGAGAGAGAGAGAGAGAGAGGGTTTCCAAGGTTTGAAGTCATATGGTGATCCATTTTATAAAATAAAAAGAGTTATTTGTAAATATTTTGGGTATGACAAATATGTTGAAAAATATCTCTCTAATAAGTCTATTTATACGAAATATATGAGCCATGCTCTGTGAAAAGGAGGACTGATTCATCTGCAATAACTATAAACTCATTTCATGCTGCGCAGTCCCTCCAGTCTGACACTTTTTGCCATCGTAACTTTTCTGCATGTCTTTGGATAATTGTATCTCATGATATAGCCGGTGTAATGCAGAGAAATGACCCTACCCTACATAGAGGAATGACCTGGGTCATTATTCTACGTAGAGAAATGACCCTGAGGGTCAGAGGGTCATTTCTCTAAGTAGAATAATGACCCGAGTCATTCCTCTACGTACTGTAATGACTTCTGGGTCATTCCTCTACGTAGAATAATGACCCGGGTCATTTTGTAGGGGAGGGTCATTTCTCTGCATTACACCGGCTGTAAGCCAAAATGGATTTTATGGGCCATTAATTTTATAATGACATGCTTGGTATCATACATCATGGAGATGTATCAACCCTTTCCCAAACGACAAATTTTGGACCCTTGCAAACAGAAAGAGTTTGCAGACATCAATTTTTGACTTGGAGAAATTGGCAGAAAGTTCTCAAAAAGGGTAGAAAACACTGTGGGAAAAGGAGAAATTGCTCGTTACGAGCAATTTCTCCTTTTCCCACAGTGTTTTCAAAAGACTTTTACTGCAGACACGTAAAAACCAGGGCTTGTTTGGGAAAGGGTTAAGCAGCTTTTACTTTTCACTGCAGCTATAGCAATGGAGAAGACAAGAGTGAATTTAACAGAAGAAGATCTCCTTCGTCAACTAACCGAAGATAGAATCCGAGCGTACGCCCCGGCTATTGCATTCTCGGCCTTTGTGGTGGTTTTTGGTATTCTTGGCAACGCCATATCGGTAGCATTCTATGGTTTCAAGGTACCAAGGACATCAACCAACATTATCATCACTGTTTTGGCTATAGTCGACATAATAACGTGTGTAGTGCTGAGCGACGAAATAGTAGAACTCTGCTTTACCGTGAGTTTCAAGAACATTTGGGGCTGCAAGGCGATGTATTTTTTCAACCATACCCTAGTTGTTATTTCGATCTTCACTCTTTTACTTGTTGCATTTGACCGGTTCAGAAAAATATGTCGACCATTCTCCTGGCAGTACTCAACCTTCACATTAAAACTTTCATTTACTGTAATCATTGTTTTTGCAGTTTTGTTGTCAGTGAGGGATTGGGTTATTCTTGATGTCATACATGTTAACGTAACCTACGCTGAAAGAAACATCACAGCCTATTATTGCACACATTCAAGAGAAAAATCAATGGCGGTCATCGTAAAAGCTTTTCAGTTCTTGGACTTTCTAATTTTGATAGTCATTGTTGTGTCAACTGTGGTGTTGTATTCCTGCATTGCGAAAAAGCTCTGGAAATCAAGAAAAAACGTAAGACAGTACAAACAACCAGGCGATGTAAACGAATTAAATGTTGCATCTGTAAGCGAACCGACTTACAGTCCAGATCTAGACATAACAACTGAAGACACTGTAACATCGATTGAAGAAAATATTGCAGACTGTGGCAAAGAGTTTGCTTGGTTGGCTACCGTTCAGACAGACGTCGCAGTATGTAGTAATGTCGAAAGTCGCAAAGATTTTGTTGGAATTGACCTAGATAAAGATTCGGAAAGCTATTGCAGCCACATATGTCAGACGAATGAACAAGAAAAAACCGACAACAGCAAAGGTTTCACCGAAAACACCAACGGAAAGGGCGTCCATGAAAATAACGTTACAGATAATATTGCAGAGAATGTATACCGTCAGAAGTTTAGGAATGATGACAAAGACGTCGACAGAATATCCGGCTTGAATGCCAGTAAACCAGAGTTAAAGAGAAACAACAGGAGACTTCCTGAGTCCAGAAACGTTGAACGCAAAGTTACTCTAATGCTGTTTACTATAAATGTTGCTTTCCTTGTCAGTTTTATTCCATATTTCATAGTTAATCTCTGGATTAAGCAACAGGATAACTCGAGCACTCGGGAGTTCAACGCGGGAATTCAAATTGCACTGCGTTCTTACATGTTGAATAACGCCATTAATCCATACATTATTGGGTTATTTAATTCTAACTTTAGAAAATTCGTAAAATCGCTATTATGCAGATTGTAAATATTTTCTTTAAAAATTCTGAACAGATCAGAGTTATCGTATTCGAGTCGGAGATTGAAAAAAAAATCAGGCACAGTTCTGATAAATGATGAAATGCTTGTAATTTAAGAATCCTCAATCTTGAATACATTGATCGGTGTGTATTCCAATGACCGCCAATGTAAAGTCATTGTACCGGTAAAAAGAATATGGCATACACCAAAATTGCATTACGCTGACAAACTAATGCTGTCTTAGTGTGAATCAATGGGTTTTCTATAGCTTCGTTTACATGTGCGAAAGCGTTCTCTTCAAAGAGCAGGCCCCTAAAACCGTGGGCTTTTTCGTCTATGTAAGATCCTCTGAAATATTATGTACATAGATTTTGGCGTGTTCAGTTTACTGTAAATTTTCATTTAAGGTCGATGAATATCGCATTGGTACTAAGAATCATCTATATACTTGCCAGGTTTAGCTTTTGTATTATTTGTGCTACTTTATTTGTATCATTTAATACTTGTTTTAATGTGTACCCCTGAACTAGTTTCATGCACCCAACTGCTTTATTTCGATTTTGTTTTCTCTGCCCTTTAGAATTAGATGGTACAGGTACATGCTAATCACAAGCTGCGTAGTTCTCAGATTAACTGAGTATATCTGAAGAAATAATGTTGAGCATCTTCTTGAACGTAACCGCACTTACAGCTTGCATTTTGAGATATATAATCCGAGAAATGGTCAAAGTTCAGATTGCTGCATCTGTTACGAATTCTTGTATGTACAACAGAGAGATGGTGTTTACCGACGAAAAAGTGTTTAGTAACATCAGAAACATGAAAGGTCTGTAGGATACGAAATTGAAATTGCGACAAAGATCGCAAGGATTTAATATCGTCAGAGAGTTCGTTCCATAGTGGTGTTACACACTGTGAAATACTAGTAATTCACACATAGGAAAATAATAAAAGAGGGTGAATAAATCGAAGATGCTTTTTATTCAATTTCCAGAAACAGCGTTGATGTCATGATGAGCTCTTTAAGCGCTAGGACGCTGTTTTTCAAGGTATTGTAGATCAGGATCAGACTGTCTATTGCGGACAGATAGGATCACGATCAGACTTAAAAGAATGCCAGTCTGATCTTAGATCTATACTTTGTTAAATGTCTTAAATGTCGGTAAACACGGGGTCTCTTAGTACTAGTACTCAGTTAATCTGAGAACCTTGTTTTCAGTGTAACATACCCATTACAAATGTTCAGGGGTAAAACCTACGTCATAGCATACGTCATCGGAGAAATTTTTTAAATCCGCCATTTTCGTTTTAAAAGGTAAGTTTTTCAGCTTGTACATTATTGTTACTGAAGATCTGTCCAAACAAAGCAGTGCATATGGTACCTGACAACTTTCTTCGTTAGTTTACATAATATTTTGTTCATTAGTTTCGTTGATTTTCCAATTACCTCTGCACAATTTTCAAAGCCAGAGACACTTGTGCGATTTAACAATAGATGTCGTATACAATGCCGTTAAGAATAATTGTGTTGAAGTGTTTACAGCTACAACATTGTTTCATGGCATTTTGATTTCACGAATAGGACAAATATATTTACCGTCACCAGATGAAGTAGTATTCTAAGTAAATTTTAGATACATATATCTTTTTAAAGTAATTAATCTGCGCTTTGCGAGCAAAATGGCGGCTGTTCCGAGACCTCTGCTATGAGGTAGGTTGTCAGTCTTGAATTTTCTTATCTTATATTGTTTTATACCCAATAGTGTGACGTCAATTTTACGTCATTTTTGCCATTTATGGTGTACACTAAGCATCTATAACAAAAAAAAAATCTTACAGGTTTAAGCATTGAAATACAGTATAACGCACTGAAATAAAGGTAATAGGGAGATTGGATTGCGTGCCTGTTGCTTTGATGAATAGGTGGTATGATTGATTTTATTTTTTTCCACACGACAAACTTTAGACTCTTTTAAATTCTCAACATATTAAAACGATAAATTGAAACTGGTACAAATGACCTTCGGTTCTCCGTTAGAGTTTTTAAAAAATGGTGGGAAAGGGAGAAAACGCATTCGGCATACCTCGGGTGATCCGGTGATCAAGTAGCTCGGCATTTGGCATACCTCGCGTGATGGGAGCCATAAAATCCCTTGGCTGTATCTGGTGGATTGATATGCACCAGATCGGTACATTTCATCGCCCGGAAATACTCGGGTTGACCGTTCAAAAAATTGTAAGGCTCTTAAAAAAAAAACTTTAGTTTCAATTTTCTATCAAAATCTGTCGAACTATATTTCAGTTGACAAACAGCTCGTGCATTCATTTTTTAACGTGGTTTATTTACTCTGATTGAAGCTTTCACTGACAGATGACAGATTTGAATAACTTCATCGAGGTTGTTTAAGTCGTTGCTAAACGACTTACAGTGCCTCCACCATGTATAAGATCAAGTGACTGGCAATTCAAATGGAAACGACCGTTAAACGGACGAGGTTAGATGCTGGTGCGGAATCGGCCGAGTTGTGACGAGTACTCCCTCGGCTGTATCTGGTAGATTGATATACATCTGCGCGGTAGTTTAGTTCAAACATATTTTATTCAATACAATATTTACAAAGATGGTAATTTTCTGAAAATTAAAGTACATTTCTTCGCCGGGAATACACCGGTTCACCAGTCTGAAAATTGTAAGGCTCCTCTTAAAAGAAAACTTGAGTCTCAATTTTTCTATTGAAATCTCTCTGATTACATTTCAGTTGACAAACAGTTCGTACATTCATTTTTTTATTGCGGTTTATCATTCCGATGAAAGTTTTCACCGATAGATAGATAGATAGATAGATAGATAGATAGATAGATAGATTAACTTAACCGAGGTTGCAAATGTCGTTACTAAACGACTTAGAGTGGCGCCGCCATTTATACTATCACGTGATCGGCAGTTCAGATAAAAAGAACCGTTATACAGACGAGGTTAGATGTAGGTACAGAATCACCCGAGTAGTGATGAGTGGTAGGAAGTGCTATAAGTATGTTCTCCTTTGCCCCACAATGTTTTAGAAAGACTTTTCTCAGTGACGTTCAAAAACGGGATTGTGTCTCAAAAAGCTTATCAAGGAAGTACTTGTCACCCTATACATATTATTATCCACTATAGTTGACCCAGAGCTATTTTCTAGCCATGGAATGTCCAACAACCTACAAGGAACATGTAAGATCTATTGTTGTCGTGTTGTCTATACAGTTACCATGATGTACATGTAACCAAATAAAACAATTAGAAGATTAAGTTTTACCTTTCAGAAAAAACTTCCCGTCATAAATATTTCCCTACAGGTGACCTAAAACTTCCCCGTAGTTAAAATACAATAGCATAAATCGGAAACAGAACAATCTCCGCCTGGATCTTGCGGTTAAGGTAGCTTCTTTCTCTGCCTGCCTGTCTGTCTGTCTGTCTGTCTGTCTCTCTCTCTCTCTCATTTTAAATCAGACACGTGTAAAAAAAGTTGTAAGTATCTTGAAACGCTCTTGCAAAAATTTGTAGTACTTTTTTCACACGATGCTAAGAAAATCTTGATCCTGGACAGGTATTGGACTTTTTTTTTTGAAATTGAGCAAGCATTGGCATAATGTAAAATGAACCATGAACTGTAAAAAAAAAAGGGCTTAGTGCATCTGCAAAAGATATCGACACAGGTCAGCCTGCGCAGTCCGCGCAGGCTGACCTGGGCCGAAATCTTCTGCTACTGGCAAATTTTCAGCATTTAGAGGGACACATTTTCCTCATGATTCTGCCGTTTGTTCGTCAAAATAGACTCTATGAGTCCATGATCATATGATGACTTGCATAGTATCATGAATCACGAAGATACATCAACCTACCCTTTCGACATAGCATGCTTCAAATGTTTGAATACTACAATGATGGTAAGCATTGTACTGGCTATGAGAATCTGCTTAGTAATTGTATGGCCTTCATTGGAGTAAGCATGATTCCAGCAGCAACTTTGCCAGCGGTTACAATTTTCTCATCATTTCAAAGGATCGCTGAAAGTTGCAGCGCAGATTCATTTTCGAAATGAATACAGTCATGTGCCCGGTTTGTCCAATGATGCAGGTGTCTTGTAAGATCGAGCAAATGTCGATTCTAGTTTGCACAATCAATAGCGGCAATGGAAATGTTTACATGGCGGAGACAAGGGAACGGAAACCAGAAGTAGCCCAGTTCTTCTGGAATACAGAACGACAACGTGAAGCCATTGTAAAGCCTTGTCATATGGCTTGCAACACGCGAAAAGGGGCATTCGGACATTTGCGTAAAGTGTCGTCTCGGATAAGCCTGCGCGGACTAATCCGAGACGGCACTTTCCGACTACATTAGATTTTGTGCTACAGTTGACTAGCGCAAAACAGAAAATTGCCTAAAAACGGAAAGTGTCATCTTGGATTAGCCTGAGCGGACTGCGCAGGCTGATCCGAGACAATACTTTACGAAAATGTCCGAATGCCCTATTCGCGTGTTGTACGCCATATGATAACATGGTATCTGGACGGGATCATACGGTTGCACTAGACAGTCAAAACTTTCGATCCTGTTTGTCTTTCAATAGCAGAAGGGGGAAACATGAATACTGCAGCAGCTCACGACACTGCCTTGGAGACCTCCTAGGCTGCTGAGAAAACCGTTGGAAATCTCCTATATGAACCTCTCAGGTCACTGAGGATACTTCTATCATACTGATGACCGATCTAGATAGATATACTTTTGCTTGGACAACGGCTTATATATTTCAACCCCATTTCCTCCACTCTGGTTCTTTTTCTGGTTGGTCCTGTCTTCTTAGACTTTCTCTCTTTTTTCTTTATCTTCTGTGTACTTCTTCTGAATTCTACGTTGAGCATCCGATTTCTGCGTCTGCGCATCTTAGCTGGCAAGGTAGTTGGATTAAAGATGAAAAAAAGTTTCTCCCTCACGCATAACTATCCAATCAGCGCTTTAATATGCGGCGATCTGAGGTTTTAATGGTATCGGTTCGTCGAAATACATGTACGCTTTCAAGACATGGCCTGTATGTACCAACCATTCTAAAGAATATTTTCAGTCTTATTCTCCATTTTTTTTTTTAATTTGAAAGTAAAGCAACTTCTGATTGACTTAACCATTTGGTTTAGTCAACGAGAAGTTGTGTTATTTTTATATTTAGAAAAAGCTTGGAGAATTGGAGTAAGAATGTGTTAAAACATAATTTGTGAATGGTTTACAGTCTCTTTATGACGTCATGTATCTACCAAACTGCATTTAATCACCAAAGAAATATATATTTTCCTGAAGCCTACGTGGTTTATTCGGGTGCCATCGTATGACCTTCTCCCCCAAAATTTAAATTCTGAGTCATGTATTTCATGCTTTTTGATAGTTTATCGGGAAATAATAGTTGATTATAAGGTTTGATAATTCATGGTTACGACCTGTGACATTTACTGTAAATGTTTCCCTGACTCTTCAATTGAAGGTGGAAACAGTAAGTCCCGCGCCCTTGTTATCTAGGTAAACAGTGCGCGCTATTCAACCAGACGGAAAAATGGCGTAATTTACGAGTATTTACCCTTTTATTTTCGCGATTTACGTAATATTTTGATGCTTTGTTATGTTGGGAGTACGCCACAGGAAATTGCTGAAAATGACAGGACCTGGTTATGACGAAATTCCTGGCAAAAGGGGTAAAAACATGAAATATACAAATTTTTTTGTGAAAGATCAAAATTTATGTCATAAAGTAAACATCAAGCTTAGAGATCAAAATTAATTTTATAAATTCTGTTTCGTTTTCTCTGTGCATGTGCGCTTAGGAATTTTTTGAGTGAGCGGGGGTAGGGATGGTTAAGATACGACTTATCGCTTGATGAGTATAAAAAAGATACTTAATAATCATGATACTCTCTCTCTCTCTCTGTGAAAGAATTAAAGGAGAGAATAATAATAATATAAGGAAAACTATTTCCCTTTCTTGTAGCTACAGCAACAGAGAAGACAAGGATGAATTCAACAGAAGAGCAACTTCTTTGTGAACTGAACAATGATAAAATCCGAGCATACTCCTCAGCTATTGCATTTTCAGCCATTGTAGTGATCTTTGGTGTACTCGGTAACGCCCTAGCGGTGACATTCTATGCGTTCAAGGTACCAAGGACCTCAAACAACATTTTAATTACATTGTTGGCTGCTGTCGACCTTATTACGTGCATTGTGATAAGTGATAAAATAGTAGAACTCTGCTTTACTGTTACTTTCAAGAGCGTTTGGGGCTGCAAGGCCATCTATTTTTGCAACCATACCCTGGTTTCAGTGTCAGGGTTCACACTATTACTGGTCACAGTCGACCGGTTCAGGAAAATATGTCGACCGTGTGCCTGGCAACTTTCAATCTTTGCAATAAAAGTTTCATTTGCCTCGATCGTTGTTTTTTCCATTTTGTTTTCAGTACGAGATTTGGTTATCTTGGATGTCGTACGCGTTAACGTTACCTACGCCGGAAGAAACATACGAGCATATTACTGCACACATTCCAGAGATAAATCTCTCGAAGACACTGTAATAGCTTTTCAGTACATAGACCTTAGTTTTTTAACTGTGGTTGTTGTTGCCATTGCAGTGATGTATTTCTCTATTGCGAAAAAACTCTGGAAATCAAACAGGTTGACAAGGAGACCTCCTGAATCCCAAAATATTGAACGGAAATTAACACTGATGATGTTTACCATTACTGTTGGACATCTTCTCAGTTTTATTCCTTATTTTATAGCTAACCTCTGGATTAAGCAACAAGGTAACTCGAGTGCCCAGGAGTTTAACGCGGGAATTCAGATTGCACTGCGTTCATACATGCTAAATAACGCAATTAATCCGTACATTTTTGGATTCTTCAATCCAAATTTTCGAAAATTTGTATATTTGCTACTCTGTGACTGGAAAATCTTTCCTCGACCGTGAAAATATGAATGGCAGACAGCTCAGTTTCATTTTTGTGTATAAAATCTAAAAGAAAAAGCTGACATGGTGTTGTTTTGAATTTGTTCAAGTCAACAACGAATTGTTCAAGATAGTTTAGGTAATGCGACGTTTCTCTTCTCTTCAGCATGTTGTTGAACAAGCCGATGTTTACTCTTACTACATTACTATTACAATTTAAAAACGAGAATCGAATTTTGAAAAAACCTTTTCATGTTGGATGGTGGAGTTGGCAATAGCAAGGAATGTCGAAGTTGTTCTGCCAATGGGGACGCAAAGTAGCTTTAAATTTTATACTTTAACTTATCAGGGAGAGCGCTGATAGCAGTAGATACTGTACAGCCTTGAACAAAAGAAATGATAACAGAGCAGAGATCAAAGCGTTGAAAGCAATGGATACTATACGGTCTTGAACAAAAGAATAAGTTTTAATATTAATCAAAAAACGTAACCAGAAGTTTTAAAAATAATTATGCTTTTATGTCCAATATTGTTTTTTCTAACATTTGCTTATTTGTTCAGATTTCTTTCTAATGTTTCCAAAATCAGTCAACCATTTGACAAGTTTTGTAAAAATGGTTTATTACACCTCAATATTATTAAAAGTACAAAACATTTTGATATAAACCAAGACGGGTAAGTGAAAAAGTTAGAAAAACTGCAGCCCTTGTTGAGAAAGATACAAAAAAAAAGACAATTTCTACCACAAGGTCAGTAATATACAGTCAGTTTATAACTACAACTGTCTATTAATTTCAGAAATCTTAAACACATTCTATCAAAGAATTCAAGATATTGCTGCATACACATGTATAAAATACGAATTTTTATGCCTTTTTGTCAAACTCCTTACCAGAAGAAAAAAACTTGACTGGCTCAAATGAAAGGAGGCTTTTCAGGTTTTCATACGCTCATCAAACTCAAAAATGATTTATGACCGAATTATTATAGCTAGAAAATTTTAAGTAATGCAGAAAGCTAAAAATTTGAAAAATAAAAATATGTTTAATGGTATTTCCTTGATGGGCTACAAAACTTCTTCGGATATTTTTAGATTTTGTGCCAAGCCATTGCAAAGGCTTGTGGGAATGTCACATGATCAATAACTTGTGTCGCTGACAAGGATTCGTATTTAAATCAGTATGATGACATCATACATGGTGTAATGAAAATAGAGTTACTGATTGCTAAAGTACAACCCCATTATAAAAAGGCAAAATTGCATCTTTTTACTGAATTTAAATCGTAAAGTATTGTCATGTAGATAAGATAATTATACAGTGATCTGTTTTCAGAATATTCTAGAAACATGAAGAACATTTATTGTTTTTTCCATAGTGGTTATTTTAACCCTTTCCCAAACAATCCCTGTTTTTTACGGGTCTGGAAAAGTAGCCTTTTGAAAACATTGTGGGAAAAGGAGAAAGTGCTGTTAACCAGCATTTTCTCCTTTTTCCACAATATTTTCTACCCTATCATAGACAGAAATCATCTTTTCAGCAAGAGTTGAATTGTCGTCTGCAAATGCTTTCAATTTGGTCTAGTCCAAAAGTTTGTCGTTTGGGAAAGGATTAATAAACATGTTGTTGGAAGACAAGCTGTGTAATCCATGATGTCATCTTTCAAGAGAAGATTAATCTAGAATTTTCAAAGTTGATATAAAAAAGAGTGACTTACTTGGTGATTTTGGATTTTTGAAGTTAGGCTTGCGGCTTCAAGGATACAGAGTAGTGAAAAGTGTTGGATTCAACTTGGGATATTCATTTGTATGTTGGAATTTCCTTTTATTCAAACAGGTTGCTCATATCTACTTGCAAGTTAAACTGTTGCTAAGTTAGGTTTTAGAAACCATAAACTTCATTTTTTTTGCAATCTAAACATAATTATTAATTTTGAGAGACTTGTTCAAGTTTCTGCTGTAAGTTCAACCTTGTCAAATTTCATCCTGTCTTAAATCTTTTTGTACTCTTTTGTCTTCGTTCATTCAAAAATACTGTTAATTGTTAAAGTCTTGTTGCAGGTTTTCTTTCTCGTTACCCTTGTCTCGTAACAATGTAAATTTTATACATTGGTGGCTTACTGGTTGACTGCATGATTGCTGGCTGATTAATTACTGAACAGAAAATTGGCTTACTTGCATGCCACCTGGCTGAATGGATATTTAATGTTCTTAGATGCTGGTTGTCGTTCACACTATCTACATTTATTTCATGCTTTCCGGTAGGATATCGAGAAATAGCAGTGAAAATATTTTTCGATCTTAAACTGGTACCACAAGTGAAAATACCGATTTTCACGTTCTTGTTGCCTAGGTAAATTGCGCGTGCCTAAAAACTAGATGGGAAATATGACGTCATATACCTAACATTTCTCGCACTTGACGTAACGTTGCTATGCGGGAGGGGTACGCCACGGGGAATAAGGGAAAAGAACTGTACTGAATTTTGATAAAGCTCCTCACAGACAGGGTTAAAAGCATAAAACGAATAGAATATTTGTTTTTTTAAGTGAAAGATCGAAATTTATTTCATCTCGTGAACACCATCGGTAATATTTTCACTCGTGGCTAGGTGAAAGATCGAAATTTATTTCATCTCGTGAACACCATCGGTAATACATGTATTTTCACTCGTGGTGCGATCTTTCACCGAAAAAAAACCCAAATATCCTCTATGTAGCTAAATGGATCTTTGACTACATAAAATGAGCTCTAGGGTTCAATACATCTCCTTTTTGCAAAAAACACGTTGCGGATTTTTATCTCAAACGACAAATTTTAGGCTCTTCTAAATTCAAAATATATGAAAACGATAACATTGAAATTTATACAACTGACCATCATTTCTCTGTTATGTTAAAAATCAGGGTAAGAAAAGAAGTAAATGCTGGTTACGCCATGTTTTCAAAGGATCCTTTTATTATGGCCCTTTAACCCATTACCACACAATCCCTACTTTTGACGCCCTTGAGAAAGAAGCCTTTTGAAAACACTGTGGGAAAAGGAGAAAATGCTGGTAACCAGCATTTTCTCCTTTTCCCACAGTGTTTTCTATCCTTCCCAGAACAAATTTCAATTTTTCATTCACCTTTATTTTGTCGTCTGCAAATACTTTCAATTTGGACCAGTCTAAATTTTTCTCGTGTGGTAATGGGTTAAACAAGGGTTTGTTTGGTAAAAGGCTAATCAGAGGGATCACAAGGTTTTAATTTTTTTGTTTTTCAATACTTTATCGGGAAATAATGGTGGATTATAAGTTTGATAATTCATGGTTACGACTAGCGAAATTTATCGTAAATGTTTTTCGTAACTCTTCAATTGAAGGCGGTTCCCGCACAATAGTTACCTAAGTAAATAATGCTTACCGTTCAACCAGAGGGAAATAAAACGTAATTTACGTGAATTTACCCTTCATTTCTAGCGCTTTGCGTAATATTGTAATTTGCATTGTTGAGTGGAAGGGGTACACGACGGGGGAATCACGGAGAAGAACTGTACTATATTTTGATGGAAGTCCCAACAATAACAACAACAAATTAGAAGCATGACACAAATGGAATATTTTTTTTAGAAGTGAAGGATCGAAATTCATCTCATCGATTGAACATCGTTGGTAATATTTGCCATTCGTGAAAATATTACCGTTGATTTTCACTCGATGAAATAAATTTTGATCTTTCATCGAAAATCGAATTTGCAATATACATGTATAGTATCATCCAATATGGATTATTTTTAGAGATTTTTCTTGCGTGATCATTTCACGTAACCCCATGTAACCATATAAGAATAGAGTGAAACATCTAACAAAAACTTCCTGCAATTAATATTCCCCTATTGGTTACATAAATCTTCCCGATAATTAGCCTATTGTAAAGTACACAGGTAGCATACATTAAAATGAAATTGACGACATTCTTTGCCTGGAGCTTGCGGTTAAGGTAACGGCTTTATTTTGTGTATAAGTTATCATTTCGGTATTTTAGTTGCAGTTGTCTAGTGTAATGTTACATCTTAAAGATTTGATAATTTTGTAAGATATACCTTTTCTGTTTTTTTTTTTATTCTGAGAACTTGATGGTAAGAACTAAGAACAGACGATCTCGTATAGGCGTCCCCAAAGGCAGAAAAGGGCAGAGAGAAAAGGCTGTCCTGAATCCCAAAACACTGAACGCAAATAAACACTGATGATGTTTACCATTACTGTTGGACATCTTCTAAGTTTTAATCCTTATTTTATAGCTAATCTCTGGATTAAGCAACAAGGTAACTCGAGTGCTCAGGAGTTTAACGCGGGAATTCAGATTGCACTGCGTTCATACATGCTAAATAACGCAATTAATCCGTACATGTATATTTGGGTTCTTCAATCCGAATTTCCGACAATTTGTATATTCGTTACTCTGTGACTGGAAAATCTTTCCTCGACGGTAAAAATCTGAAGAGCAGGCAGCTCACTTTCGTTTTTGTTTAAAGAATCTGAAAGAAAAAGCTGACATGGTGTTATTTTGAAGTTGTTCAAGTCAACAATGAAATTGTTCAAGACAGTTTAGTTCATGCGTCGTTTCTCTTCTTACCTGTAAGAGTTGCTCATCATGTTCTCTTAAGTGTTTCAAAAGAAGCAATCCTGCTGCTGCCTTCTTTTTCCTGGTTGTATCATCATCAAAGTATACCATTCTGTTGGAAATCGATGATGATAAGTCGTGATTGAAGCTTTGAAACAGTTATTGAGGACTGACTGTAGAAAAGACTGGCCTTATTTATATCCACATTACTATGACACATGTGAAACGCGGCTCAAATTTAGCTGTTTTCGCCCACACCGTGGTCCCATTTCGATAGCATCGTACTATATATGGCTACACGGCGGAATTGCGAGGACTTCACGTACTCGAGTTGCCTTCCTAAAACAATCGGGCGACTTCTTACTTCCTTCGTATTGTCTTCGCCAGGCGAAAAATGCCAAATGGCACCGATGATCACACGAAGTAAAGACGAAGATTACATGCTTTGACAAGATGCTCTTACGATGTCATTACGAAGGACAAAATGGACACACGAATGTCACGAAAATGAACCTTCGCAAGGTCTTCCTTTTGATATGCCAAAGATTTTTTCACCTCTCACAAAGTATCTGCCGGAGCCTGAGGAACTCAACCGGCGGTCATACGATGGCAGATGATGCCCTCACGGATGGCCCGATGTTTTTACGATCACATGCGAATTTGAACATACCATTCATCGTTTGTCCCTCTGGTATAAATTTTGTGACAGTGTGACGTCTGTATCGGGCATTTTTCGCCTCACGAAGATAATACGAAGGAAGTAAAGAGTCACCCGATGGTCTTTAGAAGGAAACACGACTACGTGAAGTGGTCGCAATACCATCGTGTAGCCATGGTATTAAGGCACGATAACATCGAGATGGGACCATGGTGTGTGGGCTGAAACAGCTGAATTTGAGTAACTAAAGCGTTTCGTATGTGTCATATATTAATGTTGATAGGCCAGCTTTTTCCTCCTCAGCGACTGTTCCAAAGCTTCAATCACAATTAATCATAATTCATTTCCAGCAGAATGGAATACCTTGATGATGAGACAACCGGGAAAAGAAGGTAGCAGCATTGCTTCTTTTGATACACCAAAGAGATCATGATGAGCAACTCTTACAGGCTCAGACAGCCTCTTCCCTTTGCCCCTTCCTGCCTTTGGTGGCATGATAATGTTGAATACAAGATTAATTCTGTTTGAAATATAGAAAGAAATAATATTATCGATAATCAGCAATTGAATTTCCCATCGTCGGCTGAAAGGTTTATTCCATCGGAGGGTCATGTGACGTCTTCGAGACATAGAACTTTAGAACGCGTTGTACCTTCAACACAAAGTCGTGTAGCCATCATGTGGTCTTCGTGTGTCTTGCGGGTAAGCTACTTAATATAAAGTTCACATATTTGTGTTGCCTTCGAGTCTGATTCGAGTGCCATCACCTGGTCTTCTGACGGTTTCGTCCTTGCTTCGGCTGTTGGCTGTTTACCAAATTCGGGGCGATCTTCGGACGCAATTAAAAAGTCCATATTGATATGGCCATCTGATATCCATTTCGGGACTGTGTGACGCCCGTTTACATATTGCACCTCTAAGTTTGTTAATTAATTGTTCTCGAAGGTCGAGTCCAACTATTTCACAATATACAAACACCTGGATATGGAAATCTTTGCTAACCTCCGGCAACCTTTATCTACTCGATGCATTTATAAGCGCAATACAAGTTGTTAGTTGAAAATCTGCCGGAAGACAACAAATTTTAATCCAATTTGCATTTTAATGCAATTCACTGATTTTCAATTGAGTGAAGCACAAAATTTCGTGAAGATTTTTTTTTTTTAAGTTTCAAACAGAAAATGATACAAAGAGTTCGTCACTGCAAATCAAAAAGTTACATGATTGATATTAAGTATGGCGACCCTCGCATTTATTAAAACTTGCCGGTCTCGTCGCATTGACGAGAGCTGTATAGTTCCTCTATGCTTTGGGATGTTTTCCCATTCTTCTAGAAGGGCTTTTGCTTCGGCGGTTATCTCTGGTATATGCACACATCTTTTCAAGATTACCAAGGCCCAAAACAACCACCGTTTCAAAAGGCTTCAACCGAAGTTTTTTATCAAATCATTTTAGGATTCAGTGCTCAAAACTCGAGGCTAGCCGTAGTTAATGATGTTGACAGAGTGAGCATTTTAGTGATGCTTAGCATGACTAATTGGCACTGGATAGCTGAATAGTTCATTTATGTGGGCAAGCATAACCAAATTAATAAAAAAAAAGACCCCGCTCGTACCCTTTTTTTAAAGGGTTAATTGTAATGCCTGTGTTAAAGAAGTTCTGTATCTTGGCCGGTATTTCAGTCAGAATTTAGACAAGCCTAGTACAGATTGCATAATGATGGTGTTCAAGAACGTAAGTCCGTTTTGTTTAGACATTATTTAGATCAGCACAAGGTTAAATTGTTTAAGACTTGGTGCAAGATCACCGGCAGTGACACTAATTGATCTTGTCTGGGATGTTTTAAAAAGATGTGTTCATACCAGAGCCAAAAGCAGATCTGAAACCTTGCCTAGTCCTTCAGAAAGAACGAGACAACATGCCACAGCTTGGTATATTGCTCTAAATTCTGTCAAGGGGACCAACTTTGTAAGTTTTAACAACTTTATAAGTGATTTTTATTCTTCATATTAACCCGGTATTTTTTTTTCAGTTTAGAGAAACTATGTGCATTAATTCAATGGAATATCAATGAGTCAAATAATTGAAGGAACATTAAACCGAAACTTTGGACCTCCTGGCTGATTTTCAACCTACAAATAATAATGTTCCTGACTGTACTGGATATTCTGAGTGTAATTCAGGACAGTCTGATGCTAGCTGTAAACAATGTACACGTATAGCCATTCGTAGATGTAAGGCAGATCAAATGAATTATTTCCGGTTCTGCACCCCGTTTCATCAAGGTAGTTACGAACAAAATTTTCGTAAGTTTTACGTAAAGTTCTGTAGTATAGTGGTATTAATCTGCTACGCGATACATGAAAACTGGCATTAATCTGCTACGCGATACATGAAAACTGGCATTAATCTGCTACGCGATACATGAAAACTATCATGATAGCTTTCATGTGTCTCGTGGCAGATTAATGCTACTATACTATAGTTACATGTACGTAAAGCTTACACAAATTTTGCTCGTGGCGACCTTAGTGGAATGGGGCCTTGTAGAATGAATCATTGAAAAATATGCTGAAAGAGCCTAAATGTGATACCTTTGGGGAGACTGAAAAAAAGATTAAAGGACTTGGATCTGTATTCACCAAACGTTCTAATACATTGATAAACTTATTCTACTTTTAGTGAGTAATGAAATTTATGATTGAGTAAAACATTTTATGTTGGCAACCAGAACTGATATTAAGTTAGATTATTCTTTTTTTTTTTGGCCATTTTATTACATGTATATAGTAACATGTGATCTAGATGGGCGTAACAGTCTCGACCAAGGCAGTCGAAGATGAAACTTGCAGTTGTAAACTTTGCTGAATTGAAGAGGACAAATTAAAGATGTCTCAATGGCAGAATTTGTATTTGATACTGTAGAAAAACAATGTGGGAAAAAGAGAAAATGCTCGTTACCAGCATTTTCTCTTTTTTTCACAATACAGGCATTTTCAAAAGGCTTCTCTCCAAGGGTCGTTGAAACCCGGGATTGCTTGGTAAAGGGTTTTTTTCTTATAATTTTTCAATATTAAAAAAAGACACGCATTTGAACCACGGTATGATTGGAATAAGAAACAGTTTACATATGAATCATGTTTTCTTTTCTCTCATAAAAACGATTCCCCTTTCTTCTAGCTATAGCAATGGCGAAGGCAAGAGTGAATTTAACAGAAGAAGATCTCCTTCGTCAACTAAACGATGATAGGATCAGGGCATACGCCCCGGCTATTGCATTTTCAGCCATCGTGGTGCTTTTTGGTATACTCGGCAACGCCATATCTGTAGCATTCTATGAATTCAAGGTACCAAGGACCTCAACCAACATTATTATCACTGTGTTGGCTGCCGTCGACCTTATAACATGCATAGTGCTGTGTGACGAAATAATAGAACTCTGCTTTACTGTTACTTTTAAGAGTGTTGTGGGCTGCAAGATTATGTATTTCTTAAACCATTCCTTGGTTTTAATGTCAGGCTTCACGCTTTTGCTGGTTACTATTGATCGGTTCAGAAAGATATGTCGACCATTTGCCTGGCAGTTTTCTATCTTCACATTAAAAATTTCGTTCGCTTCTATCGTCGTTCTTTCAGTTTTGTCGTCAATAAGAGATTTGGTTATACTTGATGTCGTACGCGTTAAAGTCACCTACAGAGGTAGAAACATACGAGCCTATTATTGTACCCATTCGAAAGCCAAATCTCTGGCAAACACCGTAAAAGCTTTTCAGTATATAGACTTTCTTTATCTAATAGCGGTTGTGGTGTCCACTGCAGTGTTGTATTCTTGTTTAGCGAGAGAACTATGGAAATCAAGGAAAACAATAAACCAGCATTACAAAAAGACAGTTATAATCACCGAATTTGATGCATCTGGAAGTGAAGCGACTAATTGTAGAGAAATAAGTTCAGGTACAGAGCGTAACATGACTGAAAATGAAGGTCATATTTCAACCAATGATAAAGCGTTAATTCAGTCAGATACCTTTCACAAGGACATCGTTTTAAGTGCTGACGTCAAAACATGTAAAAATAATTCCTTGACGCAAAAGGATGGAGGAAAAGCTGCTGGAAAGGCCAACCTGACTCAAGAGCATAGATTACGAGAAAATAACAACAGTGACAAGGAACTCGAAGGTCCTGTCTGCAATACAGCTGACTTAGGCAACCATGAACAGGACGTATCAGACACCAGTGGAAAGACAGAAGATATTAGAGTTGTGAATAGGAAAGATGAGAAAGACATACATGTAGATAGAGGGTCCGGTTTTGATTCACAACATGATTGTAAGAGATTGACAAGAAAACACCCAGAATCCCGGAACATTGAACGCACAGTAACTTTTATGATGTTTATCATAAATGTTGCTTTTCTTGTCAGTTTTATTCCCTATTTTACAGTTAATCTCTGGATTAAGAAACAGAACAACTCGAGCGCCCAGGAGTTTAACGCGGGCATTCAGATTGCACTGCGTTCTTACATGCTGAATAACGCTATTAATCCATACATAATTGGATTCTTCAATCCGAATTTTCGTAAATTTGTAAATTCGCTTCTATGCGACTAGAGATATTTTTCTCGTCGATGAAATCCAGAACAGACGCATGCCTATGGGTCATGCGTAAGGAATTCAAAAGAAACGGATGTCGTGACGCCTTTTGGGAGTCGCAATTAAGTGAATAATGAATCAAAGCTTTGAGAACGCTGAAGTGGTATTTGTCAAGGAAGCGAGTGTGGGGAATCAATAATTTGGAAGAAAAGGCTAAATATTTTACAATTTTGGCATGCAAATCGACCTACTAGGCAAATGATTACCTTCTTAGTTTAACTGAGAGTACCCATAAGAAAGTTAGGATTATTTGTGTATTGGTGGTCTCCCTTTGATCATAAGGATTCAGGAGTAACGTTCCTTGAGAGTAGGATGCATGATAGGTAGAGAGAGAAACCATGTAAATGTATCGAATGAAATTTAGTTTGTACCTGAAAAATATGATTTTTAAAAGTATCTTTGGCCGTTAACATCAAATTCCTAACATTACAATCAATTGTTTTGAATTCATGCCCAATCAAATGGAGTAGCGCGCAATCATTGGATAATCAAGCCATGGGACGAACCGGTTTTGGAACGAAATAGCCCAGGATCAAGCGACGGGTAGACAAAATTTTGTATCGTAGCGCCAATAGATGGCTGTGAGCGGGTGAAGCTATTTTCAATCAAAGACTACATGTATATAGTATTTCTACGATCGGTGCCCTCACCCAATGTTTTTTAACATGCTATTTCCAATTACATACCTGAATGCTACCGAAAAACTCATTTGCCTGAGAAAAATTTAGTTTAATTGGGTTTATTTCCTTCGGTTTTGCACAAAATACGGTACATGGTCTGGATACTGTATTCGTCAAATTCCACAAACACTTAACTATAATTTTAAGGTCATTCGACGTTTCTGTTCTTTTCAGGGTGTTTTTGAAAGAGCCGATATTTAATCCCACTTATCACTTTCAAAATCTAGTTGTGAGATGGGATTTTTGAAAACTAGTCTCCATTTTAGCCTCGTTGGCCAAGTACCGCAAGGTGCTAGTTTCCAGGGTACACCACGTGGAGGTTGAGGATAGCTTGAGTGCTTGAGTGCACTCAAGCCATCCCCAACCTCCACGTGGTGCACCCTGGAAACTAGCACCCTGTGGTAATAGGCCAACGAGGCTCTGACTAAGGGAAGGAAAACCCCGAAAAGAAACCTGGTGCGGAGGGCCAACTCCCCTTCCAGTTCAATTTCTTGTTACGGAAACTGTAAGTCTCCATTTTATGGTGGAATAATTATCTGAAGAAACACCAGAGAAAGATCAACGCTAAGGTAGTTTGGGCAAAAATTATATCATAACTGTTAAAAGTGATGTTCTCAATTGCAAGGTTATCAACTGCAGGCTTTCTAAATCTGATAAACAGGTAACTCACAAATCATGAATTTTGAAGATTCAGAATAAGACTCTAGTTAAGAAAAACAAAAAGGGGATTAACCATGGACGTACAATGAATGAATAGCGTTTTAAGGCCCGTCGACAACTTAGGTCATATTGGGCGCACTTACTTAGTAAACAATAATGCGAGGTGAAAATAACATACATGTGCAACAACATAAGACAAACATGATAAATGAGGAATGGATGAAACACAAAATGATGCCCCTTTTGTCGCCTTTTACGACATGCATGCTGTCACTTTTGTTCCGCCAGATGAAATGGCAGATGTGACGATCGCGGGACTGCAGTGGTTTATTCTTATACCCCCGATTAAACCACACGGGGTCCCACAGGCCAACTGATTCCCATTCCAAACCCTATTTACATCAAGAAAAAAAAATATAGGATTTGGAATAAGAACTACCCAGCCTGCTGCAATCCTACGAATTACGAGGAAAGCAGCCGTTTGTCTCTAATTTTAGTCGCCTTCTACGACATGCCATAGAGAAAGGCCGAGGTCCTATTCTATACAGTAAAAACCCCCGGGACCCCACGGGGACATCGACGTACAGGACGTCGTAATTACGCTGTGTCTCCGTTCATTTCGTTAGAAGCATAAAACAGCATTATCTCCCGCTAGATGGCATTCTACAAATACACATCTATGTAATTTGGCATCCTAGGTACAGAACCAGATTACTTATCTACGCGACAACCGTCACTTTGAATTTCAAACTGAAATGAACGTTTACTCAAAGAAACGCTACCTGGTGAAATTCATTCACCTATGATCAGCAGTTGTAGAGAAATCTGGAGCTAAAACAAGCCTGATTTCTCCTCGAACATATTGATAAAAGCCATTTTCTCCATTTCTACTTTATAGCACTGATTACCACAATCTCCCCCCGGGGGGAGTGATGCGTCATAGTAGACAGGTCGAATCTTCGAAGAATATGACATGCCCTGACAACGGCATAAACAGTGTTCAAAAACACGGACCCCTGCAATCCTCCCATGTTATTTTTCATCCTGGTATGTCCTTCCTCAACCTTTAGTAAATTTGTATAAATATATAAGCCATCCCCGCGCAAAAAGGGGGCTTAACCCATTACCGCACATTCCCTACTTTTGACGCCCCTGAGAAAGAAGCCTTTTGAAAAACACTATGGGAAAAGGAGAAAATGCTGGTAACCAGCATTTTCTCCTTTTCCCACAGTGTTTTCTACCCTTCCCAGAACAAATTTCTATTTTTTAGTCAGCTTTATTTTGTCGTCTGCAAATGCTTTCAATTTGGACCAGTCTAAATTTTCTCGTGTGGTAATGGGTTAATGCATCTGCGTGACCTATGGCACCAAACAAGCCATCGCTTACATGTATTTTTATGGATTCATGATTTTCACTTTTTATTTCGACAACCAACTTAATCATGAGGTAGACTTGTCCTTGGACATGCAGAAAATGGAACAATGGCGAAAAGTTTCGGAGTTAGGGAAGGTGAACTGAATGAATTTCAAAACGGCAACGCGGAAGAATAAAAAATGTGGTAACAAATAAGCATTTTCTTCCGCTATTCACCCAAGCCTGTAGGGGCTACTTTACATACATGGCCGGTGTAATGCAGAGAAATGACCCCCATTACAAAATGACCCACGGTCATTTCTCGACGTAGAGGAATGATCCATGGGTTATTCCTCTACGTCGAGAAATGACCCATGGGCCATTTTTCTACGTCGAGAAATGACCCATGTGCCATTTTTCTACGTCGAGAAATGACCCATGTGCCAATTTTCTACGTCGAGAAATGACCCATGGGCCATTTTTCTACGTCGAGAAATGACCCATGGGCCATTTTTCTACGTCGAGAAATGACCCATGGGTCATTCCTCCACGTCGAGAAATGACCCGTGGGTCATTTTGTATTGGGGTCATTTCTCTGCATTACACCGCTACATGGTTACATGCTAGCTACATAAGCTGATCATAGATGAATGAATCGTACCAGGAAGCGTTTTACTGAGTAAACGTTTATTGTATTTTGAAATTCAAAGTAGAAGTTGTCGTTCTGAAAAGTAGTCCGGTTCTGTACCCAGAATGCCCAAATTAGATAGATGTATATTTGAAAATGCCACGTAGCGGAAGATAATGCATTGCTATTTTATTTGCGGAGTATAAATAATTATCCTGCACATGGACAGTGATCAGTGCACCATAGCCGACAGGTCGATTCTCCGAAGATTGATTGATTGATTAATTAATTAATTGGAAGTTTAAAGCCGTTTTCAACATTGTTTCTGTTATATCGCAGCGGCCAGTGCAATGGACTATAATCTTCCTCCGCGTTTTTACTCTAAGTATGAACTTGTTCTCCTTTCAGTAAGAGTTGGCCACGTTGAAATCGAAATAATCTTCTTTCTATCAGGGTTCATTGTTCAATAAACCACGTTGTGAATTATGAGGCGCAATGAATTATTTCATGTGCATCATAACTCACAACTGTGGTTTATTGAACGATAAACCACGATAGACAGAAGATTATTTCTTACATAACCATCCTTAACTCATTACCAGACGACAATATTTTAGGCTTGTCCAAATCGAAAGCATTTGCAGACGACATAATAAAAGTGACTGAAAATTTGAAATTTGTTTTGTGGAGGGTAGAAAACATTTTCGGAAAAGGAGAAAATGCTGGTAACCTTTTCTCCTTTATCCACGATGTTTTCGCCATTGGCCAATTTGTCAAATGACCGGTCTATCCGTTATTAAGTCGATTGTCTAAAAATGGCTACCATGAACCCAAAATTATTTTATATATCCTGTTAAAACGCATTACCACACAATCCCTACTTTTGACGACCCTGAGAAAACTTTGCGGGAAAAGGAGAAAATGCTGGTAACCAGCATTTTCTCCTTTTCCCACAATGTTTCCTAGACTTCCCTTCACAAAACAAATTTCCGATTTTCACCCACTTTTACTTTGTCGTCTGCAAATGCTTTCGATTTGGACAAACCTCAATTTTTGTCGTTTGGTGAATGGGTTAGCGACTACAAAATATGTGATGGCATGTTTTATATCATGTATTAGGAAGATATTTCTAGCCCCCTTTTGTCAGAGCATGGCTTTCGTAGACAAATATAGATTCAACAAGCACGAAGCAGCCTCTGACGTCATCACCCGATAATGTCTCCCACAGTTTCTTGTATTTCACCCAACGTGCAGTTCTAACTCGCTTATTAGTTTGTTTTTTTTTTTCTTTCTTTTTATATCTTAGAATCTATTTTTATATCATATGGACAATTTCGAGGTAATATTGTGAAATACTTTGTTAGAAACTATTTTTACATGTTGTTGTTTTATTTTTCAAATAAATTTGCAGGTTTTATTTACCACTTTTCCGTCAACTACCATTATAGAAATTCAGCATTGAATATTTAGTAAGGTTCTCGTTGCCTTTCTCCCTATCTGTTTGAATTTCTTTCTATCTGTATGTCTTTCCGACTGACTGTTCGTCCCTCCTCTCCTTTTTTCCTCGCTCCCACCCTTTCCCTTCTTTCCCTCTCAGTCTCTGTCTATCTCTGTCTCTGTCTCTCTGTCTCTCTCTCTCTCTGCGTCTGTCTGTCTGTCTATCTCGCTCTCCATTCCTCGACATCTCCTCTTTTTCTCTCTTTTTTCATTCATTCTCTTCTGTTTCTTGTTCTCCTTCTCTCTCTCTCTCTCTCTCTCTCTCTCTCTCTCTCTCTCTCTCATTTCTGCTTCTCCTTCTCCTCTCGTTCTCTCTCTCTCCTCTCTGTCCCCCATTTCTCTTTCTCTCTCACCCTCTTCTCTCTCTGAGTCTCTCCCCCTCTCTGACACACACACACACACAAAACCCACACACCGACTATGGATAGAGGGTTTGTCCATATAACAATAACAATTAGGCAACCAGGAAGACTTTAAGTTTTTTTCAAGGAAACGGGATGATATTACAACTACTTGCGAGAATGACGTAAAAACAAAAAATAACTATACACATTTCATCAAACATCGTGTTGCCTGTATCAGATAACTTGATTCCCCTCAACCCTTCACCACACGGCAAAACTTTAGACCTATCCAAATTGAAAGCAATTGCATATTGGCTAAAATTACTCTGAAATTTTTCTTTGATAGGGTAGAAAACTTTGTGGGAAAAGGAGAAAATGCTGGTACCCAGCATTTTCTCCTTTTCCCACTATGTTTTCAAAAGGCTTCATCCTCAGGATCGTTAGAAGTCGTCATTGTTTGGTAAAGGGTTTATTCATTTTGCTGCATTCGACTTTAAAGAGGCGATTAAAAAAGTAAGGTGGACTCAAATTTAGCTAAGATAAGTGTACTATTGTATGACTAAAGCATTGTTGTAAAAGGCGAATTTACACGTTATGTATCGGACATTTGATATCCAAGATCGAGCTGCATCCTCCATGCAGCCAGTTCTTGACCTACACCATTCGAAAAAGCACTTTACGTCCATATCAAAGGCTTACCAAACAATCTGGATTCTAGGCGATCCTGGGGAAAGAAATGTTTGGAAAACATTACTGGAAAAGAAGAAACTGTTGTTAACTCATTACTAAACGAGAATATTTTAGGCTAGCCCAAATCGAAATAAAAGTGAATGAAAATTTGAAATTTGTTTAGTGAAGAGTAGAAAACATTGTGGGAAAAGGAGAAAATGCTGATTAACAGCATTTTCTCCTTTTCCCACAATGTTTTCTAAACACTTCTTTCTCAGGGTCGTCAAATGTAGGGACTGTGTGATAATGAATTAATCAGCATTTTCTCCTTTTCCACATAATGTTTTCACCATTTTAAAAACAAAAACCACTTTTTGAGCTACATTGCCAATGCTTTCCATTTGATCATGTCTAAATTTTTGACGTTTGATTCCAGAGTTACGGTTTACAATTTGGGGGAATAAACATTCTATTTGTGGGATCTAAAATGAAATGGGACCAGGGACCAGGGTTCATATAAATTTACGCACCATTCATAAGAATATTCTCAGACTTGTTCTGAAGCACTTTGTAAATTAAATGTAACACAGCTTCTGATTGGCTAAATCTTGATAACTGGATTGGACAATTCTACTTCCGTCATGTATGGACCGGTCAAATTTAATTTTTACCAAGGCGACCTATTCTACTTTCGCTAGTCTGTCCAATATATCCCGCTACATGGCATTCTACAAATAAACATCTATCTAATTTGGGCATTCTGGGTACAGAAGCGGAGTAGTTTTTTCAAAACCGCAATCGTTACTTTGAAGTTGAAATTAAATGAACGTTTACTCAATAAAACGCTACCTGGTGTCATTCATTCAGCTATGATCGGCTAGCATGTAACCTATGCATCGGCAACTTATTAAAAACAGTCCCTACATGTTTGGGTAATAGGCCAATAGCTTCGATATAAACCCTACTTTTCCCAGGTATAAAGGGGTGGGTGATACGTCATAGCAAACAGGTCGAAATTTCGAAGAATGTGACATGCGCAGACAACGATAATCTGTCAGTATTTTCAGTACTTTGATAAATTTCTACTTCCGTTATTGGAAACCCATATACGTGTAGATAACGTAGTTACAATTTACATGTTCTTAAAAAAAACATTGGGGGGGGGGGGGGGGGGGGGGGCGAGTGGGGGAGATCATTTTTGTCGTTCAATGTTCTTTACTTCTATTTTAGCCTGCACTTGTTGCAAATTTTGCTGGACCCCTACTAAGGAAAGACACCAGTATATCTTCAAAAACACTGTATTTTCTTTATTTATTTTTCTTTCCTCGATGACATGGTCAGTGTCCTTGGCACTCTGGTATTTACTGCTTTAGACAACAGTCGCTGTAGGCAGCTAGTTTAGATATCCGGCTCTTTGAAGTGGGAGGACGAAGATTCGATTCTAGATCAGAGACACGCTGTTCCGGTAGAGTCGATTGCTGAGCATGAGAGCATTCGCAGACGACAATTTTAGTGTAGTTTAAATGGTGAATTATTTCCTTGAGAGGTTAAAAATGTATATTGATGGGTTAGGAGACCTGTCTGGTGCCCCATTTGTGGTGGTGGTGGTGGGGGTGGGGGTAGGGGAAGGGAATGGGGGTCCGAACCCCCCCCCCCCCCTTCCCCACCAAGACACACACACCAAACATACTCACATTACAAAAATTTTCAAAAGAAATCGTTGTCTGCCTGAAAGATGAAAGTTTGACAAAGTATTATTCAAAGAAGATTTTTGCTTTTTAGTGTTCTCAAAATACTAAAATCAACTACTACTACTTCTAGTATTGCACAGGGTACACATACTGAAAGAAAACATGTAAAATTATGCTGTAGTAAACTAGATAGTTAACGATCGACTCCATTTTCTGGAAACCCCGCCTTTCCCCCCCCCCCCCCCCCCCCCCCTTCCCCCCACACACACACCGGAAAAAATCCTGGATCCGACCTTCTTCATTGATGGAACAATTTGGACTCGGGAAGTAAAATTGTATGACATATAGTGTCTCAAAAGTCTAGATATTGGCTGGCCATTCCAAAGGGGTGGGGCGTTGACGTTACAATAAACAAACAGTTTTCTTGACTTTTACTTCCGTGTTTAATCCTTTTCCAAATAATACTGATTCAATCTAGACCTGCTGTATCGATATCAAACCGAGCCCCGGTAGTTCAGTCGGTTGCGTACAGGACTCAAGAGCACGGGGTCGCTGGTTCGACCTCTGACTGTGCCAATTTCTTTCCGAGGATTGATGACGGTCATTGCGACAGGATTCATTCCTCACCTACCGCCCGCTTACCATTGTCTCGGCGATGTTTATGTGGGAAAGCAGTGGCTCGGAAAGAAAAGTGTGTGGAGAATTGATTAAAGAGACTCCAGGAGAGCAAAGATAGGTGCACTGGCCACCGCAATATAACTGATATAGTGTTAAAGATGGCGATAAACACAATACCGTCAATCAGTCCCGAGTTTTCACAACTCTTAGGGAGTAGAAGGGTTTTGAAAACATGGTAGGATAGGGAGAAAATGCTGGTTACCAGCATTTTCTCCTTATCCTACCATGTTTTCTTACGTATCAACAACAAATTCATGCATCTGAAGCTCATCAAAATTGTTGTCTGCTAAAGGTTTAAATGTTGGTGAGCGAAGGACCATTCTATGTGGTGAAAGGATGAAGCCCAGTACCAAAACTGGTGACGTAAAGGACTTGAAACAACGGGGTCCCAGGTTTGAATTCCAGGCCCGGCTAATTTCTTTTGGAGAGGTAATGATAGTAATTGCAATTATGATTGATAATTACTCCTTTTACGTCGTTTATCACTTTTTGGGTGATACAGGGAGGTAGACTGTGATTAAGGAAGAATACTGAAGTAATGACAAAAAGCCAACACAAACACACTTCCTCGTTTAAACCCTTAATAAACCACAGGCCTTGGAAGCTCCATGGTCCATAACGGAACACTTTGTCGAACTCTTAAAACACAATGGTGCACCGCCGGTATATCACGGAATAAATTCAAATTTTCATTAACACTGTTACTTTAATTAGCACATTCGCGACTCCGCGATATATTATGTATATTAACACTGTTACTTTAATTAGCACATTCGCGACTCCGCGATATATTATGATATATGGTTGCACACCATTTCTTAGTATATACCATATAGAGGGAACCACGAGTGAGTTATTTATGGTAACGGTGTCCGATAAGGAAAATTTCGTTCACCCTTCATTGTATTAAAACTAGCTACTAAATCACCAAATTGAAAATATAAAAACTGGGTAAAAAATTATCAAACTATATACGGAATGATCAAAGTGAGTACGAAATTACCAAGATAAAAAGTATAGCTGGGTATGAAATGACAACAATTGTACGATATGGCCTAGGTACGAAGTGATCTAATTACGAAATGCATTTAAGCCGAGTAAACACTATGGCCGCCTCCATAGTACCTCCAGTCTGAAGGTTTGCTCCGATGCTAGGTTTGCTCCGATGCTATTTTTGTTATTGGTCTCCGAAAACCAACAAAGCAACCTTCATCAAATTTGTCACATAGAGTCGTTTGAAATGATGAGAGTAAGACGTGTGTGATGAAGGTTGCTCTATAAAGGTTTGCGGAGACCAATAACAAAAATAGCATCGGAGCAAACCTTCAGACTGAAGGTACGTTCATAGGTACTTTTCAAAAGCGAATAAAAATACAGTGCCGCTGTAATGCAGAGAAATCACCCTTCCGTACAGAATGACACGAATCGTTATTCTACGTAGATAAATGACCCCAGAAGTTATTTTTTTCACTACGTAGAAGAATGACCCAGGTCATTATTCTACGTAGAGAAATGACCCTCTGGGGTCATTTCTCTACATAGAATACTGACCCGGGTCATTCCTCTACATAGACAAATGACTTCTGGGGTCATTATGTAGGGTGGGGTCATTTGTCTGCATTACACCGCCGCTCTTGCGGCGCCACAAAAAAAAAACAACCACCTGTACTAACGCAGGCACGTTTCGTTGCGATGCAATGTCGAATAAGTGCATTTAGGTTTCCATTCCTTTTTTTCTTTTATCGTTTTGAGTCAATTAAACATTTAGCTACATTACGTGCAATGTATAACTGTCGATAATGTCTCGCTGGAGCTCGAGGCTTGTTCATTTTCCTACCACCTATTTTTGCGCAGCAATGATCAAAGGGAGGTAACTCTTTCATTTCCTCATTTTATAAGTAGGCTACTGCAAGACGATACATTCGTGCAATTAACCCTTTCCCAAACAATCCCTGGTTTTTACGGGTCAGGAATAGAAGCCTTTTGAAAACATTGGGGTAAAAGGAGAAAATGCTGGTAACCAGTATTTTCTCCTTTTCCCACGATGTTTTCTACTCTATCATATAGAAAAATCATCTTTTTAGCAACTGTTAATTTGTCACCTGCAAAATGCTTTCAATTTGGTCTGGTGCAAAATTTGCCGTTTGGGCAAGGGTTAAATGTTTTAAATGTCTGTAATTTGTGTTTCGTCTATAACCTTTTGAGCCGAGGCCCTGTGGCTCAGTCGGTAGCGTGCAGGAATTGAGAACATGGGGGTCTAGGGTTCGATTCCCTGCTCGGCCAATTTCTTTCCGAGCACTGATGAGTGTCACTGCGGCTGGATTCATTCCTCTCTCACTGCCGTCCATTGTTTCGACGATGGCTGTGTGGGAAAGCAGCCAGTGGCTTGAAAAGAAAATTGTGCGGAGTACTGGTGAAAGAGACTCCAGGAACGCATGGATAGGTGCTCTGGCCGCCGCGATATAACTGAAACAGTGTTGAAAACAGCGTTAAACACCATACAATCAGTCAACTATAGCCTGTTGAATCCGTGTAGAGACAAGTAAAAAACCTTTGCAAAAAGACATTAAAAAAAAAATACTGTGTGAGAAAATGAAGGATGGTAAAATTTTTTCGTCATTTTCCAACAATGTTTTTATACCATAATATCAAAGTAAGATTCAATTATTTCATACACATGAGCTATGATCTATGAAAAGAGGGCTTAATGCATCTGCGAAAAGTATCGACCCAGGTCAGCCTGCGCAGTTCGCGCAGGCTGACCTAGGCCGAAACTTTTCGCTATTAGTCAATTTTATGTGCGTCAAAAGACCAGTCTACCTGGATATACTGGTCTTTTGACATAAAGAAAACTGACAATAGCGAACATTTTAGGCCCAGGTCAGCCTGCGCGGACTACGAAGGCTGACCTGAGTCGAGACATTAGTCATCAGTCGCTTCATTAAGCCCCGTTTTCATAGAGCATGTCTCAAATATTTTGGTCCAATTTATCTTGTCGTCTGCAACAACTTTGAATTCAGGCAGGTCTAAAATTTGCCGCATCTAGCTGAGTGTTAGAAATGTCGAAGCAAAATTTTGAACTTTGAATAACAACCACAGGCACGTGATTTGTAAAAATGCCACCCTCTATCAGTCAATACACAAGTCTATATATAGATTAATTAAAGATAGAGTACGAGATTTGTAAATCAACAAGTGCCTGTGATAACAAAGTGTAAAACCAGAATCCCATTTTCAATGTCGCAACGCATGTTTAATTCATTATTTCTCATTAGACGGCATTCTACAAATATACTTCTATCTAATTTGGGCATTCTCGGTACAGAACCGGACTACTTTTCTACGCGACAACCGGTACTTTGAATTTCAAACTAAAAAAAAAAAAACGTTTATTCAGTAAAACGCAATCTGGCGCCATTCACTCAGCTATGATCAGCAGTTTAGAGAAATCTGGAACTAAAACAGGCCTGATTTCTCCTCAAACGTATTGGTAAAGGCCATTTTCTCCATTGCTACTTTACAGGGCGTATTACTACGATTCCCCAACTTTGGGGACTGAGTGATGCGTCATATCAGACAGGTCGAATCTTCGAAGAATATGACATGCGCTGGCAACGCTTGAAAAATAAAAAGTGCCTGTGGTTGCAGAAATATTATATCAGAATCCCATTTTCAATGTCGCAATATATGTTTTATGTGTTTATAATGGTGACGCCCTTCCCAATGTTATTTAATCGAGCAAGCGGCGATGATACTGAAATGTTATCTGATTTTGATATTAATATCATTTAAACGTTTTTTTTTTTTATTATTTATATAATTTGAAAGATTTTTCTACTTATATAATTCAAACGATTTTTTTATCATTATATTTACTATAAATCCATGTCGTTACATCTGGAAATGAAATTGCATCAGACGACCAGGAGACATCCTTGTTAGATAAAATCGATTAAACTAACCGAATTCAGGTTTTATAAATGAATATACAGAAATATACTCGTATGTAACTCTTTACGCAAAAAAGGACCATCTGGGAATTCTGTACATAAATTAGATGAAAACAGATCAACGATAGTGCAGGTCTGTTTAAGCTGATAATCCAAAAATAATTGTATAACATGGTACAATGACAATTTTTCATGCAGAAAATGTCATTAAAGCGAAAAAAGTCAACCCGGGTCAGACTGCGCAATTCGCGCAGTCTGAGCAGGGTTAACATTTTTCGCAGTTCACAGAAGGTCCCTTTTTGCATCACACCCTCTTATCTGGAGCTCAGATCTCTTTCGATTCTGCTTTTTGGGACCAGACTAGGACTGGCGCCGATTGTGTGGGCCAATGAAAAATCCCAAAGTGATACCTGTTACCTGGACCCTATAGTTACGAGGCCGAGGATCTACCTCAAAACCAAAGACACCACGTTTAGAGGATTGAATGTATAAAATTTTCCTTTATTTGTTTTATACTGGTAGTGTGCAAATGTAGTACAAAAAGCAGATATCGGGTTCAGGAGGAATGCTAGCGATGGCCTTTATTGGACACCGTAAAGGAAAACAAGTGCAAATGTAGAACTTTTGAAATCACTTACGTTGATAGCAGGTTGACCCTTTTCTATACCCCCTTTTTTTTTACAACTTGACCCTTTAAGAATGTTTTAACGGTAATAAGGGAAAAAAAGCTTTTGAAAATATCGTGAGAAAGGGAGAAAACGCTGGTTTTCAGCTCTTTCTCCTTTCACACGATGATTTTTTTTATCTCCCCTATTATTGACAAATGCCTTTGTTTAAGCTAGTCAATTTTGTCGTCTGCAAATGCTTTCAACTTGGACCTGTCCAAACTTATATAGCTTGGTTAACTCTTTACTCCATATATACTCATTTTGACGTATCAACAATAGACAGCTTTTGAAAACATTGTGGGAGAAGGAGAAATTGCTCGTAACGAGCGATTTGTCCTTTTCCCACAATGTTTTCCACTCAGTCAGGTATTTGTAATCCTCATTTGTCCATATTTTTGACATCATATCTTTATTCGCTGCTGAAATGGAAGAGCGTCAAATTGGCATATCGGGTAAAGGGTTAAGAGTTAACCGTTTCCCATACGACAAATTTTAGACTCTTCTAAACTGAAAGAGATTGCAGACGACAATTTTAAACGTGGTGAAAATGACTGAAAGTTTTCCAAAAGGGTAGAAAACACTGTGGGAAAAGGAGAAATTGCTCGGTACGAGCAATTTCTCCTTTTCTCACAGTGTTTTCAAAAGACTTGTATTGCTGACACGTAAAAACCAGGGCTTGTTTGGGAAAAGGTTAATAGGCGTGAAGATATGCAAAGATTTCTACGTAAGATTTCTATTCAAAAAGAGGAACACGAATTCTATTCATATATACATATATATAAAAAAAATGCTGATTGTGCTATTTTTTCTTAACCCTCAACCCTTAACTGAACTACACTCTGACAAAAGGGGGTTTTAATGAATATTTGCGATTCCAAGCAAGTCACCACATAATGATAGTGACATGGTCTATGAAAAGGTGGCTTAAGACATCTGCAAAAAAAGTATCGACCCAGATCAGCCTGCTCATTCCGCACGGGCTGACCTGGAGTGTCTTAATGCATCTGCTAACAGTATCGACCCAGATCAGCCTGCTCATTCCGCACGGGCTGACCTGGAGTGTCTTAATGCATCTGCTAACAGTATCGACCCAGATCAGCCTGCTCATTCCGCACGGGCTGACCTGGAGTGTCTTAATGCATCTGCTAACAGTATCGACCCAGATCAGCCTGCTCATTCCGCACGGGCTGACCTGGAGTGTCCTAATGCATCTGCTAACAGTATCGATCCAGGTCAGCCTGCGCAGTCCGCGCAGGCTGATCTGGATCGAAACTTTTTGCTATCGGTTCATCTTCCGCATGTCAAAGGACCAGTTTACCTTATGATTCTGTCGTTTGCTATACAAAAATAGATTTTACGAATTCATAATGATGTGAAAGCTTGCTTAACCCATTACCACACAGTCTCTACTTTTGACGTCCCTGACAAAGAAGACTCTAGAAAACATTGTGGGAAAAGGAGAAAATGCTGGTTACCAGCATTTTCTCCTTTACCCACAATGTTATCTACCCTTCACAAAACAACTTTCAAATTTTCAGTCACTTTTATTTTTTCATCTACAAATGCTTTCCATTTGGACAACCCTAAAATGTTGTCGTTTGGTAAGGAGTTAATTGTAACAGGTGGTGAGAAATATATCGCAGCTCAACCGGGATTCGAACCCAGGGCCTCAGGAATACCGTTCCTGCACTCTAACCAACTCAGCTACCGAACCACGATACGGCCGCACGATATATCACCAAATACCTGTACCCGACTACAATTATACCTTTACATCTATCTATGGGATAGATCAGTATACTTCATAATAATTATAATACACTATGAAAAAAAAAATGCATCAAGGCCCCTTGTCACAGAGTGTGGCTCAATTCAATTAAACATTTAAAATGGATACATGAACTTAATTTTGTCTTATAAACGTCTGAATTATGTAGTAGAATGTTCCTTTGCATGCAGATAATTGACTGATAGCAACAAGTATCGACCCAGGTCAGCCTGCACGGACTGCGAAGGCTGACCTGAGTCGATAGTTTTTGCAGATGTTTTAAACACCCTTTTCAAAGAGCTTGGCTCCATTATACAGGTTTTTATCCAAAGAGTATTAATTTCATAAAGAAGAATACGATGTGTACTATAAATATCGCTGAATATGCATTTTTTTTCACCCTTCATTCCTCCTTGTACATCGGTTTTTACACACCTAGCTCTGTCGTTGTTACGTTATTAAGAGGTCCGATATGTAGAAGAGTCTTTTAAAAAGACCCAGAAAAGGCCAAAAATTTAAAACAGGTATCATAACACGTACATACAAATTTCAAATCATACCATTTAAAAGTATGAAAAATATTATGAAGATGTTATCATGTGGTCGGGCAGTATGCGAGTCTCTGGCAGGAAAGAAAAAAAGAATTTTAAAATCAAAATAAGGCAAAAAGTAAACAAAAGACAGATACCTGACAGTTCTTCCTCTAAATGCGGGCTATGATTTTTCATGCCCTTAGATAGATAGATAGATAGATAGATAGATAGATAGATAGATAGATAATGGGTATGTGGGTGAGTGGGTGGGTGGATAGATAGATAGATAGATAGATAGATAGATAGATAGATAGATAGATAGATGGGTGAGTGGGTGGGTAGATAGATAGATAGATAGACTGACCAACCGACCGACCGACCAACTGACAGACTGACCGACCGACAGGCAGACAGACAGACAAGACAGATGTCAAAGAAATAGTCTTATTTCTTTCTTTCTCATCGCCAAACATAGCTTTTTTTTTTTACTATATAAAGGGGGAAAGAAGCCAATAATTGGAAAAGAATATTTCGTGTAATACAAATAGAGAAACTTCAAGGACACGCAGAGTGCAATGACCGACCTGATATAACAAAGGTATATATATGAAAACATGTAATAAGCTAGAGGGGAAAAGAAACATTTATAAAAATAGAAAATTCAAATTTACGACGGTGACAAGTCTTCGAGGTTATTAAAAATGGCGACATGTCAACGAAGTTTAATACACTCTCCCACCTGCAAAGAAACTTTGCACCTGTGGAAGCAGGTGAATTTCGAAAACATTGTGAAAAATGGAGAAATTGCTCGTAACGAGCAATTTCTCCTTTTTTCACAATGTTTTCAAACTTTTTCTTCATAGACCTGAAATTCATGAATCCTATCCATATTTTGCAATGATTTTTTTTTTTTTTTGGGGGGGGGGGGGGGAAGGGGGAGAGGGGGAGAGGGGGAGGGAGGAGGGGCGAAGCGTCGGTGTTTTTAATTTGTCTCGGAAGATAACAAAATGTATCCTTAACCCTTTCCCAAACGACAAAATTTTAGACTGGTTCAAATTGAAAGTACTCGCTGACGACAAAATTAATGTTACTCGAAAGGCAAAAATTGTTTCCAGCAGGGAAGAGAACATTGTGGGAAAAGGAGAAAATGCTGGTTACCAGCATTTTCTCCTTTTCCCACAATGTTTTCAAAAAGCTTCTCTCTCAGGGCAGCAGTAAAAACCAGGGATTGTTTGGTAAAGGGTTGACATGCTAAAAAGTCAAATGAAACTATTAAGCCTATATAATATGGTATATATCCAAATTTTGCTTTCTCAAAGGTAATCTTTTGGGGAAAAATATCTCCTAATCGGAAAGTGTAGATCATAGATCAGACTGCACTTTCTGTGCTGTCCGATCTTGAACTACACTGTCCGCAAAAGGTCCTTGAGTCGAGCTTTCTAGACATTGTCTAAATGCATTACTTGGCAGTCCTGTGTTTGTTCGTGAGACCTTGTGCAAGAACGTTTGAAAGCATTTTTTTCCTTGATCCTCGATGTTTTTTTTTTTTATCCCTTTTTGAAGACAGATCCCATCATTTCAACCACACGTAATTTATCGTCTGCAACTATTTTGAATATGAAAGCGTCTGAAATGTTACCGTCAGCTGTTTATTACCATACATATGGTCTTTAAGCACACCACAAAAGCAACCAAAAGTTACAAAAAAATATGAGTAAACCTTGTACAATGTTCTTCTTCCAGTAATAGGAAAAAGATCCAGGGAAGTGGTGCAATTTCTTGTAAAACGCTCCTTTTCCCACAATATTTGCAAACGTTGTATACTAAGCAGGGTTATGATATAGACAGACGGTTGGTCTAGTGTTGGGTTAACGACTTTATGTCGTAAAATACATCATCGAAGTGGCATTTTTAATGGCTTAAAGTTTTGAAGAAGTAGTTTGGCCCTGAGCTGAAATTAAAGTTAAGTCAATAAAAGTTGTCTCCACTTTTATTTTTCAGCTCCGAGTATCAACTCTGTATCTATTTTGGCGGGTGAAATACACTTCATTTACCAATACTTACATTTTTTCTCTTAGTCGCTCTATTAAAGAAGAAAAGGGTAAAGATCAAGATCAGACTGAACATTCAATGTCGTCTGGTCTTGATAGATGTCTTCTGCTGAGCCAATTTTTCCGCCCGTGGAGCCAACAGTATTTGTTCTCAATTTAAATCATTTTACCATAAATACACCAGGGGACATAGTCATATGTAACAACAATAAGAAGCTTCCAAAATATGCCGGAGGAGGAGGTGGGGAGGGGAACACGTATGTAAAGAAATTAATGACCCTCATACATACCCAAAGCGGGGACATATATTTATAACAAAAAGAAGCTTAAAATTAATCAATCGGACACATATTTAAAAGCAAAAACAACCTTCATAAGTATTCGAGAGGAAAAGACACAGTTAAGAAAACCTTCACAAGTATCCAGGGGGAACATGTTTATCAAAACGAAAATATCATTCATAAAAAGAGTACATAAATGTATGAAAAAGAACCTTCGCAAATCCCTCGGAGGGACACATGTGTAGAGACAAAAAGAACCTTTACAAATATCAATTCAGTTCAATTCAAAATACTGTAATAGGCTAAGATCTTAATAACACAAGATATATGAGCATTTCCAACATTTCAAATTAATCTGGTTTTTATAGCCGGGGAAGTCTAAATTAGTAAACAATATAGAGTATTTCCAAGGGACACCAAAATTATACGAACACGTACAGCATTTAAGTCTGTCCCCCACATACCATACTACCATACTAGATGGACTAAGGATACAAAGTGCTTTTGAGAAAATCCCTATGACGTTATTCAGCATTGAAATTGTCAGCAACCCATAGCTTACATCTTCATTAATTTAAGATAACTGAACCAAGATCCTACTGCAAAATAACTATTGTTTGATCCAAATTGAAATGTCCGATAATTTGGAAATAATGCTTAGTTAGGTTTTTAAAATAACTTGAAATTTGTTTATTAACTTACATAAGTTTTTTAATTGCTTAACTGATAATCACATAGGGGACACATAATTATGAAAACAAAAAGAACTTTTACGAATACTATAGAGGACACAAACAAGTACATTAAGACAAAAAGAACCTTCACAAGTACCCCAGGGGACACATAATTATGGAAACAAATTATGTAAACAAAACGAGGACTTTTACAAATATTCCAGGGGACGCATGACACATGTATATCAAGACATAGAAAACCTTCACACATACACCAGGGGATAACATTTTTAACACAAGCAGAACCCCTTACAAGTACATGTACGCCCAGGGGAGATTTATTACGAAATGTACATACAATACCTCATCATGAAAATACAACAATGACAAAATGGCAATGATAGTCATAATCGTAAATTACAGGCAAATTCTTAATTGTTAAACATTAAAAAAACAAAGGTAAAGAAAATAAGAACCCTTACCAATACCCCAGTGTCACTTATGTGAAGACAATGAGAAACTTTACAAACATCCCCGGTGGCACTTATGTGCACACAATGATGACCTATATAAATAGGGACGCTAAGGGACACTAATCTGAAGACATTGATATCCTTCACAAATACTCAAGAGGACACATATGTATAGACAATAAGAACCTTCACAGATACTCAAGAGGACACATATGTGTAAACAATAAGAACCTTTACAAATACTCAAGAGGACACATATGTGTAAACAATAAGAACCTTTACAAATACTCAAGAGGAAACATATGTGTAAAGAATAACGACCTTTACAAATTCTCAAGAGGACACACATATGTGTAAACAATAAGAACCGTTACAAATACTCAAGAGGAAACATATGTGTAAAGAATAAGGACCTTTACAAATTCTCAAGAGGACACATATGTGCAAACAATTAGAACCTTTACAAATACTCAAGAGGACACATAAATAGATAAAAATTATGTGTAAAAAATAAGGACCTTTACAAATTCTCAAGAGGACACATATATGTAAACAATAAGAACCTTAACAAATACTCCTGAGGACATATATGTGTAAACAATAAAAAAATTTACCAATACTCAAGAGGATACATATGTATAGACAATAAGAACCTTCACAAATACTCAAGAGGATACATATGTGTAAACAATAAGAACCTTCACAGATACTCAAGAGGATACATATGTGTAAACAATAAGAACCTTCCAGATACTCAAGAAGATACATATGTATAGATAATAAGAATCTTCACAGATACTCAAGAGACATTTATATACAGACAATAAGAACCTTCACAGATATTTAAGAGGACACATATGTATAGACAATAAGAACCTTCACTAATAATCAAGAGGATACATATATGTACATACAATAAGAACCTTCACAGATACTCAAGAAGACACATATGTATAGACAATAAGAACCTTCACAGATACTCAAGAAGACACATATGTTTAGACAATAAGAACCTTCACAGATACTCAAGAGGACACATATGTACAGACAATAAGAACCTTCACGGATACTCAAGAGGACACACATGTACAGACAATAAGAACCTTCACGGATACTCAAGAGGACACATATGTGTAAACAATAAGAACCTTTACAAATTCTCAAAAGGACACATATGTGTAAACAATAAGAACCTTCACAAATTCTCAAGAGGACACATATGTATAGACAATAAGAACCTTCACAGATACTCAAGAGAAATTTATATATAGACAATAAGAACCTTCACAGATACTCAAGAGGACACATATGTGTAAACAATAAGAACCTGTACAGATACTCAAAAGGACACATATGTGTAAACAATAAGAACCTGTACAGATACTTAAGAGGACACATATGTGTAAAAAATAAGAACCTTCACATGTACCCCAATTTCTTCAGTTACTTGGCAGCGGCCATTGCACCTATCCATGCTTTTTTGGAGCCTCCTTTACCATTACTTCGCATAATATTCTTTCCAAGCCACTCGCTGCTTTTCCACTCAATCATAGTTGAAGCAATGATGTGCAGTGACAGAGGAATGAAGTCTGTTGCAACTGTTATAATAAATCCTCTGAAGAAATTTGCCAAGCTTGGATTGGAACCAGAGTCCCCTGGTTGCAAGCCCTGTGCGCTGCCGACTGCTCTACCCTGGGCTCGGCAAATGAAAAACAACGAGCCGCCTGTCAAATATAAAAACGGGGGCCTTACTTAAATTAGATAGGCTTTACTGCCCGTCTCGATAGCGCCCAGGTAAACATTAAAAAAGCTGATTCAGCTGTTTATACCTATATGCCAAACAAAGATGTCCTTTATATCTGGCGATATTTAATCGAGTACCTTGCAATGTATCAAAAAAACCCTTTGCTCGGTACAGAGTGACATGTGACAGAACATATGAGCTATGCTATGCCATTGGGGGCTGGGAGGGGCTGGGAGGGGGGGTGTGGGGTGGGCTTCATGAACCTGCAAAACGTATCGACCCATGTCAGTCCGCGCAGGCTAACATGGGTCGAAACGTTTTGCTATTTGTATTAGTTTTTGAGTGTCAAAGAGCCATTCTGCCTTATATTACTCTACAGTTCAGTCTGTCGTAACACAAAATAGATTTTATGAATCTATAATTATATAACTTGCTTCGTATCAAGGATCACGGAAATGTATTAAACCCCCTTTTGACAGAGCATGGCTCGTATTGACTTAAATGCTCTAGTGATAGGTAAGATTTTCACGGTGTTGAAACCAATCCCTATTTCAAATGGTTACACAGACCTGAGGAAGGCATGAATAGGTGCACTAATCCTGACGTTACAACTCAAAAACATGTTCGTTTTTTTTTAAAGGCGTTTCCTTTCAAACAAACATTCTATATCCATTTAGTAGAAAGGATTAAGGATTACGACCCCAGACTCATCGGTAAATATCGTGTGACATCGACGTTTTCGTAAAGTCGATTCGGCCATTCTAGGCAGCATTATCTCCCGCTAGATGGCGCTCTACAAATATACATCTATCTAATTTGGGTATTCTGGGTACAGAAGAGGACTAATTTTTCAAAACAACAACTTTGAATTTCAAAATAAAAAAAACGTCAGCCTATTAAAATGCATCTTCGTGAGCCAAGTTTACGATCACTACGTGGATCTTACCTTGGCTGATTGAGCCCGATTTCGAGATTCCTGCGATGCGCCCTCTATTGGATGCTGGTTATTATCCCCCTTTACATCATATTTCTAAAAGCAAATGAAATATCGTTTTACAAACCGCTTACGAATACACATGAAGCGATAAGCAGAAATCCACGTGGGTTTCCATGTTTTTCGTTCTATTCGAAAGGTAGAGACCTTGTTCTATTTTTATCAAAGATGAACTGCTACGAGCGATTTCATTCGTTGCAGCTAGAGCTGGCTGCATCCAATGAAAAAGCGTAGGGTGAACATAAAAATCAAGCTGGATCCGCCAAGGGTAGAGTAGCGTACGTAGTGAATCGTCGGCCTTGGCTTGCGAAGATTATTAAAATGCTACTTGGTGCGATTCATTCAGCTATGACGGGCTAGCATGTAACCTATGCACCGACTATTTACTAAAACAGCCCTACATAAGTTGAGAAATAGGTTAGTAGCTTCGGTATCAGCCGTACTTTTCCCAGGTATACGGGGGATGGGTAGTGCGTCATAGCAAACAGGTCGAATCTTCGAAGAATATGTTCCGTTAGCCTCGACAGTGTCGGGCTTTTTACCCTTTACCACACAATTCCTTGTTTTTACGACCCTGGGAAAGACGGTTTGTGAAAACATTGTTAGAAAAGGAGAAAATGCCCCTTTTTCCAACAATGTTTTGTACCTAAGTACAAAAGGTATTTTTTGTTGCACTTTAGATTTATCACCTGAAGACACTTTCAACCTGGTCTATTCCAGAATTTTGTCGTTTGGGAATGGGTTAAAACCAGAGTAAGGGGGCCTTAGACATTAAAGGTGGCCCTTCAGATTTTGGGACGAAAATTTTACAAAAGTTCCAAAAAATCATCCTTATACTCCCAAAGCCTTTTAATTTTCATTAATAAAAACCCAGTAATCGAAAACCGTCCGACAACATGTGAAATTAGAGATTTACTACGGCCCAGGTTGACACCAACGGGAGACACATTCTATTTTTACTATTTTTTAGGTGATCAATTCGCTCATTTACTTACAGGAATACACAGAAGAAGCTTCAAACATAGCGTCCGAAGAAGACATTATGGAAAATAATTATTACATGTTTGTTATGATAGGGAATTTAAGCGTTATGAGTCACTTGACATTCCCACAATGCTTTAATGATTTTTGGCGCCAAATATAAAAATAGCTTAAGAGACTACGTAGCCTTTCAAGGGAGTACCATCCAAAAAAAAAATTTTTTTTTTTGTAATTTTTATGAATCTTAATTATTGATGATTTGTATTATTTTTTTTCATATGAATTTCAGTGGTATATATAGTTTGTAATTTGGTGAGATGTAAAAATTCTAAATACCCAACTTTAAAGAAAATATTCTGTATTTAGGGCGTTTGAACTATAAAGGATCTGGCATGGGTTGGCAATTTAAATAAGATTTTATCAAAAAAGACCAGGAAAATATTATTAACCCTTTCCCAAACAAGCCCTGGTTTTTACGTGTCTGCAGTAAAAGTCTTTTGAAAACACTGTGGGAAAAGGAGAAATTGCTCGTAACGAGCAATTTCTCCTTTTCCCACAGTGTTTTCTAACCTTTATGAGAACTTTTTGGCATTTTCTCCAAATCTAAAATTGTCATCTGCAAACTCTTTTTGTTTGGAAGAGTCCAAAATTTGTCATTTGGTAAAGGGTTAAGCGAACCTTTTGCGGGCTTAACGGAACATTCTTTTGGACGAGTCTACCCCAAAATCCAACAAATGTCAAGCGTTTATTTTTTTAAATCACATAACGATATCTCACAAATTTAAAGGTGGCCCTTCAGATTTTGGGATGAAAATGCAAAAAAATCATCCTTATACTCCCACAGCCTTTTAATTTGCATTCATAAAACCCCAGTAGTCGAAAACCATCCGATAACACGAAAAATTAGAGATTTATTACGGACTAGGTTGACACCAAGGGGAGACACGTTCTATTTTTAGATTATCAATTCTCTCATTTAAATACAGGAAAACACAGGCAAAGTTTTAAACATCCGTCCGAAAACGACATTATAGAAAATAATTATTACATGTTTGTTATGTAATGGAATTTAAGCGTTATTAGTCACGTACAAGTCACTTGACATTCCCTCAATGCTTTATTGATTTTTGGCGCGAAATCTAAAAATAGCTTAAGAGGCTACGTAGCCTTTTAAGGGAATACCATCATTTTTTTTTTTGTAATTTTATGATTCTTAATTATTGACGATTTGTATTGTTTTTTCATATAAATTTCAATGATATATATATTTTTTAATTTGGTGTGATGTGAAAATTCTAAATACCCACCTTTAAACTCAGAATATGCAAAACCATTATCTGAAAACGTGATAATTTCCATGAAATAAAACCAGTTAATTTCTAGGAAAAGAAATAAGTATGAAATGACGTCACAGAATGTTTATCTCAAAAACGTGTTTAAGATAAGAAAATTCATAGTAGGTTTTTAACACTGAAAACAAGGAAGTTTATGTTGTAGAAGTATGTCACACAGCAGACAGTGCTGTGCGTAGTTTCAGAGGTTGGGTCAAGTGCGAAAAAAAATCCGGAATAAAAATTCTATACGCTCTTTAACTTTTAGGCTGCAAAATGCTACTCACTGTCCTATTGCGGACAGTGTAGATCAAGATCAGACTGCACAGAACGTGCAGCCTGATCTTGGACCTACACTCTCCGATGATGAGATACCTATTCGCCAAAAAGCATTTAACCCATTACCACACAATCCTTACTTTTGACGCCCCTGAGAAAGAAGCCTTTAGAAAACATTGTGGGAAAAGGAGAAAATGCTGGTTACCAGCATTTTCTCCTTTTCCCACAATGTTTTCTATCCTTCACAAAACAAATTTCAAATTTTCAGTCACTTTTAATTTGTCGTCTGCAAATGCTTTCGATTTGGACAAGCCTGAAATATTGTCGTTCGATAATGAGTTAAAAAAGCAAACTTTGGGATTTTACTATCGGCTTAAAAAAAAAAAATCATTTCCACTTATGTAACAAGACAAGGGTTGATCAATGTTGTGTGTGCAGATATGAATTGTCTTGGTGTAACAATTTATACAAGTACCCACAAAATAGGTTTTGGTGACAAAATTTATCGCATTAAATTTATTCTGCCTATTGCTTTGACAAGGCCCCATTAACTCAAGTGATTGATTGATTCATAGATTGTACGCTGTATAACGCCGTTTTCATCATTAGTTCCGGCGGGTAGTGCACCTATCAATGCACCTATCAATGCTCTCATATATAGACACACGTTTACCATTATTCAGCACAATTTTCCTTTACGGCCACTAACCGCTGACCATTGTTTCGATCGATCGATCGAACAAGCGATCAATCAATCAATCAATCAATCATAATCATTCAATCAATCAATCATTCATTCATTCATTCATTCATTCATTCATTCAATCAATCAAGCAATCAAACAAGCAAGCAAGCAATCGTAGCTGTTGATCAAAACGCAAGTGCCTCGATTTAATCTCGTGGCAATAAATTAACCCATGAAATCATTTCCAGCTAGGGAAATGGTCTAACGGGGGAAAATGTATATCATGTTAATTTTAACGAACTGTTTTGAATTTTCAGGTGAATTTTGGCATCTCTCCTCTGGTGCAAGCGAGAAAAGTACCGAGTGACTTGGAAAAGGGAAGTTGTGTCTGTACTGGTGTGAGAAAAACATTAATTACATGCCTGGTGCACTGACCCCCGTGATAGAATCTAAGCTGTTGAAATGTCGTTAAAATCCAATACAATCCATCAATCAAAGCTTGTGAATAGCCGATTGTGCAAGTAAAAGTTTTAACCCTTTCCCAAACGACAAACTTTTGGACTAGACCAAATTGAAAGCATTTGCAGAAAACAATTCAACTCTTGCTGAAAAGGTGATTTCTGTCTATGATAGGGTAGAAAGCATTGTGAGAAAAGGGGAAAGTGCTGGTTACCAGCATTTTCTCCTTTTCCCACAATGTTTTCAAAAGGCTACTATTCCAGACCCGTAAAAACCAGGGATTGTTTTGGAAAGGGTTAAACGGTCTCGTTTACAGTTTAAATCTTCTTCACTGATGCTGTAAGAAGAATAACCTCTGTCATTGGTATCTTTGATATCAGTGCATAATGCAAAAGATGCCATTTTGTTACTTAACGGTTTACCAAACAACCCCTGGTTTTTACAACCCTGAAATAGAAGCCTTTTGAAAACATTGTGGGAACAGGAGAAAATGCTGGTAACCAGCATTTTCTCCTTTTCCCACAATGTTTTCCATCCTGCTGGAAACAAGTTTCAATTTTTGAGTTACGTTTATTTGGTCGTCTGCAAGTGCTTTCAATTTGGACTGGTCTAAAATTTGTCGTTTGGGAAAGGGTTAAGGCGGTAGATCCGTAACAAATCTCGTGCAGCATGGAATAAAGTTTCTTGACATTTGATAAATACAGATATATACACATATGATACTTTTGCAAATTTTTAACCAACCAGAAATTCCTTTGGTGTCTACCTTGAAAATATTTGTTGATACTTTTGTTAGTTCCCAGAAAAAGGGAGGTAATTATTATCTCCCTTTGTTATGAGAACAGTGGTTTTAGATGTGTAAATGATAATTCTATTAAAGAAGAAAAGGAAAAAGTGGCTCGGTAAAAGAAGTACAATAATACTCATTTTTAATCATGGCAAATTTTGAAGGATAATAATATAGTGGAAATAGTTATTTTATATCAAGGGTCAACTACCTTAATTTACACTGAGCAATAAAGCTAAAGCTAAAACTGAAGTGTTTCAGTGCCAAATATAGTTGAGCAGTGTGAAAAAGATATTTAAGGTGTCGCACCACTGCGAGACTGCTTCTGGTTCGTAGTAGTCAAAAGTAGTCCCAAGTGAAAATTTGCAGTAGCACTTTTGTTGCACTGTTGTATGGAGCTAAGAGGGCTTGGTGGTATATAATTTTAGATTTGCTTCAAATTTAGGCATTGGGGGACCATTTAGATGTGTTTTTATTGTATATTGAGTGGACTATTTTGTGTCACTAGAGGAACAAAAAATTGGGGTCATGGTGGTGAACAGGTGTTTTTGAGAGGGAAAATTCTTGGATGCCCGTTGTTTTTGAGATTTAGGGAAAAACGCAATCGGTTGACATGTTGTTTTTAATGCATTTTTTCGAAGGACTATGGGCGTACTTTAGACAGCAAGAGACGGGACAGCCCTACACAAACATAATAAATCATTGTTATATTTATCGCAACATCCCCAAGACAACCAAGGATAAAAACAAAAGAATACATGTTAAAGGACCAATCTGTCATTTTGGCCCCCCCCCCCCCCAAAAGTCGGTCCAAGAAGTTCAAGTCACAGTCCAGTTCAATGTCATAAACCGTATTATTTAAAGTGACAGTAGCGGCCAGATGTAAACAAAGAGAGTGTTTTAATGCATTCGAAATTATATCACGCCAATTAAAAGTACATGTATGTAAATTATAGTAAAAATGACTATCAGTCCCTGTACGATCGGCCCTAGTTTTAGTCGCTGACAGGGAAATTAATTTAACCCTTTACTCCATAGATGCTCATTTCTACGCATTACTTGTAGGAGCCTTTGGAAAACATTGTGACAAAAGGTGAAATTGCTCGTGACGAGCAATTTCACCTTTTGTCAAAATGCTTTCTACACTATCAAAAGGTTTCATATACAGTCATAAGAAACGGCTTTATCCCTGCTGTTATTTAGGGTCAGTTATAGATACCATAGAAACGCCTTCTGGGGTAAAGGGTTAAAAACTAGGTTCAAACCTGCCAGGTAGCTGTGTCTTTTGTTCACTTTTTGCCTGATCTTATTTTATTTTTTGCCCGCGACCAACATATGGCCTGATCACACGATATAAACAGACTGTCATCTCTACAATGCTTTCCATACTTTTAGATGGCGACCTTTAACGACCGAGGAAGAAGCCTTTTGAAAACTTTATGGGAAAAGGAGAAAATGCTGGTAACCAGCATTTTCTCCTTTTCCCACAAAGCTTTCTACCCTATCAAAGAAAAAAAATGCCTCATTTAAGCCCCTACGAAATTGTTGTCTGCAAATGCTTTCGGATAGGTCTAAAGTTTTGCCGCATGGTGTAGGGTCAAATTTAAGTGTATTTATGACACCTGTTTTGATTTTTTGGCCTTTACTGGGTCTTTAATGTTTGCGGTATCGGGATTGTAATTTAATGTTATACGGTATGCAATAACACTCATCTATCTAAAGTAATTGAAATAGCTATAGAGTTTTACGACGTTTTTGTGTCATTTTGTGTGTGTGGTTTTTTTTTCATGAACAAATATGTAAACTTTAATATTTCCCAAAAATTACAAAACCACATTCTTGTATGGCCTATAACACGCGAAAAAGTGTCGTCTCGGATCAGCCTGAGCATGATGGAGCAGGCTCATCCGTAAAGACACTTCCCATTTTATGTTATTTTCTGTTTTACGCATGTCCATCGTAGCACAAAATCTAGTGTAGTCGTAAAGTGCAGTCTCGGATTAGCCTGCGCGGATCGCGCAGGCTAATCCGAGACGACACTTTACGCAAATGTCCGAATGTCCCCTTTCGCGTGTTGCAAGCCATATATGCATACGATCCATGCTATGGAAAAAGGGGGTTTAATACATCTTAAACAAGTAATCATCATTATACAATGTAGTTAAAGTAGTGGACCCCTACTAGAGAGCAGCTATTTCCACTATACTTTTATCCTACAAAATTTGCCAAGATTAAAAATAAGTATTATTGTACTCCATTCACCGAGCCACTTTTTCCTTTTTGTCCTTCCTGGAGTTATCATTTATAAATCTAAACCCACCATAATCTCATTACAAAGAGATATGATAATTACCTCCCTTTTCTGGAAACTAACAAAAGTATCAATAAATAATTTGAAGACAGACATCAAAGGAATTTCTGGTCGGTTAAAAATGTGCAAAAGTATTATATCTGTATAAATCTGTCTTTATCAACTGTCAAGAAATTTTATGCCATGCTGCACTAGAAGTATTATGGGTCCACTACCTTAAACGTATAAATTGAAATTTTGTACTACAACCCAGTAGATCGTGAGTTCAATGGACCTTTAACGAGCAGAAAATGTACAAAAAGCAAACAATTTCGCCCCGTGTCAGCCTGTGCCAATTGCCATCAGTTTCCTTTTTTTTTTCTTCTTCTTCTTCTTCAATTGATTGCGAAATAAACAGGATAAACAGGTTGTTTTTTTTTAATCAATCATTTGTAATGACTTCTAGGTCCGTATTCACCAAACAACCTCAAAAACATTCTTTGTCTTCAAGATTTTCTGACAGTGGAAGTAACAGAACTTGTGATTGGCTAAACCATATGGTTTAGCCAATCACAAGTTCTGTTACGTTCACACTGACGAAATTCTGAAGAATAGGACTAAAACTGTTCTTAATAATGGTCAGTGAATACGGACCCTGGTGTCGCACCATTGCCAGACTACTTCCGGGTCCTAGTGGTCAAAAGTAGTTCCATGGGAAGTTTTCTTAGAACTTTTGCTACACTGTTTTATGGAATAAGAGGACTCTGTGGTATATAATTTAGATATGCTGCAAATTTTAGGCAGTGGGGGAATCATTTCGTTGTGTTTTTATTGTACATTGACAGGACCGGAAGAACAGACACTTGAGGTTATTGTGTTGTCTGCGCATGTCATATTCTTAAAAGATTCGACCTGTCTTATATGACGCATCACTCATGCCCCGATACTAGGGAAAAGTGGGGCTTAAACCAAAGCTAAACCCAAGCTACCTGGTGCTATTCATTCAGCTATTATCATCATTTTAGAGAAATCTGGAGCTAAAATACTATAAAATAGGCCTGGTTTTTTCCTCAAACGTATTGATAAAGGCCATTTTCTCCATTGCTACTTTATAGCACGTACTACTACAATTCCCCCAATATTGGGGGAGCGATGCGTCATATAAGACAGGTAGAATCTTCAAAGAATATGACATGCGCAGACATCGATACTTGCGTCATAACGTAACCGTGATTCCAAAGCTTGACTCTGTCCTTTACGGGTTTCGAACCCAGAACTATTGAAGTGAAAGACTGACAGTTCTATCGTCTTACTTTGTCTTTCGCTGTCTAAGCCGTAATGTTAACTCTTCGGCTGCTAAGCACCATTCACTGACCTTTTGCGGATAGCGTAGATCAATATCAGACTGCACAGAACGTGCAGTCTGATCTTGGATCTACACTGTCCGAACAAGGACATATTTTTTCTCCAAAAGTACTTTTGAAATAAGAATATACGAATTTTCCACTATGGGCTTTTGGATCTATTTCTTATACGTGGCAGGATAACTGTCAAACAATACCGGAGGTCGACAGTTGTAACAAAGAATAGAAGCAAAAAAGAGAGGGGAAAAATCGAAATGAAATAAAAAATGAAAATATCAGAAATAACCGCTGTTACCACGAGTCTTTCACGCCGGATTTTTTTTTATTCAAATGCACTTTTCTTCAGTGACGCGGTTTGAAAAAAAAAAAGAGTACAAAACTGCGCAGTAAGTATATCTCGCTCCCGCCCAATGTATCATTTCTAAATATAGAACCAAACAACACGAGGTGTGTATATCTCAACCCTATTTCGGAAGGTCAACTAAGTTTAAGGCAACATTGCAAAATCGCTGACATGGGGAAAAATATGCGTTTGTTTATTTTCTACGCAGTTTAAATCCTCCTATCCCTTCACATAGTTAACTTAACTCTTTACCAAACGACAAAATTTTGGACAGGTCCAAATTGAAAGCATTTTCAGACGACAAAATAAACTTGACTGAAAAATTGAAATTTGTTGCCAGCAGGGTAATTTAAAACATTGTGGGAAAAGGAGAAAATGCTGATTACCAGCATTTTCTCCTTTTCCCACAATGTTTTCAAAAGGTTTCTATCTCAGGTTCGTTTAAAAATCAGGGACTGTTTGGTAAAGGGCTAATTTTAGCATTCAGTTTTTGTTGCGAAGCTTTTGATTGCTTGCTGTGATTTAAATTTATTGATTGATTGATTGACTGATTGATTGATTGACTGACTGACTGATTGACTGATTGGCTGACTGACTGGCTGACTGACTGACTGACTGATTGAGTGAGTGATTGAATGAGTGAGTGAGTGAGTGATTGAATGAGTGAGTGAGTGAGTTGATTGATTGAGAGAGAGAGAGAGAGAGAGAATGGGTGTGTGTGTGTGTGTGAGTGACGTTTGCCAGCACTTTCAACATTATCTTTAGTCATATCATAAATAATTTTTTTCCGGATTTCCACCAGTAGATCTACAAGGCTAGAGCCCTGAAGTGTCTTGTCCTTGGAGGAACACACCGCTTCCATTGCGGATCAAAACCAGGGACCTCTATAGGGTACGTATTCACCAACCATTCTTAAGAACATTCTCAGTCTTTTTCTCCAAGTTCGTCCAAACTTGAAAGTAACACAGCTTTTGATTGGCTAAACCAAATGGTTTAGCTAAACCAAATGCTTTAGCCAGTCAGAGGCCGTGTTACATTCAAAATTAAAAAAAATAATGGAGAGTAAGACTAAGAATGTTCTAAGACTGGTTCTTGAATAGGACCCTAGATTCTGAAACGTATATAACAGCAATAGATTTGAAATTGAAATACTTGGTTTTTTTTTTTTCTTAATACCATCTGCAGATTTTTTATTAGATATACTTTACAGGTTTAGAATTAACAAATATATAGACATTTAAACTCATTATCTCCCGCTAGATGGCGTTCTGCAAATACACATCTATCTAATTTGGGCATCTTGGGTACAGAATCGGACTACTTTTCCAGCGACAACCGTTATTTTGAATTTCAAACAAAAATAAACGTTTACTCAATAAAACCTGCCTTGTGCGATTCATTCAGCTATGATCAGCAGTTAGAGAAATCTGGAGCTAAAACAGACCAGATTTTTCCTCAAACGTATTGATAAAAGCTATTTTTCTCCATTGCTACTTTATGGCGCGTATTACTACAATCTCCCTGATATCGGGGAGAGTGATGCGCCATATAAGACAGGTCGAATCTTCGAAGAATATGACATCCGCAGACAACGTTGCCATTGCACCACAAACACAACACTTGAAGTGTCAGTGAAAAAAGTCTCTTCCGGGTTGTCGACTATTCTCCTTTGTGTGGTCATAGCCACAAAATACTTCCATAAGAAATTACGAACTTGCTCTCAATTTTCACTAAAATGATCAAATCAACACAGAATAGAATATATTTTAGAATTGTCCTGTCATTTACTCTGATAAAGCATTGCAGAAAGAGTGCTTGGTTCCAATTATTCATTGGGACTATTTTTGATACTACGATCAGGAAGCAGTTAGAAGTTGTGTCATCACAATTAAGAATGAAGACGTTTATTAACTCTTTACCGGACGACAGTATTTAGCCACGTCCAAATAGAAAGCATTTGCAGACGACAATATAAAAGTGGCTAAAATGTTGCATTTTTGCTTTGATAGGGTAGAAAACATTGATATGGAAGAAAACATTGTGGGAAAAGGAGAAAATGCTGGTAACCAGCATTTTCTCCTTTTCCCACAATGTTTTCAAAAAGCTTTTTCCCAGAAGCGCTAAAAGTCGTCATCGTATGGTAAAAGGTTAAAACATCGAGGCAGAAGTTCAATGTTTCATCCGAGGACTGGTGATCTAGAGTCATTGAGACAGAATTCATTCATCTCCAACCGCTAACCATTGTCTAATGGAGGTGCTTATGTGGGAAAGCAGCCTGTGGCTTCCAAAAAAAATTGTGCGGAATACTGGTAAAAGAGACTCAAGGAAAGCACTGATAGGTGCTCTGGCCGCCACGATATAACCGAAATAATGATGAAAACGGTGTTAAACATCTTACAATCAATAAATCGTCGGTTTACTCCAAAAACGTCGTAACTACAACTTGAAACAAGCTGTAGTTACGAGGTTTTTTAGGTAAACTGACGAAATCTACCTGCCGGGTACTTTGGCACAGTTGATAAAGAGGCGGGAGAAAAGTGTGCTTGGCAAAAGTCCCTTTTTAGAAAGGTATCGGTTGGTCCTTTCAAAAGGGAGTGAGTGGCATGTTAAACCTTTATTATACAGCCTTAACTTTTTTAACGACCCCCTGAGGAAGAAGCTTTTGGAAAACAGAGCGGAAAAGGAGAAATTGCCGATAGCTAGCATACTGTCATTTATTGCACAGACTTTTCTGCTTTTACGACAGACCAATTTTAACATTTTGGATAACATTTAATTTGTCGTCTGCAAATGCTTTCATTTTGGACGAGGTCAAAAATATGTCGTTTGGTAAAGAGATACCCTTTTACCGAATGATAAGAATTTTAAACTTTTACATTTTGAAAGCAATTACAAAAGACAGAATAATTATTACATCTCAAATAACAAAATTTGCTTACGAAAGGATTAAAAACATTGTAAGGAATAGGAGAAAATGCTGGTAACCAGCATTTTCTCCTTTTCTTACAATGTTTTGAATCGCTTTCATTCTCAGCAGAATCCCGCGTGACTAAGTGGTAAAGTGTAGGACCCCTTACCGGACGGTTCCGGTTCGACCCTCACTGGATGCATTGAGTCTTCCGCGGGAGTGTCCTTGGGCAAGGGACTTCAGTGACCCAGCCTAGTACTGGTGAAACATGTGACATACATGTAAATGATTATGTGAGCTGTAGTAATGTAGCCATGATACAAAATTAACGACTGAAATGATGTGGAAAGCAGAGTTAAACAATCAATCAATCAATCAATCAATCAATCATCTTTCGCAGGGGTCGTACAAAGCTTGGGTCGTTTGACAAAAGAGGTAAATAAACAAATGGCCGTGCTCCTAGCAATAGGGGGAGGGGACCTTAATACATCAGCGAAAAGTATCGGCTCAGGTCAGCCTGCGCAGGCTGACCTGGGCCGATACTTTTAGCTATTGGTCAATATTCTGTATGTCAAAGGACCAGTCGACCGCATGATTAAGTGTTTTGTAATGCAAAATGGATCAAAAATAATATGATGACTCGATTGATATAACGCAGCTCGGAGACGCATTAAGACATCTTTTGCCAGGGCGTGGCTCATGAATATTTGTTTACATACATCAGCAAACTTGTAAAAAAATCAGTTACTGGGTTTGGTACAAATTCACAGACAGCTTTGACACGATTTTCGGGGTTTTCATACTTCCTGTACGAAGGACAAGTACTGTTTAGATGTCAGAAAACAGCTGGTTTCCGGCGTGTCACCGGAGTTGTATTGCATCACTCCGACGGACCCTTCTCATCTTTGAAATTTACGATTGTCTTTTTGATACGCCTGCATTTATAGGTTTTTGAAGAATTTTTGGACAGTGGAAAACTGGTTTAAAGTCAGCATACCTCCAATTGTCATGATGCTTTATATTTTTAATTTTAAGTGTACTGTTTAGATGTCAGAAAACAGATGGCTTCCGGCGTTTCACCGGAGTTGTATTGCATCATTCCGACGGACCTTTCACATCTTTGAAATTTACATCTGTTTTTGATACGCCTTCATTTCTAAGTTTTTTTTTAAGAAACTTTGGACAATAGAAAACTGGCTAAAAGTCAACATAATTATCTCCACTTGTCACGATGCTTTATTTTTGTATGTCCTGCTTAAATCATCAGTGCCCGTCAATGTCGTACTTGTTGAGTAGACTTTTTCAACTTAGACGGGACTACTTTTTTCTGAGATGAAATTATTGCGTCAATATAGCCTTTAGCACACAATCTTGAGTATGAACGGCCTTGAGAGAAGAAGAAAGCTGCTGAAAACGTTGTGGGAAAAGGAGAAAATGCTGGTAACCAGCATTTTCTCCTTTTCCCACAATGTTTTCTACCCAGTTAAAGGCAAGTATCATCATTTTATCCACCTTTGATTTTTTCGTCTGCAAAAGCTTTGAATTTGGACAAGTCTACAAAATTTTGTCGTGTGGTTCAGAAATAAGCGTAGGTTGATCAACAATGTGGGCATTTATCTGGCCTTCAGTTTTATACGTCTCCATAAATACACAGCATGACTGATAAAAAAAGTATTTCACATCGTTTGTAAACTCCTTCACTACTCAATAAAATAAGCTGCACTTGCTCAAAGGCTGCAAATCGTCGGTTTATTTCAAAAACATCGTAACTACAGCTTGAAACAAGCTGTAGTTACGAGTTTTTGAAGTAAACCGACGAAATACGTTTCCTCTGCGAGAGCTAGAGACAGTTTGGTCATCAGAGAATATAGCAGTCGACAGTGTAGATCAGAGATCAGACTGCACGTTCTGTGCAGTCTGATCTTGATCGACACAATCCACACAAGCTTCTGGTGTCGTCTAAAGTATGGAAATAGTTAAACTTTGTATGTCTGTCTGTCTGTCTGTTGATGACGTCTTTGTTTATCATGTCTACATTTTTGGTTGTCTATCGGTCAATAGTTTATCAGTTAACTCTATACCAAACGACACAGTTTTAGACTGGTCCAAATTGAAAGCACTTAAGACGACAAATTAAATATTACTCAAAATTTGAAAGTTGTTTCCAGCAGGATAGAAAACATCGTGGGGAAAATGAGAAAATGGTGGCTACCAGAATTTTCTCCTTTTCCCACAATGTTTTCAAAAGGCTTCTATCTCAGGGTCGTAAAACCAGGGATTGTTTGGTAAAGGATTAAACAATTACTGCAACAAACTCTTTACCAAATGAATTGTCTAAATTGAAAGCATTTGCAGACGACAAATCTTATGTGACTAGAATAATGGAAATAGACCGTAAAAGGGAAGAAAACATCTTGGGATAGAAGAAAATGGTTGCTACCAGCACTTTCACCTTTTCCCACCATGTTTTCGAATTGCCTCTTTGTCAGGGTCGTTAAAAGTCAGGACTATATATGTGGTAATGATATGATGTAATAAGACAGCATTATCTATTCAACTGGTATAATCGAGGTACTGATTTAAATTCTTTTTATGAAATATTTCAAATAGACAATTTTGAATTATTAAGTAAATTAGCATTTTACGTACACATGATCCTTAAATCTAATTAGGTACTTCTCTCAACATGTATTATGGAGTTTTGTATGTTGTATGTATTTTTGGGCCGGTGGCCTGTATACGCAAATAAATATTTGTCATATTATATATTTGTAAACGGTTAAGACGCCTAGATCTGCTTTTCATTGCGGCAATATTTCATCGTGACTGTAATGCGGTCAGCACATCCGGTTGATAGCTAGCTAGCGCCAGACTGTTTATTAAATTTCTTTTATTTAAATTTGTCTGCTCTGATGGTTAACATTGAACCTTAAATAAACCGTTTACAATTTTTTCCAATTTATTTCTTGATCTCTGAACTATACTACTCAACATTTGCTCGGGATCAAAACAAAAAATGAATAGTTTATTTCCAAATTATTTTTTTTCAAACAAAAACAAGTTCATTTCATCTACGGTCATAGTAAAGGTAATCAACATCAAATAACAGCATAAAGTTCTTTCAAACATCGTGGAACGTGAAAAAAAACGGATTTGCCCATTCGAAAAAATAAACAATATTTTGGTTTTGATCCCAAGCAAAAGTTGAGTAGTATAGATTAGAAAATGGGCCATGTTCTGGTAAAAAGAGGGTTTAATGATCTTGGGCATGCATCAAACTGGCATATCATTATTGTATAACAATGGATCAATGAAACCCGTTTTGTCTCATAACTGGCTAAATCAGGAGGTAGAATGGTTCTTTCACACGCAGAAAAATTGACCAATAGCAAAAAGTTTCGGCTCAGCTCAGCCTGCGCGGACAGCGCAGGCTGAGCTGAGTCGATACTTTTTGCAGATGCTTTTTAATCTATTTTTAATAGAGCACATTTCAGTTAAAGTAGTCCCTTTAAGACTTCATCGGAATCAAAAAAAAACTGGTATAGGTTGGGGAGGGGAATGACGGTGGGTCGAACTCACAACTTCTATTATCTCCCGCCAGATGGGACTCTACAAATACACATCTATCTAATATGGGCATTCTGGGTACAGAACCGGACTACTTTTCTACGCGACAACCATTACTTTGAATTTCAAACTGAAAAAAAAACCGTTTACTCAATAAAACGCTATCTTGTGCGATTCATTCAGCTATGATCAGGTAGCATAAAACCTATGCACTGTTTATTTATTTAATCAGTCCTTACATGCTTTGGTAATAGGGTATTAGCTTCGTTATAAAGCCTATTTTTCCCCAAGTATAAAGGGATGGGTGATGCATTATAGCTGACAGGTTGAATCTTCTAAGAATATGACATGCGCAGAAACGCCCAACTTCCGCATCAAACACCGGATAACCATTATCTCCCGCTAGATGGCATTCTACAAATACTCATCTATCTAATTTGGGCATCATGGGTACAGAGCCGGACTACTTTTCTATGCGACAAACGTTGCTTTGAATTTCAAACTAAAATAAACCTTTACTCAATAAAACGCTACCTGGTGTGATTCATTCAGCTATGATCAGCAGTTTAGAGAAATATGGAGCTAAAACAGGCATGATTTCTTTTCAAACGTATCGATAAAAGCCATTTTCTCCATTGCTACTTTATAGCGCGTATTACCACAATCTCCCCAGTATCGGGGAGAGTGATGCGTCATATAAGACAGGTCGAATCTTCGAAGCATATGACATGCGCAGACAACGGCGGATAACAGTTCATGATCAGGCTACCTCCCCTGAATACCAAACCACGAACAGTATAAGTTACAACCTAACAGAAATAAACAACTATAGGCGTGCCACAAGTTTAAAGAGCCACGCCTATTGAAAATGGAGTTTAATGATTCAGCAAAGTGTATCGACCCAGGACAGCCTGCGCAGTTCGCGCAGGCTGACCTGGGTCGAAACTTTTTGCTGCTGGTCAGTTTTCTGCATGTGCAAAGACCAGTCTACCACTTGACTCTGTCGTTTTTTTTAGACAAAAATTAACAGTGTCAGTTACGGCCTGACACAAATAAACAGCGAGGAATGCTACAAGATTTACATATGGACATAATTTTGCGTGTAAACCACAGGTGTACTTCTTGAAAAAAAAAGTGTGGCAAAAAAGAAGAAAAGTTCAGAAAGAAGCTTTTATCCCAATGCGAAAATGTTACCGAAGCTTTGTTACTGTACCAGAATGATTATCTATCTATATCTATCTATCTATCTATCTGTCTATCTGTGACCTGTCACACGAAAAAGGACAATCTGGGAATTCCGCACATCAATTAGATGAACACAAATAAACGATAGTGCAGTTATAGGTCAATTTAAGTTAAAACGTAGTTCAAAAATGATTGCGTAACAAGGTAGAATGGTCACTTTTCACACAAAATAGCATAAAAGCGAAATTCGTTGAGTCTTGTCGGCCTGTGCTATTCGCACAGTCTGACCAGAGTTGTAACTTTTCACAGTTCCCAGATGGTCCTTTTTTGCTTGCTGACGGATCACATTTATCTTTTTATTTATCTGTTGATTTATTTATCTGTTGATTTATTTTTCTATTTATTTATTTATTCGTTTATTTACCAATTTATTAACAATTTATTTGTTTTTGGGTACTTATTTGTATGGTGTTAAAAACTCATTACCACATAATCCCAACTTTTGACGACCCCGAGAAAGAAGACTTTGGAAAACATTGTGGGTGAAGGAGAAAATGCTGGTAACCAGCATTTTCTCTTTTTCCCCACAATGTTTTCTACCCTTCACAAAACAAATTTCAGATTTTCAGTCACTTTTATTTTGTTGTCTGCAAATGCTTTCGATTTGGACAAACCTAAACCAGTGGACCCATCAGTGCGTTCCTAGAGTTTTCTTTCAGCGGTTCTTTCCACAATATTCTTCCAATCCCAAAGCTGCTTTCCCACCTAACCAACCTGTATAGTTACGGGGTTTTTGAAGTAAACCGACCATATAAAAACCGGACATGTCTACTTTAACTCTGATAAATATATTGTGAGAAATTTGATCAAAACCTGAATTTTTAATAGGATCGAAACCAAACTATATCCTCAAAATTGATAGGGCGTCCGTCGGTTCCTTTGTCTTGCTGAACAATCTGCAAGAACTTTTCATTTCTCTCCCTGAAAATATTGTTTTCTTTCAGTAATAAATCACATCTATGACAGCCACACCCAGCTTGTCGTCTGCAAAAAATAAGAAACTTTCACCAAGGTCAAGTTCGAAAATTCGCCGTCCAACAAAGTAAGAAATCGGTAAATTGGTTCGTCCCCAAAGAGGAGGCGGATGTAAACAAACTGCGCAGTAATTTTGTATAGCATGTGAATTGTTTACAAAGTTGCCATTCGGTCTTCTTTTTTTTTCGTCGTAGCTGAATGAGCTTCTTCTTGGAATTGATACATCAAAATGAATAAAAAGGAAGTTGCGATTTGTTAAAAATGCGGACATGTTTATTGTACGGCATCCTTCCGGCATATTTGCGGGCAAATAAACGCCGTTTATCTTTCTTTCTTTTTTAACTCTTTACCAAACGACAAATTTTTTGGCATGTCCAAATCGAAAGCAATTGCAGATGTGAAAATAAAAGTGACTGAAAAATTGAAAAAAAAAATTGTTTTGTGAAGGGTAGAAAACATTGTGGGAAAAGGAGAAAATGCTGGTTAACCAGCATTTTCTCCTTTTCCCACTGTTTTCTAAAGGCGTCTTTCTCAGGGTCGTCAAAAGTACAGCTTGTGTGGTAATGGGTTAAAAGATATATCTCTGGTTATTGGTTTGTCTGGTGTAAAATAAAATAAACGGTTTTCCTCTTTTTAGCCGACCCTTAACCACTACATCAGAATTTTAGACTCGTCCATATTGAATGAATTTTACAGACGACAATTCAAATGAGCCTTGCTCTGTGAAAAAGGAAGTAAATGCATGTGCCAAACTCTTCAACAAAAGACAAAATCTTAGACTGGTCCAAACTGAAAGCATTTGCAGACGACAAAATAAATTGTGACTCAAAAAAAGACATTTGTGCTTGGAAGGCTAAAAACGTTGTGGGAAAAGGAGAAAATGCTGGTTACCAGCATTTTCTCCTTTTCCCACGATGTTTTCAAAAGCTTTCTTTCTCAGGGTCGTGAAAAGTGGGCAAAAGGCTTTTTAATACCTCGTCATACCAAACTCGTTCTCATTGCGTTCCAAAGATTGTTGCCAAACGGATTGAAGCTGCGTTCAGACGGAGTGGACGTATGAGCAACCTTTTCCGATCTGTTTACGAACTTAATGAACGGATTAAGACTTTGGGATCATTTCTCTACGTAGAATAACGGGTCATTTCTCTACGTAGAATAATGACCCGTTCTATTCCTCTCCGTAGTGAAATGAGTCACGGGTCAGTTTGTATAGGAAGGGTAATTTCTCTGCATTTCACCAGCATTACTCGACCGCAACCCGTTTTACGATATTGTTGACCGGGGTAAATCTTCGCAAGCTAAGGCTGACGATTCACTACGTTACTCTACCCTTGGCGGATCAAGCTTGATTTTTACATTCCCCCGATACGCTTTTTCATTGGATGCAGCCAGCTCTAACTGCAACGAATGAAATCACTCGTAGCATTTCATCTTTGATAAAAATAGAACGAGGTCTCTACCTTTCGAATAGAAGGTAAACTTGGAAACCCACGTGGATGTCTGCTTATCGCTTCATGTGTATTCGTAAGCGGTTTGTAAAACGATAATTCAATGGCTTTTAGAAATATTATGTAAAGGGGGATAATAACCAGCATCCACTAGAGGGCGCATCGAAGGAATCTCGAAATCGTGCTCCATTAGCCAAGGTAAGATCCACGTAGTGATCGTAACCTTGGCTCGCGAAGACGACCGGGGTAAGACTATCTAAGAATAGATTTGGTGAGACAGGGGCTTCAGGCATTATTAGGCAAAAATTGCACGTTCGACCCCGACTGCAACTCGTTTCCGGTCATGTCAGAACGGGGTAAGACGTTCTAAGACCTAGTTTGGTGTGACGGTAACTTAAACTATCGACCAGATTTCGGCCTATGCGGTTGTTGAGGGCTGAAACTTTTTGCGAATTTGTCGCAAATTTTAAGTTTGTCAAAGTACCACACTACCCCCGGATCCATTTGATTTTTTGGACAAAATGTTTTTTTTATGAATCCACTTGACTTGTTTGGTGCAATGTAAACACGGAGGTGTATAAATGATAGTTATTTGTCCTATATGATGTAAGAAAACGTTGTGGAAAAAGGAGAAAATGCTGGTTACCAGCATTTTCTCCTTTTCCAACAACGTTTTCAAGCACCCTCCAACACAGGGGTCACCAAAACTCGGTAAAATGAAAGAAGCCGGGGGCACAATTTATCAGATAAAGTTATTTCTATTTATAACGTTTCGTGAAGCTATTTTTTCCGCGGTGAGAAAACGAACTTTTAGGGAAATTTATTTATCTATTTATTTCTGCGGTTTTGTACGTTACATAAGGCGAACGTGCCATTTAAAAAAGGGGCCCAAGTCTTTTTTCAAACAATTTCGCTGTTTTTTAACAGCGACGCTAACGCATTAAGCACTTAAAAACATTGTAGAAACAGCAGAAAATACTCGTAACTGAAATTTTGTCCAATTCACACAATGTTTTTTTCTATCCTATCAGTGAAAGTACTTTGATTTGAACCACATTGACTAACTTTACTTTAACCTTATCGGTAAATGCTTTGAATTTCCACAAGTCCAAAATCTTGAAGTTTGGTTTATGGTTTAAACATATTTGTTTTACATCTATTGAGAAATAAGTTCTAACCACTTAAAGGTGGCCCTTCGGATTTTGGGACGAAAATTTTACAAAAATGCAAAAAAATCATCCTTATACTCCCATAGCCTTTCAGTTTACGTTGAAAAAAAAAAAACAGTGGTCGAAAACCATCCGATAACACGAGAAATTAGAGATTTATTACGGACCAGGTTGACACCAACGGAAGACACGTTCTATTTTTAGATCATCAATTCTCTCATTTAAAACCAGGAATACACAGACAAAGTTTCAAACATCGGTCCAAAGAAGACACTATGGAAAATAATTATTACATATTTGTTATGTAATGGAATTTAAGCATTATTAGTCAAGTGCCAGTCACTTGACATTCCCACAATGCTTTATTGATTTTTGGCGCAAAATCTAAAAATAGCTTAAGAGGCTACGTAGCCTTTTAAGGGAATACCATCAAAAAAAAAAAAATTTTTTTTTGTAATTTTCTGATTCTTAATTATTGATGATTTGTATTGTTTTTTCATATAAATTTCAATGAATATATATTTTTTTATTTGGTGTGATGTGAAAATTCTAATTACCCACCTTTAACCCTGTACTAAACAATCCCTAGTTTATACGACCCTGACATAGAAGCCTTTTGAAAACCTTGTGGGAAAAGGAGAAAAATGCTGGTGACCAGCATTTTCTCCTTTTCCCACAATGCTTTCTACCCTGTTGGAAACAAATTTCACTTTTTTAGTTACGTTTATTTTGTTGTCTGCAAGTGCTTTCAATTTGGACCAGTCTAAAATTTTGACGTTTTGTAAAAGTCAAAACTAATCTTTCTTGATTCTGCTGGCTGTGACCTACACCAGAACTCGTGCCAAATGCGTGAGCCAATGAACAGTCTTGAAGTTGACATCCGCTCCCGAGTGTCGAACTCTTGACCTTACAGTAACGAGACCGACGCTTTAACACACAGCCATGGATACCACACAGTAGTCTGTGCAGTCTGATCTTAGTTTAAACATATTTATTTTACATCGATTGAGAAACAAGTTCTTATAACTTATACTAATCTCTTTGGATTCTGCTTCCTGGGAACTACACCAGTACTCGCGCCGAATGTGTGGGCCTATGAAAAATCCCAAACTTGACACCCGCTCGCTCCCGGGTATCGAACTCAGGACTTTTAAAGGTTACGAGGCCGACGCTTTACCTCACGACCACAGACACCAGTCTGATCTTGATCTACACTGTCCGCAAAAGGTCAGCGAGTCGCGCTCGGTAGCCCACTAATGATTAAAATAAAGTCCACTGCAGTTTAATTGCTATGTACAAATCGCAACATTCCGGACTATATAAATAGTCATTAATCGCTATCGGATACATCGCATGTTTATTTCTAAATTTAAACAACGTCTAAACCAGTCAACTCGTTGTCATGTGATTGATAAACAAATAAAAGAGTTTTATGCAACGAAATCATTTCTCACCTTTCATCATTCGGTTGTGGAAAAAAGAAAGAATACTTGTTTCCATCATTTTTCCCTTTTCCACAATGTTTACCAAAGCTTTTTTCCTCACTCGATTGTAAAATTTTAGTTAACTCTTCACTTATCGATTAATTTAAAGATTAGTTCAAACAGAGAGCATTTGCAGACGACAAAATAAATATAATTCAAGAATTAAAATTTGTTTTGGGACGTGGATAAAAAGCTATGTGTAAAGGAGAAAATATTGGTTTCCAGCATTTCTTCCTTTTCTCACAATGTTTTGCAAAGCTTTCTTCCGCGTTTTCGGTAGAAGTTTGGGATTGTGTGGTAAAGGGTTAAATAAAACCGTTTAGGAAAAGATGTACATTAAAAACATCGTCACAAAAGCAGAAATTACCTTTTGCTATAAGCAGCTTTTCCACTTGAACGTTTCTAACAGATTCACATCAGAAAACGTTGTCACAAAAGGAGAAATGATCTATTCTACAAGCTTTTTCCCCTATTTGTAACAATAACTATAATATAGAGTTTTTCTGAAGTTTGCGACATTCCCTGGTTGAACAAGCGTAAAAACTCATTCTACATGTACTTTTTAACCCATTACCACACAATCCCTACTTTTGACGCCCCTGAGAAAGAAGCCTTTAGAAAACATTGTGGGAAAAGGAGAAAATGCTGGTAACCAGGATTTTCTCCTTTTCCCACAATGTTTTCTACCGTTCACAAAACAAATTTCAAATTTTCAGTCACTTTTATTTTGTCGTCTGCAAATGCTTTCAATTTGGACCAGTCTAAAATATTGTCATTTGGTAATGGGTTAATCTACTAAATTACGGAAGTTTATGAATTTAAAAAAAAAGGGTTATGCAAAAAGGATCGACCTATATGCTGGTGCTTGACCTACTTTTTGACACTGATTGAAAATGAATAAATCGCAATTTTTGATTGGTCAAAAATATAGATATGTTTATTGCAAGGGTCCCTTGCCTATTTTCAGTCAAATCTACGTCGTTTATCTTTTTGAGCTTTTTGCCTGCTAAGCACGACTCACTGAACTTTTGCGGACAGTGTAGATCAAGATCAGACTGCGCAGAACGCGCAGTCTGATCTTAGATCTACACTGCCTGATAACGAGATAGATCTATAGAGGATCTGACATTAGTGGGCTTTTGAGATAAGATTTTATTAAACGAGTCTAGGGAAATTTTATTAAGCGAGCCTTTGGCGAGCTTAATAACATTGTCCCTGGCGAGTTTAATATAATTTTATATCAAACGCCCACGAATGTCAGATTCTTTTTATCACATAACGATTATTCAAAAAATATAGATCAGATCCATAAGACCGATTCACTTACGAAATACGTACAAAATGACATCAAGAATGACGTCACACAAATTTGATATCAAACGTGTATAAGATAAGAAAATTCGTAATAAGTATACACTAAAAAGAAGGGAGATTATGTAATAAATTGCCCCTTCCCCCCCCCCCCCCCCATCAAAAAAAAAAAAGTTTCATTTAATTTTTTTAGCGGGATAAGTCTATGAGATATTTTTTTTTATTCAAAGTTTTCTACTGTCAAGTGTGTCTGTCTACTTTTGAGGCAAGAATGATTTTGCAGTAGTAAATATTAATTCGACTGCGTGAGTTGTAAAACATTGTGAGGTTAAAAAAATATAACTGAAAGAGACGGATATTAACAAACAGAAATTGTGTGGTTTTCCACAGGTTTAAATTGAAACAAAAAAGGCGAATGACACGCTGAATTGAATTTCATAAGTGATAAATCTATTTCAGCCATGCTTTGTGGAAAAAGGGGGTTTAATGCAACTTTTCGTTTCTTAAACCCTTTTGGCTGATGAGCACAACTCACTGATCTTTTGTGGACAGTGTTGATCAAGATCAGACTGCACAGAACGTGCAGTCTGATCTCTGATCATCACCGTCCGATATGAAGATATTTTTGTCAAAAAAAAAATAAGTTTGAAATGGCATTATTCGAGTTTCTACTATAGACGTGAAAGTTTCTTTGAAGTTATTTAGCAGGATCTATCTATCTATCCACCGACCCATCTATCTATCTATCTATCCATCTATCCATCTATCTATCCACCGACCCATCTATCTATCTATCTATCTATCTATCTATCTATCTATCTATCTATCCACCGACCCATCTATCTATCTATCTATCTATCTCATTTTGAATAACTTACATCCTGTTTAAAACAGTCCAAACTCTAAACAATCAAATCGAAAGAGACTTGATCAAATCCAGATTATAAAGTACAAAAGTACACTAACGTGTCGGTCGCACTGAGATACCTTTGTTTTAATATCGTCGCTTGAATCATTTTTCGGAAATGTAGGGGGAAAATGATTAAAGTCCGGGTTTGCCAACAAAAACACACTTACCTGCATCAACCTGAGGGCTCCAGAAAAGAGGGAATGATAGTATTCTAAATCAGTCATTTCTTTTCTAAACCCTATGCTGTGGGTACTTATTAAAATCGTCTCGTTGAGGGTTTAGTGGAGAAAAAATGTTTTCAATATCATAATTAAGTAAGAAATATTCCCTTTATCTGGAGCTCCAATTTACCCCTTTAAAACTTTTAATTCTAAGCTTTAAACTCTGTAGCAGATGACAAAAATTTAGATTTTTCCAAATCGAAAGCATTTGCAAACGACAATTTTATTGTGCTTCAACTAAAAGAACCTGTCTTTGACAAAGTAGAAAATAAAAACGTTTTGGGAAAAGGAGAAAATGCCGGTAGAACTCTATATAGCAGATGACAAAATTTTGAACTTTTCGGGTTATCAGCTTTTTCTCCTGTTTTCACAATGTTTTCAAACGCTTTCTTTATCAGGTTCCTTTACAACTAAGGGTTGTGAGGTGAACGGTTAACTCTTTACCAATCGAAAAAAATTCAGATTGGTCCAAATTGATAGCATTTGCAGACGACAAAATAAATGTGACTAAAGAATTGAATTTTGTTTTATGAAGGGAAGAAAACATTGAGGAAAAAGGAGAAAATGCTGGTTACCAGCATTTTCTCCTTTTCCCACAATGTTTTCAAAAAGCTTCTTTCACAGAGGTGTTAAAAGTCGGGATTGTATGGTAAAGGTTTAAGTAGGCGCATAAATTATATAAAAATTCCGGCCAACTAAAAACAAATAAAACAGAAACTAAGACAAGTCAATTCAAAACGACCTTTGATGAAGAAATTTTCACCATAACAGGGCAGTGTAGTTCAAGATCGGGCCGCAAGTTCTGTGCTGTCTGATCTTAATCTACACTGTCTGCAAATTAGCTTTGGAGCGGCCTTCAGCCGCCTGTAGGTTAATGTCCGCTCAGTTCAATATCTTAAACAAGGTCCATATTGAAACAAACGTTCCTATGACGTCACAAATCAAGGTATGCTACAATAAGTAAGGGAGGTAAGCGATACAAGAAAAACTAATAAGCAAAAATATGAATTGAAAAAAAGTACTTTTACTATTTTTTTTTTTCAAATTTACCAGGTTACCATTTGATAAATGTAGATTTGAAAATTAATCATATCAGAAACTTGTTGATTTGCTCTTTAAGCATTATTAACATAATTAATACAACAATCCAATTAACTTTTTACCATACAATCCCTGAATTACAGGGCTTTTGAAAAAAAACATCGTGGGTTAAAGGGAGAAAAAAAGCTGGTTACTAGCTTTCCCCCTTTTTCCCACAATGTTTTCAATCTTCTCTTTTAAGGACAAATTCTATTAAACAACTACTTTTGATTTGTCGTCTGTAAATGATTCAAATTTGGATCAGTCCTAAATATTTCGAAAGAGTAAAGAGTAATATAAAGTGTGTAGCTGCAGATCAGAATAACAGATTAACCCTAGTACATTGTTTTTTCAAGCCCACGAGATATCTAGCCAGTCTGATCTTGAAATACATTGTCATGGAAACGGGGATTTTTTTAACTATCAATTAAAGTGCAAAATAGAATTAATCCATTACCACACAATCCCTACTTTTCATGACCCTGAGAAAGAAGCCTTTGGAAAACATTGTGGAAAAAGGAGAAAATGCTGGTAAAACAGCATTTTCTCCTTTTCCCATAATGTTTTCTAGCCTTCACAAACCAAATTTCAAATTTTCAGTCACTTTTATTTTGTCGTCTGTAAATGCTTTCGATTTGGACAAACCTTATATTTTGTCGTTTGGGAATGAGTTAACAAGGATGTCCACCCAATAGTGAAAATCCCAAATATTACGATTTCAAAGCTGGTTTCCCACTGAGAGAAATGATTGTATTGGACAGTGTAGTCAAAGATCAGACTGCACGTTTTGTGCATTCCAATTTGATCCACAGTGTCCTTAAAATGCGCCCAGGACCGTGATGAGCAACCTAAGATTAAACGAGGATTTTAAACAATGGAGCGTGCATTCCAATTTGATCCACAGTGTCCTTAAAATGCGCCCAGGATCGTGATGAGCAATCCAAGATTAAACGAGGATTTTAAACAATGGAGGGTGGAGAAAATGGAGATATGCATGTTTTTGCAATTCAACCTTTATCCTACACTAAATAATTAAAATAAAAATTTTAGAGCTGATGGCAAAAAAACCCAATTTTGCTATATAAAAGTATTTGGGGATGTACAATATTTCCTTATGGGACAGTGTAGATCAAAGATCAGACTGCACGGAACAACGTTCCGTGCAGTCTGATCTTGATCTACACTGTCCGCATAAGGTCAGAGAGTCGACCTTGGAGTCTAGGGGTTAAATGACAAAGTTTGCGGTTACGTCCGGTAGATTTAGGGAAAGAACCTTAATATGACACATTATTCCACTTCCTATTTTCGAAATCGGGTTATTTTTAGTAACACGTCATGTTTATTTCGTATCTTTTTTTACAATCAAAATCTTACGATCAGAAAAAAATTCAACTTACCTTTGTTCAAATTCCTCTTTTAACACTTTACATGCGACCTCGGTTTTAAACAACATTACATACAGGCTCCAGGTCTATCTTTTTTCAAAACGACCCGCCTTAACAACAGAATGCACGAGCGCAGATATATCTATGCACGTGCACAGGTTTTTCTGTAGATAGAAAACCTGCCCACGAGCAGGAAAGCCCTGCCCCCGTGCAAGAAAGACATGTCCGAGTGCAATTGACGGATCTTGAGCCGTGCGGACATGGTCGTGGAGGACATGGTACTTGCGCGATATTGATTTTTAGGAATTTGTTAAATAACGGGAAAAAAACTTGCAAACATGCTTCTTTCTGGTAAGATAGATTTTAATCTCATTTTTATTGGTGACCAAGTCAGCAATTCTTTGATAGTTTCTTTAAAAGCGATCATTAAAAAATCAATCCCCTTCTATTTACAAAATTGTTTGTCAAATTAATGCCAACTTTCAAAACATTGTTGACAAAGTGCCTTACACTTAAGGTAGTGGACCCGTAATAGAAAACAGCTACTTCTACTATAAATATTATAGTACAAAATTTGCTTTGATTAAAAATGAGCATCATTGTAGTATATTAACCGAGCCACTTTTTCCTTTTATTTTTCCTTCTTAGAATTATCATTTATGAATCTAAAAGCACTATGTTTTCATTACAAAGGGAGATAATAATTACCTCCCTTTTCTAGAAACTAATAAAAGTATCAACAAATAATTTCAAGACAGACATCAGAAGGAATCCTGGTCAGTTAAAAATGTCCAAAAGTATTATATATCTGTATAAATCCTTATTTATCAACTATCAAGAAATTTCATTCCATGCTGCACTAGAAATGTTACGGGTCTACCACCCTAAGTTGTTACATACATGTAATTCATTCATATCTAAACCCAACATATTTTTTGTATTTTTCTAGTTTTCATATTATGTAACCCTTTATCAAACAATCCCTGGTTTTTTAACGACCCGAACAAAGAAGCCGCTTTTAAAAACATTGTGGGAAAAGGAGAAAATGCTGGTAACCAGCACAATTTTTTTTAAAAGAAGTCTTAAAACATAATCACTTAAACACAGATAGGTTAGTAAATTCTTAAAGACAGTCAAATCTTATATTCACCCAAATTCAAATCATTTGGCATTTGTAGACGTCAAGTAAATTATGTTGTTGTTGTATTGGAGTTTAACACCTCTTTAACAGCTAAGGTCATATCATGGCGGTCGATGATGCACATGTGTTTCCTGGCTTTCTTACACCAGTACTATCAAAACTTTCTTTCCAAAGCCACCGGCTACTTTTCTCACTTGCTTTAGCAGAGGTGAGAGGCGAAAATACGCCTAAACCGGGTATCGAACTCACAAACCTCAGGTCATGAGTCCGACACGCGCACCACTGAGCCACCCGGGCGGGCACAGTAAGTTATGACTGAAATAATAGGTTATATATTTAATATTACATTTTCTCCTTTTCCAACAATGTTTTCAAAAGGTTTCATTCTTGGATTCGTTGACCAAGGTATCGTACAGATCAACGCATTAAGAGAGGTATCAAATTTTGCAACGCAGTTTAATTTGAAAAGAAAAATAACGAAACAAAACTTTTCATATGATAAATGTAAATGCGCATTAATTTTGTTTGTTTGTTTTTTTAAGCAGAAAACTGTTTTTGTGCAGATACAGAATTTCGCAAGTTTTCATTTTATACAGTTGATGTTAATCAACAATTCGTGACTTGAGAGTCTTTAGTAAGATCAAAGTTTATCATAATCATTTTCCGTAAATTTTCGTTGAATTACAAAAAACTGCGGGTCGTTCCAGAATTAATTTATGTTATATTCAAAGAGACTTGCATCTTTTTGACCCATATTCATCTTAGGAATATTTTTAGTTTTATTCTGAAGAAATTTCAAAATTTGAAAGTAACACAAGTTCTAATTGGCTAACCCAATTAACTCTTTACCACACAATCACGACTTTTAACACCCCTGTATAAGATACCTTTTGAAAAAATTGTGGGAAAAGGATCAAACCAGCATTTTCTCCCTTTTCCCACAATGTCTTCTACCATCCACAAAACAAAGTTCAAATTTCCAGTCATTTTTATTTTGTCGTCTGAAAATGCTTTTGATTTGGACAAACCTAAAATTTTGCTGTTTAGTAATGAATTAATAAAATCAGAGTTTATCATATATCATTTTTTGTAAATTATCGTTGAATCACAAAAAAATCTGCGGGTCGTTCAACAATTAATTTATGTTATATTCAGAGCAAACTTGCATTAACGCATCTTCATAATGCACAATGCCAAGCAAGTCATTGCATGATATTGATATATAGATCGTTTCTGCCTAAAACATCCCAAATCCTGAAGTAAAATGACCCTTTGACATATAGGAAATTTAACAGGAGCAAAAGGTATTTAAGAAAAAGTTGCAATTCCAACGAGAGGCCTGATGCTTCAAGTGCGACTCGAGCACGGGACCCCAGGCTACGAGAGTCCTGTATTTTACAACTCTGACACACGCAGGACCCCCTTCTCTATTCGGAATCATCATAATTATGTAGTGATCTATTTTTCTCACGAAATTTTCAAAACTACGTCACCTTATAAACTTTCAAGATACGTGTCTTATTTAAAAAGAAAATTGTACAACACGTTTTAGGTGCGGTCATTTCAGGTCGTGACCAAAATATAGGGGGGTTGGGGGGAGTTCCGGTTTATAAGTTTATAATAACTCCTATCTCGATGGATACTTTTCTCGGAATGTAAAACAAAGATCAGCCTGTGCAAATGCGTAGCATTTCTGATCTTTTTCTGCACTCTCCACTCCACTGTCAACCATTCCAGTCACCTATAAACAACATTGGTTTCACTTTAACTTTATTTACCCACTACAAAACATTTCTACAGGATGAAACCTTTTGAAAGCATTATGGGAAAAGGAGAAAATGCTGGTTACCAGCATTTTCTCCTTTTCCCACAATGTTTTCTAAAGGCTTCTTTCTCAGGATCGTCAAAAGTACGGATTGTGTGGTAATGGATTAACCCTTTACGACTTCATTTCCTAGTTTTACAAATCCTGGGGAAGGGGCCTTTTGAATTTATTACAGGACAAGAGGAAATTGCTGATAACCAGCATTTTGTCTTTTTCCCACATAGTTTTCTGCCACACCGATATACAAAAAAAAACATTACTGGAGCAATATTTAATTTGTAATCTGCAAAAGCTTTAAAATTTTTTTCAGTTCTAAATTTTTGTCATCTGTTTAACGAGTTAAATGAAAATTAATGGAGGTCATACTACGAAAAGAAACTGTTGAATAAATACTTTTTTTTTGCGTCGATTGTGTTGACCTAAATAGGAATGTAAAAATAAACAGCGTGACCTAAATTTGGCACAATGTATATCAGAGTTACGTAAAGAAAGAAAAATGTCAATATCGTCGGTTTACTTCAAAAACCTCGTAACTACAGCTTGTTTCAAGCTGTAGTTACGAGGTTTTTGAAGTAAACAGACGATATACATTAGACGGTATGTCGATTATTGTTCACCTTGCAACCTTACTCTTTGCCAAACGACAAAATTTAGGACACCGTCAAATTGAAAATATTCGCAGACGACTATTTAACTCTCAAGTTACCAAACGACAAAATTCTAGACTGGTCCAAATTGAAAGCATTTGCACACAATAAAATTAATGTGAATCAAACATTGAAATTTGTTCTTCGAGGGTAGAAAACATTGTGAGAAAAGGAGAAAATGCTGGTTACCAGCATTTTCTCCTTTGCCCACAATATTTTCAAAAGGCTTCTATATCAGGGTCGTAAAAACCAGGGATTGTTTGGGAAAGGGTTAACCCATTACCACACAATCCATACTTTTGACGACCCTGAGAAAGAAGCTTTTAGAAAATATTGTGGGGAAAAGAAGAAAATGCTGGTAACCAGCATTTTCTCCTTTTCCCACAATGGTTTCTTCCCTGTTAATAAACAATTGCACCATTTGAGCCGCATTAAAATTGTCGTCTGCAAATGCTTTCAATTTGGACAAACCTAAAATATTGTCGTTTGGTAATGAGTTAAATGCGACTAGAATGATGATTTCTGTCTTTGATAGGATGAAAACATTGTGGGAAAGAGAGAAAATGCTGGTTTATCAGAGGTGGTCAGGTAACCCTACCTTTTGTATATTTTTTACTTGATTTTGATATTCATTATCTTGTCTGTAACTAACTCTTGGATCGACCGTAGAATAACAGATTGGCATTTTTACAATAGGAAAACTAACTACAAGAGAGACAGATAGAGAGAGAGGGAGAGGGGAGAGAGAGAGGGAGAAAGACTTCGCACAGAGCTAGGAGACAGACAGACAGACAGACAGACAGACAGACAGACATGACAGACATGACATGACAGGACAGACAGACATGACAGGACAGACAGACTACAGTTTCTGAACGGCAGGATAAATGCTAACTAGTTCGACATGTTGAATCAATCAAAGGAGTCCGAGTATTTTTTTCTTTGCAAAAACCTTTCCTTAAACACGTGCATTAAAGGGTCTTCCCAAAGTCGCACGAAAATCAATCATTTAAATATGCATGCCTGAATGTGGTATGCATGTCGTTTCCATAATCAACAAGTATTGGGTCTCCATTATTCCCTTGAAGATTACTGAATAATGCATTAATTACACACGGCACCAACTGTAATCGACCCCCGCTGTCCCCTTTTTTCTGTTCGATCGATTTTTAAACAGCCGGGCTCCAACAAGATATTCTTGCGCGCATTAATCCTTCAGCCAACGGTGATTCGGTGTAACGAAGCCTTCCGATGTTTGCTATCGGCCGACAAGTCGCGAGGCAGAACTCCCGTTTTCAAAGGTCGAAAAACCGGTCCGATGTGACAAACATGTTTAAATGTAGATCAATTTAAATAGGCCTAACTTCAGTTTGTTGGCCTAAATCAACCTAAACTTGTAAAATATAGAAAGCACTGACTTTGCCTGATAAAAACACAACATAAAACAGGCAATTTCCTCTTTCTGACAAAATTCACACGATGCAAACTGGTCCAGGGGACCAGTCCGATACTAGGGATACTATAAACTTGAACACTTTAATGTAACCATGCAATCTAGGGATGTAACGAAAAATAATAGCGCGTTACCATGCCGTTTTCCCCCTTCTTAACCCTTTACCAGATGACAAAATGTTAGTCTTATCCAAATTGAAAGCATTTGCAGACAACAATTTCAATGTGGTTCAAATGGTGCAATCTTGCTTTGATAAGATAGAAAACATTGTGGGAAAAGGAGAAAATGCTGGTTGCCAGCATTTTCTCCTTTTCCCACAATGTTTTTACCTCTTCTACAGGGTCGTAAAAACCCGATATTATTTGATGAAGGGTTCACTCAATCAAATTTCTGCCGCCCAAACCCAAAATTCACATTTTTAGTTCAACCACTCAGAAACAACCTCTGTGCTCCTTTTTAACAATGTTACACCATTAAGCTGATTAACAATAACTTTTTACTTAGAAATTGAATTTAAGACCTACCTGTTGAAATTATTTCTATTTTTTACACGGCTAGCAAAAGCTAGAAATTTTAGTGCTTGGCAGTAGAATGACACGCCGTCCTGATCTACTTCCGGGTCTTTGTGGCACAATGACGTCACACCACACATAAGTGCTTCCGGCCCGTAGGAATTTGACAAGTATAAAAAATTTGTCGTTTGGTAAAGGGTTTAAGAGCAGTTTCTGCTTTTGCCACTATGATACCTAAAGCAGACTGTTGGAAAAAAAAAACACCAAGTTTTGGTAGCTGGTGGCAATGTGTTATCCCTATACCAGACGACAAAATTTAGCGCGTGTCCAAATTGAAAGCATTTTCAGACGACAAATCACAAATCTGATTGGCTAAACCTCAGAACGCGTTTCAAATGCTAGAACTTGTATTTGAAATGAATAGAAAACAATGTGGAAAAAGGAGAAAATGCTGGTAACCAGCATTTTCTCCTTTTCCCACATTGATTTCATAAGCTTAATCGTTAAAACTCTACATTGCGTTTTGAAGGGTTGATAGATATATTTCCTTTATCACAAGGCGCTTCCTTTTAATCGAATTTAAATTTCCAAGAAACTGTACGTCAGCTTGTAATTTTTCTAGGAAGAGTTCGATTTTATCGGCAATTGGGCGAGAAAGGTTGTTCATAAACACTTTACCAAACGACAAAATGTTAGACTTGTCCAAATTTAGAGCATTTGCATACGACAAAATACTTATGTCTTACAAAATAACCAATGGGTCATTTCTCTACGTAGAGGAATAACCCGGGTCATTAATCTACGTAGAGAAATAACCCCACGGTCATTACTTTACGTAGAGAAATAACACCAGGGTCATTATTCTACGAAGAGAAATGACCCCAGAGGGTTAATTCTCTACGTAGAATAATGATCCGGGTCATTCCTCTACGTAGAAACATGACCCATGGGTCATTTTGTATAGAGCAAGTTCATTTCTCTGCATTACACCGGTGTAATGCAGAGAAATGACCCCCATTACAAAATGACCAACGGTCATTTCTCGACGTAGAATAATGACCCATGGGTCATTTCTCTACGTCGAGAAATGACCCCCGGGTCATTTCTCGACGTAGAATAATGACCCGGGTCATTTTTCTACGTCGAAAAATGACCCATGGGTCATTCCTCTACGTCGAGAAATGACCCGGGGGTCATTTCTCGACGTAGAGAAATAACCCATGGTTCATTATTCTACGTCGAGAAATGACCGTAGGTCATTTTGTAATGGGGGTCATTTCTCTGCATTACACCGGTGGGTCATTCCTCTACGTCGAGAAATGACCCGGGGGTCATTTTGTAATGGGGGTCATTTTTCTGCATTACACCGGCACAAAAAGGGATTTAATCAGAAGGATTGCAAAAGTAACAAAATTTTTCAAGAACGTTCTTGAAACAACACGATATCGACTCGGCATACAACAAAGTTCTTAGAACTTCAATGAGAAAATAGACCACGTGACCCAAAAAGACTATGGAAAAATAACCCAACGTAAGTAACTAAATTAGGTATTAATGTATATATAAGCCATGCTCTTTGAAAAGGGGGGATAAATGCATCTGCAAACAGTATCGACCCAGATCAGCCTGCGCAGTCCGCGCAGGCTGACCCAAGTCGATACTTTTTGCTCTCGGATATTTTTTGTACATGTCCGAAAACTGTTCTATAGTGACCCCAGTTCTTCCGCCGTTCTGAGGTTAAGCCAATCAGATTAGCCAAATAGTTTAGCCAATCAGAAGTTTCGTTATTTTTTTAAAATCTATTATTAGACAAAAAAAAAAATGATTTTAGGAATGATTGGTAAATATAGACACAGGAACAAGTTTAATTTTTTTTTGTGGGGAAAAGGAGAAAATGCTGGTAACCAACATTTTATCCTTTTCCCACAATGTTTTCTACCCTTCACAAAACAAAATTTCAAATTTTCAGTCACTTTTATTTTGTCGTCTGCAAATGCTTTCAGTTTGGACCAGTCTAAAATTTTGTCGTTTGGTAAAGAGTTAAAGAATAATTCCCTTCCTCCTCAGGGTCGGTGCAAGAAGGGATTGGTCGATATAGACCATCCCAAAAATTTTTGGAAATGAAACGAGGCCGATAATTAACCCTCTTTCCCAAACACTCCCGTCTTTTATCGACCATGCGGAGTACAGCATTTGAAAAACATTGTGGGAGAATGAGAAATTGCTGCTAATGAACTTTCTTCTTCGCCCACAATATTTTCTGCCATTCGAAGGACAAATTTAATCAGTTGGGCAATATTTCAATTCTTGTCAGCTGAAGCTTTGAATTTGGACGAGTCCAACAATTTGCCGTCTGGAAAAGGTTTACAGCTCAAATTTGTAGCTCTTAAAACCAAACGACAAAGTTTTAGACTAGTTCAAATTCAAAGCATTTGCAGACGACAATTTTAAATGCGACTCCAATGCTGTGGTCTCTCTTTGAAAGGGAAGAAAACATTGTGGAAAAAAGGAGAAAATGCTGATTACCAGCATTTTCTCCTTTTTTTACCACAATGTTTTCAAATAGCCTTCCTTCACAGGGTCGAAAAAAATTAAATACTTTTTTTTTTTAATTTGATAAAAGGGTTGACAGTTCTGGAATTCTCCATCAAGGCCAGAGCCTATACCATTAGGGGCTGCGGGATCGATTGAATAATCACGTATGACTCATGTCTCTGTGAGCTGGTAATTCTTTTGAGTCAAAAGAGAGAAAAAAAAACCCTCAATGTGAAACAATTTTTATCGAGTAATTAGAAAGCACTTGGCAACCTGTGCAGGAATCCAGTGCAGATATCGGGTATTACTCATTTTTTTTGTAATTCTAAAAATAGCATTTTTTTTGGCGCACGTCACGTGTTGCAGCCATTTTTTTTTGGCATTTGTTGAAGACAATGCCAATATGAGATCAATAATAAATGTTCAGTATTGAATTTTGAAGACCATTTATGGTATTTTGTGCAACAACCGAAGGAAATAAACCCAATTAAACTCAATTTGTTCTAGACACATGAGTTTTTCAATGGCACTCATTTTTTTTTCGCTGCTATCTCTTGGTCTAAGAGTTGCTGGATTTTTTCCCTCTTTCATTCCAAGAAAATTAGTACATGATGTACTTTTTTTTTTTTAAAATAAAGATTTTGTGGTTTGGACTTCAATACATGACTAAATATGATAGGCCTATACCCGTATGACCTTTCAAATTAACCCTTTCACAAACGACAAAATTTTAGATTTGTCCAAACTCAAAGCACTTGCAGGCGACAAATTACGCGAAACTCAAAAATAGAAATTTCTTTCCAGCTGGGTAGAAAACATTATGGGAAAAGGAGAAAATGCTGGTTAACAGCATTTTCTCCTTTTCCCACAATGTTTTCCAAAGGCCTATATCTCAAGAGTTGTAAAAACCAGAGATAGTTTGGTAAAGGGTTAAGCCAAACTCTGTAAACATGGACTTCAATGCATCTGTTCGGGCAGGCTCATCTGGTTCAAAACCTTTTCTCATCTGTCAATTTCCTGTATGTCAAAAGGACCATTCTACCTCGGATTTAAGACAGAATTGATTTTATGGATTAACAGAAATGCAATGACTTGCTCAGTACATAAAAATGCATCACAGAGATGAATCAAATCTTTCTCTCTGTTTCTTCCAAGATTATAATATTTCTCATCAACTCAGTCAGATAACCGCAGCCGGAAACTTTGCAGAAAAAGAAGCAATTGCTTGTAACTTGCGATTGCTCCTTATTCCACAATGCGTTCAATGTCATACTAACCAGACATTTCATTCTATGCCAATGTTTCTTCTGTTAACCCTTTCCCAAACAAGCCCTTGTTTTTACATGTCTGCAGTACAAGTCTTTTGAAAACACTGTGGGAAAAGGAGAAATTGCTCATAACGAGCAATTTCTCCTTTTCCCACAGTGTTTTCTACCCATTTGGAGAACTTTCTTCCATTTTTATCAAATTTGAAATTGTTGTCTGCAAACTCCGAGAGTTTGGAAGAGTCTAAAATTTGTCGTTTGGGAAAGGGTTATTTGAGATAGTTGTCCATTTATGCGATATGTAAAAAGCTTGGTGGTAATGGACCATGGGTTAATCTTAGACCAAACCATCCAAAATTTTAATGGCCATCAGGAATGAAACTTTTGAATCCATTGTAAGAAAAGGAGTAAATGCTGGTAATCAGCATTTTCTCCCTTTTTTATGCATGTTTAATATCAGGATTGTGTGACATCATTTGTGACGTCATTTTGCACATTTGTCATCAAAGTGAATAGGTTTCTGTGGATATTACCACACATGCATCTTTGGATAGTTTGTATCTTCTGATCTATAATTTGTGTAATATCGTTATGTGATAGAAAGAATCTGACATTAGTTGGCACTTGAGATAAAAATTTTATTAGATTCATTCAGTTAAATTTTATTAAGCTCTCCCAAGGCTTGCTTAACCCTTTACCACACAAAATTTTAGCCCTGTCCAAATTGAAAGCATTTGCAGAAGACAATTTTATTGTGGCTCAAATGGTGCAAGTGTTTATTGATAGAGCAGAAAACATTGTGGGAAAAGGAGAAAATGTTGGTTACCAGCATTTTCTCCTTTTCCCACAATGTTTTCAAAAGGCTTCTTACCAAGAGTCGTCAAAAGTCGTCGATGTTTGGGAAAGGGTTAATAACATTTTCCCAAAACTCACTAAATAAAACTTTTATTTCAAACACAAAACTCATTATGTTAAATTTTATCTCAAATGCCAATTCATATCAGATCCTGTATATCAAAGAACAATTCTCTCTAACAATTTTCCAAGAAGTCAACACAATGTCAGCTTGATGATACAATGTATTTTGGGTCAAGGTTTCACATGGGGTGAATTTATTTTCCCAATAGATAAAACAAAAGACATAAATGCGGTATGATAAACTGAAGTCTTTTAAACACAATACATACCAATTTCAAAATATTGACTTTTTACAGAGGTAGCATCTATAACAACAAACTGAACAAAATATACAGATACCAGTCATTCTTAATCATGTTCAGAAAATAAAGTTTCTTACATTAGTCATGATAAATCATAGAATGGAATGATTCATTTCTACTAGAAAGACATCGTTCTGAAGAGCATTCATCTTTACATGAACTGAAAATGTTCATTTCATGAACAAAACCATAGTTCAGTCCATGAACAACACAAGAAGTTCAAGTTCATGTCATCTGATTATACATTTCAAATGTATGAACATCTTACTACATAATGATATTCGTCCCCAATGTTGTTCCTACAGAAGGTGTCAGTCTGGAATCCGTATTCACCAATCAGTCTTAACACTTTACCATGCATTCCACAATTTTAACAAGCTTGATGAAGAAGCCTTTTGAAAACATTGAAGGAAAAGGAGAAAATGCTTGTGAGAAAATGCTTGTAACCAGCATTTTCTCCTTTTTCCATTATATTTTCTACCCCAAAAAGACAAGCTTCATCATTCCAATCACATTTAAATTGTTACCTGCAAATGCTTTGAATTTGGATAAGTCTAATTTTTGTTATTTGGTAAAGTGTTGATATTTCATTCAGTAATGGGCTAATTTCATTCAAAGTATTTTAGATTTAGAAAGTAACACAAATGGTCGAGCAAATCAGAAGTTGTGTTACTTTTAATTCTAGAAAGTTCAACAGAATAAACTATGCTTGTTGCTCATATATCTTTTAACCTGAAGATTTGAGCCAATAAAGTATTTTGAAATTGAATTGACAACCAATATTTCGAATTTTTAAATTCATATCAAATAGGGTTTTTTTTCTTTTTTTCTTTGGGTCATTAAATCCATGGATTGCATGATAGGGTAAGATTCTGTAGAAACAAACTGGGATATCCTCTGATATGTGCCGCTTCCTTTTCCTTTCCTTTAATTAATCAGACATTTTGATAATAAATGTCCTTGTTGTCAAAAAAAATACCAGCAAGCAAACAATACATGTACTTGTAATACTGTTAATGAGCTTTCAAATCAGACAAACTTGACCATAAACAAAAATCTCACAATAAATGCAGGCTTTCTTTTTTTAAAAAGAAGACGAATTACATTATTACACAAATTGCCACAATAACAATATGAAATGGATCATGGCTACTGCTCTACGAGTCCTTAATAACCAACCATTCTCAACTCTATCCATACCACTGATGACACCAGAAGGTTTTGTGGACAGTGCAGATCAAGATCAGACTGCACAGAACGTGCAGTCTGATCTATGATCTGCACTGTCCACTGCAATATCCTAGCTTATAACAGGACTTCTTTTGCTCTGGAAAATGGAACTTTTAGCCTTAGAGAAAATGCAATTTATTTTTTTTTCAGTAGTAAAGTCGATAATTGTGTTCTTTGTCCACCTCTAGAATTATAAAGTAACACAACTTCTGACCAGCTAAACCATTCTGTTAAGCTAATCATAAGTTGTGTTATATTACTGCTGGTATCTAGCATTTTCTCCTTTTTCCATGGTGTTTTGAAAAGCTTTTTTTTCTTTCTGGGTTGTTAACCCTTTACCCCATGAGGCATTTCTACGGTGTCTCTAACTGACCCTAAATGACAGCAAGGATGAAGTCGTTTCATATGTGTATATGACACTTTTTAATGGCATAGAAAACATTGTGACAAAAGGTGAAATTGCTCGTTACGAGCAATTTCACCTTTTGTCACACTGTTTTCCAAAGGCTCCTACAAGCAATGCGTCAAAATGAGTATCTATGGAGTAAAGGGTTAAGACAACTTGATAGACGTTCAAAGGTCATTGAAACACAAGATTGCTTGGTAAAATGGTTGACCCCTTACCAAACAGTCTCCTGCTTTTAACCACCCTGAAAAAGAGGGCTTTAGAAAACAATGTAGGAAAAGGTGAAAATACTAATAACAAGCATTTACTCCTTTTCTCACAATGTTTACTATCCTTTCAAAGGGTGTAGTCCCATTTTTTCAGCTTCATTAAAAAGTAGCATCTACAAACGCTTTCATTTTAAAATGTTGTCTTTTTGGTATAGAGTTTGGACAAAAACGATACCATGTGCCGAGTAAACCACGTATCAAGTAGAGCAGCATCATGAATATACATGAGTGGGGATGACGCACATGAACAAAATGAGCGATTTTCATATAGCACCCACATGTATATATAAAACCAATAATTATGACTGACTAACCGTTTTCCTCATGAAATGTAAAAATCTTCTTCAAGGCATTTTGTCGGAAAAAATAAAACATAAAAGAAGTTTTAATCAGACTTTTGGAAACATTGCAGGAAAAGGAGAAAATGCTGGTAACCAGCATTTTCTCCTTTTCCCGCAAAGTTTTTTTTTTTAAATCCTTTTCAAAGTAAATTCCATCAATTGATTTATATCTAAATTGTCGTCTGCAAATGTTTTGAATTTCTTGTGATCTGGTGCAGACTTAAATTAGCAACAATGCCTTGCAGGTATTAACTTTCTACCACACAACCCCAACTTGTGATGACCCTGAGAAAGAAGCCTTTAGAAAACATTGTGGGAAAAGGAGAAAATGCTGGTAACCAAGATTTTCTCCTTTTCCCACAATGTTTTCTACCTTTTCAAATTAAAAATTCAATTTTTGATTCACATTTATTTTGTCGTCTGCAAATGCTTTCATTTTGGACTAGTCCAAGATTTTGTCGTCTGGTAAAGAATTAAGTTATGTTACATTTGTAACTATGCAACAGGAAGTACCTGAGGGCAAATGAAGCTGTAAATCATGCCAGGCAACATTTCAAAAAATACAAAAGTCGTCTGCTCTCCGTAGCAGAAAATAGAGTGGGCGTTTTCACGAGGAAAAGGATTAAATTACTTCACAAGGCAGCAAAAAAATACAACCTTATTTTTGTTTTCAAATGACGAAACATGACACAAAACAACGACAAACATTTCCTTTTTTCAAATCTATAATTATTATTTTCCAAGTATTTCATGACTACAGGGCCCCCCCATACTCAATTGAGGAAACTGACAACCTTCTAAAATTAGCACTTTACTGTCTCTCCAAAAATAGATTTAATCATCCAAGAATAGAAATAACACTTATATGGTTCCTATGACGTCACTAACAGTTCTACGCTCGGTAATGAAAGAACTATTCTGGATTTGTAATATACATCTCGAATGTAACCTCGGTCATCAATATTTTTATGAGATATTTCTGTAAATCTGTTTATGACTTTCTAGTGCAATTTTTGTACCTATCCCACCCAATCCTGCAAAAATTAGGTGCTGTTATTGTAGATCTATTTTGATAGTTAGCCCTTTTCAAATTGAATGCATTTGCGGACGACAATTTCAATGTGGCTCAAATGGTGCAGCTGTTTATTGAAAGGCGAGAAAACATTGAGGGAAAAGAAGAAAATGCTGGGGACCAGCATTTTCTCCTTTTCTCACAATGTTTTCCAAAGGCTTATTTCAAACGGTCGTCAAAAGTTGTCATCGAGTGGTAAAGAGTTAATTAATAAAATTAACTCTTTACCAAATGTCAAAAATTAAGGCTTGTCTAAATTGAAAGCATTTGCAGATGAAGTATCAAAGCTGGCTCAAATGATGAAAATTTGTCTCTATGTTGTAGGAAACACTGTGGGGAAACGAGAAACTGCTGATTACCAGCATTTTCACCTTTTTCCACAATGTTTCAAAGCCTTTTTCAGGACCAATTAGATGTGATGAAACAGAAATTGTGCTCGAACAATATTTTCTGCCCAGCTGTCCAAGCCAACCTTTTCACTTATTCATTCGTTCAAATCTTTTTAAAGCAACCGATGAAATACTTAGAAAACAATACAATGAGACTGGCATCACTCACTCTTAACCAGACGACAATATTTAAGACTTTTCCAACTTGAAAGCATTTGCAGACAAAAAACTCAATGTTACATAGAACATGTACGGTGTCTGCCAAAGGTTGGAAAACATTTTTGGAAAAGGACAAAATGCTGGTTACCAACATTTTCTCATTTTTCCATAATCTCCACAGGGTCATCATAACTCAAGACTGTTTGGTGAAGAATCAACTTACAACATACTGAAGCAAAAAAAAAAAAAGTCAATGGTGAAATTAATAAATTTTTCAACATTATAAGTGATTTGACAATACATTTAAATCTATATTTTCATATTATTTTTTTTTATTCAAAAACACAATCACAATAATAAACTTCACATATAGACTATGATTATTTCATATAAACCAACATGACTTCATTTAAAACCCAGGCGTCAAACAGCACTTTACACATTTATACTCTGTTTTCCAAAAACTCAAACAAGAAAAAATTCAAGTAATTCAAACAAAACAAATTCAGAATCTATACAAGAAGGAATAAACTTAGCACTCATAAGCACATTAAAATTGACAAAAAATAAATAAATAAACATATATCCTTAAAACATTCAACTCAACTGGTATCTTACAACAAACTATTAACATGTATTCGTCGACAACTGATGTATTCAGAAGTTGCAAAATAGTTCCATGTCTTACGATCCCATGCAAGAAGGTTAACCCATTACCAAACGATAATATTTCAGACTGGTCCAAATTGAAAGCACTTGCAGACAACAAAATAAAAGTGACTGAAAATTTGAAATTTGTTTTGTGAAAGGTAGAAAACATTGTGGGAAAAGGAGAAAATGCTGGTTACCAGCATTTTCCCTCTTTCACACAATGTTTTCTAAAGGCTTCTTTCTCAGGGGCGTCAAAAGTAGGGATTGTGTGGTAATGGGTTAACCCTTTACCACACAGCCTTATTTTGGACCTATCCAAACTGAAAGCAGTTGCAGACGACAATTTCATAGTGGCCTAAATAACACAATTTTTCCCTGATAGGATAGAAAACTTAGTGGGAAAAGGAGAAAATGCTGGTCACCAGCATTTTCTCCTTTTCCCACATTGTTTTCAAAAGGCGTCTTCCTCAGGGTCTTTAAAAGTCGCCATTGTGTGGTAAAGGGTTAAAAACATCATGGGAAAAAGGGAAAAAGCTTATCAACAAAATTATCTTCTTTTCTTATACGGCCTTCAACACGCGAAAAGAGGCATTCGGGCATTTGCATAAAATGTCGTCTCGGATCAGCCTGCACTGCCTATGCAGGCTTATCCCAGACTGCACTTTAAGACTTCAATAGATGTTCTGCTACAGTAGACTTATACAAAACAGAAAATTACACAAAAATGGAAAGTGATGATTGGATTAGCGCTGTGCAGGCTGATCCGAGATGACACTTTACGCTAATGTTCGCATGCCCCTTTTCTTGTGTTGCGAGCTATAATTATCGTCTTTTACCCTTTCAAAGCGTGGTAATATCTTTTTCAGGCTGATCACGCTTTAAAATCTCAGCCAAATACATAGTCCAGCAGGGGAAAAGTTAAAAAAGAATCAACATGGAGAGAAGAAAATAAAGAAAACATAAAAATAGAATCAAATGGACGGACGAGCTATCACATTCAGAAGAAAATGTGACAAAATCAAACAAGAAACTAAACACAAAATTCAAGTCACTCTTCAACCCTTTAATGCATGATCCCAAGTTTTAACCACCTTGACAAGGAAGGCCCATGAAAACATTGCGGGAAAAGGAGAAAATGCTGGTAACCAGCATTTTCTCCTTTTTCCACAATGTTTTCTACCCTGCCACAGATAAATTTCATCATTTTGGCCACATTTAATTTGTCATCTTGAATACTTTTATTTTAGTCACATCAAAAATTTTAGTCATCTAGTAAAGAATTCAGTAAACCTTTTACCAAATTATTCCATTTTAACGAACCCCCTGGGGGTGGGCTTTTGAAAAGGAGTGGAATAGGACAAAAGATTCTCTACTGCTATCATTTGTTAGTTCAGAGTACAATTGACTGATAAAGCTATAACAGATTGAAAGTGCAAAATATGACTCAAAAAGTGCAACAAATGAATTTTTGAAAAGAAAGGAAAGGAATCAATTCTATACTGAAGGAAATCAAAACAAATCATCAAAATAATATTTTTATAACAAAAATTTTTATGGAATAAAAAAAATTCAATATCCATTCAAATCTAATTGGGGGAAAAAAAGGGGAAAACCCTTTCAGGGATTGTCAAAAAATTGCAGATTGAATGTTTGCTCATTATGTTAAGGCAGACAAAAATGTTAATGAGGCAGGAATAGGTGTGGCTTATCACTTTGCCACACAATCACAAAATTTTAGCAACTCTGAGATAAGAATATAAAAAAAAAAATGTGGGAAATGGAGAAAATGCTGGTTACCAGCATTTTCTCCTTTTTCCCACAATTTTTTCTGCCCCCTCGATGACAAATCCCTTCATAGTAGCCACATTTAAATTGCCGTCTACAAATCCCTTTAGTTTGGACAAGCCAAAAAAATTTTGTTGTCTGGTAATGAGTTAACTGTAAATACAGAAATTTGGAATTATGAATTCTAAAGATAAATTGAATCAATCAAATGCAAATTAAATACCCATTAATCATAGGGGTGTGGGTTTCATACCACTTATTATATTCCGACCCCTAAAAGTGCATGTCACTAATTAACCCATTACCACACGAGAAAAATTTCGACTGGTCCAAATTGAAAGCGTTTGCAGACGACAAAATAAAAGTGACTGAAAAATTTAAATTTGTTCTGGGAAGGGTAGAAAACACTGTGGGAAAAGGAGAAAATGCTGGTTACCAGCATTTTCTCCTTTTCCCACATTGTTTTCAAAAGGCTTCATTTTTCAGGGTCGTTAAGTCGGGATTGTGTGGCAAAGACTTGAATCTTGTCCAAAAGCAAACAAAGACTAAGTAGATACATCCAAATGGCATACACTATCTGAACCCTTGCAGGAAAAGTTGTGGTTTTTTTTCTTCACTGATTCATCTGTTTTGTCTTTTTGCAATAGTAACTATGTGGTTTACATTATTACATGCTTTCTCATAAATGTCAGGAACTTGGAAGGAAGGGTGAAGGATGGGGTGGGGTGGGGAGGTTCGGAAAGAGAAAGGAGGAACACTTATACTAACATTTTCTGTTTTTCAAACAACAAAGTTCTTTGCCTTGGTCTTTTAAATCACTACATGCTTTCTCATAAATGTCAGGAACTTGTATGGAGGGGGAGTAGTACAGATAACTGTCCCCAAAGGCGATGTTACTTTTCGACTGCTTGGCTCTGTAAATGTCCGAATATGAAAAAGATCACCGAAGTGTCTCATTCTTGAGACTAGGAGGGGGAGAAACACTTTTACCAGCATTTTCTGCTTTTCAAACAATGTTTCACAAAAATGTTTGCCTTCGTCTTTTAAACATGGGACTGTGTGCAGTAATGTTGAGTCTTTAAGCTAGTGGGGCTGAAAAAATCTAATTTAAAATCAACTCGAATTAGGGAAGTGAAAAATACATGTACAACCATAAATAAACCTTGTAGCCAATTTCCAATGAGCACGGTCTTCTTTTCCCATTTCATAATTCTTTTCAGATTTTTCATTCTGGTACAGTTTTGGATGATAACCAAAACCCAATGAAAGACAAATAAAGAAAAGCAGCATTTAGGTTGCAAATTAGCGGGGAATCCCTTGAAAAAAAAAATATCCAGTTTGGCGGTAAATCTTTTCAGTACGACTACATACCTCAAATTCTTGTGATACTAGTTTTTCATATTAATTATTCATGCGACCTGAAATGACACGATTTAATCCTTTCCCCCATAATCTGGAGCTTAACTCTACACCACACAGTCCCGACTTCTAACAAATGCAAGAAAGAAGTCTTTTGGAAAACATAGTAGGAAAAGGAGAAAATGCTGGTAACCAGCATTTTCTCCTTTTCCCACAATGTTTTCTACCCTGATAGAAACAAATTCTACTTTTTGAGTTACATTTTATTTTGTTGTCTGCAGATGCTTTCAATTTGGACCAGTTTAAAATTTTGCCATTTGGTAAAGAATTAACCCTTTACCAAACAATCCCTGGTTTTTTACGACCCATATAAAGCCTTTTGAAAACATTGTGGGAAAAGGAGAAAATGCTGGTAACCAGTATTTTCTCCTTTTCCCTCAATGTTTTCTACCCTACGGGAAACAAAGTTCACTTCTTGAGTTAAGTTTATTTGTCGTCTGCAAGTACTTTCAATTTGGACCAGTTTAAAATTTTGCCGTCTGTTAAAGTATTAAATGATCCTGAGAGAATAGATTTTTAAAATTACTGATGAAAAAGGAGAAAATGCTGATTCATCAGAAAATGCTGGTTTCTATGCTTATCCACGATGTTTTCTGCCAGATCAAAGTCAGAAATTATCTTTTGAGCTATGATAAGTTTGTTGTCTTCAAAAGCTTGTCATTTTGAAAAAGCCCACAATTCTCTTGTTTAGTAAAATGTAAATCTCTTCCATGCTCTTTCATTTTTTTCTGCGAAGACTTTGAACTTGCGAACATCTAAAAGTATCGCATAAGAAATTGGAAAATACTCGTTTTGAACAATTTCTTCATTATTTCATTCTGGTCTCCTAACTTATATCAACCGTTTTTGATGTCGTAATTCAGTAAATCTTTTCTTTTCTTCAAGCATTTTTGTGAGTCAAGAAAAATCACTTAACTATGTTTAAAAAAAAAAAAAATGGTGAAGTCCTTACAAATCAATTTTTTTTAAAGTTTATCAAAAATGACACTTAAGGAATGGAAATTGCGTAAATACTGAGATGAGTCTTACGAAAGGTAAAGAAAAAAAAACCACTGTGGGACAAGGAGAAAATACTGGTTTTCAAGCATTTTATCCTTCAACGTTTTCAAAGACTATCCTCCACGTCAACAAAAACTCAGGGTTGTTTTGTTAAGGGTGAAATGTGTCATATTTAGAAAAGGATGGCCCTCCTTGCATAAGTCTGAATTCTTTCTGATTGTGTGTATATATATCTTCAGATAATATTTATTCAGGTATGGTCTTGTTCAACTCACCCTTTTCCATTCTAGTACTGAGGAGGGAAAAAAAAATCTTAAAGCAAAAAGGAAAAATTAACCCTATGGAACAATGTAACAAAAGGACGCTTTGCTGATTGCATTAGTAACTTTCTCATCAACACGCTGTTTTTTAGTTGTCTTTACACTTTTTATTTCATCTAGCGATCAACTCTATTCTCAAGAGCTTAATCTAAAACTATTTATATCTTATCCTTTGCCAAAGCAATCCATAGTTTTAACCCTTCCCGTCTTTTAACAACCCTGATAAAAAAGCCTTTTCAAAACATTGTGGGAAAAGGAGAAAACGCTGGTAACCAGCATTTTATCCTTTGTCCCACAATGTTTTTTAAAAGCCTTCTTCTTTTAAGATTATTAAAACTCTGGTTTGAGTGGTAAAGGTTTGTTGATGATCAAATATCTACTCTTGCATTGTAATTGAATTTTCCCTACTTAAATGAACTTATTGTCCTCAAAAATGTCAAGAAGAAGCAATAGTCAATCAAATCTTAGCATAGCAATTTTCCGGTGGATGGAAAAGGGGGGGGGGGGGGAACAAATCAGGCATAATCTTTTCATTTCCTATTGTTATTTACTTCATCCTTAAAATTGCTGAGTGTGAGTAATTTTGAATCTGACCAATCAGGTAACACCTTGCATCTCCACTGACCTTAATAGCTAATGACACGCCCTCTTACATATTGTCACATGAATGTGATTGTGACATTTCATCATGTTTCAATATTTGTTACTTGACAGCTTTCATCCTAAACCACACCATCCCAAGTTTTACTCAACCCATAGAAAAAAAAATTCAAAACAGTGTGAGAAAAGGAGAAAATGCTGGTTACACCAGCATTTTCTCCTTTCCTCACAATGTTTTCTACCCTGTGGAAGATGAAAACCCCTGTCATTTGAGCTACATCGAATTAGTTTTGTACATCAATGCGTTCAATTTGGACGTCTAAAATTTTGTCGCTCGGTAAAGGGATAAAATGTTTAACGACATGCGTAACATGCACACTTTTCTCCTTTATGGCTAAATGATCATCATATAATCAATCTTAAGTAGGGTAAAAAAAAATTTAAAACATCCGTTATTAAGTAGGTTTTCATTTAACCCTTTACCCCATAAGGCATTTCTATGGTATCTCTAATTGACCCTAAATTACAGCAGGGATGAAGCTGTTTCTTAGATAGCATAGAAAACTTTGTGGCAAAAGGTGAAATTGCTCGTCATGAGCAATTTCACCTTTTGCCACAATGTTTTCCTAAGGCTCCTACAAACAATGTGTAGAAATGAGTATCTATGGAGTAAAGGGTTAACTATCTCCACATAACAAAATTTTACATTAGCATTCGTAGACAACAACCTAAATGTGAATCAAATGACAATATTCTGTTTTTAATTGGGTAGAAAACATTGTGGGAATATGAAAAAATACTGGCTACCAGCATTTTCTCCTTTACCCTCAATGCTTGTCAACAAAATCAACTCAAATTGAAGGGATAATAGTACAGCAAGAAAGCGAAACATCATGAAAAGTGAACTTTCCTCGAAAAGAGACTTTTAGACTTTTCGCATCCACACAAACACAAAAATACACATAACCCACATGTTACATTGACAACCAAACAAAAAATCGACTAGATTTTCAATCAAAACTAATTCTATGCTACATTCCATTCGACCTTTATCAGGCCACAAAATCTTTCACTCATTTCACTTTTTTAGAAGTGTTTTTTCCTCAAGTCTCAACAATAAAGGTAAGTTGTTCACATAAAATGCATTGCATCAGAAAAAACAACTGGAAAAGAAGTTGCTGAAATGATGAAAAATAATCTTCTACAGAGTGGAAACACTGTGATACAGGAGAAAGTGCTAGACGGCAGCATTTTCACCATTTCCCAGCATGATGTCGATAGCCGACTTTTTGACTAATTTTGAAGCAAGGGGAAAGAGAAAAGGGATTCGTAACTATGCATTATATTTTTTTTAGGAAAAATATCAAGGTCTCACAAAGATACCACAAAGTATATCATTTTTTGGCGGTTTGTCAAGCAAACCTATTTTTTCTGCAAAACAACTGACCAATCACCTTTCAGGACAGTTTTTGTACACAAAAACACAAGACTGAATCTGATTGGTTGATTGAACTTCCTGCTGTGGTACTCAGCTATGGCTTTTTGTCTATTGATAATTTTTTTCCTAAAAAAACAAACTTGTGTCAGCTGCTATCATGAATGGCATTCTTACCCCATTACGAAACACTTTCGAGTTTTAACGACCCCAGGAAAGAGGGCTCTTGAAAATATGGTGGGGAAAGGAGAAAATACTGGTTGCCCACATTTTCGCCTTTTTCAAAAATTACTTTCTGTCCCCCAAAAAACAGAAATCATCACATGATCTACATTTAACCCTTTCCCAAACAAGCCCTGGATTTTATGTGTCTGCAGTAAAAGTCTTTTGAAAACACTGTGGGAAAAGGAGAAATTGCTCGTAACGAGCAATTTCTCCTTTTCCCACAGTGTTTTCTACCTTTGTTGAGTGACTTTCTGCCAATATTCTCCAAATCTAAATTTGTCGTCTGCAAACTCTTTCGGTTTGGAAGGGTCCAACATTTATTGTTCGGGAAAGGGTTAAATTGTTGTCTGCAAATGCTTTCAATTTGGTCTAGTCCAAAATTTTGTTCTTTGGTAGAGAGGTAACCTTTATCAAACAACTCCCTGTTTCAACAACAATAATGAAAATGCTCCAGAAAACATTGATACAAATGGAGAAAATGCTAGTAACCAGCATTTTCTCCATTTCCAACAATGTTTTCAATTCTTTGAAAGGCTAATTTCATCATTCGAGCCTCATAAAATTTGCCATCTGCAAAACGTTTTAACCCTTTCAGTTTACCACGCAATGCCAACTTCTGACGTCCTTGAGAAACAGGACTTTTGAAAACATTGTGGAAAATGGAGTAAATGCTAGAAACCAGCATTTTCTCCTTTGTCCACAATGTTTTCTACCCTATTAGAGACATCTTGAACAATTTTAGCTATATTTAAGTTTGGGTCTGTATATGCTTTTGACTTGGATGGGTCTAAAATTTTATCTTGAGGTAAAGGGTTAAATTTGCATGTGCCAGAACTTCGTCATCTGGTAAAGAGTTCATCATATCAACGCACACTCACACACGATATCTGTCGCTTGCTTCAAGTGAGCAATCAAAACTTTTTTTTCAGAATTGTTCACAAAAAAGGGCATGTATACAAATACTGAACACAACTTTTCTGATAATCAACTGACCATTACCACTTCAAAACAGCACAACAGAAGTTCTTATTCACAATTAAAAACTTGTTACGTACAAGATGGAAACATAATTGTCATAAACGTATAAACAACCACCTCACATAGGGGCTTCATCGAACTTAATTTTAACTTCAAAGTTCGTGCCAGATGACAAAAATACAGACTGGTCCAAATTGAAAGATTTTGGACGAGGGTAAAAAAATCTGAAACTTGTTTTGGGAAGGACATAAAAAGATTTGGGAAAATGAGTAAATGCTGGTTATCAGTATTTTCTCATTTCCCACCATGTTTTCAATAGGCTTCTTTCTCAGGGCGGTTTAAATTCGAACAGTGTGGTAAAGGTTTTGAAACCCCTATGGGAAAAGAAGTAAATGCTTATAAACAGCTTTTTGCTTTTTCCTTTTTCCCCACGATGTTTTCTATTATTTCAAGGACCAATTCCACTGACTTAAAACCTAGTAAATGTGTCGCCTGCTAATTCTTTCAATTGGGACAAGTCTAAGATTTTGTCGCCTGGTTAACCCTTTACCCCATAAGGCATTTCTATGGTGTCTCTAATTGACCCTAAATAACAGCAAGGATGAAGCTGTTTCATATGTGTATATGACACCTTTTGATAGAATAGAAAACATTGTGACAAAAGGTGAAATTGCTCGTGACGAGCAATTTCACCTTTTGCCACAATGTTTTCCAAAGGCTCCTGCAAGCAATGTGTAGAAATGAGTATCTATGGAGTAAAGGGTTAAAGACTTAAATCAAAATTTCAAAAAAAGAGCAATCCATCCAGATTTGAGCTTGTATTTTACTTCACATTCATATAACTATTTTACTTGACAAATATCAAATTCAAATTTCACAACCATTTTAATGAATTCTATCATCGATCCATTTTACACAAAATACAATGACATCATAAGAATTTACATGAATCGTTCGCAAATTGGTGACATCATTCGTTGTAAGTTTCCTTACTTCAAACTCTTTCAAATGATATTATACATCTAATTTTGAGGTATCAACAATCAGAGATGACGATGATCGAGCGAGGAATATGTTATATGTAATGGGTGTCGTATGAAAAAGAAGCACTTACAGCTAAGAGAAAAAAAATGCGTATGAAAATATTTCTGTATTATCAATTATCAAGCAATTTCTACAAGTATCGAAACATTCAAAACTGTCAGTCACGCATGTGATTAATCCCCTATCATAGATCGATAAAACATTAAGAAAAAAGTAATTTTATATATCAGAAAAACATGAAAGCAAAAGCAGCAGGTACCTAGAGTGAGAGCTCCTTTTAACCTCTATGTTTTTCACCATTTTAGCTCAATCTTACTTGTTGTGTGCAATTGCTTTGGGTATGGGTGGGTCAAAAATTTTGTCCTTTGGTAAAATATTAACAAAAGAAAATAGCCCTTGAGTAAAAAAAAAACACAAAGGATGCCATTTCAATATCTGCACAAATTCTACTTGGAATGTTGAATGTTTTTAAAAACTCTTACAAAAAAAGGTGGGGGGGTGGGGGGGCGGGCAGAATTACATAACTCTCAAACAAGTGACAAGGTATTAGATTTGTTCAAATTGAAAGCATTTGCAGTCTAAGATTTGTCTTTGAATGTGCTAAAAAACATTGTGGAAAAAAGAGAAAATGCTGGTAACCAGCATTTTCTCCTTTTTCCACAATGTTTTCAAAGGCTCTGTACCTAGGAAAAGGCTAAACCTCTTTATCAAAACAACCCAGAGCTTTTGGGCTCCTTGAATGCTTTTAAAAGAATTGTGGAAGAAAAGGAGAACATTTTGAATAAACAGTGCTTTTGCCTTTTCACACAATATTTCTAATCCTTTCGATGACAAATCTCTAAATTTTTACTCAAAAGTGATTTTTCATCCACAAGTGCTTTCAATTTGGACAAGTCTACAATTTCTAATTTTGTAAAGAGTTAGACAGATACTATCAAAGTTGTAACAGTTTTTTTTTTTCCTTTTTCAGAAAAATTAAAGATATGCTAGGATCCGTAAAATATTTCGAAATGGCGATGGGGATTAAAAGAAATTACATATTATTATACATCACATGAAAGGAAAAAAAAAATTATGATATTTCATTCGCATCTATGACATGTAAAATTACAATTCAAATTTGATTTCAAAATGAACACTTTTGTTTTTTTCGTTGTTGTCACAATCGCGTGACATGTCCGATTAATGGAATGACTGATGAATGCAGATGCGTTGTTTAACCCATTACCACACAATCCCTACTTTTGACTCCCCTGAGAAAGAAGCCTTTAGAAAACATTGTGGGAAAAGGAGAAAATGCTGGTAACCAGTATTTTCTCCCTTTCCTACAATGTTTTCTACCCTATCACTACCAAAAAGCATATTTCCAGCTGTAAAGAAACTGTTGTCTGCAAATGCAACCAATCCTCAAGTCTGGACGACTCAGAATTTTTGTCATTTCGTAAAAGGTTTGACAATTTACCTTCTGCAGAAATTATCTCGAACTCTTAACCAACAAAATTTTCCACTAGTCCGAACTGAAAGCATTTGCAGACACAATTTCAGTGTAGCCAAGTTGATGGCATTCCTCTTTTATCAGGGAGAAAATGCTGGTAACCAGTAGTTCTTCTTTTCCCACAATGTTTTATAACCTTACTAGAGACAAATCCCTGTAATCACTTGAGTGAAATTCATATTGTCGTCCGCAAATGCATTGCTTTTAGACCACTCAAACATTTTCTTGTGTAGTGAAGAGTTCATAAAATTGGTCTGCTGAAATTTCAATATGCAGATTTTGGCTCCCCCTATTGGCCAAAGTAGGGCTCATTTTATTTCTTCTGGCTGCTGGTCAAATTTCAAAATTTGACCAAAGGAGAACAGTCCCTTATGACAAACAATTTCTTCTTTGCCAACAATACTTTCTCATGAATTAATGTATCAAACCTTTGTGTTGAATGTCCGATTTTCACACAGTATCTTGTTAAAATTTGGCTGCAGCACTTCCTTAGGAGATAGTGAGTTGATGCATCCTTCCCCAACAAAATCTGTCTTTCAAGTCCGTTTATGGCTTTAACCTGCGTACCAGAAATCCCATGTAATCTCTTCACAAGGCGGGAAGGAATGATGCTAACCAACGAATATTTATACAATGGTGACGAAGTGAAGATGAAATATATGCACATATCATATTATGACAAGTTTCAGTCACTGTTAGTTACACCCGCGGCTCTGGTTTAACGATAACCGATTCATGATGATGCATAGGCGGTGAATATTTTTGGAAATCATGGGTAGCTTGGGGTGGCATGGGATGTGACGGAGCCACCTGCCCGACCTGGTTTCGGACAGAGTTACCGAGATAAAGGGGCTGTGCCGTCACAACATGAATTTTGTTTGCTTCCGCAAATCTCTGCAAAGCATCATATCTGTTTTTCAAAGCATTCAGTTCCATGCGAACAATATCGTTTTCTCTCTGTAATCTATCCACCTCATTGCGAAGGACATCTTTTTCTGTTTCAAGAACTTCTTTCTGAGAAATGCGCTTTTCTCTGCAGTTTGCGGCGTAGCCACGATTCTTTAGCGTCCGTCTCCGCTGTTTGAGCTTAATGATCTCATCTCTCGTCATACCTTTGAGCATTCGGTTTAATTCTTTCACGGAGAGGTTGATCAACTCTTCATCGCTAAGCTGCTTCATACTCGACTGCTGCATGTGAAGTCCCTCAGACTTGACTTGTGACAAGAAAATCTGAAGAAAGAGAAACAGATTTAAACATTCTAACAAAAAACTCATTGTAATAAAATCGTAAGTAGGCTGCTTTCACCCATTACCAAACAATCCCTACTTTTGACGACCCTCAAAAAGAAGCCTTTAGAAAACATTGTTGGGCAAGGAGAAAATGCTGGTAACCAGCATTTTCTCCTTTCCCCACAGTGTTTTCTACCCTTCACAAAACAAATTTCTAATTTTCAGTCACTTACTTTGTTGTGTGCAAATGCTTTCGATTTGGATAAACCTAAAATTTTGTGGTTTGGTCATGAGATAAAAAAATCATTCTAGGCAAAGGAGAAAATGCTAGTTTTCCTGCATTTTTCTCATTTTCCGCGAATGTTTTCTATCATTCCACAGACAGAAATTATTTGCATGACTACATTTAATATTAACTTTTCCAACAAATTGTGGATTAACAGAAATTTTTCAATGATTTGATGAAATCCTAGAATTTGTCGTGAGGAAAATGTTTTAAAAAACATAAATGTTTTATAAATTTGTCGTCTGGTAAAGAGTTAGCTCTTTTCCAGAAGACAAAATTTTAGACTGTTCCAAATTGAGAGCATTAGCTGACGACAAAATTAAAGTGACTCTAAAATTGAAATTTGTTTTGGGAAGGGTAGAAAACTTTGTGGGAAAAGGGGAAAATGCTGGTTACTAACATTCTCTCCTTTGTCCACAATGTTTTGAGGAGGCTTCTTTCACAGAGACATGAAAACCAGGGATTGTTTAGTAAAGATTTCATCTTTTACCACACCAGCCTGTGTTGACAACCATGGGATAATGAACTTTGGAAAACTTTGAGGTTAAGCAAGAAAATGATAGTGTTTTGCATTTTCTCCATTTTCCACATTTTCAACTCTTTCTAACAGAAATTTCATGTTCTTTTTTTGCATTGTTTGTCACCTGCAAATGCTTTCAATTTGGACAAAATTAATATTCTCATCTGGTAAAGACATAATCTTAAAAATCTGCAGCAACTTCCACTTCAGTATATCTAATTTGGTACAAAGTTACTTCGATGGAAAAAAAAAATGCCTAATTAACAGCAAATGTCAGAAAAGTTGGTCTGAATGCAGCATGAAAAATTTTCTCTTACATTAGACGATCGTTGAACTGAACTGGCGATAACAACCTGTTGTTATCATAATTTTCACAACCATTACATAAAAAAAAAAATGTCTGACACATACTGCTGACTAAGCAAAAATCTGAACGATTGTCTGGTTTCCAACCTTACAATAATATATCTCTTTGTCTGACTCAGACTGGTAACAGGGAAAACCTATAATCAATAAGTAAGTCAGAGAAATAACAGACAGACTGAATGCTGGATTAAAGAGCCGAGATGGTATAAATTCTCCGTATTACTCATAACCAGTCACTCACTTATTTGTTACTGGCTATTGCTTTCTTAAAAGTCCGTAACCTTTAAAAAAATATGGTGAGAAAAGGAGACAATGCTGGTAACCAGCATTGTCTACTTTTTTTCACAGTGTTTTCTACCTCCTTTCAAAGACAAATTCCATCACTTGAGCAAAAATTAAAATTGTCGGACCCAAATTGCTTTCAAATTGGAGAAGGCTCTACTTTTTGTCTGGTGGTAAAGAGTTAAAAGTATAATAGTGTTTTAACACTACTTTTAACTTTCTTTCTATTTCATTATGGTTACATCCCATTTACTCATGTTTGTCCTAGATTTCAAAGATATACTAGACCGAAAAAGAAACGCAGGGTACTTAAACTAAGCAAGTAAAATATTATTGCTTGACCTAAATGGATGAAATTCAGTCAGGTCAAAATATCGTTAAATGCCTGCAATATCAGATGGCTAAAATTACTCAACCTCGTAAAAGTAAAACTGATCAGTGGTAAACATAAAATTTACACCTCTAAACTACCTTGAAAGGTTACCCTGCGGTTTTTTTTAGTCCTAGTATACCTAGGGGCAGACCTCATAGACTCTTTTCCGAGGAAACCAAGAGCCTTTTAGTATGGACCAGACTCAATGTTTTATCCTTTTCCACACAATCCTGACTTTGAATAACCCTCAAAGAGAAGACTTTCTGAATCACTTTACGAAGACAGTCTAAGTTATCTAATCAAACGACAGAATTTTGAACTGGCCCAAATCAAGTGTCTGCCAACAAAAATGTAAAAACAAGCAAATTCTGCTTTGGAACATGGAAGGGTAACATGGAAAACATTATGGCAAAAGTCTTCTCTAAGGTCATTAATCAACCCTTTACCAAACAATCCCTGGTTGTTACGACCCTGAGATAAGAAGCCTTTTGAAAACATTGTGGGAAAAGGAGAAAATGCTGGTAACCAGCATTTTCTCCTTATCCCACAAAGTTTTCTACTCTTCCCTGACCAAATTTCAAATTTTCAGTCACTTTCATTTTATCGTCTGCAAATGCTTTCAATTTGGACAAGTCTATAATATTGATGACCCTGGAAAAGATGCCTTTTGAAAACATTGAGGGAAAAGGAGAAAATGCTAGTAACCAGCATTTTCTCCTTTTCCCACAAAGTTTTCTACCCTTCCAAAAGCAAAATTCAATTTGAGGTTCACATTTATTTTGTCGTCTGCAAATGCTTTCAATTTGGACTAGTTCAGAATTTTGTCGTTTGGTAAAGAGTTAAGAGTCGTTAAAACATGGGACAGTCTGGGACAGGGTTCAGCTGAATAATAATCAAAATGTGGGGCACACAAATACATGGAAAAGTACTGTCACTTTAACCTGTATGTTAATTACTTTTATGTATTTAACCCTTTACCAAACAAAAGCCAGAGTTTTACCACCCTGAGATAGAAGCCTTTTGAAAACATTGTGGAAAAAGAAGAAAATGCTGGTAACCAGACAGTTTGGGAAAAGGAGAAACAGTTGGTATCCAGCATTTCCTGCTATCTCCAAAATATTTTCTACCTTTCCAAAGGCAAGTTTTAGTTTTTGAGTCACTTTCAATTAATCGTCTGCAAGTGCTTTAAATTTCGTTGAATTCAGTCTGAATCACATACTGAACTGTAGGTCTTTATGCATACGAACAAAGAATGTGCTTTAGTATAATTTGTTCCAGTTGAATAATGCCAAACTATTAGGAAAATGGTAATAAGTTCTAAAAATAGACTCTATTTCATAACATCATTATTATGCATCTATGCCAATAGACTATGGTTTACCTATATATTAAACACTGATACCATGTCACCAAGTTTTGTGTTTACACCAAAAAATCCAAAATGGCATGACAGAATGTGTATTTATAATGAATTTCGGAATTCTTCTGGATGTAATTAATTATACATCACATTTTCTTTGTTTCTAAATTTTATCTAAATCTTATTCTACATATTTCTGCTGAAAAACCATCCAGTTCAACTCTTAACAACAAAACAAAAGTTCTGTCTGGTCCAAATTGAAAGCTTTAGAAGATGACAAAGCACAATGTTACTCCCACCATAAAATATGCCTTTTAAAGATTAGAAAACATCATGGGCAAAAGGAAAAAATGCTGGTTGCCAGCATTTTCTCCTTTGCGCAACCAGCATTTTCTCCTTGGCCCAAAATTTTTCAAACGCCCTTTACTTCAAGGTCGTAAAGTTTAACTCTTTACAACACAATCCCGACTTTAATCAACTCTGAAAGAGAAGGCTTTTGAAAACATTGTGGGAAAAGGAGAAAATGCTCCTTTTCCCAAAATGTTTTGTAGTCATCTAAGATATAAATCATCATTAAGAGTTAACCCCTTTACCACACATTAAAATTTAAGACCGATCCATATTCAAAGCATGACAAAATAAATGTGGTTGAAAAATTGAAATTTGTCGGTGGAAAGGTAGAAAACTTTGTGGGAAATGGAGAAAATGCTGGTTACCAGCATTTTCTCCTTTTCCCACAACGTTTTAAAAAGGCTTCTTCCTCAGTGTCGTTAAGTCATCATTGTGTGGTAAAGGTTTAACTCGAACCAAATGACACAGTACCACCGTTACACTGTAGTGGAAAAGGTAAAATGCGCAGAGTATGACCTACATACCAGAACAGTTTGTTTACAAAATTAGAGATCCAGTACAATCCTATTTATTATGCTGATTACATAGTGTTTCAGTATATCAGTACTGTACTATTTTCACCCTTCCGAATATAAATATACAGTATGCCAGCAGTACAAAATATTTAACTCTTTACCACACGAGAAAATTTTAGACTGGTCCAAATTCAAAGTATTTGCAGTTGTCAAAATAAAAGTGACTGAACAATTGAAGTTTGGGTTGAGAAGAGTACCGGTAGAAAACATTGTGGGAAAAGGAGAAAATGCTGGTTACCAGCATTTTCTCCTTTTCCCACAATGTTTTCTAACTTAGGCTTCTTTCTCAGGGTTGTCAAAAGTAGGGATTGTATGGTAATGGGTTAACGATCCCTCTGAAAGTGACCATTTTCAGAAAACAGTGGAAAAAAAAAAATGAAATTGTACTCCCAACCAACAAGAAAATTGCTCCTTTCACAATGTTTTCCATATTGTTACCCCCCCCCCCTTTACAAATTACCAAAATTCTAGACTTTGAAAGAGTAAAACATGAAGCTTACAAAAGTTTACTTCCTCTTTTAGCTTTAACCCTTTACCAAACAATCCCAGGTTTTAACGACCCTGGGAAAGAAGCCTTTTGAAAACATTGTGGGAAAAGGAGAAAATGCTGGTAACCAGCATTATCTCCTTTTCTCGCAATGTTTTCTACTCTATCATGGACAAATTCTACCATTAGATCTTGAGCAACCTTTAATTTGTTGTCTGCAAATGCTTTGAATTTGGACCAGTCTAAAATTTTGTTGTTTGGTAAAGAGTTAAATGACCCAAAGGAAGAGGCATTGGGGAACACATTGGAAAAAAGGAATATTGACAGGTAACCAGCATTTTTTCCATTTCGGACAGTGTTTTCTATCCTGAGAAACACAAACTTTATATTTAGAATTACATGTACGTGCAATTAGTGTTCATTGAAATCAATTTCGAGCCCATTTCTTTTCTTCTGCCAGACATTTTTCTGTGACGGCCTTCCTGCTAACACTCTGAAGCAACAATTTTCTAAAGCCTAAACTGACTTTACTCCATGGATACTCATTTCTACGCACTGCTTGTAGGAGCCTTTGGAAAACATTGTGGCAAAAGGTGAAATTGCTCATGGTGCGCAGTTTCACCTTTTGCCACAATGTTTTCTACACTATCAAAAGGTGTCATATACACATTAGAAACTGCTTTATCCTTGCTGTTATTTAGGGTCAATTAGAGATACCGTAGAAATGCCTTATGGGGTAAAGGGTTAACTGTTTACCTAATGACAAAATTTTAGATTTGCCAAAATTCAAAGCATTTGCAGATGACAAAAAAAACATAACTCAAAAATTGAAATTTGTTTCCAGCAAGGTAGAAAACAATGTGGAAAAAGGAGAAAATGCTGGTTACCTGCATTTTCTCCTTAATCCATAATGTTTTCAATAAAAATTTCGGACTAGTCCAAATTCTAAACATTTGCAGATCACAAAGTTTTTAATAAGGTGATCAAAAATTTAAATTTGACTACGGAAGGAGATAAAACAACTGGTTACCAGCATTTTCTCCTCTTCTCTCAATGTTTTCAAAAGTCTTGTTTCTTCGGGTCTTAAAAACCTGGGGTTGTTTGGCAAAGGGATTAACAGAATTCACTATGGTGACGGGTTAAACAGAATTCACTATGCAGCAAAGCTATGAGTCAATTCGACCCATTGCATGCATTGAGTAACCCTACAGTTTCTAATTACTCAATCAGAGCAACTAATTTGCAGCGCTAATACGCCCTATCCTTGACAAGATATTAGGCCGTGCAACGTTGTTTTTTTTTTAATCCCCATATTGCCTTTCATAACTGTAGTTGCCTTTGCAGCATGGGGGTTGATCAAGATCAGACTGCATGAAATGTGCAGTCTGATCTTTGATCCACACTGTCTGCTTTCCTGACAAAGGGCAACCATAATTTTGCAAATGTTTGGGCCTTTTTTGAAGACTTAATTAACTCTATACCAAACGACGGAATGGCAGAATTTCAGACTGATCAAATTGAAAGCAGTTGCAGACGACAATCTGAATGTGGCTCAAGTTCAGAAAATTGTATCAGAAAGGGTAAAAAACAATGTTGGAAAAGGAGAAAATGCTAGTTACCAGCATTTTCTCCTTTTCCAACAATGTTTTAATAAGGCTTTCTTCTCCAGGTTCGCTTAAACTCCGGATTGTGTAGTGGAGATTTAAGAAAGTCTGTCAGGTGTATTAGGTGCTTTTAGAATTCATTCTTTTGAGAGGCAAATGAGTACAAGATCAAGGGAAAGGGAAAAAATGATGATTAACAGGAATGTTTCCTTTCCTACAATATCTTCTAGCCTTTTACTATAGAAAAAATCCCCTTCTAATTCGATGAATATCAGTACATATTAAGCAATATTACAATCGACTAATGTAAAATTCTGTCAGCTGGTAATGATGTAAAGCGTTGCCTGATTGGCTGAAATAATTTTTCTTTCTTCAAAGGACCGAAGAGCACTACACGTTGAAAATTTGATGTGGAGCCAGCGTGGCACGGGACAAAAAAATTGCAACATGCTACAGCCACCTGTTGCCTTTGAACTACTTTCATCCTTAACTCTTTACCACACGACAAAATTTTAGACTGGTTCAAATTGAAAGCATTTGCAGACAACAAAATAAAGGTGACTGAAAAATTTAAATTTGTTCTGGAAAGGGTAGAAAACACTGTGGGAAAAGGAGAAAATGCTGGTTACCAGCATTTTCTCCTTTTCCTACAGTGTTTTCAAAAGGCCTTTTTCCCAGGGACGTCAAAAGTAGGGATTGTGTGGTAATGGGTTAACAATTTTTTTTTTTTTAAATATTGTGGGAAAGGAAGAAAATACTGGTAATCAGCATTTTCTCCTTATCCCAAAATGTCTTTTATCTCCTCACAGACAAATCCAATTATTTTCACTATGCTAAATTTTTCGTCTGCAAGTCCTTTCAATTTCAGCAAGTGTAAAAATTTGCTGTGTGCAATGGAGTTAAACCCTTAATCTTTTCCCAAATGACAAATTTTAGACTGCCCCAAACTCAAACTGTTTCCAGATTACAATTTTGAATTTGATGAGAATGGCAGAAGTTTTTCAATAGGCTAGAAAAAACACTGTGGAAAAAGGAGAAATTGCTCGTTACGAGCAGTTTCTCCTTTTCCCACAGTTTTTTCTAAAGACTTGTACTGCAGACACGTAAAAACCAAGGCTTGACTGGGAAAGAGTTAACCTGCAACAAGTGATGTGAAACTTTCTAGACAATGACCAAAACCCCAACTTTTACTAATCTTCTTGTCAGCCAATATATTTAAATCAAGCTCAGACTGCATTGTCAGTGATGCCTAATCTTGATCTGCACAGTCCATATAGGTCATTAAGTCGCCCTTAGCAACCTCAGGAGTTAACTCTTTAACAAACAACAAAATTGTAGCCCAGTCCAATTTGAAAGTATTTGCAGATGCCAACATAAGTATTGCTCAAGTTGAAATTTATCTTGGGAAAGGGTAGAAAACATTTTGGGAGAAGGAGAAAATGCTGGTTACCAGCATTTTCTCCTTTTCCCGCAATGTTTTCTAAAGGCTTCTTTCTCAGGATCATTAAAAGTCTGGATTGTGTGGTAAAGAGTTAAGACTCAAATAGAGCAGAGGAAAATATCAACAACCCGACTGCCTGCCTGACTGAGTCATCTCCCACGCTGCTAAAATCAATATCTTCCAATGTCTCAATCATATAATGTTGTCCCGACTGTCGTGGTGACTCACAGCCTCGTCGTCGTGTTCATGAAAATCAAATTGATTTCGAGCCCATTTCTCATCGTTTTTTTTTCTCTGCCAGACATTTTTCCGTGACAGCCTTACTCACGCCAACTCTCTGGAGCAACAATTGTCAAGCACACACATTCCATGACTGATTGTTTCTTTGTTCTTTTAGCTCTTTACCAAACGACAAAATTTTGAGACTTTGTGCAAATTGAAAGCATTTTGTAGACGATAAACTAAAGGTGCTTCTAATAACAAGAGTAGTCCTAGATAATGTAGAAAACATTGTAGGAAAAGGAGAAAATGCTGGTTACCAGCATTTTCTCCTTTTCCTACAATGGTTTCAAAAAGTCTCTATCTCCGGGATGTTTGGTAATGGATTAACTCTTTACCAGAAAACAATGTTTTAAGAACTTAACAAAATTGTTTTCAAGCATAAAATAATTGATTCAAAAACTGAAATTTGTTTTTTTTTTCTTTTCAAGGGCACAAAATATGTTGGAAAAATTACAAAATGCTGGTAACCAGCATTTTCTCAATTTCCCAAAGCCTTCTTTTATCAGGGTTGTTTAACTCAAGATTAGTTTGTAAAGGGTTAATACCACCAGAGGGGTTTTATTCTTTCAACATTTTTTGCATGAATTATGTAATTCCGTCCTTGGAAACGAAACAAAAGAGAATGTTCGAGTGAACTGACTCGAATCAATCTTAGAAATCACTGATAAAAATTCATCACCACATTAACCCATTACCACATAATCCAGGCCTTTTAACAACCCTGAGTAAGAAAGTCTTCTGAAAAAATTGTGGGAAAAGGAGAAAATTCTGGTTACCAGCATTTTCTCCTTTTCCCACAAGGTTTTCTACTCTTCCCTGAGCAAATTTTAAATTTTCAATCACTTTTATTTTATCCTTTGCAAATGCTTTCAATTTGGACAAGTCTTATATTTTGTAAGGTGCGAAGAGAAATGACTCAAACCAATCTTAGAAATTGTTGGCAAAAATTCATTGCAGCCTAAAACAAGACAACAGAAGACAATTTCAATCTTTTACCATGCGTTTCCAAAATTTACTAACCCTAAGTAAGAAGGCTTTTGAAAGCAAGGTGGGGATAAGAGAAAATGGTGGTACCAAACATTTTCTCCTTTTCCAACAATGTTTCTTCCCTATCAAAACTTTGTTGTGTGGCAATGATATAAGCCTTTGGCATAATCTTGAGTTTTAACGAACAAACAGAAAAGGGACTTTTTAAAACAGTGCAGGAAAAAGAAAACATGCTAGTCTTTTCCCACAAGGCATTTCTATCCTTCCACTAACAAATTTCAAAATTTGTGCAACTCTTTAATTTCAGTATTTGTAAATTGCTTTCATTTTGTGCCAGTCTACAAATTTGTAGTTGTGTCACAGATTTTGCACCTGCCTACATGCCCCTGTGGCGGAATTATAGGAGTTTAGTCAGCCTCATTTCCATGTTTCCATATATAGATCATCTGTTACTATTTATAGGAAGTCTAATACCATCCTCACTATGTATTGACAGTTAAGGATGGTAACTTTACGAGAATTTTAAGCTGGAAAGTCACACATTGGCGGACAGTGACGTAAGGGAATTTGTCACATTGACAATAAAAGAATATCTGTCTCTCCTAGTTTGAAAACAGATATTGATAGAACTTTTTTTTTGGACATACCCTGTTTTTCTAAATCAATCACTCAAGTACAAATTTTGACACCCCTTTGGTTCCAATATGGCCCAGTAACAACATGTAGGACAATCAAACCATAGACCCAAGGTTCAAGCCTCACTAAAAACACGGGGGTGGGGTGGGGGTCAGACAGCAATAAATTTTGCAGATGACAAATTACAGGCAGTTGCTTAGCTGCATTTGATTTTGTATCATACCATTTAATTAACCCTTTCCAAAACAATCCCTGGTTTTTATGGGTCTGGAATAGTAGCCTTTTGAAAACATTGTGGGAAAAGGAGAAAATGCTGGTAACCAGCATTTTCTCCTTTTCCCACAATGTTTTCTACCCTATCATTGACAGAAATCATCTTTTCAGCAAGAGTTGAATTGTTGTCTGCAAATGCTTTCAATTTGGTCTAGTTCAAAAGTTTGTCATTCGGGAAAGGGTTAAAAGTATGGATTTTATTGTAAAGATAGCAATCTATGATTGTAAAGTTGGTCCAAGTGTTAGATGCTGACAGAGCAATTAATTTCAATAGTAGGTTAAAACCTGCCATGTCTTTTAAGTTTACTTTTTACCTGATTTTGAAATTCTTTTTATTCCAGCAACTACCATAATTATGGCATATACTGTATTTAATTACCGACTGTCATCTGCATTATATTTTTCATTCTTTTAAATGGTATAATTCAAATTTATATGTATTATGACACTGCTTTCATAGTTTGGCCTTCACTGGGCCTTTAACTATACAAATTTCAACGAAAGCTCTGGAAGAAGCCTTTGAAGTGAACTCTTGCTTCTTGGAGCATCCTTGATATTTTGTCCTAAATTACAGACTTCAACTTTTAGAAAAATAGCTTTCATGTCATTTAATTCCATTACTGACTGAGAAAGTTCTCCAGAAAGTGAGACGGCGATTACGTCACACGACAATTTTCCAATGATGTCAAACGCAGAATTCAGTAAAGTTACTATAGCAATATTCTCATCACTTTCAGTCTGTTTAACTCTTTACCACACAATCCTAAATTTTAACAATGCTAACAATGAAGTCTTCGGAAAACATTGTTGGAAAAGAAGAAAATGCTGGTAACCAACATTTTCTCCTTTTCCCGCAATGTTTTCTACCCCTACAAAGACAAATCTCATCATTTCAGCCACACTCATTTTGTCACTCTGCAGCGGCGTTCAATTTACTCCAATCCAAGAAGTTCAAATTGGTAAAGCCACTGTCACACTATACGGTGTTTCCAACTTTCCACTGTGTTGGGATGGCCATGTTTAATTTCCCTGAGCGCCATGTGATTGCAGGAAAAATAAGATGTTTTTCGAGAAGAGGGAGATGTCATGGCATTCTCAACACAAATAAGGCATTGCTACACTGCTCCTATGGTGCCACATTGTCTTCTTACAGAGTCCTTCTTGGCGATTCTCTGTGTTCTTATTGCACTACCACTGGGGACTGCTACCACTGCACTTTCATGATGCTCAAACTGCATTCACTGGACACTCACACAGTACACTGATGGCATAACAATGAACTATCTCTGAAAACGAATTGTATGTATACACATTAAATTTTATTCATCAATTTATGTTTACTGTAGTCTCCAAAGTCAACTGAGAATAAAACTATGCTTGTAAAAAAAAAAAAAGGTGGAAAAAGCACCAGGACATAACCCCTAACCTTTCCAAACAAGCGCAAGTCAACCACAGTCAGCTCCTCAATCATTACTAGCCCGGCTTGCTAGTGTACATCAAGTATGGCGATAATTTGTAGTCTTGGTTGACGATAATTATGTTCATTTTTGTCAGACAAAGACTGATGCATCTTGTAGAAGCACCTTACAAGTGCAATGATTGCTATCGCAGCTCAGAAGAGTCATTTTAAGAGCTCCACTTGCGTGCCATATAAGCACAGGAGAGATACAGTGACATCCCAGAGCCTAATACAATCTCCATGCAAGTGCCACCGACATCCATGGCATTCGTACTGCATCCTCTGTACGCACCGGCAGAGCACCCGTGGCATTATTGTGCCGACTAGACGACCTTCCTGCCATTACACTGTGCTCTTCTGAGAACTCAGAGCGACAGCGTTTGTTTTGTCCATACTCAAATTGCGCCCTGTCACTTGGCGTCCTAGACGATCCCACTTAAGATGTCACTGCATTGCTGTGCTGTGATAATGTTTACAGTCGTACAGTGCATATCTCAGTGTTCTGCACATTTTCTTGGATGCAGTGGGATCGCCAACCTGGTGCGACAGGGGATTCATGAATTAAGTTCCAAAACATTAGAAATATGTCAAAACCTTTCTTGTTGGCACTTACATGTAACATCACTCTATGCCACAAGACAAAGTTCTAGATTACTCCAATTTCCAAGCAATTTCATTCAACAAATTAGATGGGAGAAAGGGTTGTCTATGAAAAAGAGGAAAGCACTGCACATAGGAATTTGTAGAAAATGCTGGAAACGGCCTTTTTCTCCTTTCACCACAATGTTTTCAAAAACCTTCTGAAGGTCCAGATTATGTGGTGAATGTATATTAACTCTTTACCACACAATCCCAACTTTTGACGACTCTTGAGAAAGAAGCCTGTAGAAAACATTGTAGGAAAAGGAGAAAATGCTGGTAACCAACATTGTCTCCTTTTCTCACAATATTTTCTACCCTATCAAAGTCAGAAATAATCAACAAGATTTAATTTGCTGTCTGCAGATGCTTTGAATTTGCGTCAGTCTAAAAATTTGTTGTTTGGTAAAGAGATAAGAAACCAACAATATTCTATTTTTTTTACCTCAAAGTACAACTTTTATTTGTTTCCCTAGTAGACTGGAGACAAAAATAGATGTGTGGAGCTTGTTTTTCTATTTCTACAAGAGTTTTGTCGATGTTGGAGGAACTACAAAAAAGTCATGTATTCATTAACAGATTTCTACTTTTTGCCACAAAAGTCTACGATATTATTACATAAAAGGTTGAAAATAAACTTGAGCAATAAACTTGGCTCTCCCAGGGTTTTGTTTAATACCAGTATTTTTTTTTTTGTTCTTTGGATGCCAGACTTTTCCAAATTGAAAGCATTTTCTGCTTTTTCCAATATGTTTTCTAAAGGCTGCATTCTTAGGGTCGTCAAAAGTGGGGATTGTGCGGTAATGGGTTTAAACAGAAATGTCTTTTAACTCTTTACCAAACAACGAAGTTTTAGCCATGTCCAAACTGAAAGCATTTGCAGAAGAGAATTTCACTGGTACTCAAAGCATATTGTTTGTCTTTCTGAAGGTACAAAACATTGCCTGGAAAGGAGAAAATGCTTGGAACCTGCATTTTCTCCTTTTCCTTCAATGTTTTCTACCCTTCACAAAACAAATTTCAAATTTTTGTCACTTTTATTGTGTCATCTGCAAATGCCTTTGATTTGGACAAACTTAAATTTTTGTTGTCTGGTAATGAGTTAATCTATTTTGTTGCCAGCTGCCAGAATGTTTCCAGTTTAGACAAATCTGAAATTTGATCTCGGTATGGTTTAGACTTTACCAATATTGAATATCCATCCCACATGTTTATGATTACATTTTTAGAGTCGCTGTTTTCAAAACTTGTTTGCTGCAAATTTGCTATAGGAGGTATTGAGTTATTGACGATTTTGCGTCTGCTGGCGTCATGGATACAGTCACCTCCAGCAGTGACTTTGGAATGAAAACATCATGTGTTGTATCAGTACGTACCAAAAATAGCAAATTGGATCTATATATAGATATGATCTTTCCGCATATAGAAACGGCTGATTTTGTAGGAGACAATTAAAGTTCCATATTTAGTCGACCGTATGATCACGGAATATTACAATCTTGGGAGAGCTATTTCGAGTTACTACAGGAAAAAATTAGACCTTAATCTGAAGCACATATAGAAAAGCTGATGTATTTATGGATTCACCTCTACGCAGAATTTTCCAGAATAGTAGAATGACAATACAGAATGTCATTCATATCTTTTTGTTTGGTTCTGTGGGACAAAATTGCCCAGGAATTTATTTTGGGATTTTTTTTTTTAGTAACATAATTCTGAATCGTGGCTCAGAGCTCTAGATAGGAGGGAGTAATGGTATTCTAAAACAAGTATTTTTATTCCTAACCCTATGATGTGGGCACTCATTAGAATTGACAATTCTAATGAGTACCCACAACATAGGGTTAACCCTTTACCAAACAATCCCTGGTTTTTTACGACCCTGAGATAGAAGCCTTTTGAAAACATTGTGGGAAAAGGAGAAAATGCTGGGAACCAGCATTTTCTCCTATTCCCACAGTTTTCTACAGGCTGCTCGAACCAAATATCAATTTGTTAGTTACGTTTATTTTGTCGTCTGCCAGTGCTTTCAATTTGAGCCAGTTTAAAATTTTGTCGTTTCAGGTAAAGAGTTAAATGAGACAAACAGTACATATTTTCAAATTTGAAATCCAAAAACACATTCTGAACCTCTATGACAATATTTTGTTTACCTATCACTAGGCTATCAGTTACTTCACTACAATATTCTAATCTGATGAAAATACCATTTACATGTACAAATTACAATGTATGCATCAGATAGTCAATTAAGTTGATTGTATGACGATTAATGCAGTTTTTAATGTTCTTTCATTTAAAGGGGGGGGGGTGGGGGAGGGGGGTGCAGTGCACCTATTCAATTGCTTCCCTGGAAATTTTTAGACTAGCACTTTGCAAAACATTCTTTTAAAACTATCGGCTCCTTTCCCCAATAACTATTGTTGAAACTTTGATCAGCGGTGAGAGAGGAATGAAATCCTGTTTGCAAAGATTATCATCAACCCTCACAAAGAATTTGCTAAGCTGGGGATTCAAACTTTATGCTTACTGACTGCCATACAAGGCTCTATGTTGGATTGATCAAATGGTGTTTTATGCAGCTTTCAACAAAATCACAGCCACCAATAAGTTACAGTGTCTTTGGCTTTACCCTTCAGTTCAAACACAATCCCAAGCTTTCACCCTTTACCACACAATCCCTAGTTTTACCAAAACCTGAGGAAGAAGTTTTTTGAAAACATTGTGGGAAGAGGAGAAAATGCTGGTAACCAGCATTTTCTCCTTATCCCACAATGTTTTCAAGAGGTTTCTTTCACAGGGTCATTAAAACTCCGAAACTGTAAGGTAACAGGTCACTCGGAGTTCAAAGTCTACCTATTAAGTCGCACTATGGACTACCAACCAAAATAAACAGAAACTAAACAGTGTCAGTTCTATTTTTAGAAGCTGACTGTGCTAATTTTTGTGTGGGTGTACTCAATATTTATCTACCCCATTACAGAATGCTGAAATATGCAGCAAATTTTAAACTTTGCAGCTTACGAAATCAATTTTGCAGTTAACAACTTCGATAAACTCTCCACCTGAGAGTTAGCTCTTTACCAAACAACAATATTATAGACTGGTCCAAATTCAAAGCATTTGCAGACGACAAAATAAATGTGACTGAAAATTTGAAATTTGCATTTGCAGACAATAGAATTAACTCTTTACCAAACGACGAAATTTTAGGCTGGTCCAAACTGAAAGTACTTGCAGACGACAAATTAACATAACTCAAAAATTGGAGTTTATTTTCAGCAGGGTAGAGAACATTGAGGGAAAAGGAGAAAATGCTGGTAACCAGCATTTTCTCCTTTTCCCACAATGTTTTCAAAAGGCTGCTATCTCAGGGTTCTAAAAAACCAGGGATTGTTTGGTAAAGGGTTAAAGTGACTGAAAATTTGAAATTTGTTTTGTGAAGGGTAGAAAAAATTGTGAAAAAGGAGAAAATGCTGGTAACCGGCATTTTCTCCTTTTTCCACAATGTTTTCTACAGTCTTCTTTCTCAGGATCATCAAAAGTAAGGATTTTGTTTTAACTCTTTACCACACAACAAAATAATAGCCTGGTCTAAATTGAAAGCATTTGCAGACAACAATTTCAATGTGGTTAAAATTGCAAAAGTTGTCCTTGATAGATTAGAAAACAATGTAGGAGCCAGTGGTAGCCAACATTTTCTCCTTTTCCCACAATGTTTTCAAAAGGCTTCTTTTCCCAGGGTCGTTTAAAGTCGGGATTATGTGGTAAAGAGTTAAGGGGTTAAACTACCTTATTTGGTACTCTATAGAATTTAAATCCACCCAAATGGAAGGCAACAGTTTCAATATTTTTTGTCTTTTAATGACAATTGCAGTCTATTTCAGTGAAGCCCAAACAATTATATTTTGTCTCTGTAACTGTTAAACAATTTGAAAACCTTGTGAAGAAAGGACAAAATGGTATTTAGTGTTTACCAAAGGAAATAACCCTTTACCAGCAGACAAAATTTTAAACTGGTCCAAATTGAAAGTGTTTTCAGACGACAAACTAAATGTTGCACAGATCAGGGTTTTTTTTCTCACCTTGAAAGCATAGAAAACATTCATGGACAAAGAGAAAATATGGGTCACCAGTGTTATCTCCGGACCTGCAATGTTTTCAACAATCCTTTTCTCTGGGGTTGTTAAAATTTGGGATTGTCTGATCAAGGTTTAACCAATTACCAAACAATCCCTACCTTTGACAACCCTGAGAAAGAAGCCTAAGAAATATTGTGGGAAAAAAGGGGAGACTGCTGGTAACCAGCATTTTCTCCTTTTCCCACAATGTTTTCTACCCTGCTGGAAACAAATTTCAATTTCTGAGTAACGTTTATTTAGTTGTCTGGAAGTGCTTTCAATTTGGACCGGTCTAAAATTTTATCATTTGCTTAAAGGTTTAACCCATTACCACACAATCCCTACTTTTGACGCCCCTGAGAAAGAAGCCTTTAGAAAACACTGTGGGAAAAGGAGAAAATGCTGGTAACCAGCATTTTCTCCTTTTCCCACAATGTTTTCTACCCTTCACAAAACAAATTTCAAGTTTTTAGTCACTTTTATTTTGTCGTCTGCAAATGCTTTCAATTTGGACCAGTCTACAATATTGTCGTTTGGTAATGGTTAAGGGGTTTTTTCCTAATCATATCAAAAAGGTTGTGGGAAAAGGAGAAACTGCTTTTCTACAATACTTCAGATCAACAAAACAGGATTTGGCAACATGCACACAATCATGTAAACTTAAACCAGGAAGAGGTAATTTACAAAATTAGATAAAATGACAGTATCAATAAAATATCTAAAAATAACAATAATTGAAATGCACTAAACAATGTCATTCTAAAGTAACCCTTCACCAAACAATAGAGGTTTTTTTTAAACCCTTTACCAAACTATCCCAATTTATCTACAACCCCAAACATAAGATGGCTTTTGAAAACATTGCGAAAAAAGGAGAAAATGCTGGTAACCAGCATTTTCTCCTTTTACCACAATGTTTTCTATCCTTTCATTGAGATATCTATTCATTTAACCCTTTACCACATGAACAATTTTTAGGCTGGTCCAAATTTAAAGTATTTGTAGATGATATATTGAATGTAGCTCTAATGATGGCAATTCTGTCTGAAAGAGAAGAAAACATTGTGGGAAAAGGAGAGAACGCTGGTTACTAGCATTTTCTCCTCTTCCCGCAATACTTTCAACAGGACTCTTGATCAAGGTCATGTAGTAAAGGGTTAAAATCGTATTTCATTTATCGCTTGCAATTGCTTTCAATATGGACTGGACCAGTCTAAAATTTTGCTGCTGTTTCGGATACAGAGTTAATAGACAGCTTTTGAAACTGCATTTTCTTCTTTTCTCACATTTTCAGACATTTTTGGGAAAGAAAAAGAGAAAATGAAAGAAGTTGCAAAACCAGAAAAGTATGGTTATTCATAATTTTCTAAAAACATAATTTCATTCCCGAAACCTGTTTTAAAGTCTCTCTTATTAAATACAATAGCTGATGATGTGTTTTACTTGTTTCCTGGTACACAATGCACATTAGGCCAAAATAAAACATATATATGGTTCCGGTTACACTAGATTGTCAAATTATAGCTATTTTGCAAAATGTACATAGTTAATATTGGAGCAAATAAAATGTATTATATTGGACATAATTTTGAGAATCGGTAGGTCATAAAATTATTTAACTGATCTTAAATTATTTTCTTTTCCAAACACCTCTTGGGTCTGCTTTATAGAGGAGAAGTGACACATGCAGAATTTGTCCAAAATTTACGAAGAAAACAACAACACTATGGTGTGATAAAATATTATTTAACTCATTACCAAACGACAATATTTTTGGCTTGTCCAAATTGAAAGCATTTGCAGATGACAAAATAAAAGTGACTGAAAATTTGAAATTTGTTTTGTGAAGGGTAGAAAACATTGTGGGAAAAGGAGAAAATGCTGGTTACCAGCATTTTCTCCTTTTCCCACAATGTTTTCTTAAGGTGTCTTTCTCAGGGGCGTCAAAAGTAGGGATTGTGTGGTAATGGGTTAAATACCAGCAGGTCAAAAAAATGTTTTTGGTCTGCATGAACAAATTAGACATAGCCCAGTGACCACAACCACATCTTTATTTTGCTTTGGCCTCAGGCAAAATGCAAACCATTCCCAACTTAATCCTTTACCAATTAATCCCTTGTGTTTACGGCCATGATATAGAAGCCTTTTGAAAACTTTTCTGGCAAAAGGAGAAAATCCTTTTTCCAAAATGTTTCCTACCCTGCTGGAAACAAATTCAAATTTTTGAGTTAATTCGTTAATTTTGTCATCTGGAAGTGCTTTCAATTAGGACCAGTCTAAAATTTTGTTACAAATAATTCCGTAGGGAATTCAACACTTAAATAAAATAAATATAGTCACTCAGTTTTTCAATATTTCGGCCAGCGGCCGCTGGCCGAAATATTGAAAAACTGAGCGACTGTATTTATTTTATAAAATTTTGTTGCTTGGTAAAGGGTTGATCCAACAACAGGTTTTTTCTGAAATTGAACTTTCCTTTTGTAGTATTTTTGTCAACATCACTTTAGGTAATTGCATGATCTTTAATGACCTTGAAGAGAAAGCTTTTAGAAAATACTGTGGGACAGGAGAAAATGTTGGTAACCAGCATTTTCTCCTTTTCCTACCTTGCTTTCTTCATCTGAAAGAAGGAATCTTATCAGTTCAGCAAAGTTCAATTTGTTGTCTGCAAACTCTATGAGCTTGGACTTTGGACAAATCTAAAGTAATGTCATTATTTGACAAAGACTCTAACCATTATTCTAGATGATCATCCTTTTAACTCATTACAAAACAACAAGATTTCAGACCTGTCGCAATATGAAAGCTGATGACAGTTTCAATTTGGCTTCTATGAAATGATCTTTCTTTCAAGTTTGATAGGGTAGAATCATTGTGGGAAAAGGAGAAAATGCTGGTAACCAACATTTTCTCCTTTTCCCACAATGTTTTCGAAAGCCTTCTCTTTCAGGGGCATTAAAAGTCATCATTGTGTGGTAAAGGGTTAACTGTTTACTGACAGACAGACTTTAGACTAAGTTGGTACAAATACATAGCTAATTTGCAATTGAAACCTAATTATGATTAAATACTACTATTATGGAAAACTGTGTGGGAAAAGGAGAAAATTCCTTTTCCCACAATGTTTTCAAAAGCCTGTTCATCAGATTTCTGAAACCCAAGTTTGTGAGGTTAAGGGTTGAATCACGAACACTTGCAAGGTCCAACGTTCTGTTTTGAACAGCTGAATATCTACGCTTGCACTGATGGGGGGTATGTAAAAAAACAAGATGTTTGTGAATGAAAACAGGTGAACAGCCTCAATAAAATGGCATTTTCTATTTTCGTTTGTATTCTTAACTCATTACAAAACGACAAAGTTCAGGTTTTCCAAATTGCAAGCATTTGCAGACAACAAAATAAATTGGACTTAAAATTTGCAAGGTCCAACGTTTTGTTTTGAACAGTTTAATATCTACGCTTGCACTGATGGGGGGTATGTAAAAAACATGATATTTGTGAATGAAAAGAGGTGAACAGCCTCAATAAATTAAATTGGCGGTTTCTATTTTTGTTTGGTCCAACGTTTTGTTTTGAACAGTTTAATATCTACGCTTGCACTGATGGGGGGTATGTAAAAAACATGATATTTGTGAATGAAAAGAGGTGAACAGCCTCAATAAATTAAATTGGCAGTTTCTATTTTTGTTTGTATTCTTAACTCATTACAAAACGACAAAATGTTAGGTTTTCCAAATCCAAAGCATTTGCAGATAACACAGTAAATTGGACTGAAGATTTGAAATTTGTTTTGTGAAGGGTAGAAAACATTGTGGGAATTGGAGAAAATGCTGGTTACCAGCATAGGAAAACTTGGCTGAAAAAAAAATGCATGCGGACGAGTTAAGTCAGGGCACAAACAAAGTCTTTAAAACACTGTGACAATAGTACAAATAACTTTTCAGTATTTACCACATTTACCAGCATTTTCTCCTTTTCCCACAATGTTTTCAAAGGGCTTCTCTTCCAGGGTCATTAAAAATCTTGATTATAAATTATAGAAAAGTGTAAAGGGCTGTCCATCCTGGAATTTTTCATGTGTGAATCATTTCAGGATATCCATAATTGAACTATCAGTATTGCGCAATTTTAATTTCTTCTTTATACATGTAGTAGATTTAACAACCTTACAAAAGTACTGCTTGGATGAAGCAGATTTTGAAAACTGATTTATTGATTGATGAAAAAGAAACAGTTATGAGTAAAAGTAAAACCCTCCTTCCTCAACATTTCTCAGAGATAAGATAAGTTATATTTTTCTGCCTTCAAAAGTTTTTCCTAACCTTCCCCCCCCTCCCCTAGTCTCAATAATGAGACGCCCCGGTGACCTTTTTCATATTTGGTCATTTACTGAGGCGACCAGTCGAAAAGTAACATCGCCTTTGGGGACAGTTATCTGTACTACCCCCTCCCCCAACAATTTTCTTTTGTTTGAACAAGTTGTGATTGTCATTAAAAAATTCTTTCAAGCACAATGTGTCAACTATAACTTTAACCCTATACTACACAATTCCGACTTTAAATATCTCTGAAAAAGAAAACTTTTTGAAAATATCAAGGAAACAGGAGAACATGCTTGTAACCAGCATTAACTTTTCCCCTTTGCCACAATATTTTCTACTCAATTCATGAGCATGTAGACTAATGACATTTGAGCCACACTGTAAGCTACCAGTTCTTCTCCAATATGCTGTGGGACATTGTGGAAAGATAAGAATAGATCTACTTTTTCTCTCAACCCATTACCAAACAACAATATTTTAGACTGGTCCAAATTGAAAGCATTTGCAGACGACATAATTAAAGTGACTGAAAATTTGAAATTTGTTTTGTGAAGGGTAGAAAACACTGTGGGAAAAGGAGAAAATGCTGGCTGGTTACTAGCATTTTCTCCTTTTCCCACAGTGTTTTCAAAAGGCTTCTTTCTCAGGGGCGTCAAAAGTAGGGATTGTGTGGTAATGGGTTAAAATCTAATCTAAACTATATTCTCTCCTAAAGCTAACATGAATTTTGTATTTGGACGACCCAACTGGTAAGACATTTCATGGAATTTTATGTATCTTTTATAAACCTGTACCACGTAATAAAGTTTTAACTCTTTACCACACAATCCCGATTTTTAACGACCCGAAGAAAAGGGCCTTTTGAAAACATTGTGGGAGAAGGCGAAAATGCTGGTGACAATTGCTGGTAAAATTGGATCTGTCTATAGAATTTTTTGTGTGGTTAACACATTACCACACAATCCCTACTTTTGACGACCCTGTGAAAGAAGCCTTTAGAAAACATTGTGGGAAAAGGAGAAAATGCTGGTTACCAGCATTTTCTCCTTTTCCCACAATGTTTTCTACCCTTCACAAAAGAAATTTCCAATTTTCAGTCACTTTTATTTTGCCGTCTGCAAATGCTTTCAATTTGGACCAGTCTAAAATATTGTTGTTTGGTAATGGGTTAAATTCTGCTGATGACAAATCAAAAGTGACTCCCATGAAGAAGATGTATATAAATAGGATAGAAAAACTTGTTGGAAAAGGAGAAAATGCTGGTTATCAGCATTTTCTCCTTTTATTACAATGTTTTCAAAAGCTTTCTTAAACAGGCTTTATAATTAAAACTTCATACAATGTAGTAATAGGTTAACCCGTTACCACACAGCAGTATTTTAGATTGAAAAATTGAAAGCCTTTGCAGACAACAATTTCAAAGTGGCTCAAATACTGCAATTTTGCTTTGATAGGGTAGAAAAATTTGTGGGAAAAAGAGAAAATGCTAGTAACCAGCATTTTCTCCTTTTCACACAATGTTTTCAAAAGTTTTCTTCCTCAGGGTCTTTAAATGTCGTCAATGTGTGGTAATGGTTTCTTATTCTACTTGACTTTTTCAAGAAATCTTCATTCTAACTCCCATCATTATGATTGATGTCATCTGTTTACCACACTGACTCGAGTCTAACCCACCCTGGGAAAGAAGCCTTATGAAAACTTTGTTAGAAAAAGAGAAAATGCTTTTATCCAGCATTTATTCTCCTTTCCCAAAAATATTTTCTACCCTATTTGAGTCCTTGTTTCATAAATTAACTTTTCACCACACAATCCCAAACTCTGAATGACCCCAAGAGAGAAGCCTATAGAAAATACTGTGGAAAAGGAGAAAATCCTGATCAAAGCATTTGCAGACGACAATCTCAAAGTGGCTCAAATTGCGCAATTTTGCTTTGAATGGGTAGAAAACTTTGTAGGAAAAGGAGAAAATGCTGGTTACCAGCATTTTCTCCTTTTCCCACAATGTTTTCCAAAGACTTCTTCCTCAGGGGCCTTACAAGTCAATTATTTTTTGCGTCTGGCAAATTTTGAGAGTTAACACTTAACCATACAATCCTAACTTTATCTAAACAGGGGAAAGGAATACTGAAAACATTGTGGGAAAAGGAGAAAATGAAAACAAAAGTAATTTTCCTCCACTTCTATCAATGTTTTCAACAAAAAGTTTCGTTGTGTATTGAACATATAGTGTGTCGTCTGCAATTTGTTACGATTTTGGGCCAGCCTACAAATTGTTGGTAGATCTACAATTCTGTCATTTTGTGACAAATTAAATAGAAAAACTTTTAATCAACAAAGAGACGGCAGATAAAGAATCCCGCCCGCTTCGTTGTCAATTACGCAGACAAAAACCTTTGTTTCTTCGTACCTAGGTCATACCTGTATCGACGCAAAATAAATTGGCATTCACAAGATCACGTGATTGCCAAAATATTTACACGATAAACAAAAATTCAAGGGGTCTATTACGCATTCATTCTAAAACAGCCGTATTTATCTTTAAAGATATTTCTTTCACGAATTATTCACAAAATTATTTTTCTTTGTAAATATTACCCAAAAAGTATAAAAAATGTCTTTATTAACTTGTAATATATAAAAATGTAAACAAAGAGAAAAACCATGCCACTCGACAAAAATAGAAACGGACATAGATAAACCACATGATCGTTTGTTTTCGTTTTATAAACTCACCTTTTTACTCATTTTTCTAAATCCAAATGTGTCTTTCTCGAATAACTGACGATAACTAAAACACAAGTAATTCCGCTCTCAATCTGAATGTACTCTTCTCCCAATATCGCTAACGAGAATTGAACAATGTGTGAAAAACTGCTTATTACGTAGTTCTGTCGTGTACTCTATTCCGACCGTTGCCTGTTTTTGCGCCACGAAGTTGCTAGTTGTATTGACGCAGTACAAAATTGATGACTCAGCTAACAATAGATAACCAATATAAGTAGTTAATCAGCGGAAACCAGGCGATTTTTAGATCGATTCTTTGAAATCAGTGGTGAAGTAAGATTTAATTATACATTTTGGGATACTAAATTGTTTAAAAATTGCATTTTACGTGACTTAAATCGGGCTTAAATTTGGCCTATTAACCTCTGTCATTACAGTCGCGCGCAACAGTTGGACCAATCAGATTAGGTTTTACATCTGAAGGCCCGCCTAGCATTGCATCAACAAACAATGAAATTGCGTCGTAGTAAATTCTACTTTCCCACGTAGTATCCGAAAGAGGGCGTGAGATATCGACATTTCGCGCCATTTCTAAGCTGCGGCACCGTAAAACGGAGCACATTTATAAACCTTCTTGTCCTGCTCATGTTTAGGAAAAAAAATGGCGGATAGAATTAGATCTAGATTGCAGGAAAAATATAAATAATCAAACAAAATCGAATCGAAAGCTATTTGATTAATTTAATTTTTTGCCAATCCCTGACGTCGTTTATTCTGATGGTGGCTGAAATCCTTCTCAATCAACTCGTAATGTCTGTAGACTACCAAACGACAAAGTTTTAGACTTCATTTGCAGACTACAAAGTAAGACGTGGCTCCTCTGATGGGATTGTTGTTTCAAAGGACAGAAACCATTGGAAAGAAGAGGAGAGAAAATAGCTCTAGCCTGGCCCTATAGTAAAACCCGGGACATAGGCCACAGGTCTGAAAATGTGAGCTGTTGCCATGATACGACTGAACTATCTAAATTGCGTTAGCTCTTTACCAAACGACAAAATTTTAGACTGGTGCAAATTGAAAGCACATGCAGACGACAAAATACATGTAAACGTAACCAAAAAAAAAATGAAATTTTTTTTTCAGCAGGGTAGAAAACATTGTGGGAAAAAGGAGAAAATGCTGGTTACCAGCATTTTCTCCTTTTCCCACAATGTTTTCAAAAGTTTTCTCCTTCAGGGGAGTTTAAAGTCGATATTGTATGGTAAAGGCTTAAACTTCATTCGACTAATCTTTTATGAAACCAAGGTCCTGTGTAACGGTGCTATACACCGGACTTGTAAAAGAACTAGGCATTACTCAGGACGATGGGTTTCGACCTGCACTATCCCATCATTCCCAAACGACAAAAGTTTAGGGTTCGTTCAAATCGAAAGCATTTGCAGACGACAAAATAAAAGTGACTGAAATTTTGAAATTTGTTTTCTGAAGGGTAGAAAACATTGTGGGAAAAGGAGAAAATGCTGGTTACTAGCATTTTCTCCTTTTCCCACAATGTTTTCTGATGGCTCCTTTTCAGGGTCGTCAAAAGTAGGGATTGTATTGTAATCGGTTAAACAACCAGCAGACTTTTAAAAATATCCTTCTAGAGCTGGATTTCGCTAACATGGGCAACCGGCGGCGACGATATACTAGTATATAATGTAAAATCAATCAATCAATCACCAAGTTCTACAAACATAACTTTTCCAGACCGCTGCCTGCTTTTCTCAATTCATAACCTGTCACAGGAAGTGCTATGTTTAACTGGATTACCAAGGTAACCGTGACAATCCAGGTGACATATTGTACTGTCTGAATTGATGCATAATCACGGTAGTGTGAGTAGAAAAGCTGACTCAGAGCTTTGGATGTGGCAATACGTCGACCGATCGATAAACTCACCGATTAACAACCCTGAGGTAAAAGGCTTTTGAAAACATCGTGGGAAAAGGAGAAAATGTTGGTAACTAGCATTTTTTCTTTTTCCTACAATGTTTTCTACCTTTCCCAAAACTTTTTTTTTTTCTTATTTTGTCGTCTGCAAATGCTTTCAATTTGGACAAGTCTAAGATATTTCCGTTTGGTAAAGGGTAAGAAATGAGCTATGCTTTGTCAAAAGGGGGTCTAATGTATCTGCAAAAAAAGTATCGGTCAAGGTCAGCCTTGTTTGTCATTCTACTTAGCAAGCTCATAGTTTATAAGTCACCCATCTCCATTAGCCACACCCCCATCGCCCCCCACCCCCCCTCGAAAAAGCTTTCTAGTCCACTTAACCCATTACCACAAAATCCCTACTTTTGACGCCCTTGAGAAAGATGCCTTTAGAAAACATTGTGGAAAAAGGAGAAAATGCTGGTAACCAGCATTTTCTCCTTTTCCCACAATGTTTTCTACCCTTCACAAAACAAATTTCAAATTTTCAGTCACTTATATTTTGTCGTCTGCAAATGCTTTCGATTTGGGCAAACGTAAACTTTTGTAGTTTGGTAATGAGTTAAAATAGGAGCCAATCTCTATGAAAAGAGGATTCAAATGCATTATGCAAAAAGTATCGGCCATCAGCCATGGGGTGTCTGCACAAGCTGACCTGGCCAGAAACCTTTTGCTTTCGGTCAATTTTATGCGTGTAAAAAGTCCAAATCTACCTACAGGTTCACTTAGTTGTTTGACGAAATGGATTCTGTCGATGTAAAATTACAGGTAATACCACGTCTTGCTTCGTTAGAAGCATCACAAAGAGGGCATTAAACGCCCTTCATGCCAAAACATGGCGCATTAATACATTATGTATTGCGCGCTATAACTGCAGTTCCTTATCACAAGCAAATTGCTTTCTTTTCCTCAACGTTTTCAACAGCTGCACTCTTTGAAGTGGCAGATTTTTACGGCATTCCGTAAATCGATTAAAAAATAAGAGAAAAAAACAAAAGTCAGTGTGACAGATGTTTTCAAGGATTGATCAGCTTTGAGTGACTGTCCAAAATCGATCTTGTTGATTCATGAGAAAAAAAACATGAGCCAAGGCTCTCTGAAAAAGGGGCTTAATTAATGCATCTGCGAAAAGTATCGGCTCAGATCAGCCTGCGCAGTCCGCGCAGGCTGACCTGGGCCGAATCTTTTCGTTATCTTTTGATTTTCCCCATGTCCAAGGACCAGTCTATCTCAGGATTAAACTGGTTGTTAAAAAAAGTGAATAAGATGGATCCAATTGTATGTCATGGGTTGCTTGGTACCGTGGATCACGGAGATGTGTTAACTCTTTACCACACAATCCCAACTTTTAACGCCGGACCCTGAAAGAAAAGCCTTTTGAAAACATTGAGGGAAAAGGAGAAAATGCTGGTAGCATTTTCTCCTTTTCCCACAATGTTTTCTACCCTGCTGTAAACAAATTTTAATTTTTGAGCCACCTTTATTTTGTCGCCTGCAAGTGCTTTCAATTTGGGCCGGTCTAAAATTTTGTCATTTGGTGGAGGGTTAAGCCCCCTTTTGTCAGAGCATGGCGCATGTTTATACATAATCCATGCTCTGGGAAAACGGGGCTTAATGCGTGTCCGATATGCATAGTGCCAATCAAGTCATCACATAATGATGAATCTATAATAATCACTTTTTATTAAAAAAAACAACCAACTGAATCATGGGGTAGACACACCCTTGGACATACAGAAAATTGATCAATAACGAAAAGTATCGGCCCAGCCATCTATCAGCCTGCGCGGAGTGCGCATGAAAGTAAGATTTGATAAACGCATATACGAGATATCTGTGTGAAAGGTGAAAAAAAAAACTTACGTTTGGTTTGGAATTGGACTACACTTCCGGCACGATGTTTTTGTCTTCTAGCACCATTTAGAGTTGTTCATTTTTTGATTCCTTAAGCTATAGGCAAATGATAACCAGGATCTGTATTTCACAAGCCATTCTTAAGAATATTCTTTTGTCAGATTCTTAAACCATTTTCTAGTTTTGAAAGAAACACAACTTCTGATTGGCTTAACCAAATGGTTTAGCCAATCAGAAGTTTTTTTACTTTCAAATTTAGAAATTTCTGCAGCATAATACTAAGAGCATTGTTAAGAATGGTTGGTGAATAAGGACAAAGCACAAGTAATACTATAGGAAGGAAAGCTCAAATGCCAAACCTGGAATAACCGCCATTCCTTAGTCTTCTCGGGAAGGGCTGAGAGGTTATCTCCCTTGGATATAAAATGAGAAAGCCGACCGTGAGGAGACTTATACTGGAGCTTTATGCCTCTACCACACAATCCCTATTTTTGATGCCCCTGAGAGAGAAGCCTTTTGAAAACACTGTAGAAAAAGGAGAAAATGCTGGTAACCAGCATTTTCTCCTTTTCCCACAGTGTTTTCTACCCTTCCCAGAACAAATTTCAATTTTTCAGTCACCTTTATTTTGTCGTCTGCAAATTAATGCTTTCAATTTGAATCAGTCTAAAATTTTGTCGTGTGGTAAAAAGTTAAACAACGGTGAAGACAGGCTTGGTAAGCATAGTCTCCATTTTCCACAATGTTTTCTTCTCTTCAAGAGAAAATCCTGCCGTTTGATTGATTGATTCTTCGGTGTTTAACGCCATTTTCAACAACCTAAGGAAGAAGCATTTAAATTGATCGATTTATTGTTTTGTTTCAGCCATTTTCAACATTATTTCAGTTATACATGTGCCTGCTTTCGAGCAGAAAATTGTGCGAAGGTACTGGTAAAAGAAACTTCAGGAAAGCATGGATAGGTGCATTGGCTGCTGCAATTTACCTGAAATAATGAAAACGACGTTAAACACCATACAATACTTTGTTTTTCTAAAAAACGTTCCTCTCTCAATCTCTCTCCCTGTCTCTCTCTGTCTGTCTCTCTCTCTCTGTCTGTCTTTCTGCCCCACCCCGTTTTCTCTCTCTCAGGCCCTTTGGAGAAGTTCTGGACTCAATGTACTGGGTTATAATAATATTCCTATTTATTTCATGCTTTCCGGTAGGATATCGAGAAATAGCAGTGAAAATATTGTTCGATCTTACCACCAATGAAAATACCGATTTTTCATGTTCTTGTTGCATTGCGCCTACCTAAAAACGAGATGGAAATATGACGTCATTTACCTAACATTTCTCGCGCTTGACGTAATATTGTACAACATAATGCGTTGCTACGGGGAATAACGGAAAAGAACTGTACTGGATTTTGATAAAGCTCCTCCCATAATGGGCTAAAAGCATGAAATAAATAAAATGTTTGTTTTTTTGGGGGAAAATTGAAAAGGAGAAAATGCTGGTTTGGTTTAGAAGTTTAACTTTTTTTTTTTCCCCTCTTTACCAAATTTGCATTTGCAGAAGACAAAAGAAATGTGAAAAACGCTCTTTTTTTTCAAGATGTAGAAAATTTAACAAGTCCAACTCATATCAGTGCGCAATATACCCCATGCATAAGTCGCAAGAGCACACGCACTCCTGTCCTTGCCTGCATTCTTTCCTTTCCATCCCCTTTCCTGGCATTGTCTGGCTTTTGTCTGTTACCTCTGTTCAGTCTGTGGGGGGGGGGGGGGGGTTCTTTCCTTCACTCTTCCCATGTCTTTCTTTCGTACACATAATCCTACTTTCCATCTTATTCACTAACTATACACCCATGTTTTCCTTTCTTTCATTCACTGATAGCGTCTTTCTCTTTCGTTTGCTCATTCACTCCGTCTACCGTCGTATTTTTCTCTCACTCAAACATTCTGTCGTTTACTTTCATCTCTCTTTTGCTTTAATTCACTTATCTCTTTCTATCTCTCCCTTTCTTTCTATCTCTCCCTTTCATTCACCCACACTTTCTTTCCATCACTCTTTTTCATTCACTTTCATTCTTTCTATCTCACCCTTTCATTCACTCACACATTCTTTCCACCTCTCTTTTTCATTCACTCACACATTCTTCCCATCTCTTTTTTGCATTCACTCACTCTAACCAACTTTTTTTTGTTAGTCCACTCATCCATTCTCAGTATCTCTCTCTTCTTTCACTTACCCATATCCATCTGTCTCACACACACATTTCTTTTTTACTTTGGACAATCCCGGAATCGAAACCAGGAATCCCAGGCACAAGGCCGTAATCATAACCATTTGACCACTGTGGTCGTTGAGAGAGCCTATTTAATCCATTAATTTAAAGTTAATATTCGCACCTTTTTCAGCCCCGAGGGCCATTACCCACAATGCAAAGCGGTGTGTTTGTTTAATATTGTCCAATACGTATTTATACGGTTAAAAAATATTATTCTGCATTATCATGCGAACACGATCATGCACAGACAGACAAAATTTGCATTCTCACAAATAGTTTAAAACGAAAACCAAGATAAACAAGGACAGACAGACAGAGAGGAAGTCAGCGATACTCAAGCAGAAAAATAGAGCCAAGGACAGACAGACAGACTCAAAATATTATCAAGCAGTTGCCATCGACAACGTTTATAGACAGGGGGAGGGCACGTGTCAGTTACTGATGATTATGAAATGGTTTCGTACCTTAGCTTTTGGCCACTGCATGAAAAGATAAATGTCATCCACAAATGAATTCTGTAGGCCAAGTTTTGGGCTTATCATTGTTTTCACTTTAGTTATGCGGGAAAGCAGCCAGTGGCTTGCAAAGAATGTCGTGTCCAGTACTGGTAATAGAAGCCAAGTGAATACATGGGTAGGTGCACTGGCCACAACGATATATGACTGAAATAATGTTAAAAACGGTGTTTACTTGTTTTCTTCTCGTTACAAACCCATCAGGGAAAAAATGAACTGTGTTCACATTCTAATTTCTGTAGGACAGATGGTGATACTTGGGATTGGAGGGGGTAATTTAAGGGATGGATAGCTCTGTGCACTAAGTGACGTGATGTGGCTGAAATAATGTTGAAAACAGCTTTAACGATAAACCATAAGTTTTATTTTCAGACCTACCCAGTCTGATCTCGATCAACTTATTGTAGAACCGGTATTATGTTTACCAAACTCTACGTGTCAAACTCTTTATCAATCGACAAAATTTTAAACCGGTCAAAATTAAATACATTTGCAGACAACAAAATAAAAGCGACTGAAAATTTGAAATTTGTCACAGAACGGGAAGAAAACATTGCAGGAAAAAGAGAAAATGCTGGTTACCAACTTACCAGCATTTTCTCCTTTTCCCACAATGTTTTCAGAAGGCTTCTTTCTAAGGGTCGTTAAAACTTCAGATTGTTCTTTAAATGGTTGAACGATCCCGAAGAATATAGCTTTTGAAAACGTTGACATTTGCGAAAGGAGTAAATTCTGGAAATCAGCTTTTTGTACCAGCATTTTCTCCTTTTCCCACAACGTTTCAATAACCCGTTTAAAGAAAGATACCGTCACTTGATATTATCCCGTTTGTCGTCTGCAAATCCATCGAGTTTTGACATGTGGAGAAAGTATGTCTTCTAGTAAAGATCAGTTAATTTTCAGCATGTCTGTCCTGACCTTAAAGGCAGGTAAAGTTACGGAAAACGGATTTAAACGCTGGTACAAGGGAGACAACTCGTATACTGGTCTGAAATTTCTATTACACCAGTTATTGTTCTTATATTACCTTCAAATCCTCTTGGTGCCATGCGCTGGACAAAGACCTTCCACTGACAGCGTCGATTAGGTATAGATTCAATAGAACATGCAGTCTGGTCTTAGATCTACACTGTCTATTAACGGGATATTTTTTCCCCTAAACGTATATTTTTAGAAATAGCAAAGTTTGGTTTCTTAATTAAACCTTTCCCAAACAATCCCTGGTTTTTACGATCCCAAGATAGATGCCTTTTGAAAACATGCTGGTAACCAGCATTTTCTCCTTTTCCCACAATATTTTCTACCCCACTGGAAATAAATTTCGATTTTTGAGTTATGTAATGTTTATTTTGTCGTCTGCAATTGCGTTCAATTTGGACCAGTCTAAAATTTTGTGGTTTGGTAAAGAGTTAATAATTATCCTCTTGAAAGTTTTATTTACTGTTTTAGCAGGGTAAATGTTAAAATCCTGTTTTGATTTTTAATGTTTTATTCTAATATTTAGGTTTATTAACCCATTACCACACAATGCCTACCTTTGACGACCCTGATAAAGGAGCCTTTAGAAAACATTGTGGGAAAAGGAGAAAATGCTGGTAATCAGCATTTTCTCCTTTTCCCACAATATCTTCTAACCTTCACAAAACGAATTTGAAAAAATCAGTATCTTTTATTCTGTCGTCTGCTAATGCTTACGATTTGGAAAAGCCTAAAATATTGTCGTTTGATAGTGAGTTAAAGTGATTTTGTGGCAGTCGGTACAGCTATCCATATAGTCTCCTGACTGTTTCACCAGCACCTTGCACATTACTCTTCCGAAGCCACGGACTGCTTTCCTACACAACCATTCTCGATGCAATGATCAGTGTTGAGAGATAAATTAATCTTGTCGCAATTTTTATAACCATTACTTGAGAAAAAATCAGCCGAGTAGGAAGAATAGAACCAGTGGCCTTTGCACTGGCCGATCCAGGTGGGGGAGGGAGGGGGGGGGGCGCGCGGACGAACCCCCCCCCCTTAATTTCCAGATTTTTTTTATGGACTTCCAACTCATTGGCGACTGATTTGTACTTTGGGTCCGTGTCTGCATATCTGAGATTGACCGAGTTGAAACCCCCCCCCCCTCGAAGAAATCCTGGATCCGCCCCTGCTTTCTTGACTGAGCTGCCAGGCCGACCAACAGCTAGTCAGACTTCTGCCGTTTATCTCGTTACCAAACGACAAAATTTTAGGTTTGTCCAAAGCGAAAGTATTTGCAGACGACAAAATAGGAGTGACTGAAAATTTGAAATTTGTTTTGTGAAGGTTAGAAAACATTGTGGGAAAAGGAGAAAATGCTGGTTACCAGCATTTTCTCCTTTTCCCACAATGCTTTCAAAAGGCTTCTTAATTGACCGATCTTTACCAGAAGACAAACTTTTACACCCGTCAAAAATGAAAGGATTTGCAGGCGACGAATTGGATTGGATCAAGTGATGGTAACTTTCTTCAAACGTGTTTTGGAACATTGTGGGAAAAGGAGAAAATGCTCATGGTAGCTGATTTCCATCATTTACTCCTTTCGCGACCATGTTTTCAAAAGATTTATTCTTCGGGATCGTTTAATTGTTTACTAAACAATCACTTGCTTCTACGACTTTCGTGCGAAAGGTTTTTGAAAACAATGTGGAAAAAGGAGAAATTGCTCGTAACGAGCAATTTCTCCTTTTCCCACAATGTTTTCTAGCCTATCAGACAACTGCATCTCAAAAGAATAAGTTATTGAATTGTCGTCTGCAGTTGCTTTCAATTTGGAAGGGTCGAAAATATGTCGTTTGGTAAAGGGTTAATCACGGAATTAATTGTTTGGTAAATGGTAAACAGTATATTGGTCGTAAAATAAGTTGATCAAGATCAGACTGGGAAGAAGGGGACTGAGTAGGTCTGAAAATAACACTTATGGCTATAAGGTTAAGGCCGTTTTCAACATTATTTGAGTCACATATCGGCAGTTAGTGCACCGAGCTGTCCGTTCCTCAGATTTCCTTTTTTCTTTTTAACCCATTACCACACAATCCCTACTTTTGACACCTCTGAGAAAGAAACCTTTAGAAAACAATGTGGGAAAAGGAGAAAATGCTGGTTACCAACATTTTCTCCTTTTCCCACAATGTTTTCTATCCTTCCCGTTACAAATTTAAATTTTCAAATCATATTTATTTTGTTTGCAAATACTTCCAATTTGAACCAGTCTATAATTTTGTCGTTTGGTAAAGAGTTAACCAAGTAGATCCTATAAGCGTCAAACTTATGCAGATCTATTGGAATATGAAAACAGTTCATATTCTAATGCACTGTATTAAAAAAAAAAAGAACTGGGAGCGTTTTGCAACAATATTGTAGTAACTATCATGGTGGCTAGTGCACCTATCCATGTTTTCACGAGGGTTCTGCTCATGATATTCTCCCCAATCCACAGGCTGCTCTCCCACATAGATCCAATAAACGGGAAAATAATGATCAACCCAAAAAGCCAAAGTACTGAACCATTTCAAAATGAAGAGAAACCGTCGTGCCTGCTCTCCGTCTATAAACGTTGTCGATGGATATTGCTGGTTAATATTTTGAGTCTTCCTGTCTGTCTGTCTGCAAATGCTTTGAATTTGGACCAGTTTGAAATTTTTGACGAGGGTAAAATATGGGAAAGCCACCAATGGTTTTTAACAGAATATTGTGCAAGAGCTGTTTATAAGTCCTTGCAAAAATTGATGGGATGCAGGGGACTATCTCTTCCTCGGTCTGCATTTGTGTGAGTGTATATTTCTGTCTCTGTCTTTTTCTCTGTTTATCTCTCTTTCTCTCTCCTTCTTTGTCTTGTTCTTCTTCTTACACGATTTGTAATGATATTTGTTTTGTCTGTCGGTCTGTCCGTCTGTCTATCTGTCTGTCTGTGTATGTTCGTATTACATTCAGAATAACATTTTTTAACCGTATAATACGTACTGAACAATACTAAACAAATAAACACATCCGCTTTGCATTATGGGTAATAGCCCTCAGGCGCTGAAAAAAGGTGCGAATATTAAGTTTATATTAATGGATTAAATACGCTTTCTCAACGACCACAGTGGTCAAATGGTTATGATTACGGCCTTGTGCCTGGGATTCCCGGTTTCGATTCCGGGATGATCCAAAGTGAAAAAGAATTGTGTGTGTCTGATAGAAATAGAAGGATATAAGTATAAAGTGAAAGAACAGAGATATACCAAGAATAAGTAAGATGACGACAAAAAAAATGAGTGATTGAACGAAAGAGAGACAGAAAGTGAATGAATGAACGAAAATGATAGAAGGAAAGGAAATTAAAATGAATGACGTATAGATAAGAGGAGTAAGTGAACGAAAAAGGCAGATGGAAAGAAATAGAAAAAATGAGAGAAAAAGACAGATGGAATTAAAATAAGGGCGAAGGATAGAGTGATTGAAAGAAAGAGAGACAAAATGTGACTGAATCTAACAAAATGATAGAGTGAATGAAAAAAGAAAGATGGAATGAAAATAAGGGCGAAGGAAAGAGTAATTGAACGAAACAGATGAATGAAAATGATAGACGGAAAGAAAATTCAAATGAATGATAGAGAAGTGAGTGAATGAAAAAGACATAAGAGTAGTGAGTAAATGAAAAAGGGAGATGGAACCGAATAAAATGAAAAATGAAGGATGCAATGAAAATAAGGGCAGTCGAACGAGTGAATAAGAGGTGGAAATAGGAAAAGTAAATGGGGGAAAAAAAGGCGATATAGAATGAACTAAAGGACAAAATAAGTGGATAGAATGAACGAAAAAGATAGATAAAATGAGTATAATGTTGGTCACAGAAAGAATGATTCATGGGAGATGGGATAAAGCAGATGGAAAGCAGAAGGAGTGATAGTAACAGGTGAATAAAGTGAACAGAAAAAAGTGAGAGGAAAAAGGAGAGAATATTATAACATATATATGACTCCCTCACATGTACTTGGAATTATTCAAATGCAACATGTTGAATCCCAGAATCTGCAAAAGAGGGGAGAGAGATGCAAGTACAGTTAACATCTTCCAAACTGTTCCTTGTTTCAGATTGTTCGAAATTGACAAAATGCTGTTAATCAGTATTTTTCCCCCTTTTTCACACAATGCTTTATATATTTATCTGCAACTGTAATTTTTTGTTGAACGGTAAATGGTACCACACATTCTCAAGTTTCAAAGACTTCAAAGACAGTGAAAATTTTAAACAGATTCAAATTGAAAGCATTTGCAAATGATAAAATAAACATAATTAAAATATTGATGATATTGAGGATGAAAACATTGTGGGAAAAGGAGATGTTTTTAACCAGGCTTCTTTCTCAGGGTTGTATAAACCAGGGATTGTTTGGTAAAGGGTTAAAAAAAAGAAAGGTATTAGAAATATTGTGTGAAAAAAAAATTCTCCATTTCCCACCATCCTTTCAAAGACAAATCCCGTTATTTCAACATTATTTCATTTTATTTTTTGTCTGCAAATGTTTTGAATTTGGACCAGTTTGAAATTTTTGACCAGTAAAATATGGGAAAGCCACCAATGGTTTGGACAGAATATTGTGCAAGAGCTGTTTATAAGACCTTTAGAGAATGGATGGGATGCAAACTGCAGCGATATAACTAAAATTAGAGCTGACACTGAATGTGACTTAATACCCTTGTCAGCGCTTTGAGAGAAACAGGCATTTAACAAAAAAATTTCAAAGTTCAAGGGGAGATTACCCTTGAATCATAGGGAGCAGATGATTGAAAACTGCGTCTTGCACAACTTCAGTATACTGTATCAACAAACTTTCAATACAATAGCAGCAAAACTGTTGGAGTAGTTTGCGACACAAAATTACTAGTATTTTGTACACAGACAGACAGGCTAATTCCACTATACCCCCGAAAACATTTGTGTTGTGGGGGTATGAAAAAGTGTCAGTTCAAGGGGTGATAAATCCTCAACCAGAAAGAGTTGACAGTTGAAAATTGTGTCTTGCAAGCCTTAAATATATGATCAATATTATCTGCAAAATTTCAATACAATTATTGAAGGAAAACTGTAGGAGGAGTTTGTGACACAAAATTACTAGTATTTTGTACACAGATGGACACATGTACGGACAGACAGGCTGATCCCAGTATACTCCGAAAAACATTTGTTTTACGGGGGTATAATTAAGTTGAAAACGACGTTGAATATCATACAAACCATGGGGACAGAAACCTCTATGGAAGCGTGGACTGGTGTATTTCTAGAGTAGATTGCAGATATCCCTTATCATTCTTCCTGACAAAGTGAATTCTGTTGTTCAACTTCAAACTACAAGATTAAAGTAGATATAATTAGTTTAACTCTTTACCACGCAATGTCGACTTTTAACAGTCCTTTGAAAGAAGCCTTTTAAAAATATTTGAGGAAAAAGAAGAAAATGCTGGAAACCAGCATTTTCTCCTTTCCCCTAATATCTTCTTCTCAGTCAAAGGAAAGTTTCATCACATGGGTCACATTGAAATTGTCGTCTACAAAATGCTTTGAATTTGGAATGGTCTAACATTATGTTGTGTGGTAAAGAGTTAGAGAGACAGAGAGAGGGAGAGAAAGAGGTATAGATAGAGAGAGATATAGACAGAGAGGGACAGATAGAGAGATAGAGACACCGACAGAGAGATAGAGACAGATAGGGACAGAGGCAGAGACAGAGAAAGAGAGAGATGGAGACACACAGAGATGGACAAGTAGACAGAGACATACAGTACTTTGCTCAACATTATTTCCAAACCATTGGCTGCATTCCCAAATTGAAAACATCATAACATAGACAAGCTGTGAGAGAGAGGGATGGGTGCTGTGGCAGGGCCTATGATCAATCCTTGGAAAAAATTTGGTTAAATTTGTAGATCAAATCTCTGGGTTTCTTTCAAGCCCTATACAATATCCACAAAGCCATCAGGCTCGTGAGAAGACCCCTTTATCGATGACGAAATAAAATGGAAATAGAATGAGCCATGCTCTGGCAAAAGGGGACATAATGCATCTCTGCGATGCATTAACCCATTGCCACATAATCCCTACTTCTGACGACCCTGAGAAAGATGCCTTTAGAAAACATTGGGGGAAAAGGAGAAAATGCTGGTAACCAACATTTTCTCCTTTTCCCACAATGTTTTCTACTCTTCACAAAACAAATTTCAAATTTTCTGTCGCTTTTGTTTTTTTGTCTGCAAATGCTTTGGATTTGGACAAGCCTAAAATATTGTCGTTTGGTAATGAGTTATACAGAGCAGGTCATCTCATGACTATAGGTCCATTAGATTCATAAAATTAATTAAATTAATAAAATTCATTAAACTCATGAGACTAATTTTGTGGAATGATTTTTTGAATCATGGGGTAGAATGTGTTTTTTTTTTACATACAGAAAATTGACTACAGAGCCCCAGTAGCTCAGTCAGTAGCGTGCTGGACTTAAGAACACTGGGTCCAGGGTTCGATCCCTAGCTACGACCCTAGGCTCAGCCAATTTCTCTCCGAGGATTGATGATAGTCACAGGGACAGGATTCATTCCTCTCCCACTGCTAACCATTGTTTTGAAGAAGATCATGTTGGAAAGCAGCCAGTAGCTTGGAAAGAAAATTGTGCTAAGTACTGGTAAAAGAAACTCCAGGAACACATGGATAGCTGCACTGGCCACCGGGATATAACTGAATTAATGTTGAAAATGGCATTAAACACCATACAATCAATCAATCAACAGAAAATTGACAAATACAAAAAAGTTTCAGCCCAGGGCAGACTGCACAGGCTGAGCTACTCTGATACTTTTTGCAGATGCATTAACCCTTTCCCAAACAAAAAAATGAACAGAAATCAAATGTACCACTCATGATGATTTTTGTTTTGGATATGGTAGAAAACATGGTGGGAAAAGGAGAAAATGCTGGTTACCAGCATTTTCTCCTTTTCCCACCATGTTTTCAAAAAAGACTCTTCTTCTGGGTCATAAAAATCAGGATTTGTTTGGGAAAGGGTTAAGCCCCATTTTCATAGAGCATGGCTCAGATACATGAACTCTATACCACAAAATTTTTTTACCTGGTCGGTAAGCTATAGACTGCTATCTGGGCTCTGTAACAAATCTTACATCAAGAAATAAAAGCTCCCATAATATTCAAATTTTATTACCACTTGAGCAAAACAATGTCACAAATCACCAGAATGTACAACAAAAATGTGGTGCTCACTGGCAGAAAGGGGTTCAACTCATTACCAAATGACAAAATTTTAGGTTCCTCCAAATTGAAAGCATTTGCAGACCACAAAGTAAAAGTGACTCAAAATTTGAAATGTGTTTTGTGAAGGGTAGAAAACAATGGGGGAAAAGAAGAAAATGCTGATTACCAGCATTTTCTCCTCTTCCCACATTGTTTTCTAAAGGCTTCTTTCTCAGGGTCGTCAAAAGTAGGGATTGTGTGGTAATGGGTTAAATAGAATGCTTTTGAAATCATTATGGGAAAAAGAGAAAATGCTGATAACCAGCTGATAACCAGCATTTTCTCCTTTTCCCACAATGTTTTCTACACTGCTGTATTATACCAAGCAAGTCATTACATAATAACCTGAATTCATCCATGTTGTCTAATAACTGTCCAAAATTCTCAGGTAGAATGGAGCTTTGATATGCAAAAAAAATGTCTAATAGTAAAAAGTATCAACTAAGGTCAGCCTGCACATTCCACGCAGGATGGCCTTGGTTGATACTTTTTTCTTTGCTGATGCATTTACTTTTCACCACACAATCCTGACTTTTAATGACCCTGAAAAAGAAGCCTTCTGAAAACATTGAGGGAAAAGGAGAAAATGCTGGTAACCAGCATTTTCTCCTTTTCCCACAATGTTTTCTTTCCTTCCCAAAACAAAATTCAAATTTTCAGTCACTTTCATTTTGTCATCTGCACATGCTTTGAATTTGGACCAGTCTGAAATTTTGTCATTTGGCAAAGAGCATACTGTATATGCGTATAAATATATATATACATGTCCAAAAATCTTGCAAATTATTGGTTAAAGGCATTTGGCGTACAAAAATGTTTGTAAATTCAAGACACTCATTGATTGTTGGAATACATGTGTTAAATTATGAAAACAGAAAAGTTTGCCAAGTTTTCAAATTCACGATTGCCAAAAATTTTCCACGTCATAAAAATTTCCAATTATACAATAGCTCAATTATACATCCATCCCTCTCTGTATTACTATTGTTGACCCTGAAAGCTAGGGAAAGAACCCAAAATAATTTCAGTCTTGAAGGAGGAACCCAAATAATTGCAATTTGAAGGCTGTTTTTGTAAAGATTGACTAGTTAAGTGGGCAATGTGAATCAAAGATCAAACTACATTTTGTGCCATCTGATTTTGATCTACACTATTTAAAAAATAATCTTTAGTTGTAAAAACAACTTTAACCCATTACCAAACGACACTCACGGACAGTATCTTAGGCTTGTCCAAATTGAAAGCATTTGCAGACGACAAAATAAAAGTGACTGAAAATTTGAAATTAGTTTTGTGAAGGGTAGAAAAGATTGTTGGAAAAGGAGAAAATGCTGGTAACCAGCATTTTCTCCTTTTCCCACAATCTTTTCTAAAGGCTTCTTTCTCAGGCGCGTCAAAAGTAGGGATTGTGTGGTAATGGGTTAAGGGTTGAGACAGATTCTGCCAATTAGGCTATCACATGCAACAAAAATTATACTGGGAAAAATTCAGTGTCATGACAACATTGCGAAAAAAGGGCAAATACTCATGGAAAAAGACTGTAAGAAAATAGTAATTCTTTCTGACAAGCAAGCACTGCTTTTCTCACAATGATTTTAACTCTACACCACACTGTACCAAATTTTAACAACCTTGACAAAGAAGACTTTTGAAAACAGTGTGGGAAAAGGAGATAATGCTGGTAACCAGCATTTCTCCTTTTCCCACAATGTTTTCTACCCTATCAAAAACAACTTTTACAATTTCAGCAACATTTTATTCCCGGTTTGCTTATGCTTTGGGCTTGGGCAGGTCCAAAATTTTGTCTTGTGGGAAAAAGTTGATAGCTATTTCTGTACAAATGCCATAAAGTGACATTTCAACAGTTATAATTAAAAATCTAAATTTAAAATAATGAATACTGATACATTAAATTTGATTAATTGAAGGCTTTCTGAGTAAAAAAAATAATCAAAGCTATAGAAAAAACTAGAGCTGTCACTGAATGAGACTTAATACCCCCACCAGTGCTTTGACAAAAAAAAAAAAGAGTCAAGTTCAATGGGAGATAATTCCTCAACCAGGAAGAGCTGACGCTTGAAAATTGCGTCTTCAAAATCTTCGATATATGATCAGTATATGTGCAAAGTTTCAATACAATTGAAGGAAAACTGTAGGAGGAGTTCACGACACAAAATTACTAGTATTTTGTACACAGACAGACACTCGGACAGACACAAAGACGGACACACGGACAGACAGGCTGATTCCAGAATACCCATTCCTTTTTGCGGGGGTATAAAAAATGAAAAAGCTAGATACGATTGCTTTGTGAAAAAATCCTACCTTCAACAGTAGCCAAAACTATGAATGGATTTAAGTGTAGAACAAAATATACATGTAGTTATAGCAAAAAATCCTGTGTATAAAAAAGTAAAGGTTTGGTAAATATTTCTGTATCAAAAAATACTGTTAAACATGATTATGAATCCTTCACTAAATAATGGTGTATTTTCACAACCTTAAGAAGAGGCATTTAAATTGACTAATTGATTGATTGTATGGTGTTCTAGCTGTTTTCAACATTATTTCCATTATATTCCAGTGGCCAGTGCGCCTATTTATACTTTCTTGTGGTTTCAATTAAATCTATACCACATAAGAAAATTTTAGACATGTCCAAATTGAAAGCACTTGCAGACAACAAAATACAGGTAAGTGTATGAAAAACTGAGATCAAAATAAATGATGAATTCTGAAATAAGGAAGAAATAGCAAATAACCAAAATACAATTGAAAAACAAAACAATTAACCCTTTACCCCATAAGGCATTTCTATGGTATGTCTTATTGACCCCAAGAACAGCAAGGATGAAGCAGTTTCTTATGTGTATATGACACCTTTTGATAGCATAGAAAACATTGTGACAAAAGGTGAAATTGCTCGTCACGAGCAATTTCACCTTTTGCCACAATGTTTTCCAAAGGCTCCTACAAGCAATGCGTAGAAATGAGTATCTATGGAGTAAAGGGTTAATATAAATTCTGATAAACATAACTGAGCCCTTTACCAAACAATCCCATGATTCACTGACCCCTAGAAACAAGGGCTTTAAAAAAAAAATTATAGAAAAGGAAGAAATACTGGCAACCAGCCTACATTTCTTCTTTCTCTCAGTTTTTTTTTTTTCTTTTATTGTATCAAAGATAAATTACATTTGAGCCCCACTTAATCTCTTATATTCAAAATCGTTTCAATATGGATCTAGTCTATAGATTTGTTGTTTGATAAAGGGCAACATAAAAATTGAACAAAACTGGAAAAAAATTGTTTCCTAACTAAAAAGCTAAAATTTTACGGAAAAGCTTAACCCTTAGCCACACAATGCTGACTTTTAATGACCCTGGGAAAGAAGCCTTTTGAAAACCTTGTGGGAAAAGGAGAAAATGCTGGTAACCAGCATTTTCTCTTTTTCCAATAATGTTTTCTACCCTATCAAAGAAAAATTGCACCATTTCAGCCACACTGAAATTGTTGTCTGCAAATGCTCTCAATTTGGACAAGACTAAAATTTTGTCGTCTGGTAAAGGGTTAATGAGAATAAAATCAACCTGCTTTAACTTAACTTTTTCCATCAACTATCTAAACATTTTTTTTTTTCATTCTGAAAGCACCTAGCCCTCTACCACATGAATCCCAGTATTAACTAAGCTAAGATAAAAGCATTTGAAAACATCGTGGGAAAAGGAGAAAATGCTGGTTTCCAGCATTTTCTACTTTTCTTGCAATGTGTCCTGTACCATCAGAGAATGTCACTTTATTACTGCATTTTGAGGGGTTTTTTTTTATTCGGTTACTTTCATTTCAGAAAAGTCAACAGTCAATCAACTCAAATCAACTTGGAGTAGGAATAATACTGTATCTGTATTGCTATGGTTCGTAAAAGTATCCACCCCTTGTATGTGCTATGAGTTGCCCGCGTGGGGTAGATGGGCAGGGGCAGCCTCCTCAGACAAGGTTTTGTTGACGTATGCCTCGAAAGATGAGCCTGTGATGATGCTTTTTATTGCTGCAACTGTGAACTTTACACTGAAAGAAAAGAAAAAATGAACCAGAGCTGTCACTGAATGTGACTTAATATCCCCGCCAGTGCTTTGACAGAAAAAAAGTGTCAAATTCAAGGGCAGATAATTCCTCAACCAGGAAGAGATGACACTTGAAAATTTGTGTCTTGCAAATATTCAGTATATGATCAACATATGTCCAAAGTTTCAATAGAATTGAAGGAAAACTGTAGGAGGAGTTCGCGACACAAAATTACTAGTATTTTGTATACAGACCGACACAAGGACAGACACACAGACAGACAGGTTGATTCCAGTGTACTCCAGAAAACATTCGCTTTTCGGGGGTATAATGACAGGTTGTTTTTTGACTCTTTACCGAGCAAAAAAATGTTGGACATGTCCAAACTGAAAGTATTTCCAGATAACAAGTCAAATGTGGATCAAATGATGGAATGTGTCTTTGAAAGGAAAGAAAACAATGTGGGAGAAGGAGAACATACTGGTTACCAGCATTTCTTCTTTTTCCCACAATGTTTTCCAAAGCTTTTGTTCTTTAGATCATTAAAACTAGGGATTGTGTGATATAGAGTTACATTATGTTTAACTCTTTACCACACGAGAAAATTTTAGGCTGGTCCAAACTGAAAGCATTTGCAGACGATAAAATAAAGGTGACTGAACAATTAAAAATTTGTTCTGGGAAAGGTAGAAAACAGCGTGGGAAAAGGAGAAAATGCTGGTTACCAGCATTTTCTCCTTTTCCCATAGTGTTTTCAAAAGGTTTCTTTCTCAGGGGCATCAAAAGTAGGGATTGTGTGGTAATGGGTTAACCCTTTCCCGAACTTTTCCTGAAAGACAACTTTTAGACACTTCAGACATCAAAATATTTATAGATAAAAAAGTTGACAGTGGTACAAATTGACTTTATGGTCTTTGACACAGATCAAAATATAATGGGTAAAAAGGTAAAATGCAGCTTGCCAGCATTTTCTTCTGTTCCCTTGCGTGTTGAAGTCGCACTATCCAAGAAATCCAGAATTTCAAAAATTCATTGATAGTGCTGTATTTAAATTAAATCTCTGCACGAAAGGAAAAAGAATGTTTTGTATGACAAAATGTAGAAAAAGACCCAATGCACCTCTTCCAAAACCTCTTGACTTAACCCTATACCAAATAAACATAGCTTTTCATGACCCTGAGAAAGAAGCCTTCTGAAAACATAGTGGCAAAAGAACAAAATGCTGGTAACCAGCATTTTTTCCATTTCCACCAAGTTTTCTACCTTTTCCACAGCAAATTCTAATTTTTTTCAGCAGTCAGATTTAAATGTCGTCTGCAAATGCTTTGAATTTGGACAAGGCTAAAATTTTGTCGTCTCCTAAAGGGTTAAGGATAAATACCCATTATGAAATATCTCTTCACCAAAAGACAAGAGTTTGAACATGTCCAAATCCAAAGCATTTGCAGACCACAAATTTCATATGGTTCAAATTACAAATTTCTTTAACCCATTACCACACAATCCCTACTTTTGACGCCCCTGAGAAAGAAGCCTTTAGAAAACAACATTGTGGGAAAAGGAGAAAATGCTGGTAACCAGCATTTTCTCCTTTTCCTACAATGTTTTCTTCCCTTCACAAAACAAATTTCAAATTTTCAGTCACTTTTATTTTGTCGTCTGCAAATGCTTTCAATCTGGACAAGCCTAAAATATTGTCATTTGGTAATGAGTCAAATGGGTAGAAAACATTGTGGGAAAAGGAGAAAATGCTGGTAAGCAGCATTTTCTCCTTTTCCCATAATGTTTTCAAAAAACCTTTGACCTCAGTAATGTAAAAAATCCAGATTGTGTGGTAAAAGGTTAGAAGCTGTTGGGTTGAAGTTCACCAACCTTCTGTTCCACATGGAATATTTTCCTTTCAGAAAGCTGCTGAATTGATCAATAAGCCGCATGTTATTTTCCTCTTTCTTCTGGTCCCTTAACAAGAGGTGGTCCTTAAACTGGGAACGTTGAGGACCATTCTCTACTTCCTCTTTAACAGCAATAGCCTCTTTGTCTACAAAGAAAATGAGAGCTGTCACTGAATGTGGCCTAATACCCCTGCAGTGGCAGCGCTTTGAAAGAAAAAAAGTGTCAAGTTCAAGGGGAGTTAATTCCTCCACCAGGAAGAGTTAAGACTTGAAAATTGAGTCTCGCAAATATTCAATATATGATCAATATACGATCAATACATGTGCAAAGTTTCAATACAACTGAAGGAAAACTGTAGGAGGAGTTTGGGACACAAAATTACTAGTATTTTGTACACAGACACATGAAAGACACATCTGTGTATTTTAGACAGACACATGAAAGAGACACAGACAGACACACAGGCTGATTCCAGTATACCCCCGAAAACATTCGTTTTGCGGGGGTATAAATATTCATGACTGTGTTTGTTCTTCTGTATTGATCGTATTTTCCATGGGGAAAAAATAACATAAAAATCACAGACCTACATTTCATTGTAAGTATATGTGCAATATTTATGAACTGCAGATGAATATACATAGATAATGTTAAGTCCCCTTAGATCAATCTGCATTTAAAAATGGTGGTTGCTCTTCTCAAACCAGTACAAGAAAAAAAAAAACTGTGTCTTAAAAATTATTTCTTAACCCTTTACCACACAATCCCTACTTTTAACGACCCTGAGAAAGAAAGCTTTTGAAAACATTGTAGGAAAAGGAGAAAATGCTGTAACCAGCATTTTCTCCTTTTCCTACAATGTTTTCTGTCCTTCCTCAATCAAATTTCAATTTTTGAGTCACATTTATTTTGTTTTGTTTATCCTTCCAATTTGGACTAGGCCAAAATCATGTCGTTTGGTAAAGAATTAAACACTCAAAAGGTAGTCAGTAGTTATATTTACTGTCACTGCTAAGAACAGTGCATTTCTTGTCATTTGAATGCAGAAGGCAAATCAAGCTTGTGATTACCAATTGATGTATCATTTAGTAGGGTTTGGAAATGATCTTTCAAAAGAACACGTCATGTAATGGGCACCGGTATCAGACAAAATCAAGTTCAGCATGAAAAAAAAAATTGAAAAAAGTTGATGAAAACTGAAATAACTATGAATGCACTAAAATGTGGTTTTCCTGCTGCGGAATGAGGGCAAAATGTGTTGAGAGTTTAGCCAAAAAAAACCCCCATGTTTATACACAAATGTAGTCCATAAGCACAATTATGCTCTACACATGGTACTTCACTGATATGGAAAAAATTTCTGTCAAGTTGTATTGGTCAGTTAGATAATGCCAATATATTTTAAGCAGATCATAGATAGGTATGTAACAAAATATTTCACAAGATGCAATTAAGAAAACACAGTTAATTAATTAATAATAATAACAATAATAATGATATACCTGAACCAGTGAATGTGCCATTTAAAATGGCATCATACTTTTTAATGGTCTCTTTAAAAGCTACCTCTGTTGTGTTAACAAAAATATACATGTAACAAGATGGAGTGTCAGATACTGTGTGAACATTGTGAAATTCCCCCACTGGAAGCTGCAATTAAGAGAGAACTACACATATATATGGCTATATAGCGTAAGTAAAATGGAGATATATATCTTTACAGTGGCGACGCGTTCAGCAGTGTACAGGACTTGAGAACAGGGATTCGCTTGTTTGAATTCCAATCTCAGCCAACTTCTTTTTCAGGGTTGATGATTACCATCGATAGACAAAATTAATCCTACCCTCATTGCTGATTATTGAAGATGATAGTGTGGGAAAAAAAGCCAGTAAGTTGGGAAGAGTATTGCGCGCACAACTGGTGCCGGCAAATTACCATCTTTTTCTCCTTTTCCGACAAATGTTTTCAGAAGACTAATTTCCCAGGCCGTTAAAACTCAGGATTGTGCAGTAATGTGCCAACCCTTTCCAAAGAACACAGTTTTGGACTATAAAATGATAAAAGCATTAAATATTAATTATTCTCCTCTAAACCCTATGTTGTGGGTACTCATTAGAATCGTCTCATTTACAGCATTTTGTCCTTTTCCCACAATGTTTTCAAAAGGCTTCTACCTCAGGGTCGTAAAAACCAGGGATTGTTTGGTAAAGCGATAAAAACAATACATTTAATCAATCCTTCAGACTACCAACATCACAGTTTTTTTTTACTGGTAGAAGATATAGTTACCTGTAGTCTATCACCAACTTTCAGGGTAAAATTTTTATATTTATCCACCAGTTCAACAATGACCTCTCCCTCTAGCACTGTTACACTAGTGTTCCCAAGGTCTTCTTGTACAAAGTTTTCTAGGTACAGACCTGCAGGTGGGAAACAGAATTATCAACATAAAGACGTTAAAGGTGGCCCTTCAGATTTTGGGACCAATTTTTTTCAAAAATACAAAAAAAAGATCATCCTTATTCTCCCAAAGCCTTGTAATTTTTATTCATAAAACCCCAGTAGTCGAAAACCATCCCACTACAAGAGAAATTATAGATTTACTACGGCCTAGGTTGACACTGACAGGAAACACGGTCTATTTTTACATGAGCAACTTGCTCATTCACATACAGGAAATTCACAGACGAAGCTCTAAACACAGCGTCCAAAGACATTATGAAAAATAATTACATGTTTATCATGTTATGTAAATTAAGCATCTATAGTCATGAGCCAGTCACTTGACATTCCCACAATGCTTTTTTGATTTTTGGAGCCAAATCTAAAAATACCTTAAGAAGCTACACAGTCTTTCAAGCGAACACCATCACAAATTTTTTTGTATTGTTTTTTCATATGAATTGTCGTCTGCATATGCTTTTGATTTTTATAAACTAACATTTAAGACAAAAAGGAAGGGACATAACTCTAAAACCTAAACTTACAATTTTGTAGTTTGGTACTGAATTAAAATGCAAGTATAGAGTTGTGTGGTAAACAATTACTAGAGGAAAATGAGTTTACAGCTACTGTTCTAGACATTCTATTCTATGGAGTAAAAGAAATAATCAATACCTGGAAAATCTGCTACAAATACCACATCAGTATAATGGTCTTCATCCAAAATGGACTTTTGCATCTCGGCAAGTTTTACCCTCCAGTCTGAGAGATCTACCAACAAGGGTAGCAACCATGGAGTCTGGGTGAATGGGCCCCAAGGGGCTTCTAGCATGTTTACTCTTGGGTCAAACGACCTAAAGAAGAGATGTTTGTAAGAGTACAAACAAGTTACACTTAACCCTTTCCCAAACAATCCCTGGTTTTTACGGGTCTGGAATAGTAGCCTTTAGAAAACATTGTGGGAAAAGGAGAAAATGCTGGAAACCAGCATTTTCTCCTTTTCCCACAATGTTTTCTACCCTATCATAGACAGAAATCATCTTTTCAGCAAGATTTGAATTCTTGTCTGCAAATGCTTTCAATTTGGTCTAGTCCAATAGTTTGTCATTTGGGAAAGGGTTAAGTAACAAACTCTAATTACTGTGTTTAATTTAGAGCCAGAGGCTGCATTCATACAGTATCCTGTCTTTTTTTTTTTAAATTCTAGATTTCAAGAAACATCCTGTACACTTTCAAACAGCCTGAACACTTTTATTCATGGTTCCAATGATTATTCTCAAGAAAATGGAATAAGACGTAAGAATGGCAAGAGAATAAACAGACCATGCACAATTATGTTAACTCTTTGCCACGCAAGCAAGTTTTAGACCAGTCCAAATTGAAAGCATTTGTAGGCAACAAAATAAATGCAACTGAAACTCTGAAATTCTGTTTAGGAAGGGTAGAAAACATTGTGAAAAAGGAGACGATGCTGGTTACCTGCATTTTCCCCTTTTCCACAATGTTATCGAAAGGCTTCTTTCTCAGGCTCTTTAAAAGTTGGAGTCATGTGGTAAAGAGTCAAGTGTAAAATACACAATGTATAATAAACTTTTACCTTTTATTTCTCTACCAATGAGACATTAAACTACCCACTAAATACTAGTACACTAGACAGAATTCATTTTTAAAGTTGTAAAGTTATAAAAGAAAATACAATATGGTTAGCACGTAGTAAACACCATGTTATCATCTTTTATTTACCATAAGTACATTAAACTAAATGGTATTTGATCACACAGTCACAGGAAATAAATTGGATTACATACAAAAATTAATGATAATGCACTGTAAAACTGTCAAAAAAACCATACTGTTTTTTCAAAGTAAAGAAAAACAGATTTACACAATACCTTTGCTGGAATCTGTCGTTTACGGATTTCCACACATCAATGTAGATTTCAATGTCTGTAATGTTATATGATGCCAGTCTCTCTCTCACACACTCAGCATACTGTTTGACCATATCTGGATGTGAGCTCCATCTAGAGGATTCTGACCAAGCCTGAGTATGTGCATTCAAGAATTAAGTCTGGATCATTTTAACTCATTACCACACAGTCCCGACTTTTAATGAACCTCGGAGAGAAGCCTATAGAAAACATTGTGAGAAAAGGAAAAAATGCTGGTACCAGCATTTTCTCCCTTTTCCACAATGTTTTCTACTTTTCTAAGGCAAAGTTTCAATTTTTGAGTCATGTTTGCTATGTCAGCTGCAAGTGCTTTCAATTTGATCCTGTCGGAAAATTTGTCGTTTAGTAAAGAGATGTCATTTGGTAAAGAGTTAACTCATCACAGTATAAATGTAACTATTCACATCTCTGCCATGCACTATTTTTTTTTTCTTTTTTTTTTCTAAAATATAATTGTTAAATGAATAATCTTTGTAACAGGCATATTTTTTACTACAATTTGTTCCTTATCACTTTAGCAGAATTAATTACCTTTATAGTAACTATTCTAAAACAAACTGTCCAAATATCTTTTAACAACAGCCAATTTACTGAAAAGCAGAAAAATGAAGTAGATGATTTCGACCTCAAGCTTATATAAGCAAAAGGAAGGGTAAAGAACCATTAGAAATTACACATGTTTATCAATGTTACTTTTGTGTTTGAAGGCATGGTTGCTGACAATAAAATGAGTAATAAACTGATTGTTGCAATGCTAGTATTTGCCTATTGAAGGATAAGAACATATTGTGGAAAAAGGAGAAAATGCTGGCTACCAGCATTCTCTTCTTTTTTCACATTGTTTTTTAAAGCCCTATTCCTCAGGGTTGCCAAAACATGAGATTGTTTGGAAAATATGTTACCCTTTAGGCTGCTAAATGTGACTCACTGACCTTTTGCAGACAGTGTAGATAAAGATCAGACTGCACAGAATGTGCAGTCTGATCTTGGATCTACACTGTCTAATATGGAAATATGACTCCCCAAAACACGACTTTGAACTAGCAATATTCAGGTTTTTACTATCGAATTGAAAATTTCATTTTAGTTATTCAGCAGGGTAAGGATTAAGTTACCCTCAACAACTCAAGCAATTGACAATTACCTTTGGATTAAGATAGCCTTCCTCTCCTGTGGTTTTATCTACATATGAGACCTTGATGTGCTGGAGGTTCCAAGTATGAACCATCATGTCCCAGGAATAACCATACAGGCCCTGTGTCCAGTGGTTGTAGCCCTGTTTGTATATATAATGCAAAGATATTTGGTAATTGCTGATAGCAATGACTCAGCAAAGTCAACTTGAACCATGGAACTTTTCTTAGCCTTCCACAAACTCACAGCTTCAGAAACTATCTTTTTAGGCCTATATAATATATAGCACTTGAAAGTATTCTGTTAACCTCTGGCAAACAAAGGCTTTTGACAATATTGTGAGCAAAGGAGAAAATGCTGGTAATAAGCATTTTCTCCTTTTCCCACAATATTTTCTACACTTTGAGAAACAGTTTTGCTTCAGAAACTTTTTAAGCCTATGTAATATATAGCACTTGAAAGTATTCTGTTAACCTCTGGCAAATGAAGGCTTTTGAAAATATTGAGCAACAATATTTCTACCCTTTGAGAAACAGATTTGATATTTTGAATAATATTTAATTTATTCTCTGCAAATGCTGTCAAATTGTTGGGTCTTAAACTTTGTTGTTTGGTCAAGATTTAAAGGGAGTAATTGCTAACAACAAAAAATGACTTCTACTCCATCAAGGTTCGCATATCACTCAAACTTACGAATAAATTTTCCTTTCCATCGATTGCAAAGGGATCGATTTCTGAAAGCACATTTTTTTGTCTTCAACTACGATGTTTTTCCATGCATTCATGCACTGATCTTCAATTTCAGGGCAATTACATATGGCTTGCAACATATGACATGGGGCATTTGGAAAATTGTGTAAAGTTTCGTCTCGGAACAGCCTGCGCAGTTTGCGCAGGCTAATCCGAGATGCTATTTTACGACTACATTAGATTTTGTGCAAAACAGAGAAAATACATAAAAATGGAAAGTGTCGTTTCGGATTAGCCTGTGAGGACCTTGCAAGCTGATCTGTGACGACGCGTTACGCCAATGTCCGATTGCTACTTTTCGTGTGCTGCAAGCCATATGATCCATAGTCTGGGAAAAGGTGGCTTAATGCATATTCATGATGCAATATACCAGGCAAGTCCTTACGGATCCATAAAATTGGTTTCGTTTAAGAAGTGATCGAATCATGAGCTAGACTGGTCCATGGACAAGTAGAAAATTTAACCTATTGCAAAAAGTATCAAACTATGTCAGCCTGTGCAGTCTGCACAGGCTGACATAGTTTGATACTTTTTCATATGTATCAAATCCCCTTTTCTCAGAGCATGGTTCAACTATTTTACACGAATATTTTCAAAGTTATTTTTTACAAGATCTCTGTTTCGGGAAGCATGACTAGAAGCAGAAAACAGTTTACACACCTTGGTAATCCCATGAGAATATGGCAGGAAACATTGGACAGATACATAACACAGCAATATACTGGTCATCACTTTATGGTATCTGTTTGGTTTAGTTGGTGGAGGTGATCTCCCTTGATCTGTTTCAACATTCTACAAAAAAGTATTTATACATTGGTGAATAAACGATATTAATCTGGAAGTACATGTATTTTTTACGACATCTTTTATTAAAAAAAAATCCTATAGCCCCTGTTTGCAGTAGCTTTTGGAAAGACTGGAAAAATGAGCACATTTTGCTTGTAACAAGAACTAATAGTTTTTCCCCCATAATATTTTCCTTAAAATCAAATGCCAATTTTATACAACCTTATAAATTTTTTGTTTTGTATATGATTTGCAATACCTTTTGGTTGTCCTGGAAACTGCCTATACAGTAATGTGATATTAAAGCAATACGTAAAAAAAAAATACATGCAAATATATTTACATATTGAGAAATTACTGTGGATGAAAAAGCTGTTATTTCTGAAGAGCAACGGCTCCTTCTCCCAAATTATTTTCTACAGAGCCCATATGGTTACTGTTACCTCATTGTGTCTTAGACACTTTGTACAATGTTTAAAAATAAATCAGTTTATAGATCCTCATCAAGTTGGGCAAAATTTCAATAAACTAATTCAAATCAAGTGAGAGTGCATGTGTAAACTTTGGTTTTATCATACCATTTGGTTTACCTCCCTTTATCTTTAACCCTTTCCCACACAAAAAAATCCTGGACCAAACCAAACTGAAAGCATTTGAAGTCAGCAAGTTCAATGTAGCAAATATGATGATTTGTATCTTTGATAGGGTACAAAACATTGTGGGAAAAGGAGAAAATGCTGGTTACCAGCATTTTCTTCTTTTTCCACAATGTTTCAAAAGTCTTCCTTTCCCGAGTCACGAAAACCAGGGATTGATTGGTAAAGGGTTACGTAAAACATCTAATAACTGACCTGTTTATTTTCTGGTTTGATGTCTTCCTTCTCGTACACACAGTGTTGATTGTATCTTAATGGCAAGTCTACTGGCAATATAAAACTGAGAAAGGATGGCACTCTCTTTATACAGAATCTTGGCCAGTCTGGAGAGCAAAATAACAACATTGTTGCCAGCATTGCCCATGGAAACATTCCTGAAAAAGTGAGAAAAAGTTAGATTTTCACTTACCGCCATTGGAAAAAATGTACACTCAACCAAAATGAAAGCGTTTGCAGGCAATGAATTACACAAAGTTCAAATAATGACTTCTGTCTTTGATAGGGTAGAACACATTGTGAGAAAAGAAGAAAATGCAGGTTACCAGCATTTTCACCTTTTCCCACAGCGTTTCCTTTAAGTTATTTCACAGGGTCATTGGAATTTGGGACGTTTTGTAAGAGTTAATCTGACAAAAAATAACTGCATCTCTTTTAACCTTTTACCAAGTTTTAACCTTTTACTAAGTTTTAACCTTTTACCATGTGACAAATTTTAGACTCTTCCAAGCTGACAGCATTTGCAGACAACAAATTTAGAAGTGATACAAATGAGCAGAAATTCTTTGATAGGGTAGAAAAAAATGTGGGAAATGTAGAAAATGCTGTTAATTTACTTGGTTCATTTACTTGTGTTTTGGTTTGGTTTTGTCAACTGTACTAGCCTGGCATGGTTAAAATTTGTAAATGTGCCTTATATGATCTTATCTGTCAATGAGCCCCAAGTCACGAATCCCATCCCATCCCATCCCCATACCATCGCATCCCATCCCATCCCTCCATCCCATCCATCCATCCATCCCAATCCATCCATCCATCCCATCCATCCATTCACTGAGAGCCTGTATAGCAAGGTTTTATGGTGCAACTTGAAGAACTGGGCTTGTACTTATAGCATCCCTTTCTAAAATCAAGGGCTTCAACCTTGCTTTAAGCTTTTCTTAATCAACACACAGGCTCTTTGAAAAGAGGGTTTGATGAATCTCTGTGATGCATTATAATAAGCAAGTCATCACATAATTATGGTAACATAAAATCCATTTTGTCAAATAATTAACTAAATCATGAGGTAGACTGTTCCTTTGATAAGCAGAAAATTTGCCAATAGCAAAAAATTGACTGAGTTCAGCCTTCGCAGACTGTGCAGGTTCCAACAGTAGACATTTTTTTTGCAGATACAAGTAGCCCACTTTTCACAGAGTATGGCTCATGTATACACAAGGAAAACATTCAAAACTGTACTGGCTGCAACAATGTGACTAAAATAATGTTTAAAGGATAAAACACTATATGTCAAGACCATACAAACACAAACTTACCAATACTGAAGAGCTGAGAATTCATGAGATGAAAGGATCCCCCAAGCAGAAATGCAATAGGTCTAGTCTTGTCAAAGAAGAGGAGATAACCCATGGATAAGTCAATAATGAGGCCTCCAAGATGTACAATAAACAGACTGACCTGTTCTTCTGTCAAAAATGTTCTGAAATTGAAATAACTGATCATATCATTTTGAGAGATTTTGTTTTTATCAACCTTCTACCACACAATTCTGGGTTTTCACGACCCTGAAGTCTTCTTGTGTGGTAAAGCTTTTCAAAAACATTGTGGGAAAAGGAGAAAATGCTGGTAACCAGCATTTTCTTCTTTTCCCACAATGTTTTCTGTGGGCTTCTTTCTCAAGGTCGTTTAAAGTTGGGAATGTGTGGTAAAGAGTTAAACGTCAGAAGTGACCAAACCAAATTTTTAATTAACAGCACCCAACCAAGATCAGACTCATCAGAATGCACAGTCCACTAACCATCTTTTCGCTTATAACACATAATAAACATTAAGCTACATGAAACGTATTCTTACACTGAATCTGTTTCAGTCAACAACAACTTGTATTTTATTCCAAATTATTCATGGCTTCTGCAAATACTGGGTTGGGCTATGCATTGTCTTGCACACAAGCACTCTCTAGTGACCAGATCTGCCATCATGGATTCCTAGATATAAATCCCAAGACACGCCCACAATGCAAACCCCTCTAACAAACATGAGGATGCATCAAAAGGCCAGAGATATGAAGAACTCACCTAAAAGGAGCAAATACAAAATGTCCTGCAATTTTGTGCATGGAGTATCCAGCTACCCAGTCCATGTCCAGTTTCTTCAGTCCAGCAAAAAAGTAAACTATGAATATCTGGAAGAAGATAATAAATTTCAATAAAACCATAGGCCTTTGAAGCTATATTGGTCTCCCAAGGAACACTGAAATTTCCATTGGTCAATGATAGAACACTGTTACTAAAAGCAGTACACTGTATACCACACAATCCAGAGTTTTAGCCACACCCATAATATATATTTAGATAACATCTCTCTTATTCAAATCGGTCATTGGTCTCATCAGTCCCAGGTTAGTTTTCTGCAGTGCTTTGCCAAGGAAAGTAAAAAAAAAGCAATGCTACCAGAGGATGCCCTAATAACCTCTTTACCAAACGACAAAATTCTAGACTGGTCCAAATTGAAAGCATTTGCAGATGACACAATAAGTGTGACTAAAGAATTGAAATTTATTTTTGGAAGGGAAGAAAACATAGTGGGAAAAGGAGAAAATGCTGGTTACCAGCATTTTCTCCTTTTTCTACAATGTTTTCAAAAGGCTTCTTTCTCAGGGTCGTTAAAAGTCAGGATTATGTGGGAAAGAGTTAACCACTTAGCCACACAGGACCCGCTGCAGGAAATTGAATACTGGTGAAAAGTTTCACCCCAGGTCAGCCTCTACAGCCAGCGGACTGTCCTGGGGTGATTACTTTTTGCAGGTGGATCAAGCCCAATTTTCACAGAGTGTGGCCGAAATATAATTATATCAACCCTTTCCCAAACAACAAATTTTGGACTCTTCCAAACTGAAAGAGTTTGCAGACGATAATTTTAGATTTTGAGAAAATGGCAGAAAGTTATCTAAAAGGGTAGAAAACACTGTGGGAAAAGGAGAAATTGCTTGTTATGAGCAATTTCTCCTTTTCCCACAGTGTTTTCAAAACTTGGGCTTGTTTGGGAAAGGATTAAAAATGCTGATGATATTTATGCCATTCCATTAATTATGACTCTTACAACTATCTTCTTCTCCCCAAAAATAATTACTATAACACTGACATATTGTGACTATGACATTTACCTGAAATCTAATCAAGGCATAATTCCATAAAGGCACATGTGTATGTCTTTTCCTTTTGGAGAACAGTCCATCTAGTGACCTGTTAAAATAAGGCATTGTTGAACAAAGAAAAGTATATGTAATAGGTCTTGTGGTAAAAATACAGAAGAAGACTCTGATTTGTTTTTTAGTATTATGTAACACTTTTTCAACCATTTTTTCTGTCGAGTCGTGGCAGCAAATCGTCACTTGGTAAAAATAACCTTGGAAAAAAAACCAAGGTTAGCAACAAATATGGTGGCGGACAGTGATTGGATATCGACAAGTAAAAAATAGAAATGATGGCTATTTTTGATAAAAATAGTTTAAATCTACTCAAAGAAAAACTGAGACTACCAATCAAAATGCTTCATGAATAATTCATGAGAACAAGGAAATGCCAGCTAAATAACCCAGGGTTGACTACAGAATGAATCGAAACCGTCAACAAGGATGTTTTTGCCAGTATTTAGCACAATATTCTCCCACAACCACTGGCTGCTTTTAAATATAACCATCATCAAAACCATCAGCAGTGAGAGAGGAATGACTCCTGTAGCAATGACTGTCGTCCATCCTCAAGAAATTCCCTTACCAGCTGACCTACTGGCCTTGGCAAGATAACTTTGAAAATATTGTTGTAACTTTTGTATGCAATACTATAAACTGAAGTTTATCACATTAACAAATTGATCTGTCTTGAAAACTAGATTAAGAAATGCCTAATGCAGACATCTCAGAAGGTTGCTGAAAACACCCTGGGAAAAGACAAAAATATATTCAAAATGGAAATTTCTTCATTACACTTACCAGTACCTATTGCTGTCAATCATTAGAAGAATGATGCCAGTCAAACCAAACAAGTAACTGTGGTTATTCCATCTTCTTTTATCCAGAAAGAAGATGTACCAGTAACAGATGATGTACAGAATGCAGCTGAGACGATAAAACAGGCCAAACATGATCCCCAACTCACCTGTAGGAAAACAAAAGTACATGTAGTAATATATAGTTGAACGGATTTGAAGAGAAATAATGGATGTAGAAAATCATCTCTTCCTCTTAACCCTTTACCCCATAAGGCATATCTATGGTATCTCTAATTGGCCCTAAATAACAGCAAGGATGAAGCCGTTTCTTATGTGTATTTTACACCTTTTGATAGCATAGAAAACATTGTGACAAAAGGTGAAATTGCTCGTCACGAGCAATTTCAGCTTTTGCCACAGTGTTTTCCAAAGGCTCCTACAAGCACAAACAAACAGATATTGAATCTATTTAATCTATAGGTGGACAGAGACACACAGAATGATGTTGTATATACAATATCATAATCTCCAATATTTTGTACGCAAAGGCTACAACAATAGTTTGTATAAGATTTTAACGCAATTTTAACAGTCATATCATGGCAGTCAGCGATACATCCATGTAGTTTCTTGGCTTTCTAACACAAGCACTGACACAACTTTCTTTCCAAAGCCACTGACTTCTTTTCTCACATGTATCAGAAGTAAGAGGTGAAAAATCGCCTGAAGGAATGTTTGCTGCAATTGGGTATCGAAACCGCAACCTCCAGATGACAAGTCAGATAAGCTAATCATCGAGCTATCAGGCCACAAATAAGGCAGACAAAAACAAAATTGAATGACAAAAGTCTTGAACCACTAACCTATAAATAGGGTGAAATAGACCACATACATCCAGACCACAGGAAGTGGTTTGAGAAAATCAAAGAGAGGAAATCGGCAATGGTCCACAAACCCATATTCTTCAATCACATGACTCATACCCCTTTCCTGCCAAATGTCGATCATCATAAGCAAACCTGAAATCGTGGATATAAAGCTAATGCAATTCAGTACATGTATGCTATCTCTAGTTCCATTGTTAGTATGGTGTTTTTAATGCCGTTTTCAACCTTTACCACACAAGCCCTGGTTTTCTCTGGGAAGAAAAGCTTTAGTAAACCTTGTGGGAAAAGGAGAAAATGCTGGTAACCAGCATTTTCTCCTTTTCCCACAAGGTTTTCTTTCCTTTCAGAGACAAATTTCATAGATTGAGGCAATTTTAATATTGCATCTGCAAATGCTTTCAATATGGACCAGTCTACTATTTTATCAACTCACCATTTCAAAGAGTTGAAGCAGCTGCAAACAACATTCTAAATATGTTTTGAATGCTGGGAGTTGTCTTTGAAAGGGTAGAAAACGTTGTGGGAAAAGGAGAAAATGCTGGTTGAAAGCAGTTTCTCCTTTTCCCACAATGGTTTCAAAGGCCTTGTTTTCCAGCGTCTTTAAAATCCGGGATCATGTGATAAACAGTTAAAATCAGGAGCAACAGTTCTCATCTACCCAGCTCGGCAAAATGATTTGCAGAAATATTTAAAATCTATCCATCTGTCCTGATATTTTCAGAAGGCAGTAAAAAAATCAATGGTTTGTTTTCAAAAGGCCTACAAAACATCAATGGTATGGTTGATTGTATGGGGTTTGATGCTGTTTTAACTCATTACCAAACGGCAATATTTTAGACTTGTCTGAATCAAAAGCATTTGCAGACGACAAAATGTAAGTGACTGAAAATTTGAAATTTGTTTTGTTAAGGGTACAACACATTGTGGGGAAAGGAGAAAATGCAGGTTACCAGCATTTTCTCCTTTTCCCACAATGTTTTCTTCTTTTTTAACCAGTACACCACACAATATTCATTCCAAGCCACTGGCTGCTTTACTGTATGCTATCAAAACAATGGTCAGAGAGGAACGAATCCTATACCATTGACTATCATGGATACACAGAAAAAAATTGGCCAAGCCAAGGATCAAACCAGCACACCCCTGTTCTCAACTCCTGTATGCTATCGACTGAGCTACAAAGCATCTGTGTGTCAAAACAAATCAATAAGACGGCAGCTGTAGAAATGCAATTACTGCATGAAACACCAACAAAGTACAAGTAATCTCATTTTGTGTCATTGTAAGGGTTTCATTTGATTGATACAGAGGCCTTAACTCTTTACCAAACGACAAATTTTAGACTGGCCCAAATTGCAAGCACTTGCAGGCGGCAAAATAAACATAACTAAAGAATTGAAATTCGTTTCCAGCAGGATAGAAAACTTTGTTGGAAAAGGAGAAAATATTGGTTAACAGCATTAATTTTTTCTCCTTTTCCCACAATCTTTTCAAAAGTCTTCTCTTTCAGGATCATCAAAAGTTGGGACTGTATATATTTGTGTGGTAAAGAATCAAAGGTGGCTAAAATGAAAAATTCTGCCCTTGACGGAAAAATGCTTGTTTCAAGCGATTTCTCCTTTTCCTACCATGTTTTTGGAAGCTTATCTTTCCAAAACTGAGAATTGTGGTTTCTCAGGCAAAGGGCTAATATCCCTCAGAGTTGCAAAATACAGTAAAGAATAAAACATGAAAAAATTCTCACCAAAAGCCACTCTGAACACGCCAAGGTTGGCAGAGTCAGTGGGACGGCACAGCAATCTAAGGAAACTGTCCCAGGATTTAAAGTCCTCGAGTCTGAAACCCATCAGTGACTCAAATCTCGATTTATCTTTGACTTCAACAACTTCCTTCTTCAATTTGCCCGTGCCGTTGGAACCTGCCATTGTCAAGAGATCTGCTAAAGATGGAAGAATCTGCAATGTATATTTGTATCATTAGAATTATACATGTTACGATGTATATTGGTATTTTACCCTTACCAAGCTATATAATTCAACCCTTTACCTCACAATCCTGAGTGTTAATGACCCTGAGGAAAAAGCATTTTGAAAATATTGTGTGAAAAGGAGAAAAATGCTGGTTACCAGCATTTTCTCTTTTTCACACAATGTTTTCTACACTTTCCAAAATATATATCAGTATTTGAGTCAAATTTTATTTGTTGTCAGCAAATAATTTGACGATGTACCAGAACAAAATTTTGTCGTCTGGTATAGGGTTAACCCATTAACACACAATCCTTACTTTTGACGCCCCTGGAAAAGAAGCCCTAGAAAACATTTGTGGGAATAGGAGAAAATGCAGGTAACCAGCATTTTCTCCTTTTCCCACAATGTTTTCTACCCTTCACAAAACAAATTTCAAATTTTCAGTCACTTTTATTTTATTGTCTGGGACAGAAACCTTCTGAAAACACTGTGGGAAAAGGAGAAAATGTTGGTAACAAGCACTTTCTCCTTTTCCCACAATGTTTTTCTAACCTACTGAAGACATATATTCCATCATTTAAGCCACATTTAACCAGCATTTTCTCCTTTTCCCATAATGTTTTCTACCCTTTTGAAAAACATATTCCATCATTTGAGCCACATTTGAATTGTCATCTGCACATGCTTTCAATTTGGACCAGTCTAAAATTTTGTCGTTTGGTAATTAGTTAAGACAAGGTAGAAAACACGGTGGAAAAACAGTCAGATATGCTGGCTTTACCAGCATTTTCTCCTTTGCCAAATTTTTTTTTTTAAATCTATATTTTTTCAGGTCCCTTAAAAAAATAGATTGTTTGGAACAGGGTTTATGACTCTATGGAAGGTGGCTTTTGAAAAAAAATCCATAACATTTTATTTTCTTTCAATAATACATACTCATATGAACCAAACTGGTCTCTGAAAATTCTTGTTTTTTCATATAGAAAATTCTCAACTTTTGTAGTCCATTGAAAGATTTTAATAATTAACTCTGCTACCTCCTGAAATAAAAGACAACGTCAAATAGATCCTTTTAACTCTTTACCAAACGACAAAATATTGAACTAGTCCAAATTGAAAGCATTTGCAGACAACAAAATAAAGGTGAATTAGAAACTGAAATTGGATTTGGAAAGGGTAGAAAACATTGTGGGAAAAGGAGAAAATGCTGGTTACCAGCATTTTCTCCTTTTCCCACAATGTTTTCAAAGGCTTTCTTTCTCAGGGTCATTAAAAGTCGGGATTATGTGGTAAAGAGTTAAAATATGAATTATCAACAAAAACCAACGTTCAACCTTTAATGGTGGTTAAAATGGTGGAAAATTGCAATTTCACCTTCTGCAATGTTTCCGACCTTTTAATCATTTGCCATCTGCTAAATGCTTTCAATATGGATGGATACGTGTCAAATTTTTCACCAAGTAAAATGTACAAATATTAGTCAACACAGATTGGTCACATATAAGCAAATTACTTCAGAAGTCATGAAGAGTCTATATCATATAAAAGAAAATATTTTATCTAATTACTGTACCTTAATATGTTCTATTCCACAACAGAAAGTTACAAATCAAGTTCTGCTAGGGGATTGTCTCTATAAATAACTCAGGAATCATGTCTCTGGAGCATTATTCAATACCATGCAAGGAATCCTCCATCAAGACATACAGCAGGGTGTGAAAATTACCATTTAAAAAAAATTCACATAGTTATCTTCCACTGACAGCCTTCTGAAAACAGAGCAGCAAACTAGCAATCAGCTCATGGCCTTTTATAGATAACCCTTTACCCCATAAGGCATTTCTATATCTCTAACTGACCCTAAATAACAGCAAAGATGAAGCTATTTCTTATGTGTATATGACACCTTTTGATAGCATGAAAAACATTGTGGCAAAAGGTGAAATTGCATGTCACACGCAATTTCACCTCTTGCCACAATGTTTTTCAAAGACTCCTACAAGCAATGCATAGAAATGAGTATCTATGGAGTAAAAGGATAAATACTGGAGTAGAACATGTACAATTTTGGAAAACACTGGGGAGATGCAGGAGGGAGGGGGCGTGTTTGATCTAATACAGGAGCTCCATATAAGAGGGAGTGATGGTATTCTAAATCCATTATTTCTCTTCTGAACCCTATATTGTGGGTATTCATTAGAATCATCTCGATGAGACGATTCTAATGAGTACTCACAACATAAGGTTTGGAAGAGAATAATTAATATTTTCGATTTTGAAATCAAAATCACTTCCTCTATCGGGAACTCTTTAATAGTTTTTAACGGTGGCCCTTCAGTTTTTGGGAAGAAAATTTTTCAAAAGTGCAAAAAAATCATATTTATACTCCCAAAGCCTTTTAATTTTCATTCATAAAACCCCAGTAGTTGAAATCCGTCCGACAACACAAGAAATTAGTGATTTACTACGGCCCAGGTTGACACCAACGGGAGACACATTCTATTTTTAGATGATCAATTTGCTCATTTACCGACAGGAATACACAGAAGAAGCTTCAAACATAGCGTCCGAAGAAGACATTATGGAAATTAATTACTACAATACATGTTTGTAATGATAGGGAATTTAAGTGTTATGAGTCATGTGCCAGTCACTTGACATTCCCACAATGCTTTATTGATGTTTGGTGCGAAATCTAAAAAAAGCTTAAGAAGCTATGTAGCCTTTTAAGGGAATACCACCAAAGAAAAATTTTTTTTTGTAATTTTATAAATCTTAATTATTGATGATTTGTATTATTTTTTCATATGAATTTCAGTGATATATATATATTTCTTAATTTGGTGAGATGTAAAAATTCTAAATACCCACCTTTAACTACATGTACATGTATATGAAAAAAACATTGGGGGAAAAGACTTTGATCTATATCCCACAAAGGTATCATTTAACATTAATTTTAAGCTGTCTAATGTAAGGGTTATGATTGTAATGATCAGGAACAATAACACTTCAGACTTTCCCAACTTTAACTCTCAACCACACAGTGACGACTTCCAATGACCCAGAGGAAGAAGCCTTTTTAAAACATTGTGAGAAAAGGAGAAAATGCTGCAAAATTGCACCATTTCAGCCACTATGAAATTTTCGTCAGCAAATGCTTTCAACTTGGTCAGGTCTAAAATTTTGCCATGTGGTAATAGGTTAACCTTTATCCCTCTAGATAACTAAAATGAGTTTTTCATTCTGATAGTTAAAACCCAAATATTGCTAAATCAAAGTTAAGTTTCAGGGAGAAATATCTCTTTATCAGACAATGTAGATCAAGAATCAGACTGCATGTAACATGTAATCTGATCTTGATCTACATTGTCCACAAAAGGTCTGCGAGTCGCACTTAGCAGCCAAAGGGTTAACTCTTGATCACATGGCAAAATTCAGGTTGATGTAATAAAGGTTTATCTCTTAATAGCACAAAATTCCAGGTTTCAGCAACTCTGAGGAAGAAGCTTTTTGCGGCATAGAATTATCATCTCTACAATACTTTTAACCCTTTACCAAACAATCCTTGCTTTCTACGACCCTGAGATAGTAGCCTTTGGAAAACATTGTGGGAAAAGGAGAAAATACTGGTAACCAGCATTTTCTCCTTTTCCCACAATGTTCTCTATCCTGCTTGAAAAAAAATTCGAATTTTTAGTAACATTTATTTTGTCATCAGCAAGTGTTTAAATTTTGGCCCAGTCTAAAATTTTGTCATTAATTTGGTAAAGAGTTAATTTGGACAATTCTATTTTTTTGTTGTGTTGTAAAGAATTTGGACATCAAACAGTAGAATTTACCTCAAAAGATGGTATTTGCCATAAATAGGGTAAAAAACATTTTGGGACAAATTATTCATGTGCCCTCCTTGTTGTCAATGAGCTTCTTCCTCTGGGTCATTAATCCTTTACCCCATATAAGGCATTTATTTGTATGGTATCTCTAATCATGCGCGGATCCAGATATCTTTCTCAGGGGGGTCCCACCAAAAACGCACTCGTCTTATTATATGATACTATGGTTTCCGGATTTCAGTGGATGTAAGCTGTTAACAAGAAAAGTCAACGTTTCCAGTTCTAACCATGAGGAGATCGCCACATTTAGAACCTTTTTTTTTTTAAATTTATGACTGTATTTTACATAAATGCTGTGCAATATCAAACCAGTACCATTTCGCGAATCCGATAACAGCATTTTTGCCAAAATTCCAGGGGGGTTGCTGACCCACAGTCCCCCTCCACTGGATCCGGCCATGCTAATTGACCCTAAATAACATCAAGGATGAAGCTGTTTTTTATGTGTATTTGACACCTTTTGATAGCATAGAAAACATTGTGGCAAAAGGTGAAATTGCTCATCACGAGCAATTTCACCTTTTGCCACAATGTTTTCCAAAGGCTCCTACAAGCAGTGCATAGAAATGAGTATCTATGGAGTAAAGGATTAAAACAAGGAATTGCTTCATAGAAGGTGTAAATAATCACAGACTGACTGTAATAATTATCCTGCGACTTAGGAGGCTAAAAAGAAGAGGCCATTCTTGGATACAGAATTATGGCATGTAAAGCTTCCTTATTTCATCAATAATAGCTGTTTTAAAACCAGAGTACTGTCTGTTACCATGGAAACGATGCTCTTTATCTGCAGAAATTCAATATTAGTGCTCACTGCGCAAGTAATAAAAGTTTGTTTGACATAGCCTTCATTAGCACAGCCGATTACCATACCTACCGATATTTACCAAAAGATAAATTTTCAGACTTGTCTAAATAGAAAGCATTAGCAGACAATATAATTAAATGTAGCTGAAATTATGCTGATTGTCTGTGCCAATTTAGAAAACTTTAACTCTTTCCCAAACAAGCCCTGGTTTTTACGTGTCTGCAGTACAAGTCTTTAGAAAACACTGTGGGACACGGAGAAATTGCTCGTAACGAGCAATTTCTCCTTGTCCCACAGGGTTTTCTAGCCTATCGGAAAACCTTCTGCCATTCTCATCAAATTCAAAATTGTCATCTGCAAATACTGAGTTTGGGACAGTCTAAAATCTGTCATTTGGGAAAGGGTTAAGTGAAAAGGAGAAAATGCTGGTTACCAGCATTTTCTCCTTTTCCTGCTTGGTTTTCAAAAGGCTATTTCCTCAGGGCTGGTAACACTAAGGTTATGTAGCAAAGAGTTAACTGTTTACCACCTGACAAAATTTTACAAATATCCAAACCGAAAACATTAAATTTTGACAACAATTACCATAATCGAATGTAACTCATCAGAAACTTGTGAAAACATCATGGGAAAAAGAAGAATATGCTGTTTACAGAATGCTGAAGAATGTTTTCAAAAGGCTCCTTTCCCAGTGTCCTTCAGCTCTTTACCACACAATCCCGACTTTTAACGACCCTGAGGAGAAAAGTTTTTAAAAGCATCATGGGGAAAGGAGAAAATGCTGGTAACCAGCATTTTCTCCTTTTCCCACAATGTTTTCTGCCCTTCAAAAATCAAAATTCAATTTTTTTATTCACATTTATTTTGCTGTCTGCAAAAATAATGCTTTCAATCTGGGCTTGTCCAAAATTTTGTCATTTGGTAAAGAGTTTTAACTCTTTCCTGCACAACATATAATGTAGACTGTATTGAAGGTAGATGACAGTTTAGATGTACCAGTAGCTCAAATGACGAAATTTGTCTATGATACGGTAGAAAACATTGTGGGAAAAGGAGATAATGCTGGTTACCAAAGCCTTCTTTCTCAACGTCTTTAACAACTCAGATTTTAACTGACTGTGTGATAGAGATAAACAAGAGATTGTGTGGTAAAGGGTTAAAAACCACAGGTCAGGATGTTGTCAGGAAGGGTATTAAATGCAACTGTCTGGCGTGAAGCTTCCTCACTGAACTCATTTGAAGACAAGAATTTCTCAAGCAAGTTTTCAGTCCTCTGCAACTTTCATGTCCACAAATATTTTGTTGACCCATTACAAAACCATACAATTTTAACTACAAATTTAATGTTGACCCATTACCATACCACACAATTTTAACCACAAATTTTGTGTTGACCCATTACAAAAATCACATAATTTTAACTACAAATTTTGGGTTGACCCAATACAAAACCACACAATTTTAACAATAAATTTAATGTTGACCCATCACAAAACCACACAATTTTAACTACCGGTACAAATTTTGGGTTGACCCATTACCAAACCACACAATTTTAACTACAAATTTAATGTTGACCCATTACCAAACCAAACAATTTTACCTAAATGTTAACCTATATAGTATGAAACATAAAAATTTTAGGCTGGTCAATATTGAAAGTGTCTGTAAAGAAGAGATTAACCCATTACCAAACAATCCCTACTTTTAACGGCCCTGAGAAAGAAGCCTTGAGAAAAGATTGTGGGAAATGGAGAAAATGCTGGTAACCAGCATTTTCTCCTTTTCTCACAATGTTTTCTACCCTTCACAAAACAAACTTCAAATTTTCAGTCACTTTTATTATGTCGTCTGCAAATGCTTTCGATTTGGACAAACCTAAAAATTTGTCATTTGGTAAAGAGTTAAATGTGACTAGGAAACTAAAATCGCTCTTTTGAAGAGTGACCAGCCTTTTCTGCTTTTCAGTTTTCACACAATGTTTTCAAAAGCTTTCTTTCATGTGGTCATCAAAGTTGGAATTGGGTAGTATGCGATAAATCCTTTGTCAAACAATCTCGACTTTTACAGACCCTGAATCCCTGATGAGAGCTTAGGACAAAATTGTGGGAAAAGAAGAAAATACTAGTAACCAGTACTTTCTCTTTTTCAAACATTGTTTTCAAAAGCCATCTCAGTCAGAGTTGCTAAAACTCAGGATCATTCGGTAAAATGTTAGGCGGTTCTTTGCCAAACCGTTTGCAACAAAGTTTTAGCCTGGTCTACATTTAATGAGTTTGTAGACTTAAAATTAATGTAACTCAAAAACTGAAATTTGTCCGTGAAAGAGTAGAAAAGATTGTGGGAAAAGGAGAAATGCTGGTTTAGTGGTTACCAGCATTTTCTAGTTATCCTACACCATCTAGAGCCTTTTTCCATAAATTTGGGACTGTGTGATAAAGGATTTCCTCTTTACCAAACTACAAAATTCTAGACTGGGCCAAACTGAAAGTACCGTATTTGCAGGCAATCATTTAACTCTTTACCAAACAACAAAATGTTAGACTGGTTTCAAATTGAAAGCATTTGCAAAAGACAAAATAAAAGAGACTAGAAATTTAAAATTTGTTTTGTGAAAGGTAGAAAAGATTGCAGGAAAAGGAGAAAATGCTGGTAACTACTAACCAGCATTTTCTCCTTTTCACACAATGTTTTCTTCTCTTCCAAGGTCAAGTTTCAACTTTTTGGTTGTGTTTATTTTGTTGTTTGCAAATACTTTCAATTCGGTTGAGTCTAAAATTTTGTTTGGTAAAGCATTAAAGGTGGGTAGATCTATTTAGAATTTTTACATGTCACCAAATTAAAAAATATATTTATATCACTGAAATTCATATGAAAAAATAATACAAATCATCAATAATTAAGATTCATAAAATTACAAAAAAAAAATTTTTTGATGGTGTTGCCTTAAAAGGTATTTTTAAGGTATTTTCAGATTTCGCGCCAAAAATCAATAAAGCATTTTGGGAATGTCAAGTGACTGGCATGTGACTCATAACGCTTAAATTGCATTACATAACAAACATGTAATAATTATTTTCCATTATGTCTTCTTTGGACTTTATGTTTGAAACTTCGTCTGTGTATTCCTGTATGTAAATGAGCGAATTGATCGACTAAAAATAGAATGTGTCTCCCGTTGGTGTCAACCTGGGCTATAGTAAATCTCTAACTTCTCGTGGTGTCTGACGGTTTTCGACTACTGGGGTTTTATGAATGAAAATTGAAAGGCTCTAGGAGTGTAAGGATGATTTTTTTGCATTTTGGTAAAATTTTCGTCCCAAAATCTGAAAGGCCATCTTTAAGGTTTCAAAAAAGCAAACATCTAGAGTGGAATAATATGAGATGTAAGAACTTTTTATCACAATCAACGAAAAATAAGCATGCTTTACCCTCTACCTGTTGACTACAAACTCCTGTTTCAACGACCCCAACAGAAAGGAATTTAGAAAATATTGCTGGAAAAAAAAGAAAATGTTGATAACCAGCATTTCTCCTTTTCCCACAATGTTTTATATCCTCTGGAAGAAAAATTTCCATATCTATACAATTCTCAATTTGTTGTCTGCAATGTCTGAGACTTATAGATACAAAACCAAAAAATTAAAATGAAAAACAAAGTTGTTTGTCTTGTTTTTGTGTTTGTAGTTTAACGCCATTTTCAACATTATTTCCGTTACATCACAGCCACCACTGCACCTGTCCACGCCTACATGAAGTTTCTTTTACCAGTACTTAGCACAATATTTTTTCCAAGCCATTGGATACTTTCCCACAAAACACTAATCAAATCACTGATCAGCAGTGAGAGAGGTACGAAGGCTGTCGCAATGAATATCATCAATCCTCTGAAAGAAACTGTCCAAACCAGGGATTGAACTAGCAACCCCATTCTTTCCTGTGTGCTTCCAACTGCACTGCTAGGGCTAGGCCATAATGGGTTAACCCTTTACCACACAATGACTAGTTTTAACGCTCCTGAGGAAGAAGCCTTTTGAAAACATTGGTTTCTACCATATTAAAGCAAAATTGCACCATTTGAGCCACTATGAAATTGTTGTCTGCAAATGCTTTCAATTTGGACGGGGCTAAAATTTTGACATCTGGTTAAAGAATAAAGCAGTTTCTATTACTTTCACTTATCTGACAGGATGTGCATGGCGAACTTGACCTTGACTTGAGTTCAGACAAGAAGTGTTTAGAAGTCTGATATTCTGATGTGAACAATCCAGACGATCATGACCTATTTTACCTGAAAAAGAAACTAAAAAATAATTCGAAGCAGAGAGATGTGGAAGAAAAAAGTTTGATTTTTGGACAGTCAGAAATAATAAATAAATGAATTTGCGATTTTTGTATAAAATATCGAGAGGAAATATGACCACATCAATATCACAAATTATCGTCTGCAAATGCTTCCAAAATTATGGACAAGATCTAATTTGTTTTGCAGGAAGCCTTGGGCAGTAAAACTAAGTATGCTAAAGCCATTTAAAATAGACTACTGTATGTTCATTTATTTTTACCAACCAGCAATCGATAGTTACATCATATTTGACTTACCTAGGCTAAAGAAAGGGTGAATTTGTTTTGGAACATTTCTGAGTAAAATAAATTAAACGGCTTGATCACCTTACTGTTGAAGAGTTTCATTGACCAAGGGAAATCACTCCGCGACGAATTTATTTATCGCGGCATTGGAGTGGTAGTCTAGGGGTTACTCTACTTGAAAATCAATCCAAAGTTTGGGGCTCGATTCCTGGTAAATCAAGAACCGACTAGAAACCTAGACATAGACTCGTGAACGAGTATTCTAACATGATATATATATATACAAGGGGTGCCTAAACACCGGAATGTAACGAAACGAGGACGCATTAATACCGGAATAAAACGAAATGTAGATGCTTGCAGGCACCGCAATGTAAGAAATGTGGCAGCTTCAGCTGCTAAATCTTACCAAACTCAATTTTAAACGCTTTAATACCTGAAGCCTAAAGGTAAGGTGCATCAATTGTGATTTAGTGTTCCATGGCCGAAGGAACGTTGTAATTCAGGGGGATCTATCGGCTTATTTTGCATGCAAATGCTTGCTTATAAATATTTATCTTGGGAAATGCCAAATTGAAGCACTGGTTCAGTCATTATTTACCTGACTTTGCATTGTCCCAGACATTAATTTTACTGTATAAGAGTTTTCGTTGTAATTGGGCAAAACACTTAATGGCCAAGCCTGGTAAAACCCAGAAAAAAAATGACTAAGCCTACCATCGCCTTAATATGGCTGAAATAATGTTGAAAGCATCGTAAAACACCATTCAAACAAACAAATCACGTGTACAACAGACAAGAAATCTATAAAAGCTTCCATTATCTGTATATCTGAAATGTGCAGGCGGAGATCTGGCAGACATTTTTGGGCCAACTTAGCCAGGTCAGGTAGACTCAGTCGATACAGGACCATTGTTGATTGAGCCTGCATGTTTTCAAGGAAGCTCTATTCTTCGAGGTCATGAACGAACAGGAACGGCTAGGCAAAAGGTTTAAACGTTCTTTACCATTCAACAAAATTTTAGACTGTCCAAATTGAAAGCATACCCTGACGACAAACTCAGTGTTGGTTTGAAATTAAGCATTTTTCGATCGAAAGGGTAGAAAACACCCGGAGAAAAGGAAAACAAATTCTGGTTACCAACACTTCCTCCTTTTCCTGCAACCTTTTCAAAAAGTATGAGACTGTGAATCAACGGCCCCTAACTCTGATATTTAAAAACGAAACATGGCTGCAAAGATTGGTCGAATATCCTTTACGAAAACTGTCGATGTTTATAGATCGATACATAAGGGGCTGTAGACCATAAGTATCGTCACTGTAGATCAGAGATCAGACTGCACGTTCTGTGGAGTCTTATCTTGATCTAGATTGTCAACAAAAGCTTCTTGTTTCGCCTACAGTAAGGAAAGTTTTAAGGAAGAAGGAACACCTCGTGCAATAGGCTTACCATCCTAGCATACTTACTGTTGAAGAACAAGGAAGAACTTGGCAACAAACGGAAGAACTCGTTCGCACAGATTTTCACCACAATAGGTTAACCCTTCTCTTTCTAGATGAAGTGAATGAAAAGTTCAAGCCGATAGCAAAAATCCCGAACGATACTACATGTATTTCAAAACTTAGTTTCTGGAGAAACACATCTCCTTATCGGACAGTGTAGATCCAAGATCAGACTGCACGTTCTGTGCAGTCTGATCTTGATCTGCAATGTCCACGAAATGTCAGTGAGTCGGGTTTAAGCAGCCTAAAAGTTAACTCCCTCAGCACAAAAAAATTAAACTCTACCTCCTTCGGCGGCCTGTGAATAAACCCCCCCCCCCAAACTCAACTAACTCAAAAATATGTCTACCTCACAGATTTAACTAAAAAGCGGAAGGTATGGATCCAAGATCAGACTGCACGTTCTGTACAGTCTGATCTTGATCTATGCAATTTGCTAAAGCCCTTACTTTCACTTTTGGCTCTGGAAAGGGTTTTAAAAGGGTGAGTGTGTCAGTGTGTCAGTATAACGGATGTACATGTATATAGATCTAGGAAAGGTTAAATCACATGACTGACCCTTTACTAGAACATCACGTGGTTTTACTATCCTTACAAAAAAGGCCTTTGAAAACCATAATTGAAAAAGTAAAAATTTTGTCGTTTTCTAAAGAGTTAATTGAGCTAGTCAGAAAAGACAGACCACACATTGTTGAAAATGAAGCGGGCGATTATTTCCCCCCCAAAAAGGCGATCTAACTCCAGGACGTAAGCAGGAAAATTTGTTCTGCGATAGCAAAAGTTATAAGTTATTTTGTCTTCCGCGTATGTTCTCCCCCCACCGCCCACTGACTTCTGAATTTGCGATTGTGAAAAGATATGTGGTTAGCCAGCTTTTGCTCATTGTGTGTTTATGTGTGTGTGTGGGGAGAACTCTTAAGTTATTTCCCTTGATGCCGCTCCAGTACTGCATTGGTCCTAGCGGATTACTCGGTTTTAATCGTTGATTTTCTTGCACTACAAATATAATTTTTTAGACAATATCTAAATTGTACGTCGCTAGACTGTTTAGCAAATCTTTACAAACACATTTCTATGATGATACAAAACAGAATTTCCTTTGAAATTACACGGGGAACTGGCATGTACATCTATAGGAATTATTTTACATTTGTCGCACTGAAAATCCCAAGAGAATCAAGGATAAAACCAAAGACTTCGCATGTTCTGAAAAATGGTCAGTGAATACTAACCCAGTTACCGTTGATATTTCATTTGGCAAGGGAGACAACTTGAAAAGGCCTCCATTGAAAACCACTATTATTTCTCACACTATTTGTTTGAAATTGTTTTTATGTCGGTATTTTGCTAGAGCGTGGTTCAATGTATAGATGTGAACAGTGCAGATCAGGTCAAGGTATCTAAATATAGGTACCATGAAAGTCAGTTGTTGGAACGAAAGCAAAAAAACAAGGTCATGATAAGAGATAGAATTAATGCGATATTTTTATCGTGATGTTTTTGTTTTATCCCGATAATTATCCCGATAATTCTCTTATACTATCGTGAAAGCTATCTCGTATCTCTCGGCAGAAAAATGCCACCATAGGCTCGTTCTAGTATTGAGAATACCTACCGCCAGTCCAACAGAGTTATCTTACTTTGAGCACTCTTCTCCATACCGGTAATAAAATGAACAAGTCTCGATATCACTGGGCAAGATACGGAGCTTGTAACCTTAACAAGATTTTAACCAATCCTTGAATTTACTTAAAAACCACTGCATCGCAAATTCATATGCCTCTGAAGAAACAAAATTTCACATATGATTGTTTTTCTTATATGTTGCCCCCTCTTTTTTTTAATTTATGCGCGGTCCTGATTGTAGGACCAAAAGCGCCTCTAACACGAAGAGTTCAAGTAATGGAAGTAAAAAGTACATGTATTAGGACTCTGTTTATGATGCATGCGGGCCCTTAATTACTCTTCTAAATGTATTTGCCGCAAAAAAACCCCCAACGAACAGATTTCTGGAAAAATAGAATTGACTCATTTACAAGTGCCACTAATGGTAAAAAGTGCATCTATTGTCACCTAATATAAGCGAACAATTAACATCTTACTACGCACTTCCTGTTTCCGACATTGTTTATTTCAATTGGTTTACCCTTTGGCGCTCAGCGCGACTCTGTACGATTTTACAGCCAGTGTGGATCAAGATCAGACTGCACAGAATGTGCAGTCTGACCTTGGATCTACATTGTCCGATCAGGAGATATTTACCTTAACTTTTTTAACTTTGAACTTACACTTTTTTTAATATTACTGAATGGTTCATCTCATTTAACTTCTTTAACAGGTTAAGGATTTCGCTCTTTGCCACTACAGTACCAAAATCCTTAACTTTAATGACCCTGGTGTAAAAGGCATTTGAAAACATTTTGAGAAATGTGAGAATAAGAAAAAAATGCTATTAACCAGCAATTTTTTCTTTTTCCACAATGTCTGTTTTTTTTTTTTTTTTTTTTTCTGTTATCCTTTCTTATACAAATTCCATCATTTGAGAATCATTTTAATTGTCGTCTGCAAATGTTTTGAATTCGGACCTGTCTAAATCTTTGTCATTTGGTACTCTGCACTAGATGACCAAATGTTAGATTTTCCAAAATTCAAGGCATTTGCAGACGACAATTTAAAGGCAGGTCAAATGATAGATACGTTCATGAAAAAGTTGAAAACATTGAGGGACAAACGAGAAAATGCTGGTAACCAGCATTTTCTCGTTTTCCCACAATGTTTTCAAATGGTTTCTTTTGCAAGGTAGTATATACATGGGACAGTGTGGTAAAGGGACATGTCAATTACATAGCATGTAGATTTCACGACTTTTAAAAGTTCACGAAACCACATTTTGTTCTTGCAAATTTTTCGGGAAAAAAAAGAGAAGAAAAACTTCTTTGAAAAAGCTGACTGCTTTCATTCCCACACGGGGATGACTTATAGCTAACTTCAGTGGCTTTAGCCATATTTTTGCTCAATATGAAAAGAGAAATTTTCATTTTTGACTGTAAAAACTCAAATATTGAGTACTATTTCAAAGTTATGTTTAGGGCGAATAATAACTCTTTATCGGAAAGTGCAGATCCAAGATCAGACTGCACGTTCTGTGCAGTCTGATCTTGTTCTATACTGTCCACAGAAGGTCAGTGATTCGAGCTCAGTGTTCTAGGAGTTGAGATTTCGCCAAATTCCAAATTTCCATCGACTTCCATGCCATTTTTCAATAAACCAGAAAATTAGTGACGCAACTTCCGGTTTTACTGTGCACCATATTTCTATATTTTAGTGACGTCAGTAATGTGTAATATTTGAAATCATCCAGTGATGTATCGGGAAGGTTGCACATTGCCGTATTCTACAAGCTAATTCCTCTTGCAATTCTTGCCAATGTGCACAGACACCTTCAATTTTAAGTTTTTAAGACACTGCATATTTGCACCAAACTTGTGTACAATCTATTTTCTTCACTCTCTTTTGGAAGGCTGAACGTTTTTGGTGTCAATATGACAAATGCTAATGCGTGAAGGCATTTTTAAGATGCAGACATGTGGCAGGCGGTTCAAATGTTGGAACAAAGGGGTCTTTAATCCTTTCCCAAACAAGCCTCTGCAGTACATGTCCTTTGAAAACACTGTGGAAAAAGGAGAAATTGCTCGTAACGAGCAATTTCTCCTTTTCCCACAGTGTTTTCTGCCCGTTTGGATAATTTTCTGCCATTGTTATGAAAGTTAAAATTGTCGTCTGCAAACTCTTTCAGTTTGGAATCTAGAGTCTAAAATTTGTCGTTTGGGAAAGGGTTAATCATGAGGTTAGTGAGGCACTTGCTGGTGCACCATACTGTTATCACCAGGGGGTGGGCGATGTATCGGCAGCATGGGACACTTAACAAACAATGGAAGAGGTAAGAGAAATAGAAGATATTTGTTTTCTTCGGTGAAAGATCGAAATTTATTTCATCGAGTGGACACCATCGGTAATATTTTCACGAGTGGCGCAGCCACGAGTGAAAATGTTACCGATGGTGTTCACGAGATGAAATAAATTTCGATCTTTCACCGAAAAAAAAAAAATTCTATTTATTTCATGCTTTTAACCCTTTCTGGGAGGAGCTTTATCCACATTCAGTACAGTTCTTTTCCGTTATTCCCCGTGGCGTACCCCTCCCGCATAGCAACGTTACGTCAAGCGCGAGAAATGTAAGGTATATGACGTCATATTTCCCATCTGGTTGTTAGGCACGCGCAATTTACCTAGGCAACAAGAACGTGAAAATCGGTATTTTCACTGGTCGTACCAGTGTAAGATCGAAAAATATTTTCACTGCTATTTCTCGATATCCTACCGGAAAGCATGAAATAAAGGCGGCTATATCATGGTATGGGTTACCTGCGTGACTATCCCCTTTTCCCACAGACTTTTCGATAGTTTTCTTTCTCACGGTCCTTAAAAATCCATTATCTCCGGCTAGATGGCATTCTACAAATACTCATCTACCTAATTTGGGCATCCTTGGTACACAACCGGACTACTTTTCTACGCGACAACCTTTACTTTAAATTTCAAACTAAAATAAACGTTTACTCAATAAAACGCTACCTGGTGCGATTCAGTCAGCTCTGATCAGCAGTTTTGAGAATCTTGAGCTAAAACAGGCCTGATTTTTCCTCAAACGTATTGATAAAAGCTATTTTCTCCATTGCTACTTAATAGCGCGTATTACTACAATCTCCCTAATATTGGGGATAGTGATGCGTCATACAAGATCGATATATCAGCTATGATAAGCAGTTTAGAGGCATCTGGGGCTAAAACAGGCCTCATTTTTCCTCAAAGGTATTGATAAAAGTCATTTTCATTATTGCTACTTTATGGCGCGTATTACAACAGTCTGGCCGATATCGGGGATAGTGAAGCGTCATATAAGACGGGTCGAATCTTCGAACAATATGACATGCGCAGACAACGTTAAAAATTGGAATTGTGTTTTGAATAGTAAAAAGTACGGATATGATTCTGCCGATATGTTACAGTGCAGACGGTTAAATTTATTTGCCGAGAAAAACATGCTTAAAACTAGAAATAAAAATGGCTACTAGACACAGGAAAAAAGTGTTATCTAGACCGGTATTCCCAAACATTCTTGAGAATATTCGTAGTTTTATTCTCCAAGGTTTTCTACATTTGTAAGAAACACAACTTCTGATTGGCTAAACCGATGGTTTAGCCAATCAGAAGTTATGTTACTTACAAATGTAGAAAATCCTCGAGAACGTTCTTAGGAATGGTTACGTAGTGAAAACGGGCCTTGGGATTATGTGCTATAAATAGAATAATCTTAGTAAACTACGTACTTGCAGCTAAGATGTACTTTGAGATATTAGCAGGAAATACGACAGTTCTCTGTGCGCACTGTTACGTAGTTATGTGCGCGTGGAAGGAATTGATAGTTGCATTATCGAAACAGAATCTTGGTGCGTTTTGCCTGTTTTAAAATGTTATTTCCTGGCAACCCTTTTATTTTAACCCTTATGCTGCTAAGCGCGACTCATTGACCTTTTGCGTACAGCATCGATCAGGATCAAACTGCAAAGAACGTCCAGTCTGATCTTGGATCTGAACTCTCCGATAAAGAGGTATTTTACCCAAAACAAGACAGCTTTGGAATATCTATGTCTGAATTTTTACTATCGAATTAAAAATTTCAGTTTAGTTATTTAGCAGGATAAGAGTTAATTCATTACCAAACGACAATATTTTAGGCTTTCCCAAATTTAAAGCATTTGCAGACGACAAAATATAAGTGACTGAAAATTTGAAATTTGTTTTGCGACGGGTAGAAAACATTGTGGGAAAAGGGAAAAAATGCTGGTTACCAGTATTTTCTCCTTTTCCCACAATCTTTTCTAAAGGCTTCTTTCTCAGGGGCGTCAAAAGTAGGGATTGTGTGTTAATGGATTTATTAATTTTTGTCATGAATACGAGTATTTTGAGGTTTAACAAAAAGCGTGTTTTCACGACACATTTTTCTCCCTTTGGCTTCGCACAGAATTAGAAGTTGACAAGTTGAACGTCCCTTTAACCTCCTTTTCAGCCGGACATAGGCGTAGCTAGCCCCAATTGAAGTATACGCAATAGGTAATGCCAAAGATATAGAGGATATTTGTTTTTTTCTGTGAAAGATCGAAATTTATTTCATCGAGTGGACACCATCGGTAATATTTTCACGAGTGGGGCAGCCACGAGTGAAAATATTACCGATTGTGTTCACGAGATGAAATAAATTTCGATCTTTCACCGAAAAAAACAAATATTCTATTTATTTCATGCTTTTTACCCTTTCTGGGAGGAGCTTTATCAAAATTCAGTACATTTCTTTTCCCTTATACCCCGTGGCGTACCCCTCCCGCATAGCAACGTTACGTCAAGCGCGAGAAATGTAAGGTATATGACGTCATATTTCCCATCTGGTTGTTAGGCACGCGCAATTTACCTAGGCGACAAGAACGTGAAAATCGGTATTTTCACTGGTGATACCAGTGTAAGATCGAAAAATATTTTCACTGCTATTTCTCGATATCCTACCGGAAAGCATGAAATAAACATCTAATACCTAAGGTACCAAGCGCCTGAAGGGTCGGGGTCGGGGTCGGGATTTCCTGGGAGGTGGGTATGTAAACTTTAGAAGCTATTTGGTGGCCTCGGCCTTCGAATATCAGAAAATATGGTGTTTGATCATAATAAAAATCTTTTAACATTTTTCTTTATATATAGGGGAGTATTTTTTTTTTTACATATTTTACCATATATTTCTATATTACAGAATGTCAAATTGCTGTGCTTAAATTATGGTAAAATGAAATGACAACCATAAAATCTGTTCAAGCATTCATTATAATTTTTTTTGTCAATGATTCTGAAACACATCCACAAGAAAATGTAAAAACAACAATGTAACAATTAATTACAGTGCAACAATTCTCTCTCATTATTTAACATTCAACCAAAAAACCCCGAAATTTTGGACCTGTCCAACCTAAAAGCATAAAAGCATTTGCCGACAACAGTTCGAAGTAACCCAACTTTAAAGATTATTGTCCTTGATAGGGTAGAAAACATGGTGGGAAAAGGAGAAAATGCTGGTAACCAGCATTTTCTCCTTTTCCCACAATGTTTTCAAAAGGCCTCTTGCAAAGGGTTGTTGAAAGCCAGGATTGTTTGGTAAAGGGTTGACTCCCAAACAAACCACAAAAATTTAGACTTGTTCAAATAGAAAACATTTGCAAACAATCAGTGAACTCTTCTTCATATGATAGGATCTGCCTTCGAAAGGATAGAAAACATTCTTGTAAAAGGAGAAAATGCAGCTTACCAGCAACTCCCTTTCCCACAATGTTTTTAAAACCCTTCTTTGCAAGGTTTCAGAAAACAGGATTATTTTGTAAGTGTCTATTTATACAAAGAAAATCAAATACTTTACTTATCATATAATATGTACAAAAACATCAACAAAAATATAGGAAACATCTGTGTGTTAACTTTTGTTAATGTGATGTGAAAAAAAAAATATTTATAACAATTGGCACATCAATAAGTATAGACTCTACACTGTCACAAAAAAGAAAGTGTACCCTTTGTTGGAGGGTTAATCTTTTTGCTTTTATATGATCAGTATAACCCATTACCACACAATCCCTACTTTTGACGCCCCTGAGAAAGAAGCCTTTTGAAAACACTGTAGGAAAAGGAGAAAATGCTGGTAACCAGCATTTTCTCCTTTTCCCACAGTGTTTTCTACCATTCCCAGAACAAATTTCAATTTTCCAGTCACCTTTATTTTGTCGTCTGTAAAAGCTTTCAATTTGAACCAGTCTAAAATTTTGTCGTGTGGTAATGAGATAAGCAAATGTACAAACACATTTTTGATCATTTTGATTCTAAATTGCCATCAAAGATATAAAAATATTCTTTCAAAGCAAGACAAGACTTTCTTTTTTCTGTAAGTATATATGATACAGTTGCTAAAGCTAAATCTATTGAAGGGGTCTTATTTATTGTTCTATAAAACTCTTGAACAAACACAGGTTTTTGCAGTTGACCAACACTACCACAGAGTAATGACTCTAAGAAAGAAGGCACTGGAAAACATTGTGAAAATTAAGAGAAAATGCTGTAGGTAACCTGCATTTATTCCTTTTCCCACAGTGTTTTCTATCCTTTTGGGGACAAATTTCATTATTTGAGAAATTTTATTTCTTGCCTCAAATAGCTTTCAATTTGGGTCAGTCCAAAATTCCTTCATTAATTAACCCTTTTCCAAAGCACAAAATTTTAGACTGGCCCAAACTGAAAGTACTGGCAGACGACAAAAAAAAACAAGAGGACCATGATGGTCCTATATCGCTCACCTGAGTACTAAGTAGTACAGCTCTATGATGAAGACAAATACCAAATATTGAAGATCTAGGCCAAATGATAAGGAAAATAGAGAGAAATCTAACAACTATCATAGACGTCTAGGCCCGAGGGTTACCCAAAAATTACTTTATAATTGTCAAACATACAGCTTTTTCGTGACCTTCCATTCAGGGTTACATGAGTCATCACAGCTGTGAACTAGTTTCCAAGTCCCCTGCTACCTGACCTTACAACTAATAATGTACAAACAGGTGAGCCTGGGGCAGGGCCTGAAATGATCCAAGGCGCATGTTATAAGCATAATTTGCAGAGGCCTACAAGGTGATGTTTGATGCAAAGTATTACACGTCTAGGTCTTCTGTGTTCAGATAAGAATGAATGAAAGAAGAATATAGTGTTTTATGGAGCATCAACATCCAAAAGGATGTAAGAATGTCAGTCATGAGTATGATTATGATGAAAGATGTGTTATGAAATGATATGATAATGGAAATATAATAAAACAGGTATATAGTGATAAGAAATGAAATTGTCCAAAATTAATATGACAAATAGTTTTAAAAAATGCATATCAAAATTATGTCTAAGGTCACATTTCCTCGAAAAAAATGTCCCTGAATAGATCGACAACCTTTCTGGTATGCCTTGATCCGTCATTGGTGACAGTTATGCTGGAATTTATTTGTACTTCATAAAACTAATCTATTTGAATTCTTGATACTGTATACAGTATCCAGATGAAATTTTCAAATAAGCAGATGTTGTATTCTCATTTACCAGCTGCTAAAATCATAATTATGTGTAAGGTCCAATTTCCTTAAGAAAAACAATGTCCTTGAATAGATCAACAACCTTTCTGGTATGCCTTGATTTGTCATTGGTGACAGTTATGCTAGAATTTATATGTATTTCATAAAACTAATGTATTTGAATATCATATACACTATACAGTGTCCAGATGAATTTTTCAAAGAAAAAGATCTTGTTTTCTCAAATACCAGGAATTAGACTAAAGTGAACTTTTGTAGAATTATTAATTCATTTACATCCAAGACCATAGATCATTCAAGATAAAATATATAGTGAAAAAATATATAAATAGCATGTAACAATATGAGTAATGGATACATGTATAATGAAATGACTTTGAAAAGGAAATAAACTAGATATATACTATACAGTGATAGAAGAGAAAAATATCTATGCATTGCATGGAATGTACTCTTGTGCCTCAGATTCAGACAAGAAAATTAATAAGTTTGCATCTTATAAGCATATGTGCTAATTTGTGAACCAGAGGTGCATTTTCTATTTAAAGGACAACATTTGGATGAAGTCGATCAAGTTCTATAACATGATACTATAAACAGAACTAGAGAAAATACTAAATGTGATCATACCACCAACAGCTCCTTGTTAAGAAATAGATTTTTGTCACTGAAATGCACATTAAAATCTGTGCTGTAGTAATTGAGGAATAAAATGGACAATAAATTTTCATCAACATGGAGTAACTTATAATGAAAACTCAGTGAACAATATTATGTGTGCATCTTTGCTTGGTGCTAAATATTTGTGAGAAGTTAGAATGATATTTGTCAAATAGTTATTGAGAAATAGCAGGAACAAGAAATTTCATCAAAGGAAAATAACTTGTAAAAATTCAATGAACTGTTTACAATGAAAGTTGTCCTGTGGTTGTTGAGAAATAGCATGGACAAGAAATTTCATTAACAGGCAATAAATCTGTGAAAACTCAATGATTCATGATTGAAATACAATTATGCACATCTTTGCCAGACATCAAGTTTATCTGTGAAGTTCGAATGAAATCCATGCAGTAGTTATTGAAAATTAGCACTGACAAGAAAATGCTACAGAAAGACTAGTGGGTGGATGGACCAACAAGCTGACTCCTATATACTTCCAGAACACGGTTTTGAAGAAATAATAAAGCCCTAGGCATCTTGGTGTAGAGTAAAAAGATTTTCAAAGTTGCATGATTTGAACAAAATAAGTGTAGAATTTTTGCTTATTCAAGACTTTCTAGTTAGTATTATAATGTGGTTAAATGCACAAACAACTTAAATGGTTGTCAAGGGACGTGTTCATAGGTAATTGCTATTGTAAGCACACATAAACAATGCATTCACACTTGCAATAATCTTTTGCACTAACCTTTCAATGCATCCAGCTCACAAAAATCTGACTTTCATGGGTGACATTTGACATTAGCTCTACCCTAACAGATCTATCAAATGGCACTTCAACTCATGATAAAAGGACTGGTTACTTCAGAGAAGGACTAAAAATTTCTGACAGTAAAACTTGTGGAAACACTATTTATGAAACATCTCTAACACCACAGTGGGAAGTATTCAGATATACCTATGCAAAATAAGCTCTGGAAGAATAACAGGGTATATATTTGTTACAAAAATACAAAATGATAAATACAAAGAAAAATGAATAAGTCTTTCAATAACCTTTTACCAAACAACATTAGATTTTAAAAACTTAAAGACACAAAGCTTTTGAAATCATTTAACTCCTTACCAAATGACAAAATTTTAGGTTTTCCAAATGGAAAGCATTTGCAGATGACAAAATAAAAATGAGTGAAAATTTGAAATTTGTTTTGTGAAGGATAGAAAACAATGTGGGAAAAGGAGAAAGTACTAGTTACCAGCATTTTCTCCTTTTCCCACAATATTTTCTAAAGGCTTCTTTCTCAGGGTCATCAAATGTAGGGAAATGTGTGGAAATGGGTTAAGGAAAAAGAAGAAAATGCTTGTTACTACCAATTTCTCCTAATTTCATGAAGTATCAAATAACTTGTCATCTGCAAAAGGTTTCAATGTACACAATGGTCAATAAAGTAAGCAAATAACAAATGCTATCTCTTAACTCTTTACTAAACAATCCCCGGTTTATACGACCCCGAAATAGAGGATTTTTGAAAACATTGTGGGAAAAGGAGAAAATGCTGGTAATCAGCATTTCTCCTTTTCCCACAATGTTTTCTACCCCGCCGGGAACAGATTTCAATTTTTGAGTTACATTTATTTTGTCGTCTGCTAGTGCTTCAAATTTGGACCAGGCTGAAATTCTATCGTTTGGTAAAGAGTTAAGAATGAAGGAGCAAAAGTCAGTGATAATACTTATCAAGCACGCACAAGAAATAAACCATTATTTCATTTCTTTTATGTTAAACATGAAGAAGTATGTAATTTGTACCAACAGTAAGTCATTTCTCAAATGTATGATGTTAGTGTCATGATATGTGTATATGTCAATGACAGGTTTTGTCCAGCTGAGATGGGGCTAGGGGAGAAAAGGGGGGGGGGGGAGAGAAAGGGGAGGGGAGATGGTGGCCACCCTCATTATACCTAACCACCAATAACTAGTACATTTTTGTACAAGAATGTATCTTCATTCTTGTACAAAATGCATCTAGGTATTTCTAACAATAGGCGGGTGATACTATACATTGAAGCTATATGTGCAACTTACAACAAATTGCTTAAATAGTGCCAACGCAATAAATCATTTGTTTGGACATGTATAAAAGTAGACCAGTTTGTGGTCAGACCAATGTGTTTCAATAGTTCCAGCTACACTGTCGTTGTAATTTGTAAACACCAGATCTAATACTGATCCATGATCAGTGGTGGTTTCATGTATCATTTGATGACAAAGAAATGTTTCAGACATATACTGCTCTAGGCCACTACCCTTTTGAGAAATATCTATATTGAAATCTCCAATGATAACCAAAGGTTTAATTGGGTCAAGGTACTGAACAAGTTCTTTACTAACTGTTGAAATGAGATTGTGAAAGGAGAAACCTGGTGACTTATAAACAATCACAATTTGCATTTTAAGTAACCTGTGGTTTGTATTTATTAGAATCAGTTCAAAGTTTGTTGTACTGTATTCATGGCATTTGGAAATCACAATATCATCTCTTACATACAATGCTAAACCATGAGGTGGTCTGATTGTCTCTGTGGTTTGCTTCTGGTCATTCCTGATAAGGTGATAACCATTAATTGAATAGTCAGAACTGTGGTCTCTTTGGACTAATCTTGTTTCAGAAAAACCAATAATGTGTGCTGATAAAATATTGTGCTCTACTGCTACATCTTGAAAATGTTTGTGTAAAGATCTACAATTATTATACACTATTTTGAAATGATCATCAGAGTTTACTGTATCCAGTGGGGTGTAACACAGTTGAAGCCTTGCTTCAGAACAAAGTCTTTCCATTTCTTCTACAACTCTTTCATCTAATGATATTGCCTCCTCATTCAAGTTTAAAATATGTAGGTTTTCAATAGATCTTACTCTGCTTAAAGCTACGTAGTGGATATGAGGATTTTTTCTTATTTTTCGCTGAGACAAATCTATGACTACCTGATCAAGAGTAGTTCCTTGAGCTCTGTGAACGGTTCGACCTGCAGATGGCTGTAATGGGAACTGAATCCTCTGGATTGTATTATGTCGCATTGTAAATGTTCTCTCGATGTCAAATATTGGAGTCCAGCTATCATCAATTAAGTCATGATAGAAACCTCTTCTGAAATATTTTCTTCGTCTGTCATTTCCAATTCGTTTATCATCAAACTGCACCCAAATTATACTAGGTCTATTTGTTTTTGTCTGTTTATAATCTACAAACTTAACAATACAAGATGCACCATTAGTAAGTCCATCTTCTGTATCTATATTCACAGTCAAGTCATAAATCATGCCAATAACAACAGTGAGTGAGTAGTGCAAACCCATTGTACTAGATGCATCCCTTGGTATTTGTTTCAAAATTTTATCTTGCCTATCCTGTGATATGTTTGCAGCTATGATGGAATCATGACAAAGAATTTCAACCTTTTGAGAGTTCAAATTATTAATCATTTTGTCATTGAACAATTGCATAAATGAATTTTCAGCAAATATATGAGGTGCATTTTGTGGATAATTTACTGAATTTGGATCAATCAGACATTGTTTGATCTGTTCTTTATCATGGGCTGTCATTTTATTGTGCCGCAGTCTGTTCAATAACCCTGCAAATGCACTATCATCCTTTTGTCGCATTATCTCGGTCAACTCAAACATTGTAAAATGTTCTTTCCACAAATTGGAAGCTAGTGCTGAAGCATCACTTGTAAGGTCTTGAAATATCCAAGATCCCGCAACTGGCTTTAGTTGGTACAAGTCACCTACTGCTATGATGCTTTTACCCCCAAAAGGTAGTCTTGTGCCTGTTAATTCCTGAAGTCTTTGGTCAATGAACTTAAGCATTGAGTTGCTAACCATAGATATTTCATCAATAATGACAACAGAGAGATTTCTATACTTTGAACGAAATGTATTGAGTTTGTCACAATTTAATGCTTGTTCTTTCTGCTTAAACTTTTGATGGAAAGCCGTTGATATAGTTGAACCATTAATATTAAAAGCTGCTTTGCCTGTATATGCGCACAGCAGAACTCTTTGCTCATCTGCATTTTGGCCCTCACTTAGATTTAAATATCTGTACAAGGTCTGATACAATGCCCTAATTACCACACTTTTACCAACACCTGCTCCACCAGTCAAAAAAGCATAAAGTGGGGCATCTTTTGTTTTTATCCAATGGATAACATGATTATAAAAGTGTCTTTGTTTAGTATTCAAACATGTAAGAAGTTCATTATACTGGTCATCTGACATGACATTGTTGTTTACATCAATTGAAGTCATTGCAAAATTGCTGCCTAGCTCAATACCAATATCATACTCTCTTTGCTCTATGGCTCTGTCCGGATTAAAATAGACAAATGTCTCTGATTCAGCTGAATCTTCTACAGCGGTGTCTGCTTCAACTTGTTGTGTTCCTGGTGCTATATCATCAAAATCATCAAAGTCATTTTCTGCAGCTTCTCTTGCCATCTCTAACTCTTCAATATGGTGTTCATATACTTTTGCCTTGTAATCAATCTGACGCTTTTTTGCTTCATAATGTTGTTTGTAAGTTTCATAGTTCATAATTAAATCTGTACTTTCATTTCTCCATGGCAAAAACAGCAGAATCTTTTCTCGAAAATGATTTTCCTCATCTGACCTTCTATTAAATCTTACGTAACGTATGACTTTGTGAATTTTTCTTTGTCTTATTTTGATACCATTTTTCAATACAACTAGGTTTTGTTCATCATTGAATAGTTCTTCAGAACCAATGTCATCATCATCATTTACATCTTGGTCATTAGGGTGGGTTTCATTATCAGTAGGATACACAACCTCTAACTGTGACACATAATCGGCTAGGCACCAATTTTCAAGACATTTCGGTCTTTTTGCATACCTTTTGATCACATTATCAGCCACAATATCTGTAGAAGACTCAGGTAACTCGTCTAGAGCATGTTTTGCTTTCAGAAGCTGTATTCTTTCATTTGGTTTGGATGTATTGATAAATACTACATCTCTTGTACCCTTGGAAAGGGGCATTTGAAGTACTAGGTAAACAGCCTCTTGTGCACTCACTTCAACACTGTTTGAAAAAACATTGCCAATATGTCGCACCTGTCGCTTTATATCCAAATTGCCATTTCTCGCCTCTTTTGCTGCAGCATGTAATAGAGCACTCATTCCTCTCTGTGATTTACTTATGTAAGATACAATGTACATGGCACAGGCATATGGGTCTAATACAAACTGTATGTCTATATTTGCCTTCCAAGCCCTCAAGACTGTTTCGTTGTACAAGTTTACACGAATATCTTTGGGCGTTCTCTTCAAAAATACTTTTGATGCCTTTAAAGAACTTCTTATACATTTAATGTAATCCTCCTCATTCAATTCTACCACGTCAGTTAAAAACTTTTCATAGGGCAAATCAAACCCTTCTTTTTCAGCATTCATTTTGTTCTGTATATTTTCATACATTTTTTTGTATTTCTCCATATCTGATTCAAGTGGTTCAAGAATCATGGTTTTGCTTAATGGTGGCAATGGGTACCCAAACCGACATATTTTGTCTTTCTTTTTGTGACATGTTCTACTATGTTTATGAATTTGTAACTGAAGTAATTCTTGCAGTTGTTCATTGTCTGAACCGCATTTTAAGTATTTATCAACAAATTCTATTATTTGATCATTTGAACTGCTTTTATATTTTGGAGCATCTTCTACCCATACAAGCATGTGAATATGAGGAGAACCTCTCTGTTGGAATTCAACACGGTAAAAATAATCTTTAACTTTGCCAAGGCAGTCATGAGAACTTTTTAACACAATCTTTATGAATTGCTGAACCCTGTGATCAAAATAACGAGAGCAAGTTACTGGGTCTTTCTGAACAAGCTTAATTTTTTGCTCCCATGTCAAATTTTGTATTTCATCTTCAGAATACTCAAACCCCTGATTAAGATTTGACAACATATTAATCAAATCTGACCATCTTGTATCAGCAGATGAAAGTGACATAAACCATGTTGGCAAACCAAGCTGTCGTATCATTGCAAAGACATCTTTTTTCTTTGTTTCTAAATAAGCAGGAGAATTTCTAAGTTGTTTAAAAATATAATATCCTTCATCTTTTCGTACCATGTTTTCCATATAATTTAAATCCCTAGCCTGACCTGCTGTCATTTTCTTGTTCTCAACCTGACATCTTCTTACAGCAAGATTCACTTTGTCATGCAGTTGCTTCATCTGAATCTTTTTCAGTTTGAAAAATATATTTGGCACACTGTTTGCTGCTCGCCTATCATTGCTTCTTAGTTCCCATTTTGCAATGTCACTATAGTGTACTGGAACTGATCTGTCTTCATTTTCAGTTCTTTTTTGTCCACAATATATGGTTGGAAAACACAGAAATTCAGAATCAGCATCTTGATATAGACTCAAAGGTCGCTGACCTTCTCCAGGAGCAAAGGTAAATGTATCTGTTCTATTTTCGATATCTGCATCATCAATGAGTGTGTCTATATTTCCAACATTTTCTTGTCTGTTTTCTTCTTCATCAGAATCATATGTGACGTTATGTACATTTTCATTGCTTTCATCATGTGAGTTATGACTATTTGTTACATTTCCCAATGATTTTACATCTGATGAGAAGAATTCTTGCTTAGTTTCTTCAGAATCTCTTGTTACATGTGAAACCCATTCCTCATCTATTTTCACAGATGAATTTTTATACAAGATACTGTTTTTCATTAGCCATTGTAAAGCTACTAAAACACGTAATGGTCTCACATTCTCTGTAAATGCACATGATTTGTGTGACAACTTCTTTTTTAGCTTTACTGCAACAGTTACATTTTCATCAAATGGTCTGGGAAGGGCATTAACAACAGGTTGGATATCAACAGGAACATTCACAACATTGCCTTTGACAGAATACTGACGACCTCTTGGTAGCTCTCTAATTTGCATGAAAGGTATGCGTAAAGATATCAGTCTTTCTTCCAATGGATACAAATGTAAGACATCTGGTTTTTCAGGCCATCTCATACCATTTGCTTCTGATAACTTTGGAACCTTTTGGTTCATGACATTTGTTTTACATGTTGTGCATATCCATTCCGAATCATCAACTGATAAGGTCCCAGTTACAAACTTGGAACTGATAACACCTTTAATACTTTTGATATTACAAACACTTTGCTTGAACCAAGTCTGCTTACAACATGTGCAGATAAATTGGGGTCCAATTTTAATACTTTCATGAAATAGTATTATACATTCATCAACAGTATTTCCATGTTTTTTTCTTTTAGCATTGAAATTCTCAATCATCTGATACTCTGTTGATTTTCGTTTGATGCATTTTCTCTCTCTATCAGTTTTTTTCTCCTTTTCTCTTGTTCTAGAACGAATAACTTGTTTAACTATTCTTTCCTTCTCTAAAATATAAGGATTCAGCCGTAATTTCTTTCTTGAGACAGTTTCTTTCTCTTTAAACAATGGATCACTCCTTGCTTTTCTTTTTAAAACATTTTCATTTGCTCTCTCTTTATTTCTGAACTCTACATTACCTCTAGCCATGTTTTTTGATGCTCTTTCTTTACTTGCATATTCCAAATTAGCTCTTGCTTTCTGTTTTGAGGTGGTTTGAATTTCTTTTTCTTTTTCTTTGAACAATGGATCACTCCTTGCTTTTCGTTTTAAAACAGTTTCATTTGCTCTCTCCTTATTTCTAAACTCGAAATTACCTCTAGCCATGTGTTTTGATTCTCTTTCTTTACTCGCATATTCCAAATTAGCTCTTGCTTTTTGTTTTGAGGTGGTTTGAATTTCTTTTTCTTTTTCTTTAAACACTGAATCACTTCTTGCTCTTCGTTTTGACGTGGTTTGAATTTCTTTTTCTTTTTCTTTGAACAATGGATCACATCTAGCTTTTCTTTTTAAAACATTTTCGTTTGCCTTCTCCTTATTTCTGAACTCTACATTACCTCTTGCCATGTGTTTTAATTCTCTCTCTTTACTTGCATATTCCAAATTAGCTCTTGCTTTTTGTTTTGAGATGGTTTGCATTTCTTTTTCTTTTTCTTTAAACATTAAATCACTTCTAGCTCTTCGTTTTGAAGTGGTTTGCTTTTCTTTTTCTTTTTCTTTAAACATTAAATCACTTCTAGCTCTTCGTTTTGAAGTGGTTTGCTTTTCTTTTTCTTTTTCTTTAAACATTAAATCACTTCTTGCTTTTTGTTTTGAGTTGCTTTGATTTTCTTTTTCTTTTTCTTTAAAAATTAAATCACTTCTTGCTTTTCGTTTTGAAGTAGTCTGAATTTCTTTTTCTTTTTCTTTAAACAGTGGATCATTCCTTGCTTTTCTTTTTAAAGCATTTTCCTTTGCTCTCTCCTTATTTCTGAACTCTGCATTACCCCTTGCCATGTGTTTTGATTCTCTTTCTTTACTTGCATATTCCAAATTAGCTCTTGCATTTCGTTTTGAGGCAGTTTGAATTTTTTTTTCTTTTTCTTTATATAATAAATCTGTACGTTTAGCTTGTCTGTACTTTTTGAAATATTCCTTTCTATTTACATTTCTACTTTCAACAATGGACAGTCCCTGCTCATTACAGCAGCTATCATTTTTCTGAATGCATTTCACGTTGGATTTAGTGTCAGTTTTAATCCTCTGGTCCTCAAAGTATTTCATCAACAAACTTGAGAAACTACTACCTCTGTTATCCAAGCTGGTAAATTTGACAGGCAAAACTTCAAACTGAGATGACAAATCAATCTTCATGCTTTCATACATTGCATACATGAATGTAACAATGTCATCAAGAGTAGCAAATGAAATTAACAGAGATTTACCATCAGGACTGGACATTCCATGATTTCCATGTGAATGTGAATCAAAAAGCCAGAATTTGTCATCTTTAGCAAAAACTGCAGAACACACAGCTCCAATCATCACTAACACATATTGTGCACTTAAGAAGGCACTATGCAAGGACTGGTGTAAAGACGGCAATGAAGAACTGACAAGTTCAACAGCAACTCCTGATATAATACTTTCCTTTTCAATATGTACTTGTCTACATAATATATTAACTTCATCAGGAATTTCATCAAGACATAGTAGCCTATGCTTAAATTTACCCTGTTGCTTCAAATTTTGCAAAACATTTTGATACAACTGATCACCAGCAACTAAAACCTCATCTACATTCAATTTAGATGACAAACTTGAATAATGTGCATAAATCAAAGCACACAATGATATAATTGTACACTGACTCCCTCTGGAATAAACTGAAAACTTACTGTTGCTTTGACTATATGAGCCGAATATTAATGTTTTCCAGTTGAACGCATTATTTCTATCATTCCTGTACCTATTTGAAACAAATGACTTATTTTGATCTGGGTCAGAGTCCATTGGTTCAGAAATGAAAGAGCTATCTTTATGCACCTTCACAAGCTCAAGTTCAGCAGTATCATTTGACAGGTTATCAAGTAATGTTATATTTCGCATTTCATTGCATAATTCATTAAGCAATTCCTTTAGCAAGTCAACAAGCAAATCATCAAGCAAATCATCAAGCAAACTATCAAGCAAACTTTCAGGCACAGATGGCCCAGAGGGCTTAAAGAGGCGGGCTTGAACCTCCATCTGCTTATCATAAGCGCCCTGCACAGATGGCCTAACTGCTGAAGCAGTCATAATAGGCACAGACCATATTAGATCTGTAGGGTCATCTCGACCCTCATCTGCTACACTGCTTCCAGCACCAGTACCATTGCCATCTCCAATCACATCTCTGGCAGAGCGTCTAGACCTCATCAAAGACCTCATGGCAACATTCCTCTGCAAAACAGACTTCCTCTTCAACCTCGGCATGTCTTAAAAAGAAAACAAATATCATCCTTGAAAATAGCCCAACACCTATCAAGTAGATGACTTACGAGGCAAACAAAATGCGTTTGTGACACACAAAGGCCCCCATAACAGCCATTCTTTTTTAAAATGTGGCCTCGATATTTGGCCTTGATCTTGTCACACTACCTTGACATCAGGATCTGCTTATCAATGAAAGGAACCTACATATCAAATATGTACATTGTATCATCTTATAGATACTTTTGAAGTTATAGGAAACAGTTAAGATTTCATGTTTAAGTTCTCAGGTTAAGGGTTAGAAATGTGACATAAGATATTGGTCAGCATACTAAACCATGCTTGGTTTTATTGCCTTACAAGTTTAAAAACAAACTTCTTTCCAAGTTACTGGTTTCTCACATATACATGAAATGTAAGAGGCCAGACAAACTGCACTAAGGAAGTTTGGCCTGAATAGGAATCAAACCGAAGACCTCATGATTACAAGTTAGATATCAATAAGAATAAGCTACTCATTACCACAGTCTATGAAAATAAAATCAGCCTTTAAGTTATTTGTCTGAAATATTTGGATTTAATGCAGTGTGACCAGTATTCAGTTATTTCATGACGACAGTACACTTATTCTTGCTTTCTGGGTCATCCAACTTTACTACTGCAAGGAACCATGTGCCTTGCACAGGACGATTCACTGTTTTGGTCTCTTTGTGTGTCATATGATAAATCTAGGAAAGTGTTGTAGATCAAAGTAGTTTGAAGAATAAACTTTTATGCAAGATGGTCACTAAATGTGAATTTTGTGAAGATTATTATGAAAATCTGCAAAACAACTCGTAACTCTGTCACTACAAGTTAACCCATAACCACACAATCCCTTGTTTTTATGACCACAACCAAATAAAGCTTTGAAAAACATAGGGGAAAAAAATATGCTGGTTATCAGCTTTTTCTTATTTTCCTCAAACATCGAAAAAATTGTTTCAACACATTAATACACAACTTCATCAAAATTTCATGTGTTAAGTAACATTTATTTTGTCATCTGCAAATGCTTCAGGTTTGGATCAATGGAAAATTTTGTTGTTTGGTAAAGAATAAAGCAACGTCAATAAACATCCATAAAGTTTCATGTCTGTACGACAAATAGTTTTAGAATTATACATGCCACAACTTTGAAACTGCATATTTTCACTGAAACAAAGGTCATAACGTTGTAAATATAACAATAACCAGGTACCCAAGGGCATTCTAAAAAGTCTATGACTGTTTCAAGTCTGTAGTATCAATTACTTCAGAGTTATGCCTGACACGGGATTTTAGGACAGACAGATGGACAAAAACATATCTATGTGGCCTCCCCACTTAAAGTGATAAGGGCATAAAAATGTTCCAAGCATTATCTTCATTTTTGGGCAAAGGTGATTTCTCCATTAACCAAAAGTAGAAGATAAAACAAAAATGGTATGATTGATTGATTGATGGGATGAGATTTAATACTCTTTTCAATATTCTTTCTAAGCCACTAAATTCTCTCTCCAACTTATCATATGTATGATTTCTATGAACCACTCTATACTTACTGAATGATAGGTACTGATTCAAAAGCTGACAAGCTGTTTTTCCCAGTGAAAAGGCTCCTTTACACACTCCCAAAGAGAATGGGCTAAATTGCACTAACTGAACTGGAGTCCCTTTTTCAAAAGAATCAAAAATTGCTATCTCTATACTGTAGTCTATCTCTCTACTTAATCACTCAAAAAAATGTTTTAACACATAAATACACAAAGAATTCACAAATTATTCACAATAAGTTCAATGTCACTGTTTGATGATTATGAAATGTTCTTTAGAATATAGAATTGATGACCTGGAAAAAATAAAAACAACAATAAGATATTGTACAATAAGTGAACCATCAAGCAAAAAAAGGGCCTTCTTTGAACTCTTTCAATCAAATAAATGGAAAACTAGAGCTAACACTAAAAATGATCATCAACCCCCCCCACCTCCTTGTCACAGAACAGCTCTTTGTAACAGAATGCAGAATAGTTTAGTACATAAGAAAGAGTTAAAAAAAAAAGTAGTGGGCATAGACTTATGATTCTTGTACTCTGAACTTCACATTAACTGTGTGTGAAGTTTGAAGTTACTGGCTCCTATACTTTAGAAGTTATGGTGTCACTACATGTAGCTTTTATACTTTAGAAGTTATGCTCCGGACAAGATTTCCTGAAGCACGGACAGACAGGGTGACTCCTAACTGTATATAAAGGTTGAAGTCACTAGCTATTATACTTTAGAAGTTATTCTTGGGACAAGATTTTGTGATGCACGGACAGACAGGGTGACTTCTGTATACCCTCCTCACCCCCAAACTTTGTGTGTGTGGGGAGGGGGGGGGGGGGAGGGGGGATATAATGAGATTGAAGCCTTGACAATCGATTCCATTGTACGTTTTAAACAAGAGCACTGCATGTGGGTACAACTCTAACTGTAAAGTGCTTGATAGGTGGTAAAAATTCTAAGTTAAAAAAGGGGCATAATTTTGATCAAAATATTTTCAGAGTTATCTGCCCTTGTCACATGCTTTGGCCTGTTGATTTTGCACTGTTCCAAGTTTCAAGTTGATATTTTGACTAGGTGCAGAAATATTACAAAATGTCAAAGATTTTGTATGACGAGAACGACGACACGGGCAACAATGACAACCAGGCTATGACAATATTTGGATGTTTTCTTTGAAACAGTCGAGCTAAAAATGAATGTATAGTAAGGTACAATAAGCTTTTTACACATTTCAACCCTAGTCAGACTGCATCGACTATCTGGGCTGATAAGAATCGATACTTTTTGCAGTTCCCAGAAGACCCCATTTTGCATGACAGACCACATATAATTCTTTTTTTAATTATAATTAATCAAAAGATAAATCAAAAGTCATAGTGATACAATAGACAACAGATCATCCAGGCGCTTCCCCCAAGGTAAAGCCTTTCCAACCATTGGTGATAGTCCTCATATTTCTTAGTGAGAAAAAAAGGTATCTCTAATTATGTCACCTACTATTCACGACTGTTTGGTCATTTTGATCTCAAGGTCTCATAGATTCTTTTTATAAATTCAAATGGAATAATTTATTCAACTATCACCAACAGCACTTTCGGTAAATACCATATACCTGGTACAGGGCTGACGCCTTTGGGTACAGATAGACAAGGATAAAACAATATGCCCTAAATCTATCGGGGGTGTGCATAAAAAGCAGGATTGGGGATGTAAAATTCAAGTTTTGTGAAATCACTCGGCCTAGATGAATCTTTGATTTTCATTCATCCTGCACCTGAAAAATAAAAATATTTCATCAATCTATGATCTTACAGCTATATTCACATTGACTAAATTTTGTCATACCAGGAATAGGTTAATACTTGTAGGTAATAAGACAAAACTTAACTCTTTACTAAACGACAAAATTTTGGACTAGTTGAAACTGGAAGCTTTCACAGACCACAAAATTAATGTGACTCAAATATTGATTTTCAAGTCAGAAGGGTACCATTCATTGTGGGAAAGGGAGATAATGTTGGTTACCAGCATTTTCTCCCTTTTCCACAATGTTTTCCATAGGCTTCTTTCTTAGAGCCATAAAACCTAGTATTGTTTGGTAAAGGGTTAATCAATTTCTGTAAAATCAAACTTTGATAACCTTGGTCAGGACCACAAGTATTATTTTGCTGAAAATGACACTTATTTATCAAATTATAGCCACTGTTATTCTACCACAACACCACAAAGGTTGATAAATAAATGAAGGTGTTGGATTCTAGGCAATATGCTTCAACACAAAAAGACTTTTAAATAATTTCCTTCCTTATTTTGTTTAATCCAAGACCACACAAAAATGGGCAAATTTTGACTCAAGGATCACAATTTGGAACATTTTCATTGAGGTCCAAAGTGCTTAGGTGAGCTAAAAAATGAAGATCAAAGTGGAATTACTCAAAAAATACGTAATAGTAGAGTTTTTGTTCTTGCGCACAGTACTCGGAAATATTGCGACAAACATGCATACCAAGTTTGAAGTCCTTCTGACTTGAGATGACAAAGTTATATTACGGACAAGCACTAAATGCTGTAAAGTTGACGATCAAAGGGAAATACAAGACAGCAGGAGGTAGAGTTTCAATTCTTGTGAACTGCATTTCCAAACATTGCAACCAACAAGCATACCATATTTCAAGTCATTTCTACTTCAGATGACAAAGTTTTGCACCGGACAAGCAAGAAATGCTATAAAAATGAAGGTCAAAGATGGAATAACTCAAAATTCATGCTAGGAAGAGTTATGGTTATTTTGCACAGCACTCCATAATTTTTCAACTATCATGCATACCAATTTTGAAGATGTTCCGGCTAGAGATGACAAATTTATATTCTGAACAAGCAGAAAATGCAATGAAAATGATGATCAAAGGGAAATAACTCATAGACAGTATGAGGTAGAGTTATAATTCCTTATCACCGCACTCCATATTATTGCAACTAACACAAAGTGCCAAGTTTTCAGTCAATTGGATTAAAAATAACAGTTATGCTCCCAACAAAGAACTATTCTATAGCATTTTCTAATTCAAGGGCAAATAACTCCAGTCGTTCTAATCCAATTAGACCCATAATTGAACTCATCAAGGATCGTATAGCCATATATGTTTAGGCCAAGTTTAGTGCTGATTAGACCCATAATCGAACTCATGCGAGATCTTATGGCCATATATATTTTGGCCAAGTTTAGTGCTGATTGGTTAAAATTTGTAGATGCCAGAGTGTAAACAAATGCAAATATAGCAATTCTTCTAATCCAAGGGTAAATAACTCGAGTTGTTCTGGTCCAATTACATCCACAATTGAACTCATCCAAGATCTTATAGTCATATATATTTTGACCAAGTTTGGTGCTCATTGGTTGATATTTGTAGATGCTAGAGTGCAAACACAGTCAAATATGGCAATTTTTCTAATTCAAGGGCAAATAACTCCAGTTGTTCTGGTCCGATTGGACCCATAATCGAACTCATCCGAGATCTTATGGTCATACATGTTTTGACCAAGTTTGGTGCTGATTGGTTGATATTTGTAGATGCTAGAGTGTAAACAAACAAATGTGAACGGACGACGGACGGACGGACGGACGGACGACGGACGGACGGACGACGGACGGACGACGGACGGTGAGCGATCACAATAGCTCACTCTGAGCACTTTGTGCTCAGGTGAGCTAAAAATATACGTCAAAAAATAAAACTTGTTTCCGGTAGGATAGAAAACATTGTGGAAAAGGAGGAAATGCTGGTTACCAGCATTTTCTCCTTTTTCCACAATGTTTTTAAAAGGCTTCCTTTTCAGGGCTGTAAAAACCAGGTACTGTTTGGTAAAAGGTAAAGTTAAATGTTAAACTGTTAACAATGAAACATCAAGCGCATAATACAAACAAATACATGTAAATTGGCAATGCTCTGTGAAAAAGGGGCTTAATGCATCTGGAAATAGTATAGACCCTTCTCAGCCAGAGCAGTTCACTTGGGCTAACCTGGTTTTAACCTTTTTGCTATAGGTAAATGTTCTGCATGACTAAGTACCATTCTATCCAATGATACAGCTGTCATTAGACTGAAATGAATATATAGATTCAACAGTATGTGATGAGTTACTTCCAAAAATGCATTAAAAAGATCCATTAACCTTTTCCCAAACGACAAACTTTTGGACTAGACCAAACTGAAAGCATTTCCAGATGACAATTCAACTCTTGCAGAAAAGATGATTTCTGTCTATGACAGGGTAGAAAACATCGTGGGAAAAGGAGAAAATGCTGGTTACCAGCATTTTCTCCTTTTCCCACAATGTTTTCAAAAGGCTTCTTTTCCTGACCCGTAAAAACCTGGGATTGTTTGGGAAAAGGTTAAGCCCCCCCCTTTTCTCAGGGCATGGCTCGTATCCTTTTTCAAGAACAATTGCTGTGGACTCTGATCAGACAATAGTATCTTCATGCATCTGACCTCAGTCTTCATTGCTTGACCTTACACACTTTAACCCATTACCAAACAATACCAAGTTTTAACAATCACAAGGATGTTGAGGAAGAAGTCTTTGAAAAACATTGTGAGGAAAAAGAAGAAAATGCTGGTTACCAGCATTTTCTCCTTTTTCCCCCCAATGTTTTTCAATGATTGCAAAGATATCTGTCTCAGCCAATCGGTAAACTAGTTTTGAAATTCAGAAAGCAAACAATAATTAATATTATTATTAAACAGAAACCTGGACAATGAGGTGCTTATTCTCTCACACTGGTAGAGCCCAGTTTGAGAAATATTAACTTTACTTGCAACAAAATTTGTTCCATCTTACAAAAATATTAAGAGGTCCAGATATGTGGAAGTGATGGTACTCTAAATCCATTATTTCTCTTCAAAACCCTATGTTGTGGGTACTCATTAGAATCGTCTAAATGAGAAAATTCTAATGAGTGCCCGTAACAAAGAGTTTAGTGAAAAATAATTTATATTTTTTCTAATTTTGTAAATCAAAATCATACCCTCTGTCTGCAGCTCTGTATTTACTTCACAGAAACATTTATTTATCCAAAAATATCAATCTGGCATGCCCTATATGATGCGCATAATACAAACACGGTATACAGAAAACTATGTCAAAACAATAACAATTTACAACAAATGAAGATTGAAAAATATCCCCCACTGTTAGTCTCAATAATGAGATGCTATGGCACTTTTTTTTTATATTTGGACATTTATTGTGCACTGTACCATCTCAAGTCCATCATACAATCCAGTAGTAAAGATAAAGCGCTATACTGCCTTTCTGTGTGGCCTTTCTGTGTCGCAGGTTTAACCCATTACCACACAATCTCTACTTTTGATGCCCCTGAGAAAGAAGCCTTTTGAAAACACTGTAGGAAAAGGAGAAAATGCTGGTAACCAGCATTTTCTCCTTTTCCCACAGTGTTTTCTACTCTTCCCAGAACAAATTTCAAATTTTCAGTCACCTTAATTTTGTCATCTGCAAACGCTTTCAATTTGGACCAGTCTAGACTTTTCTCGTTTGGTAATGGGTTAGTCTATATTGCAGCAAAATGCAATTAAATTTAGATAACTAACATGACCATTGACAAATTATTAAACCTTTTATTACCTAAAAAGTTTGTAGACGTTGTTTATAACATGTAAATCTCGGCAAAAAACACTGACAAAATTAATTGTCCTTGGCAGCCATGTTGAGTGTTTTCGGGAATGAAAAAACTCGAGTAAGAGATGAAATGCGTGGTTTTCTCTTATGTTTAGAATTTAAATTGAAAATATTGTATTTCTTATTAAATACACAAGCAACAGGTACGTTTGAATCATAGTTTTGGCCTCCATCTGCAAAATTATGAAAGTTCAAACTTACACACAAAATCTGTGTAGAACTTTCAACTGGTTTTGTCTTGATTGTCTCTGTGCCCAGAGGCGACAAGTATAAAAGTAACATTGCCTTTGGGGACAGTTATCTGTAGTATCCCCACTGTATGCCTTGCCACTGGATTGGTGTAATTTCAGAAAAAAAAAAATATTAAAGGGGCCATTAACTCCCATAAAATTCTGTATTAACTAAGAAAACCATATTGAAAATTTGTAATTGCGCAAGCTCTTCAAGGAAGTACCTCCATTTAATGAAGCAATATATATTTTTATTGTCCCACTAAACTTAAAACATGATTTGTCATTGCATTCAGTATCGGGAAACCTTGCAAACCATTGGTAAAGAAGAAAGACAAATGCACAAAAGGAAGGAAATTCAATTAACCACACAATGCTGACTTTAACGACCCCGGGAAAAAGGAAGGTCTTATGACCAATACCAGGCACCAATCACATTAAAATAATATTCAAACAGTATGATGACATCATAGTAGCTAAAACAGACCAAGTTACTGATTGAAAGGTAGCCAATAAGTTATTTAACTCATTACCGAATGACAATGTTTTAGGCTTATCCAAATCGAAAGCATTTGCAGACCACAAAATAAAAATGACTAAAAATTTTGAATTTTTTTCTGTGAAGGGTAGAAAACATTGTGGGAAAAGGAGAAAATGCTGGGCTGTCACCAGCATTTTCTCCTTTTCCCGCAATGTTTTCCAAAGGCTTCTACCTTAGGGTCGTAAAAGCTAGGGGTTGTTTGGTAAAGGGTTAACCCCTATGAAGGTATTTTTTGTATAGCATGTAATCCTCAAATGTTTTACGTTTGCTGAGAAAAGGACATTTCCTAGTATTTATCCATGTTTAACGAAACAATATGGACTTTGTGGCAATAATCTGAACAGGGCCCTTCAAGTTTTCTGACTAACTGCTTGGGCAAAAGCACTTCAAGCTTGTGCAAACACTTGCTTTTTCAGGAAAAGCTAATTTCCTTCTTTTGATTGATTGATTGTCGATTGAAATGGAGTTAGTTACCATTTTGACAGCTATAGGTCATATAATGACAGTCAGTGTGTCTATTCATATGTTTCCCGGCTTTCTCACACCAGTAACGACACAACTTTCTTTCTAAGTCAGTGGCTACTATTTTCACATGCATCAGAGGTGATATGCATAAAAATGCCGAAAAGAAAGTTTGCCTCAACATGGTATTGGGTCTGTATTCATCAACCATTCTTATGTTCTTTGTCTTAATCTTCAAGATTTTCTGTGATAGTAACAGAACTTCTGATTGGCTAAACCATTTGGCTATGGTTTAGCCAATCAGATGTTCTGTTACTTTCACACTGGCCAAATGCTGAAGAATGGGACTATGAATGTTGTTCAGAATGGTTGGTTAACACTTTGCCACACGATCCCGACTTTTAACGACCCTGAGAAAGAAGCCTCTTGAAAACATTGTGAACAAACGAAAAAATGCTGGTAACCAGCATTTTCTCCTTTGCCCACAATGTTTTCTGCCCTTTTGAAAATAAATTATAATTTTTGAGTCACATTTATTTTGTCGTCCGCAAATGCTTTCAATTCAAACTAGTCCAAAATTAATTGTCGTTTGGTAAAAATTTAATATGGACCCTGAGCTCACAACCACCAGGTCAAGAGTTTACTTCGCTTTCCACTTAGCTATCCTGACAGGCTCTCCTTCTTTGAACAAGTAGAACTTAATTTTGCTTTTTCAGCAAAAAAAAAATGTCTTAACCCTTTACCCCATAAGGCATTTCTATGGTGTCTCTAATTGACCCTAAATAACAGCAAGGATGAAGCTGTTTCTTATGTGTATAATGATGCCTTTTGATAGCATGGAAAACATTGTAGCAAAAGGTGAAATTGCTTGTGACGAGCAATTTCACCTTTTACCACAATGTTTTCCAAAGGCTCCTATAAGCAATGTGTAGAAATGAGTATCGATGGAGTAAAGGATTAAGGACATTCTAAGATTTCTGACTAATTGGATGAGCAAGAGCACTTCATGCATGTGCAAACACTTCTCTGTGGCTGCTTATCCAAGAGAAATTCTTATCATGTGCAAACACTTCTCTGTGGCTGCTTATCCAAGAGAAATTCTTATCTTACTTTGGACAATTACATAATCATTTCTTTTGATAAACCTCTTGATTTTTTCTAATAAATTTCCAAATGTGCAAATTGAAAAACTCCATATATGGATATAACATAAATTCAAATAAAGCAGTATCAAATATCCTAAGCATTTGTTTACTATGTTGAAAACTAAACCCTTTGCAAAACAAGAAAATTTTAGACTAGTCCAAATTAAATGCACTGGCAGGCAGCAATTTAAATCTTGCTTAGGTGAAGGAATTGGTCTTTGTTGGATATGAAGACATTTCTGGTTACCAGCAATTTATCTCTTTCACTCGTTGTTTTCACAATTTTATCTTTTACACATAATGTTTTCAAAACACTTGCCTGGACCTAAATGTCGTCATTGTGTTGTATGGGCTTAAAATGGCTGATTAAAAACAATCTAAAGTGGCTCAATATAGACAGAATTGGTCACAAATCCAAGTGGAACACATTGTAAGATGAAAATGATGGTTACCAGCATTTTCTTCTTTTCCCACAATATTTTTCAAAAGGCTTCTTCCTGAGGGTCATGAAAACTTGAGATAAAAGTGTGGTGAAAGGATACGGAAATAAAATTGGATCCTTCGAAAAACAATTGTACTTCCTGCTTATTCTAATACGGCTTGCTACATGCAAAAAAGGGCACTTAGACCTCTGTGTAAAGTGCTATCTCGGATCACCATACGCTGCTTGCGAAGGCTAATCCAAGACTGCACTTCACAACTACATTTTGTGCTACCAGTAGACTTGAGCAAAACAGAAAATTTCATTACAGTAGCAAGTGTCCTTTTGATTAGCCTGCTTTATCTGCGCAGGGTTATCCGATATGACAATCTACGCAGACGTCAAAATGTCCCTTTTCATACATTGCAGGTCATATGTTAACCTTTCATCCTTTACCGCAATATATATGCAATGATCCTGAAAGTTTTTTGAAAACTTCGTGGGAAAAGGAGAAAATGCTGGTAACCAGCATTTTCTCCTTTTCCCGCAATGTTTTCTACCCTTTCAGTGGTTTCACTGAGTGCTGTAAAAACAAAACACTTTGATTCTGACAAAAACTAGGACATAAAATTCTCCTGACTCATCTTTTAACCCTTTCCCGAAAAATCCCTTATTTGAAATACACTGATAACGACTGCTTTTGAAAACATGGAAAAAGAAGAAAATGCTGATAATTAGCATTGGCCCCTTTTTCCATAATGTTTTCTACTCCTTCAAAGACAAACCTGGTCATTGCAGTCACATCTAATTAACCCTTTACTCCATAGGTACTTATTTCTATGCATTGCTTGTAGGAGCCTTTGCAAAACATTGTGGCAAAAGGTGAAATTGCTCATGACCAGCAATTTCAGCTTTTGTCACAGTGTTTTCTATGCTATTAAAAGGTGTCATATACACATCAGAAACGGCTTAATCCTTGTTGTTAGGGTCAATTAGAAATACCATAGAAATGCCTTATGGGGTAAAGGGTTAACTGCAAATGCTCAAGATGTTTCACAAGTATAAGATGCTGCTGTCCACGTTGAACTGTTGATTGAATGTGTGGTGTTTAAAGCCATTTTCAACATTATTTCAGGTACTGGTTTATGGCAGCCAGTGCACCTACCGATGCTTTTCTGTAGTTTCTTTTTACCAGTACTTCCCCAATAATCTTTTATGATCGTTCAATAAAATAATAATAATCTTTAACAATAAACTATCCGAACCACCAGCTGCTTTCCCATATAAACATCCTCCAAATAGTGGTCAGAGGTGGAAAAGAAATGAATCCTGTGGAAATGACTATCACTAATCCCCTGAAAGAAATTGGCCGAACCAAGGCCAGAAACCACGACCCCTGTTCTCAAGTCCTGCATGCCATAAACTGAGCTACTAAGGCTCTGTTTGTTGTACAGGAGAGGGTATGCCAATGTGGAGATTTGAACCAGAAACCCTTCCTTGTTTCAAGTCCAGTGCATTACCCACTGCACTATTGTGCTTAGAAAAAAATGTGACCTGTCGTGAAAAAGGTGACAATCTGGGAATTCTGTACATCATCTATATGAATTCAGAATGAAAGAAATGAAAGATAGTGCAGGTCAATTTAAGCTGAAGGTACAAAAATGGTTGTATAGCAAGGTAGAATAACCACTTTTCATGCAAAAAATATCATAAAGGCAAAGAGTGTAGACCCTGGTCAGCCTGCGTAATCCACGCAATCTGGCCTTGGTTGACACTTTTTAAAGTTCCTAGATGGCCCCTTTTTCCATGACTGGTCACAAATATTTAGTGGTTTTACATCTATGTAAATGCCATTGTCTCATATATAGGATTCTTAACTTGTTAATCCAAAGGAAATTATAGAAAAAGCCTTGCGCAATAAAAAAAAAAATAACTGGTTTTCATTCCCACAATCTATCCTGCGCAATAAAAAAAATAAGTGGTTTTCATTCCCACAATCTATCACGGAAATAATAGAGAAGTTTAAATTTTTTTTTAAAAGCTTCAATTAGGTGTTGCCAGGCATTAATTTCAAGCAATTATGTCCTTGTTCAATGTGAGGACACACAAAAAACAGTTTTTTCATCAGCATCTGTAGACAACAGCTTAACTCTTTACCAAACGAAAATTTTTTGGACAGGACCAAATTAAAAGCATTTGCTGACGACAATTTAAAAGTGACTCATCTAATGGATTTTGACCTTGGAAGGGTAAAAAACATTGTGGGAAAAGGAGAAAATGCTGGTTACCAGCATTTTCTCCTTTTCCAACAATGTTTTCAAAAGGTTTCTTCCTTTTTGGTTAACTCTTTACCAAATGACAAAATTTTAAACTTGTCAAAATTGAAAGCACTTGCAGGCAACACAATAAACTTAACTAAAAGACTGAAATTTTTTTCCAGCTCAGTAGAAAACATTGTGGGAAAAGGAGAAAATGCTGGTTACCAGCATTTTCTCCTTTACCCACACAAGGTTTTCGGAAACCTTCTTTGCCAGGGTTGTGAAAACCAGGTATTGTTTGGCAACGGGTTAACATTTTACTAAATAATCCCAGGTTTTAAAAACCCAATGGAAGATGCTTTTTGAAAACATTGTGGGAAAAGGAGAAAATGCTGGTTACCAGCATTTTCTCCTTTTCCCACAATGTTTTCTAAACCCTTTCAAAACCCAATTTCAATTTCAGAATCACATTTTTTTTTTGTATGCAGTTGCTTAGGATCGTTTAAACTAAGAATTGTATCCTTTTGTAGCTATTTTACCCTTTACCACAAAATCCCGAGTTAAAATGATCCCAAGCCCCAAGAGGGCCTTTTGAAAACAATGTGGAAAAAGGAGATATATGGCTGCAAAAACAGCCTTATCTGTTTGTCCCAAAATGTTTTGTACCTGATCAACAAGAGAAATCATCTACAGAGCTGAAGCTGTCATCTGCAACAGTTTAAATAATCAGCATTTTCTCCTTTACCCACCATGTTTTGAAAAGCCTCAGGAGTGTTAAAAGTTGAAATTGTGTAGTAAAGATTGTAAAAGATACAGGAAATATTAGCTTCTACGGGTAATCTAATTATTGACATCAAAAACAAGGCTCTTTCGAAAACTGTTAACCCATTACCACACAATCCCTACTTTTGATGACTCTGAGAAAGAGGCCTTCAGAAAACATTGTGGGAAAAGGAGAAAATGCTGGTAACCAGCATTTTCTCCTTTTTCCACAATGTTTTCTATCATTCACAAAACAATTTCAAATTTTCAGTCACTTTTATTTTGTCATCTGCAAATGCTTTTGATTTGGACAAACCTAAAATTTTGTCATTTGGTAATGAGTTAAGTAAAGAATTGTGATAAAATATAGGAAGTTAAACACTAGTAAAGTTAAAGCGGGTGAAAACAAGATTAGCAGTAAACAGTTTACAGCCTTCCTTGTTATATATAGCAAGGTGATCATCAACAATTAACTCTTTACCAAACAAAATTTTAGACTGGTGCTAAATGAAAGTACCGGTCCTTGCAGAAGACAAATGACCTCAAAAGCCTTTGGTAAACAATTCTGATAAAATCATAAAACAGGAAATTGAATACAGTTAAAGGGATGAAAAAAAAAGATATGCAGTAAATAGTTTCAAGCCTTCGAATCTTTACCAAACGACAAAATTGTGGATCGGTTCTAACAGAAAGTACATGCAGACGACAAATGATGTTGCAGATGGCAAAATTTAATGCGGTCTAAAATCTTTGATATATAATTTTGATAAAAATCTTACTTTTGGAAGAAAGTACAGTGAATTCTTACCATGCAATCCTGACTTTTTAATTATTCTGAGAAAGAAGCCTTCTGAAAACATTGTGGGGAAAAGGAGAAAATACTGGTAACCAGCATTTTCTCCTTTTCTCACAATGTTCTCCCGAACCAAATTTCAATTTTTCAGTCACATTCAATTCGTTGTCTGCTAATGCTTATAATGAAGGCCAGTCTAAAATGTTCTTGAGTGGTAGAGTTAACTTTTTACCACACAATCCCGACTTTTAACGACCTTGAGAAAGAAAGCTTTTGAAAACATTGTGGGAAAAGGAGAAAATGCTGGTAACCAGCATTTTCTCCTTTTCCCACAATGTTTTCTACCCTTCCCAATACAAATTTCAATGTTTAGGCCAAATTTATTTTCTTGTCTGCAAATGCTTTCAATTTTGACAAGTCTAAAATTTTTTCTTTTGGTAAAGAGTTAAAAAGCGTATAAACAAGATTGGCAGTAAATAGTTTCAAGCCTTCCTTGTGATACATTGCAAGGTCATGATAAAAAATTAAAACTTTATTAAACAGCAGTATTTTACACTGGTAAAATCATGATACAGGAAGATAAATACTGTACAGTTAACCCTTTACCACACAATGTTGACTTTAAACGACCCTGAGGAAGAAGCCTTTAGAAAACACTGTGGAAAAAGGAGAAAATGCTGGTAACCAGCATTTGCTCCTTTCCCCACAATGTATTCTACCATAACAAAGCAAATTTGCACCATTTCAGCCAATTTGAAATTGTCGTCTGCACATGCTTTCAATTTGGTTAGGTCTAAAGTTTTGCCACATGGTAAGAGGTTAAAAGAGTGTGAATTGCAGTAAACAGTTTCAAGCTTTTGTTTTTGTTTACTGGTAGATCATAACCAAAAATCGACTCTTTACCATACAGCAAATTCTTGGACTTGTCCAAATTGAAATCACTTGCAGACAATAACTTAAATGCTACTCAAGACTTGAAATTTGTCTTTCATAGGGATGAAAACATTGTGGGAAAAGGAGAGTTGGCATTTTCTTCTTTTCTCACAAAGTTTTCAAAAGTTTCCTTCTTTAGGGTCAATAAACTGAAGAATATATAGAGAACAGCTATTATTTTTGTACCAATTTGCCAAAATATATAGGCCATGTTTTCCCGATCCAGATTACTAGTTAATGATTTATGTTTCCAAACAGCAAAACAGAGAAATTGCTCCAAATGTCTGCAAACTGTTCATTAAAATCAAGAAATGGATTATAAAATACCCTCTCGTCAGATCTGATTCGATCTTTTTACCACCCTCTGAACAACTGTAAAAGTATTTTTATGATAAGTTACGCTGTGTTTTGAATTATATTTCATGCAAAAAAAAATTGCAAAAGTTTGTGGGAATGTCACTGTAACATGCAACGACCTGGTCACCCATCCAGGCACTAACCTAATGCATGTTGCATAACTTCCACGGAGAAATAAACTAAACCGCAACGCTGTAAAAGCTAGCTCAACAGCAAGGCAGGTTTCAAATGCTTATATATCTAACCTCTCTCCGTGACATCATATAGACAATAACATAATTATATCGATTATGTTTGGTCATTTTCATATGAATACCACGATGTCCTATTTGATCTCACAAAAAAAACAGACGTCCCACTCGCAACTTGACTAACTCATTACCAAACGACAATATTTAGGCTTGGCCAAATCAAAAGCATTTGCAGATGACAAATTAAAAGTGACTAAAAAATTGAAATTTATTTTCTGAATGATAGAAAACATTGTGGGAAAAGGAGAAAATGCTGGTTACCAGCATTTTTTCCTTTTGCCACAATGTTTTCCACAGGCTTTTTTCTCAGGGGCTTCAAAAGTAGGGATTGTGTGGTAATGGGTTAAACATCAAATTTACGTCCTTTCACTGCCTGTGACTTTCAGTCTTTTTAAATTTGCAGAGAGCAGTATATTTTGTAGTATTTTTTTTTAATTTTGCAGCTGAAAAAATCTTGAAGGGTCCCTCTGACACTGTTTTTGAAGGCAGATGAGTTTCCAAGAGCACAGCATGAATCCAAGTTTTAGCAACATTTTTTTTTTTGAAGGGGGGGTGGGGGGGGGCAGCTTTAACCCATTACTACACAATCCCTACTTTTGACATCCCTGAGAAAGAAGCCTTTTGAAAACACTGTGGAAAAAGGAGAAAATGCTGGTAACCAGTATTTTCTCCTTTTCCCACAGTGTTTTCTACCTTTCCCAGAACAAATTTCATTTTTTCAGTCACCTTTATTTTGTAGTCTGCAAATGCTTTCATTTTGGACCAGTCTAAAAGATTGTCGTTTGGTAATAGGTTAAATTTGCATAGAGCAATATATTTTGTAGTATTTCTCTTTTAAAATTTCGCAGCTGAAAAAATCTTAAAGGGGTCCTCTGACATTTTCTTTGAAGACAGATGAGCTTCCAAGAGCACAGCATGAAACCAGTTTTAGCAGCATTTACTTTGGAGAGGGAGAAGGGGGGCAGCTTTAAGGGTGTATTTTTAATAAGGAAGTTGACTGTTTACCATTGTTTACAAACATATCGTCATAATCAGAGTGTTTATTGTTCACCTACCTATTGTATAAGTAACAGACTGTCGTCCGCCACACTGACCTCAAATACATAACCTTTTACCAAACAACATCATAGACAGCATGCTGTTTGAAAACATTGTGGGGAGAGGACCTTTCCAACAATGATTTTTTACCCTATTAAATACATAAATAAATTGTTGTTTGAGTTGCGTTTAACTCTGCCAAATAATAAAATTTTGGACTGGTCCAAATTGGAAGAACTTGCAGACGAAAAAATAAATTGAACTCAAAAATTGAAATTTTTTTCAGGAGAGAAAACACTGTTGGAAAAGGAGAAAATGCTGGTTACCAGCATTTTCTTCTTTTCCCACAATGTTTCCAAAAGGCTTCTATCTTAGGGTCATTAAAACCAGGGATTGTTAGGTAAACGATTTTTTGATGGCGTGGGTTCATCTTTGAATATTTCATAGCTTGCTAAAGTTTGAAGTATGTACCTTCAGTAATACCAGAGACATAAACATCACATTTTTTTCATGATGACAATGAAGACAACGACATGGCCAAGGCAGTGACTTGCCATTTTCTTTGGAAACAGCAAAGCTAACAAGAGCTTTGCAGAACGGCGCACATATGCCCAAATTGGCTTGTCAAAGAAATGGGTTAAAATCTAGAATGTCTACAGAGATCCCAATGTTAAAAGTCACATGCACAACTAGACATCATAGAGGTTTTATTGTGGAAAGATTATTCCAATGGAAACTGAAGGAAGATTTGTGCAAACAAGAAATTGCTAACAGATGGATTGGCAGTAAGACAGGTGGACGACCTGGGACGTAACATAATACGACCCATTTGGGTATGAAAAATTGTGACATTTTTGTTGCATAAAAGTTCAAAGAGATACTTTAAACTCATTACCAAACGACAATATTTCAGGCTTGTCCAAATCGAAAGCATTCGAAGATGAAATAATAAAAGTGACTGAAAATCTGAAATTTGTTTTGTGAAGGGTAGAAAACATTTCGGGAAAAGAAGAAAATGCTGGTCACCAGCATTTTCTCCTTTTCCCTCAATGTTTTCTATAGGCTTCTTTCACAGGGTTGTCAAAAGTGGGGACTGTGTGGGGAATGAAGCTTCAAGAAGCAAAAGAAAACATCTTACTTAACAATATATCTATATTTTATGGCAGAATTGCAATTAAAAGTTATATAGAACAAATTACAAAATATAACTTGTAAGATTTGCTTTTGGTGTGCCTAGAGACAAATTAACCACATAATCCAAAGTTTCAAGTTTCCTGAAGTAGAAGAAAAACATCGTGGGAAAAGGAGAAAATGATCAAAAACCAGCATTTTCTCCTTTTTCCACAATGTTTTCTACCCTATCAGAGATAGAAACCCTTAACTCTTTACCCAAGGACAAAATTTCAGACTAGTCCAAATTAAAAACATTTGCAGATAATAAGATAAATGTGATTTAATAAATGAAACTTGTTATGCAAAGGGTAGAAAACATTGTGGGAAAAGGAGAAAATGCTGGTTACCAGCATTTTCTCCTTTTCCCACAAAGTTTTCAAAAGGCTTCTTCTTCAGGGTCGTTAAAAGTCGGCATTGTGTGGTAAAAGGTTAAAGAAGCACTGTAACAGAGAATATCACCTCAAAATCCATGCCCTACTTTCTGTTTTGCTCACTCAATGCCATTAACTTCAACAATAACAAACAATAACAAACAAAAACCTACAGAAAGGCAAAAATAACATGAATTGTCCTCGTCATAGTCACATCACTTATACTGTACATACATTAACCCTTTCCCAAACGACAAAATTAGAGACTGGTCGACATTGAAAGCACTTGCATACGACAAAGTAAGCGTAACTCAAAAATTGAAATTTGTTTCCAGCAGGGTAGAAAACATTGTGGGAAAAAGGAGAAAATGCTGGTTACCAGCATTTTCTCCTTTTTCCACAATGTTTTCAAAAGGCTGTGATCTTAGGGTCATAAAAACCTGGGATTGTTTGGTAAAGGGTTAAACTTTTTGAAGAATTTAATGCTTAAACAATCATGAAATAGTTTAACCCTTTCCCAAACAAGCCCTGGTTTTTACGTGTCTGCAGTAAAAGTCTTTTGAAAATACTGTGAGAAAAAGGAGAAATTGCTCGTAATGAGCAATTTCTCCTTTTCCCACAGTGTTTTCTACCCTTTTTTGAGAACTTTCTGCCATTTTCTCAAAATCTAAAATTGTCCTCTGCAAACTCTTTCAGTTTGGAAGAGTCCAAAATTTGTCGTTTGGGAAATGGTTAAGACTCTGCTATTATGAAAAGTTTTATACCTGTACCAGTACCCTGAGGAGAAGAGGTTTAACCCATTACCACACAATCCCTACTTTTGACGACCCTGAGAAAGAAGCCTTTAGAAAACATTGTGGGAAAAGAAGAAAATGCTGGTAACCAGCATTGTCTCCTTTTCCCACAATGCTCTCTACCCTTCACAAATCAAATTTCAAATTTTCAGTCACTTTAATTTTATCATTGCAAATACTTTCGATTTGGACAAACCTAAAATTTGGTCGTTTGGTAATGAGTTAAACAAAAACATGTACTGTGAAAGAGTGTTTATAACCAATTTTGTGAGAAAACATGTCTTTTTTACAAGAGTTTAACCCTTTCCCAAACAACAAATTTTAGACTCTTCCAAACTGAAAGAGTTTGCAGACAACAATTTTAAATTTGATGAAAATGGTAGAAAGTTCTCCGATAGGGTAGGAAACACTGTGGGAAAAGGAGAAATTGCTCGTTATGAGCAATTTCTCCTTTTCCCACAGTGTTTTCAAAAGACTTGTAGTGCAGACACGTAAAAACCAGGGCTTGTTTGGGAAAGGGTTGAGGCATAAAAATCTTATTGTAGATAGAGAAAATAGTTTGTCTGATGAATTTTCTCTTTTTGCCATCATATTTTCATTAAGTGGTGTGCTAGGATGAAAGCAAGTTTCTGTAGATGGCAATCTGGTCCTAAAATGAGACTTACTATAGAGACAAGCCACACTCGGTAAAAAAAAAAAAAGTTAATGCATATACAAAAGAAAGTATCAACCTAGGTCAGCCTGGGCAGCTGCCCTGGGTCAATACTCTTTTCTATTGATAAATTTTCTGCATGTTCAAGGACAACTCTACCACATGATTCATTCCAATGTTAGACAAATAGGATTCTTTGAATCCTTAATTATGCGACAGGCAATGCAGCAAGTCTGCTCAAGCAAGTGCATGGCTGGCATTATTATAGCACATGTTTCTGATTCTTTTATTATGGATTAAAAATTGTGTAGCGCTCATGTTTATCCTTGGCCAGAGCTCCAGATAAGAGGGAGTGATGGTTTTCTAAATCCATTATTTCTCTTTGAAACCCTATGTTGTGGGTACTCATTAGAATCGTCTCTTCGAGACGATTCTAATGAGTACCCATAACATAAGGTTTGGTGGAGAATAATTGATATTTTCAATTTTGAAATCAAAATCACTCTCTCTATCTGGAAGCTCTGTCCCTGGCTTACAATAGTAAATTAATGAGAAACAATTCAACAAATGGAAAAAAAAGTCAACAAAAGCCTTTCTTTATCCATCTGTCATATATATCTATAATTTTCATTTTCAATGCAGTGTATTATACATACATATATACAAATCTGTGATAATAACTTTTTATACAAAACCTAAAAGATAAGTGATAAAACTCTGTCAGGCGTAACTCTTTACCCTACAATCCTGAGTCTTAACTAATAAAAAAGACTTCTGAAAACACCATAGAAAAAGGAGAAAATGCTGGTAACCAGCATTTTCTCCTTTTTCTACAATGTTTTCTACCATGTCAAAGACAAATTCAATCATTTGAGCTGCATGTGAATTATTGTCTATTGTCATTTTGGACAAGTCTACTTTTCTGTTGCATGGTAAAGAATTAACTCTTTACCACACAATCATGACTTTCAAAGACCCTCAGAGAAAAGCCTTCTGAAAACATCGTGGAAAAAGAAAAAAATGCTGGTAACCAGCATTTTCTCCTTTTCCCACAATGTTTTCTACCCTTCCCAAAACAATTCTAAATTTTCAATCGCATTTACTTTGTTGTCTGCAAGGGTTTCAATTTGGACAGGTCTAAAATTCTGTCGTTAGGTAGAGTTAAAGGAGCCTGTTCAGATTTAACAAAGAGTTAAAGGAGCCTGTTCAAATTTAAAATGTAAATGAATTTCAAAGGAAAAAATAAAATTGAATATCACTGAATTAGGCGATAATTTTGTTGCATGGTAGAGTTAAAGGTGCTTTTTCAAATCTTTAATGCAACTAAATTAAAAAAAAAAAAAAAAAAAAATGAAGATCACTGAAATAGTTCAGGGAATAGCTGGTGAACTACCTCAACTATCTTTACAAAAAATAAGAAAATATAACAGAAGAAATATTTTTCACTGGTATCTCTTTTATGGACTAAGTAGCCTCTAAAGATATTTTTATTTCTTTTTTTAATACGATTTAACAAAGGTCTGTGGGAATGTCATGTGATCAGTAAGATGCATCAATTATAAGAGATCATTTTTCTAAAAAGGAAGATGACCTCATAATTATCTGCTTTCATAAAAATAGACAGAGTTACCAGTTGTAAAGTGACTAACCCCTAATCAACATGCCAAATATACAGCTATAAACAGTTTCATAATGTTTGCAGAGAAAAGAAAGACTGTTTGGTGGTACTAGACTGTGTTTAAAAATAAAAATTATTTTCACGCAAAAGAAATCTAGACGGCCCCTTTAACTCTTCACCTTACAACAACTCTCAAGATTTGTCCGTATTGAAAGCATCTTAAACCAAATTATTCAATCTAGGCCCACATTCCACAACCGTTCTTATTGGCATTTTCAGTCCGAGTCTTATAGAATTTTCTACATTTAGACAGTATGATAGTTTCTGATTGGCTAAACTGAATGATTTAGCCAATCACTTACAGCGTTACTTTCTTCAGATTTTCTTCAGAATTAGACTATAAATGCAATTGAGATTGGTTGCTGAATACCAGCTAAAGCTAAAAAGGTGGGGAAGAAAGAATTAGGGTTTTAAAGAAAAAGTGCTGATTATCAGCAAACTGTTTTCAAAAGCCCTGAAGTATTTTCTACTCTTCTTCCAACGCCCGTTTTCTTTGGATTGCTAAAATACAGGATTTAACTCATTACCAAACGAAAATATTTTAAGCTTGCCCAAATCGAAAGCATTTGCATAAAATAAAAGTGACAGAAAATTTTTAATTTCTTTTGTCAAGGCTAGAAAACATTGTGGGAAAAGGAGAAAATGCTGGTTACCAGCATTTTCTCCTTTTCCCACAATGTTTTCAAAAGGCTTCTTTCTCAGAGTCATCTAAAGTAGGGATTGTGTGGTAAAGGGTTAAAAGTAATTTAGGAAAAAAATGATATGAGATCAATTGATGAAATATTTACAAAACAGGTGTGAAGGGAGAACATCCACATGATTTTTATTTGTTTTATACAAAAATACAATTCAACCCTTTACCAAACAATCCACAATTTAACGACCCTGTTGAAGATGGGTGAACTCTGAAAATGTTGTGGGAAAAGGAAAAAAATGCGACTAACCAGCATTTCCTCCATTTCCCAGAATGTTTTCTACTCATCCAAAAACAAATTGAACCACATTTGTCATCTGTAGATGCTTTCAAAATGTTAAAGTCTAATAAAAAATTGTGTGGAAAAGGGTTAAAACAAATACAGACTTTTGCTAATCTCTTTTTCAACCTCATTTTGATTTTTTAAACAAAATTTACGATGAGTTCTTAACAGTTTCACAAACAATACAAAGAATTCATGCATACAAATTAGGCCTTATCGAAATGTGAATTTTTTCCTCATCAAAACGCATGTAACAAAAAAAAAAAACGCATTATCATTCATCAATACTAGCTATTTAGTCTTCTGAAAAACCGGCTTTTTTTTTTTTTACTCCTCTCAGAAACTAGCCAAACTCAAAAATGAACCCCAATGCCTTGAAGCCCTTTGGTTCTGGATTCAAGTCTTGGCTTGGCAAAAGTTCCTACAGAATATTCCATTTACCAAGCTTACCAACCTGTGGACTTGTCCAAATGAAAAGCTGTTTAACTCATTACCGGACGACAAAATTTGAGACTTGTCCAACTTGAAAGCATTTGCAGACGACAAAATAAAAGTGACTGAAAATTTGAAATTTGTTTTGTTACGGGTAGAAAACTTTGTGGGAAAAGGAGAAAATGCTGGTTACCAGCATTTTCTCCTTTTCCCACAATGTTTTCTAAAGGCTTCTTTCTCTGGGGCGTCAAATGTAGGGATTGTGTGATAATGGATTAAGACAACAATGTGAATTTAGATAAAACTGAAGAAAAAGTCTTTGGAAGGAAAGAAAACATTGTGGAAAAAGTAGAAAATGTTGGCTACCAGCATTTTCTCCTTTTTCCACAAAGTTTTCAAAAGGCTTATTCATCAGTGTTGATTGTGTGGTAAAGACAAAATGGAAGTCATCCAAGCAGGATTCTTTTATTTTTTTAGGGTTGGAATAAAAGCCTTATATGTGGCCCACAATTTTGAAATTTGTTTTTGAAAGGGTACAAAACATTGTTGGTACTAGCATATTCTCCTTTTTCCAGAATGTTTTCTAAAGAGTTTTTCTCAGGATCTTTTTCAAAGTTGGGATTGTGCACTAAAGGGTCAAAACTATTTAACTCTTTACTAAACCACAAAATTTTAGACTGGTCCAAATTTAAAGTATTTGCAGACAACAAAATAAAAGTGACTGAAAATTTGAAATTTGCTTTGTGAAGGGAAGAAAGCATCATGGGAAAAGGAGAAAATGCTGCCTTTTCCAGCAATGTTTTCCAAAGGCTACTTTCTCAGGGTCGTCAAAAGTCGGGGTTGTGTGGTTAAGAGTCAATAGACAAGAGAAATGGCCCACTCTAAACCCCCCACCACACCCTTATGATAACTTCCCTCTTACATGACCTAATGAGATAAAACGTTTACCCTTTACAATACAATCCCAAGTTTTAACAACTCAAGAAAAGAAGCCTTAAGAGGCCTTAAGAAAACATCATGGGGAAAGGGAGAAAATGCTGGGTACCACAATGTTTTATGGTCTAACAAAGACAAGGTTCATCATTTGCACGACATTTCAATTGTTGTATGTAATTGCTTTCAATTTGGGCAAGTCTAAAATTCTTGCTGTGTGATAAAGAGTTAGCGGCTTAAGATTTCAATATAACTTCTTTTGATTATTCTAAAACAAAAAGGCCAAGGAATAAAATTCCTTAGCTCTTTATATTACAATCCCAACTTTTAACGACCCTGAGAAAGAAGCCTTTTGAAAACATTGTGGGAAAAGGGAGAAAATACATTTTCTTTCTTTCCTAAAAAAAACGTTCAATTTTTCAGTAACATATACATTGTTATCTGCTGATGCTTCCAATTCGGACCAGTCTTACATTTTGGTTTTTGGTAAGGAGTTAAGTTATTTTGTTTCATAAAATTTTAACCTTAACTCATTACCAAACGACAAAATTTTATGTTTGTCCAAATTGAGAGCATTGGCAGACGACAAAATAAAAGTGACTGAAAATCTGAATTTTGTTTTGTGAAGGGCAGCAAACATTGTGGGAAAAGGAGAAAATGCTGGTTACCAGCATTTTCTCCTTTTCCCACAGTGTTTTTTAAAGGCTTTTTTCTCAGGGTCGTCAAAAGTCGAGATAGTGTGGTAAAGAGTTACTCATGGAATGATCATGACTTTCATATTAACTAGGAAGAAAACAGTCCCAAGGTTGTTTCTATCAGAATAATTATGTAACACAGTAGTGGACTGTGTATGTAGATTTAAGATCAGCCTACACACCATGTTTTCCACCCTACCCAAATCAAATTTCAATTATTGAGTCACCTTTAAATTGTCGTCTTCAATTGCTTTCAATTTGGACTAGGCTAAAATTTCATCCTTTGAAAAGTGATAACGACCTGATTGTATGTCTTAAGGTAAACGCTAAAAACACTAAAATAGGACAGGGTTTCGCTATACAGCTGTCACTTCACCTGCATCCCATTCGTTATCTGTGTCCGTATCGGAGAAATCCTCTGGATCGCTTTCACAAGTCCGTTTTTGTTCAAAACTAACAAGAGAATTATCACTATTTGTGTACGGAAAAACATACCGTCTATCCCCATACGGTGAACCTTTTCCATGTCTGTTCCCCTTTGCACCTGGACTTTGTCTCCGTTCAACTTGGTTGAACTCCGGCACAGAAAGGGACGAGGGAGGGGGTTGGACCATCCTTGCACTATCACTGATGTGTATATTTTGAAGGTCGTGTTCTGGATAAAAATCACGTCCTTGTACACTTCCAAAGTTATTCATTTCATGGGGCAGGACCGTCCGTCCACTACTAGCCACATGTGAATTTTGAAGGTCGACATCTTGATGATAAGCGCGATGTCCCGGCACACTACCATTACTGTTCGTATCCAGTGGAGTTGGATGATGTAACGTCTCTTCTGTTTTTGATCTGTTCACGCCTGTTTTATTTACACTGTTTGTAACACTGACACCATTTCCTGTAGCACTAGAACTGTAAGTCCCCTCGATGGGATACTCAAAGTAGAATTTCACCTGAAACAGTGGACAAGAAAAAGGATCAGACTCTTGCAACAATGACTGCTTTTCAAATCAAGGCATCCAAGCCCTGGGTCTGTATTCACCAACCATTCCTAAGAACATTCTTGGTCTTATTCTCCAAGACTTCCTGACTGTGAAAGTAACAGGACTTCTGATTGGCTAAATGGTTTAGCCAATCAGAAGTCCTGTTACTTTCACATAGACAAAATTCTGAAGACTAAGACTAAGAATGTTCCGAAGAATGGTTGGTGAATACAGACCCTGGTAGGGTGGTTAATAGCTTACAGGACATGAAAACCAGGGGTTCCGGGTTTGAATCCCTGGCTTGGCCAAGAAATGACAATAGTCATTGTGACAAGATTCCTCCCTCTCTTACCAATGATCATTGTTTCCATGTAGTTTTTATTCCTCCCTTGAAAAGCATTGATGGTACAGAAGCACTTGCTAATCAACCCTTTGCCACACAATCCCGAGTTTTAACAAACCTAAAGAAAATGGCATTTGAAAACATTGTGGGAAAAGGAGAAAATGCTGGTTTACCAGCATTTTCTCCTTTTCCCACAGTTGTTTTCTACCTATCAAAGACAAAATTCCTAATTTGAGCTACACTTAATTTGCCGTCTGCAAATGCCTTCACTTTGGACTAGTTTAACATTTGAAATGTGGTAAAGAGTTAAAGGAAATTCCTCTTTTTTCCCTCTCATGACATTTCAAACTTTTTAACATACAAGACAAAAATTAGACATGTCGATCTTGGAAGCGGTTTCAGATAACAAACAAAATGCAGCTTGAACAATGCATTTTGCCTTTGAAAGGGTAGAAAATGCTGGTTATCAGTTATCAAAAGTTTCTCCCTCACCCACTGTGTTTTCAAAAGCCTTCCTTAGCTGGGTCATCAACCTTTTAACCACATAATCCAGACTAAACAGTATGAGCAAAGGAGAAAACGCTGTGTTAACCCTTTACTAGATGACAAAATTTTAGCCTTGTCCAAACTGAAAACATTTGCAGACGACAGTTTCAGTCTGGCTCAAATGGTGAAATTTTTCTTTGAAAGGGTAGAAAACGTGCGAAAAGGAGAAAATGCTGTTTAATAGCATTTCATCCTTTACCACAACTGTTTTCAAAAGGCTCCTTTTCCTGGGTTATTAAAAGTTGGCACTGTGGTAAATGGTTAAATTGAACCTAATTGAAAGCATAAATTTGCAGATGACAAATTCATTGTAGCACAAATTCGGAAATTTGTCTTTGAAAGGTAGAAAACATTGTGGGAAAAGGGGGAAAAAAAATGCTGGTTACCAGCATTTTCTCATTTTCCCTTTCAAAAGGCTTCCATCTCAGGGTCGTTAAAACTTGGGATGGTGTGGTACAGGGTTAACCCATTACCACACAATCCCTACTTTTGACTACCCTGAGAAAGAGGCCTTTTGAAAACATTGTGGGAAAAGGAGAAAATGCTGGTAACCAGCATTTTCTCCTTTTCCCACAATGTTTTCTACCCTTCACAAAACAAATTTCAAATTTTCAGTCACATTTATTCTGTTAAATGCATATGCTTTCGATTTGGACTAGCCTAAAAGTTTGTCGTTTGGTAATGAGTTAACTTCAATGACAGAAGATAAACCTCACAGCCAGATCCTTGCCAGTGTATTTCTCTACATCCTGGCTATGTGACCTTGACCTTCAGTCAAGCCGAGTGAAATTTGACAGCTATCACTTGTAGGTCATACACATTTCCTGTATCAACTGACATTAAACTTAACAACACGGAAAAAAATCTATTATTGTCCAAATTAAAAGTTTTCGCAGAACGTAATTCACATCATGTTGCAATAAAGGGACCTGTCTTTTGAAGGTTAGACAACACTGTCAGACAAAAGTTTTCTACTTTTCTCACAATATTTTCAAACATTTTTCTCTTATAAGGTCTACAAATGTGTCCTTTAGTAAAGAGATAAAGGGGAATTGCCAGATTTTTCAAGCATTTTCTTCTTTTCCTTTGATGCTGTCAAACATAATCTGCCAGAAGACAAGTAGGGTCCTTGGCAAGTAGTATTGTGTAAACCAAACCTCCAGAATAAACATGTTACCAGATGACACAATTTTAGACTTGTCCAAATTCAAAGCACCTCAACTCAATAAACTGAATGTGGCCTAAATAATGGACTTTGTTTAACTGTTTGTACTGGGCTTTACAGCTGTTCTAACAGCTTAACTCTTTACTACAAGAGAAAATATTAGACTGGTCCAAATTGAATGCATTTGCAGACGACAAAATAAAGGTGACTGAAAAAATGAAATTTGTTCTGGGAAGGGTAGAAAACACTGTGGGAAAAGGAGAAAATGCTGGTTACCAGCATTTTCTCCTTTTCCCACAGTGTTTTCAAAAGGCTTCTTTCTCAGGGGCGTCAAAAGTAGGGATTGTGTGGTAATGGGTTAACCCTTTACCCAACAATCCCTAGTTTTCTACCCTGGGTAAGAAGTCTTTCGAAAACATTGTAGGAAAAGGAGAAAATGCTTGTAACCAGCATTTTCGCCTTTTCCCACAATGTTTCCACCCTTCCTTGAACAAATTTCAATTTTTGAGTTGCATTAATTTTGTTTAATGCTTTAAATGTGGACCAGTCTAAAATTTTGTCGTTCTGCAAAGAGTTCTGTTACTGCTTTACGAAATGACAACATTTAAGACTGGTCCAAATTCAAAGCATTTGCAGACGACAATTTAAAATGATACTGAAATGACAGGATTTGTGTTAAAAAGGGTAGAAAACATTTCGGGAAAAGAAGAAAAAGCTGGTTGCCTTTGACTTTTGGGTCGTTAAAAGTCGGGATTGTGTGGTAAAAAGTCATATCAAGGCAATCCGTGCATCTACACACCAGTTCTATGGCTTTCTCACATGACCTGACACAACTGTCTTTCTAAATCACCGACTTCTTTATTCAAATCCAGCAGAGGAGAGAGGTGAAAAATCACCACAAAGAAACTTTGTCTCAGCGGGTGAAGTGACCAGTTTGAAATGCTATTCACAGAGCTACCAAGCTGGGCAGGACTTTGTTTATGAAAGGCTGAAAAACATTCCAGGAAAAGGGGGAAATTCTGGTTAACCCCCACCCACCCCGCTTTCCAGAAAACCCCTTAAAACATGATCACCTAATGTACCTTAGTTGATTACAAGGACAATATTTAACGAATTCAATGAATATTTCCTCCAACTTGATTAATATTTTCTCATAACAATCCCTAAAATAAGAAGAAATACAAAATTGGGACAGGATTTTTGCTTTTGCAGACTGTCCACAAAATACAGGTCCCCTATCCGTATTTTGCACAGCTCCCTGGTGACTTTTTTAAGATAATTATAGTATGTCTTCTACGAATGCTTTCTGAAAATTCAATAATAAAGTTCTTACCTTAAAGTTTTTATTATATATTTTATTATCTTTGTCTTTGTTGGCCTTGTCTAGCTCACACTTAGCCATCGTGAGAGTGAGGTATTTACGTTTTACGAGCTCCGGTTTACCGCTAACTTGCGGCTCCCAACATTCTTCAGTGTCCTTCACAAAAAAGGTGTTAAACCAACACTGGAACAGTCTCTCCTAAAAAGATATATTAGATATGAATGCACTACAGCAACTTCAATTGCTGCTTTTTTCGAAAGAGATTTATAAATAGACCTTTCTGCCACTTTTGATTGATAGGGGTTCCAATGTCTTACCGGCTAATGAAAACGCAGCATTGGGTGTCATGTATACAAAAAAAGTTTGACACAATTTGTTACAGACATGCGATAATTTGATCGTGTCTATTTAATTATCAAAATAGCCAACACTATTTGAACTGATAAGAAAGTTCGGGAAAAAATTGTTATAATTAACCTAGAGCAAAATATCAGCTAGAATAAAACTGAAATAAACGCTCTTTCTCTTTGTATTCAACGCCATTTTCTGGTCAGCTTGTCAAGTTTGACAACCAATATACCACGTTACTAAGGGGCATGCCAAACACGCATTTACAGAAAGGTCAATTGTTATTAATTCAAGTCTAACTTAATCTGTATACCACTTATCAAATTAACTCTTTACCACACAATCCCGATTTTAACAACCCCAAGAAAAAAAGCCTCTTGAAAACATCGTAGGAAAAGGAGAAAATGCAGCATTTTCTCCTTTTCCCACTATGTTTTCTACCTTTTCAAACACAAATTTCAATTTTTGAGCCATACTTATGTTGACTTCTGCAAATACCCTCAATTTGATTTGGTCTACAATTTTGTCGTTTGTTAAAGATTAAACAAAGACTTTTAGCAACAAGGTACTAAAATATGTGTGCAAGTGCTTTCAATTTGGACCAGCCTAAAATTCTGTTGTTTGGTTAAGGGTTAAATTTGGTTTGTTAGTTGGTAAGCAATACATAACCAAACTAACCTTTTTACCCAGCCGTGGTGGCTTATGCCAGAATTCCACACATATGTCCCCAGCCACAATACCTGGCTTTGGTAGGGCCATGACTAGCTCTGCGTCCTTTTTGTTGGCAGAATCAAACATGGGAGAGGAACCATACTTCACACGCAAGTGATAAACGTCAAAATATACATCTGAAAGAATAAGGAATAAGGATAAAATAGTGTGATAGGCTGGGTTCTTTTTCATACTGCTTGACATTTAACCCTTTACCACACAATCCCTACTTTTGAAGACCTTGAGAAAGAAGCCTTCAGAAAACATTGTGGGAAAAGGAGAAAATGCTGGTAACCGGTATTTTCTCCTTTTCCCACAGTGTTTTCTACCCTTCACAAAACAAATTACAGATTTTCAGTCCCTTTCATTTAGTTGTCTGCAAGTGCTTTCAATTTGGACAAGCCTAAAATATTGTCGTTTGGTAATGAGTTAAACAACAAAATCTGCATTTCTACCACTTAAAGTTTTTCTGTTATAAAAAAATTGTGCTGAAAAGAGAAAATGCCAGTGACTGCTTTCCCACATTTCGTCAATGTTCAATAGTGAATGAAGAATGAATCCTTTTGCAATGAGTATTTAGTATTATCAATCCTCTGAAAAAAAGAAAATGTGCTGAACTGCAGATTCAAACAAGCTACCTCCCTAGTCTCAAGTTATGTACGCTACAGACTGGGCTAACGAGCTCTATTCAGGGTTTTTAAAAGTTTTACCTACCTCAAGATTGGACCTATTGACCGACTGACAAAACTTACTTATTTTCCCTTTGAATCCTGGGGGGTAATGACTAATGAGTTGTAAAGTCAAGTTTTTTGTCAGAATTTCCAAGGTAGTTCTATCTTTTGTTTACTTTTTTACCTAGTTTTAAAATTTATTTTCCTGCCCGTGACTAACAATTAACTATATCACACAATCCCGACTTTTAACGACCCTGATAGACTTTTAAAAAATATTGAGGGAAAGGGAGAAAATGCTGGAAACAAGCATTTCCTCCTTTTCCCACAATGTTTTTTTCCCCAGAGTATCCAAGGCAGAAAGCATCAATTTATTAGCATTTAATTTGTTGTCTGCAAAAGAGTTGAATTCGGTTCAGTCCAAAATTATGTTGTTTGGTGAAAAATTAAACTGAACACACAATAACAAATTTCATCTTCACAATAAGTTTCATATTTTTTCGAATTTATATCATTTAAATTCAGGTGCATTTCAATATCCCATTGTCTATTTTATGGCCATCACTTTAACTCTTTACCACACGAGAGAATTTTAGACTGGTCCAAATTGAAAGCATTTGCAGACGACAAAATAAAGCTGGCTCAAAAATAGAAATTTTTTCCGGTAAGGGTAGAAAACACTGTGGGAAAAGGAGAAAATGCTGGTTACCAGCATTTTCTCCTTTTCCCACAGTGTTTTCAAAAGGCTTCTTTCTCAGGGGCGTCAAAAGTAGGGATTGTGTGGTAATGGGTTAACATAAACCCTTTACCTCACAATCCTGAGTTTTTACAACCCTGAAGGAACCATTGTGGAAAACATTGTGGGAAAAGGAGAACATGCTGGTAACCAGCATTTTGGAGCAAATGCTGGTAACCAGCATTTTCTCCTTTTCCCACAATGTTTTTACCCTCTTGAAAACAGAAATCACTACTTAAGTTACATTTAATATGTTGTCTGCAAATGCTTTGAATTCGGTCTCCTGCAAAATTTTGTTGTTTGGTAAAGAGTTAAGTCATTAAGACCACAAATTAAAAGCAATTGCAGACGACAATTTCAGTGTGGCTAAAACTGGTGCAATTTTTCTTTGACACAGGAGAAGACATTGTGGGAATAGCAGAAAATGCTGGTTACCAGCATTTTCTCCCTTTCCCACAATGTTTTCAAAAGGCCTCTTTCCGAGGGGTGTTAAAAGTCTGGATTATGTGGTAGAGCTAATGGACAAATTTCATACTTTGACCAACAATAACTTTTTGATCTTCAAATGCTTTCAATTGGACCATTCTAAATCTTTTATTGCTCTGTTCAGATTCATGCACTATTCATGCTCAGGTTTGCCCTGTTCAGATTCATGCACTTTTCATGCTCAGATTTGCTCTGTTCAGATTCATGCACTCTTCATGCTCAGGTAAGCTTATTTAACCCATTACCACACAATCCCTACTTTTGAAGCCCCTGAGAAAGAAGCCTTTGAAAACACTGTAGGAAAAGGAGAAAATGCTGGTAACCAGCATTTTCTCCTTTTCCCACAGTGTTTTCTACCCTTCCCAGAACAAATTTCAATTTTTCAGTCACCTTTATTTTGTCCTCTGCAAACGCTTTCAATTTGGACCGGTCTAAGATTTTGTCGTTTGGTAATGTGTTAAAGGAAACAGAGGAAAGAAAAAGATGAACCAATACTCACTGCAAGTGCCATTGTTTACATGAGGTATGGTCTCAAACTTCACCTTGGATAACAATAAAGTTTTCTTTTGATACTTCAAGTTCTTTGTTACAAGCTCACCATAGTATTCGACATATCTTCTCTGGCTGGGAATCGTGACTCCCTGTACAAAGTAACAACAAAGACAGGGTAGAAAAATAGAATTAACCCTTTCCTAAACAACAATTTTTTTGACTAGACCAAATTGAAAGCATTTGCAGACGACAATTCAACTCTTGCTGAAAAGATGATTTCTGTCTATGATAGGGTAGAAAACATTGTGGGAAAAGGAGAAAATGCTGGTTACCAGCATTTTCTCCTTTTCCCACAATGTTTTCAAAAGACTACTATTCCAGACCCGTGAAAACCAAGGATTGTTTGGGAAAGGGTTAAGCCATGCTCTGACAAAATGGGCTTACATGATACCAGGTAAGATATCAAATACCTGTGGATACATGCAAGCCACATGTTTTAAACAACAACCAACCTAATCATGAGGTAGATTGATCCTTGGACATACAGAAAATTGACCAACAGCAAAAGTTTCAGCTCAGGTCAGTCTGCGCTGTTTGTCGCTTGGATATGCTTTCAATTACAATTAATTTCAAAATCTTGGTGCTATTGCCAATATGGAAACCTTAAGCTTGACATTTTTACAAATACCCATCTCCTACTCTCAGGCGACCTTGTATTCTGTGACATCAGATCCAGATTTTTCAGTATTTGCCATTGCCCTTTCTTGATAGGACATTCTGGCTATATGGATTCGAAGTGCTTACAAAGACATGACCAAAATATAATCAACAAAGAACCATTCATTCCTAGATTGATTTAATTTAAGACCTTAACCACAAAACAAAATTTACAAAATGTGGTAACCAGCATTTTCTCCTTTTCCCACCTTGTTTTCAATAAGGCTTTTATCTCAGGGTCACAAAAACCAGGGATTGCATAAAAACCTGGGATTGTTTGGTAAAGGGTTAATTGAATGGAGCCAGCTAAGGCACAATAAAAATTGCTTTGAGTTGTGATACATCAATCAACGACTTGTTTAATGCGTAGAAAACTATTCTATTACAAAGTTGGTCCACTGTTTTCCTACCTTGCCATCTCTCGTTCTGGTTTTGCCATAATACTCTAGGGCTTTACTAGCATCTTTAAACTTTTTTCTATGAAGTAAATAGGCACATATCATCACACCTGTCCGTCCCTGAAAAAAAATCAATCAATAAGCGGTACAAATTTACTAAATCTATAGGTTTACTCTTCAACATGAAAATTTAATTCTTTATCAAACAACAATATTTAGACTGGTTGGAATCAAAAGCATTTGTAGACAGCAAAATTAACGTGAATCGAAAACTGAAATTTGTTCTGGAAAGGATGGAAAACACTGTAGGAAAAGGAGAAAATGCTGGTAACCAGCATTTTCTCCTTTTCCCACAATGTTTTACTACCCTTCCCACACCGAAATTTCAATTTTTCAGTCACACTGACTTTGTTGTCTGCAAGTGCTGTCACTTTGGACCAGTCTGTAATTTTGTTATTTGGTAAAAAGGTAAGTAGTGTTTCTACCATCAATCAAAGAGTAAATATGAAATATGAAATCATTATTTTTACTGGCCATGTTAACCGCTCAATATCAGACCATAATCCATCACTATTTGTCGATAATCTACTGAAAAGCATGAAACTAATACATCTCTTACAATGGCTCTATTTACAATTTAATGATACTAGGTGATATCAGAAAGTTTTGAGCCTCACAGAGAAAGAGCCAGATATCCGAATTTAAACTGTTTTATTTTTCAACATAGACCCCTTGCAACTCCACACACTTGTTCCATCTAGTTTGCCATTCATTGATTGTATCTTGGCTGGTGTTGACCGGCACTTTTGTCTTGGTAAAGCAGAATCCCGGGTCAGATTTTCCCGTGGCGTTTCTCCTTGATGGATCGACGCACCTGCTTCTATAGGTTATGCTTCAGTAGGGTACTTTGTTGAAAAATAAAGCAGTTTAAATCTGGGTATCTTTCTATGTGAGTCTCAAACTTTTTGATGTCCTCTCGTACCCAGAAAATTGTTTGTCATTCAGGCTTCTCTAAAAAGCAGAGAATAAAACTTCAAGATCAGACTGCATGTTCTGTGCTGTCAGATCTTGATCTATACCATCTGCAAAAGCGTGGTTACGGCCATTCCCTTTCTATGGACACTTTCTTAGTTTTGCAAAAGGCTATTTGTGAAAATATCGTGCAACTCAAATGAGCAAAATTGGTGCATGTAACAAACTCGCCAACTAATCGCTGGATATCCAAAATCAACCACCTCTTAATTCTTTACCACATAGTCCCGACTTTTAACGACCCTAGAAAAGAAGCCTTTTGAAAACATTGTTGGAAAAGGAGAAAATGCTGGTGACCAGCATTTTCTCCTTTTCCCACAATGTTTTCCACCCTTCCAAGAACAAATTTCAGTTTTTGCGTCACATTAATTTTATAATTTGCAAATGCTTTAAATTTGGATCAGCCAAAAAACTTTGTCATTCGTTAAACATTTAAAAGATAAGATAGCTAAACCACACATACCTTGCCTGCCTTACAGTGGATAGCGGCTATGTTCTCTTTATCACTTTGTAGCCAGGCGTCCAAGTCCTCACAGAATGGCTCAATCAGCTCGATGGCAGGTGGATGGTGATCCTCGAACGGGAAATTAACGAGACGATTATGGAATCTCTGACCATCGTATTTTCTTTCTGAACAGCTAAAATGGAAGACAAAATTAATTTTGTCATTAGTGCTGTTATATTATACATGTATTAGCATATTCATCCCTTTAACAATTCCGACTTATAAAGACCTTATGAAAGAACACTTTCGAAAAAACATTGCAGAGAAAGGAGAAAATGCTGTTGACCAGCATTTTCGCCATTACCAGCAATGTTTTTAATGACATATAATACAGGAATAAACATTTTAGTACCGTCATTTCTTGTCTGCAAATACTGTACATGTAATTTCGATTTCATCCAATCCAAAAATTTCTTGTTTGGTAAAAAGTTGACATAAATTTAGACTAGTCCAAATTGGAAGCATCTGCAGATGACAAAAGTAGTGCAACTCAAAAATTAAAATCAGTTTTGGAAAGAATAGAAAACATTGTGGGAACAGAAGAAAAAATGCTGGTTACCAGGGAGATTGCTACTTGAACAATTCTAAAAGAAAATTCCCAACTTCTTCCTGGTTAAGGACATTTTTCAGAAAATTCTAGGACTTTTCAAGGGTTTCAAGGGTTGGAACAAAAATTAAGGACTTTTCCCGATTTCAAGGAAGCGTGGGAACCCTGATGCTGATGGTATCTTTAATTGACCCTAAATAAAAGCAAGGATGTAGCTGTTTCTTATGTGTATGTGACACCTTTTGATAGTGTAGAAATCACCGTGGCAAAAGGTGAAATTGCTCGTCACGAGCAATTTCACCTTTTGCCACAATATTTTCCAAAGGCTCCTACAAGCAGTGCCTAGAAATGAGTACCCATGGAGTAAAGGGTTAAAACTTGAGATTGCATGGTAATCTGGGTTTTTCTAGTTCGAAACTATGGCTCTGCGGTGCCTCACCCAAGGTGACTGGTACCATTACCTGTATCAAACCCAGATACTTGGGGTTATGGGTTTGTTTTCCAGGTTGGCATAATGGTAAAGAATCAATCCAAACAAAACAACAATGAAGTAATCCAGTATTACTGATATAAATTGACCTAAAATTGACCTTTATGCAAAGAACAATTAAAACGTGAATATTTAAATGATCGGGTATAATCAGACCATACGGAAATTCTGTTAACGGTAAATGTCAGGATTGACCCTTAATGCGCTACAGCCAAATCAAAAGCTTTTGTGGATGGCATAGATCAAGATCAGGCTGCACAGAAAGTACATCTTAGATCCGAGTCACTCGCCACCTATTACCAGTTTAAACCAACAAAATAATTTTCATTTTAGATATTTTAAGTATTTTTTTAAGACACTATTAATCTATTGGCCAGCTAAAAATTTCAAAAACATGCACATAGTTACGCATGCAGACGACATTAGCTGAAGCACGTAATATATGGTAATAGAGGTCATTTACTTCAGATCAGTTTGTTCGACTAATACTTACAGATTATAAACACGATAATGGTCTTTGTGTCTTGTGTCCAGAAACCTGAAAATATATTGATATAAATAAAAATTTGTGAAAAGTTCTTACTGTTATCAATCTTTTTTGGTGTTTCCCTAATTAAAACTAGAGCTGTCACTGAATGTGACATCATACCCCCGCCAGCAGACAGAAACCGGCAATTGCTAGTATTTTGTACCGACAGTCACACGGACGGACACACTGTCAGATAGGCTGATTCCAGTATACCAAGTATACCCCCAAAAACATTTCGATAGGCGAGTTCAATACTATTCTAAGTGCCTGTTTGTTGCACTTAGAATAGTGTTGCACTCACCCATTGATTTTTTCTCTTTTTTGGGGGGGGGTGGAGGGGGCTGGGGGGGTGGAGATAATGAGCCATGCTCTGGGAAAAGGGGGCTTAATGCATAGTGCGTTTGCGAAAAGTATCAACCCAAGTATCAACCCACTACTTGTGCTAGTATCACATATTACAGAGATGTATTAAGCCCCCTTTTGCCACAGCATGGCTAAAATGTAGTGGACTACGGTAGCCTAGCTGGTATTCTAAGATTTTCCACCATTAGTCCACAAAGATCAAATTAGCACACATCAATTCACTCATTAATCAACAACAAAATTCTAGCTTTGTCCAAATCGAAAGCATTTGCAGAAAACAAAATAAAAGTGACTGAAAATGTGAAATTTGTTTTGTAAAGTGTAGAAAACATTGTGGGAAAAGGAGAAAATGCTGGTTACCAGCGGTAACCAGCATTTTCTCCTTTTCCCACAATGTTTTCTAAAGGTTTCTTTCTCATGGTCTTCAAAAGTACGGATTGTGTGGTAATGAGTTAACCCTTTACTCCACAGATACTCATTTCTACGCATTGCTTGTATGAGCCTTTGGAAAACATTGTTACAAAAGGTGAAATTGCTTGTGATGAGCAATTTCACCTTTTGCCACAATGCTTTCTATGCTATCAAAGGGTGTCATATACACATAAGAAAAGCTTCATCCTTGCTGTTATTTAGGGTCAATTAGAGATACCATTGAAATGCCTTACGGGGTAAAGGTTTAAGGAAAGAAATCCTCATAGACAGTATGTCTGCTTGCAAGTGTTACCTATAGACTGTTCTGTGTTGGGTGACTACTATCTCAAGTCATTATCGTTTTCTTCTGGAATTCTTGCAAATTAATCTCTAAGCCCTTTCCTGCACAATGCTTACTTTTAACGACCCCGAGAAAGAAGCCTTTTGAACACACGGGGAAAAGGAGAGAACACTCATAATCAGCATTTACTCCTTTTCTAACATTTTCTACCTATTCGGGGTCAAATACTATCATTTTGAAAATTTTTAAATTTTGAATTCTCATTCTATATAAATTTCCTTCAACCTTTACCACACAATCCCAACTTTTAACACCCCTATGCAACAAGCCTTTAGAAAACATTGTGGGAAAAGGAGAAAATGCTGGTAACCAGCATTTTCTCCTTTTCCCACAATGTTTTCTACCTTCAAGCATTTTGTTGTCTGCAAATGCGTTCAATTTGGACTTGACTAAAATTTGAGAAAATGCTGGTAACAATTATTTTCTCCTTCTCCACATTGTTCTCTACCCTTCCAGCAACAAATTTTATTTTTTCAGCAACATTTATTTTGTTGTCTGCAAATGCTTTCAATTTGGACCAGTCTAAAATTTTGTTGTTTGGTAAAGAGTTAAATAATTCTGAAAGAGTCTAAATTTTTTCCAGATAATGAGTTCATCATCTTACCCTTCAACTAGATGCAATTACTGATAAGCCCCAAGTCTTTATCAATGAGATTTTTTCTCTTTCGTACTATATAGCAGAGCTCCAGATAAGAGGGAGTGATGGCATTCTAAATCCATTATTTCTCTTTGAAACCCTATGTTGTGGGTACTCATTAGAATCGTCTCGAAGAGACGATTCTAATGAGTACCCATAACATAGGACTTAGCAGATAACATTTAACATTTTCAGTTTTGAAATCAAAATCACTCCCTCGCTCTGGAGCTCTGATACAGTATATTATGTTTATTTGATGAAAGCACATTTAACCTATCCTATAAAGACTGAACTTTTTAAAGCTAGCACTGAACAAGAGAGTGCAAATTGGCCTATAAAGGCTCACCTGGAATATGCATGAAATGTCAAGCTAAAAAGAGCAGGTGCAAGGAGCAGTGTTTTTAACACTTAACCATATAATCCCGACTTTTAACATACCTGAGAACAGTGGCTTTTGAAAACATAGTAGGAAAAGGAGTCAGAGTTAATGCATCTGTTTATGGTATATACCCATATCAGCCTGCAAAGTCAGTAAGTGAGTACAGGTGAGGCTGTAAAAACTTTTTGCCTTTGGTAAATAATCTGTTATGTAAATAGACCATTCTGCCTCATTATTCTGTTGGTTGTATGATGGATCTGTAAGTTGGATCAGTAAGTTGGATCCTTAAGTTGGATCAATAAGTTACATGATGACTTGCTTGATATTTGGCCTGGAACTCGCGAAAAAAGGGCATTAGGATATTTGCGTAACATATTGCCTTAGATCAGCCTGTGCAGTCCGCGCAGACTAATCCAAGACGACACTTTCCATTTTCTGTGTTTATGTGAATTTCTGTTTTGTACAAGTCTACTGTAGCACAAAATCTTATGTAGTCGTGAAGTGCCGTCTCAGATTAGCCTTCACAGACTGTGCAATCTGATCCAGACGACACTTAATGCAAAATGCCAGAATGCCCCTTTTTGCGTGTTGCCAACCATATTGCATTTTCATTTTTGGATAAACATTTATCCCCTTTTGCCAGATATATAATTATATACACTAAGAAATAAGGCACCTCTTAAGAATGTTGTCATTTATATAAAAATTTCCCCAAGGCAAAGGACCTGGCATGACCAAACAAACAAATTGCCGTATCAATTACAGATAGCTATTCTCTCCGACATACCACAATAGTATTATAGTTTTAGTTATCATATTAAAATAAGTAAATCGATTTGAACCCTAATCCTTTACCACACAATGACGACCTTTAACACCGCTCAGGAAGAAGCCTTTAGAAAACATTGTGGGAAAAGGAGAAAATGCTAGTAACAAGCATTTTCTTCTTTTCGTACAACTGAGCTTTCCTACCCTATCAAAGCAAAATTGTACCATTTGAGCCACTTGAAATTGTTGTCTGCAAATGCTTTAACTCATTACCAAACGACAAAATTTCAGGTTTGTCCAAATCGAAAGCATTTGCAGACGACAAAATAAAAGTGACTGAAAATTTGAAATTTGTTTTGTGAAGGGTAGAAAACATTGTGGGAAAAGGAGAAAATGCTGGCTACCAGCATTTTCTCCTTTTCCCACAATGTTCTCAAAAGGCTTCTTTCTCTGGGGCGTCAAAAGTAGGGATTGTGTGGTAATGGGTTAAATTTAGATGGGTCTAAAAGTTTGCTGTGTGGAAACGGGTTAAATGCTACTGATGCAGACATTTTGGGAACAAGTAAATCTGCTATGAACAAGCAATAACCATCTTTCTCACACAGTTTTCAAACTAATTCCAGATTTTTTTTTCTTTTCTGCATATCCTTTGCAGTACTTGCGAGGTTTAGTGGTTTATATTCTTTAGCCGACGACAAAATTTTAGATCAGTCCAATTTCCAAGCATTAATTTTGCAGAAGAAAAAATATTCTTCTCAGATTTAGGCTTGTCTGAATTTAAAGCAATTACAGACAACAAAATAAAAGTGAATGAAAATTTGAAAAGTGACTGAAATTTTCCTTTTTTGGGAAAGGTAGAAAACATTGTGGAAAAAGGAGAAATTATGCTGGTTACCGGGGAATTGTTTGACGAAGAGCTAAACTGTGTTCAAATGCTAAGAAAGTCTAAAATTTTGTCATCTGATAAAAAGTTTACCCTTAACAATCCCCATTTTCAACCACCCTGAGGATAGAGGCTTTTGAAAAGATTGTGGGAAAAGGAGAAATTGCTGGTTATCCAATTACCACACAATCCCTACTTTTGATGACTCTGAGAGAGAAACCTTTAGAAAACATTGTGGGAAAAGAAGAAAATGCTGGTAACCAGCATTTTCTCCTTTTCCCACAATCTTTTCTACCCTTCCCAAAAGGAATCTCAAATTTTCAGTAACTTTTATTTTGTCGTCTGCAAATGCTTACAATTTGGACAAGCCTAAAATATTGTCTATTGGTAATGAGTTATCAGCATTTTCTCCTTCTCTGACCAGGTGTTTTCTTAATACATGAAAAAAAAAATTCAGTTTTCAAGTAACTGTTTACTTGTCGTCTGCGAATACTTTAAGCTTTGTCAAGTCTTAAATTTTGTCATATGGTTGTAGATAAGGGCCAGATCAATTGATAATGGCGGTGAATCCCCCGGGGTATTTTCTCCATGCACTGATGAAGAACATAATGTTTTATTTCCACATAAATTTAAAATTTACACTGAATTCTTCCCAGTTTCTTTAGTATACTAAGAAATTGGTTTTCCTTTTAACCCATTACCACACAATCCCTACTTTTGACGCCCCTGAGAAAGAAGCCTTTTGAAAACACTGTGGGAAAAGGAGAAAATGCTGGTAACCAGCATTTTCTCCTTTTCCCACAGTGTTTTCTACCCTTCTCAGAACAAATTTCAGTTTTTCAGCCACCTTTATTTTGTCGTCTGCAAATGCTTTCAATTTGGACCCGTCTAAAACTTTCTTCTAAAACAAATTTTTAGACTTGTCCAAATTGAAAGCATTTGCAGACGACAAAATAAACATGACCCAAAAGTTGAAATTTGTTTCCGGCAGGATAGAAAACACTGTGGGAAAAGGAGAAAATGCTGGTAACCAGCATTTTCTCCTTTTCCCACAATGTTTTCAAAAGGTTTCTATCTCAGGGTCTTGAAAGTCAGGGATTGTTTGGGAAAGGGTTAAGGCTTAGACAGACCGGGAAACAGGTAGTGGATCTGTAACAGAAGGAAAACCAACAAGAAACCTGCAAAATCTTGTTATCAGGTGACAAAATTCAATTCCTTTGACAGGATTCCTTACTATGTTGGAAAATTGTATCGACAACGATGTGCAAGAATGCAGCCAGTGGCTTGGAAAGAATACTGCGCGGAGTACTGGTAAAAGAAACTCTAAGAAAGCATGAATACCTGCACAGGCCACAAGACAAACCTGGTTTTATGTTGAAATTGGTGTTAAACACCATACAATCAACAAAAATCCAATATACATGTATACAGTGGTCCAGAAAATATGAACAAGGAATCTATTATCAATTCTTGTACAATATGAACCAAAAACAGCTGCAATTACTGTTTACAGCTAACTTATTATTTGCAGCTTTGCTTGTACACTTGTATTGTGTTTAACACCATTTTCAACATTATTTCAGTTGTAACCAAATCACCACTGTGCACTTATATATCAATACTTTTCTGGACATTCATAGGGATGGGGGGCAATTCTGATTTGTTTTCGATCAGCAGACAGATAATGGTTCCCTGCATCAACAGCAGATTACCCGATCGAGTCTCAGCCAAATTTGTGCAATATTGGCAATGACAGGCTATGGTGCACAAATCCCAATTTTGCCTTTTTCCCACAATGCTTTCTTACGAACGAAGTCCGTAACAAAGAAACAAATGAATAAATGCATGGCAGAAATAAGGATCGGAGCGGGATTCGAACTCCGAACTCCCGGACGCAAAGCCAATACCCTAACCACTGAGCCAAAGAGATATCTCCCTGACGCAGTAGCCAGGTATTGTATTTAAATCGGGAGTATGCCATGCAGGAAGGAGTGGTCTCCCGTAACACACCCCCTCTTAAAGTCATCATTTATTGATGACTCGAAGCCTTATTAGGCAGGAAGTCCGATTTCGGACAACAAATGGGACTAATGGCTCAATGGCCAATCCCGGACGAGCCCCCATCTTACGAACGAAGTCCGTAACAAAGAAACAAATGAATAAATGCATGGCAGAAATAAGGATCGGAGCGGGATTCGAACTCCGAACTCCCGGACGCAAAGCCAATACCCTAACCACTGAGCCAAAGAGCTATCTCCCTGACGCAGTAGCCAGGTATTGTATTTAAATTGGGAGTATGCCATGCAGGAAGGAGTGGTCTCCCGTAACACACCCCCTCTTAAAGTCATCATTTATTGATGACTCGAAGCCTTATTAGGCAGGAAGTCCGATTTCGGACAACAAATGGGACTAATGGCTCAATGGCCAATCCCGGACGAGCCCCCATCTTACGAACGAAGTCCGTAACAAAGAAACAAATGAATAAATGCATGGCAGAAATAAGGATCGGAGCGGGATTCGAACTCCGAACTCCCGGACGCAAAGCCAATACCCTAACCACTGAGCCAAAGAGATATCTCCCTGACGCAGTAGCCAGGTATTGTATTTAAATCGGGAGTATGCCATGCAGGAAGGAGTGGTCTCCCGTAACAGCTTCCAAACCTTTCACAGACAAAACCTATTCTTTTGGCCACATTCATTATTGTTGTCTGTAAATCCTTTCAAATTGGATAAGTTTAACCCCCCCCCCCTTTTTTTTTTTCTATAACATTTACTATTTTGTCTGCAAATGCTTTCAAATTTGGACAAGTCTAAAATTTTGTCCTTTGGTAAAGAGTTTAACCCTTTATCACACAATCTCCACTTTTAACGACCCCTTAAAAACAAGCCTTTTGAAAACATTGTGGGAAAGGAGAAAATGCTGGCAACCAGCATTTTCTCCTTTTCCCACAGTGTTTTCTACCCTTCTCAAACCAAATTTCAATTTTTCAGTTGCATTTGTTTTGATTGTTGGCAAATGCTTTCTATTTGAACCAGTCTAATTTTTTCTTGTGTGGTAAAGAGTTAAAGTTGGCCGCAAGTTGAAACCAGTTTTCTATTGATAACAATCCACATAAAGCATTTTCAAGGTGAACTTTCAAAATTAAAGTACTCTGAGGTAAGAAACTTTTTTATCTAATTTTGTCTGTCTGCCAAGCATATCATTTCTTATATCTGACCCTTTACCCAATAAGTCTGAGTCTCTGGGACTTTGTGTCAGACAGCTTTTGAAAACATTGTGGTAACCAGCATTTCCTCCTTTTGCCACGATGTTTTCTTCCCTTTGATGACCCTTTTGAAATGAGTAAAACTGTTTTCTGCCATTACTAACCATATTATGTGCAGTATGATCTTGGCCTAAACTCTGCAACTTTCTATTGATGGTTTAGGCTAATATATAATCTCACTTTATACGTGCTTATCCAGCTAATCTCCTGAAGTCTTAACCAAACAAAAAAATTTTGGATGGATCCAAATTGAAAGCATTTGCAGACGACAAAATACATGTGACTAAAGAATTGAAATCTGTTTTAGGAAGGGTTGGTTGGTTGTATTGGGATTCATGCCACTTTAACAGCTAAGGTCATATCATGGCGGTTGGTGACATACATAATTTATGTTTCCTGGCTTTCGTCCAACAATACTAACACAACTTTCTTTCCAAAACCACCGACTACTTTTCTCACATGCTTCAGCAGAGGTGGGAGGTGAAATTAAATACGCCTGAAAGAAAGTTCGCCTTAACCTGGTATCGAACTCACAACCACCAGGTCATGAGTCTGACATGCTCACCACTGAGCCACCCAATTGGACTGTTTTAGGAATGGAGGAAAACATTGCAGAAAAAGGAGAAAATGCTGGTGACTAGCATTTTCTCCTTTCTCCTCAGTGTTTTCAAAAGGCTTCTTCTACAAGGGTGTTCAAAGTCGGGATTGTGTGTTAAAAGAGTTAACACCAGTAGAATGGAATGAAATGTACATTTCTGGTTGACACCAAGGTAAATTTAACAGGACCAAAGTATAAGAAATAGGTTGCCTTTTAACAAAATGTAACATTATACTGATTGATTGACGTTTTATGCCACTTTCAACATTATGTCAGTCAGGTAAGGGCAAAAGCAAGTTCAACAGAACCAAGGTATATAATTATGTACAATGTAAAAGAAATAGCATGCCTCTGTACACATTTGATTGATTGATTGATTGATTTATTGATTGATTGATTGATTGATTGGTTGATTAATTGGTGTTTAACATCGTTTTAAACATCATTTCAGTCATACTACAACAGCTAATTAACTCTTTACCACACAATCCTGACTTTCAATGACCCTGAGAAAGAAAGCTTTTGAAAACATTGTAGGAAAAGGAGAAAATGCTGGTAACCAGCATTTTCTCCTTTTCCCACATTGTTTTCTACCCTGTTGGAATTAAATTTCAATTTCTGAGTTGCGCCTATTCTGTCAAGTTACTGCAAGTGCTTTCAATTTGGACCAGTCTTAAATTTTATCATTTGGTAAAGAGTTAATGTAAATCCTGGGTTATGCTGGTACATATGCTTGGGCTCCGAAAAGCCTTAACCAAGGACACTATCATGAAAAACAAATTGCTTCCCGTGCACTAACACCCAAGGCCTCAATGTTACAAGTCCCACGAGTCCTATACTTTACAATTAACTCTTTCATAATGACAAAATTTTAGACTTGTTCAAATTGAAAGCGTTTGTAGACGATAAAATAAAGGTGACTGAAAAATTGAAAATTGTTCTGGGAAGGGTAGAAAACACAGTGGGAAAAGGAAAAAATGCTGGTTACCAGCATTTTCTCCTTTAACCACAGTGTTTTCAAAAGGCTTCTTTCTCAGGGGCGTCAAAAGTAGGGATTGTGTGGTCATGGGTTAAGCCAAGCAGGAACCCAACATTTTACATGTTACCAGGTGTAAAACTGTAATAATGATAACAAGAGGACCATGATGGTCCTTTATCGCTCACCTGAGTACTTAGCTGTAAAATCAAACTTGTGACCCCTGGGCAGGGCCAATTTTGACCCCAGGGGCATCCTAAGAAAAAAAACTTGCTAGAGGTACACTAGGAGATGCAACTTAAAAAATATCAAAGCTCTATACCTTCTAGTTTCAGAGAAGTAGAATTTTAAAGTTTTCCTTCTTTGTTCATATGTTTCGAACTTGTGACCCCTGGGCAGGGCAAGTTAAGACCCCAGGGGCATCGTATGAATAAACTTTGTAGAAGTCCACTAAAAGATGCTACATACCAAATATCAAAGCTCTATGCCTTCTAGTTTAAGAGAAGAATAATATTGACATTTTCCTTCTTTGTTCCTATGTTTCGAACTTGTGACCCATGGGGCAGGGCAAGTTTTGACCCCAGGGGCATCATATGAACAATCTTGGTAGAGGTTCACTAGGAGATGCTACATACCAAATATCAAAGCTCTGCACCTTCTAGTTTCAGAGAAGAAGAATTTTAAAGTTTTCCTTCTTTGTTCCTATGTTTCGAACTTGTGAACCCCGGGGCGGGGCCAGTTTTGACTCCAGGGACATCATATGATCAATCTTGGTAGAGGTCCACTAGGAGATGCTACATACCAAATATCAAAGCTCTACGCGTTCTAGTTTCAGAGAAGAAGATTTTCAAAGTTTTCCTTCTTTGTTCCTATGTTTCAGAATTTTGACCCCCGGGGCTGGGCTAGTTTTGACCCCAGGGACATCATATGAACAATCTTGGTAGAGGTCCACTAGGAAATGTTACATACCAAATATTAAAGCTCTGCACCTTCTAGTTTCAGAGAAGAAGAATTTTAAAGTTTTCCTTCTTTGTTCCTATGTTTCAAACTTGTGACCCCCGGGGCGGGGCTAGTTTTGACCCCAGGGACATCATATGAACAATATGAACAATCTTGGTAGAGGTCCACTAGGAGATGTTACATACCAAATATCAAAGCCCTGCACCTTCTAGTTTCAGAGAAGAAGAATTTTAAAGTTTTCCTTCTTTGTTCCTATGTTCCAAACTTGTGACCCCCGGAGCGGGGCCAGTTTTGACCCCAGGGACATCATATGAACAATCTTGGTAGAGGTCCACTAGGAGATGCTACATACCAAATATCAAAGCTCTACGCCTTCTAGTTTCAGAGAAGAAGATTTTCAAAGATTTTGCTATTTTTTTCCTTTCGGTTGCCATGGCAACCAGAATTATGGGTGGAATTCAATCTCTTGAACAACTTTGGTAGAGCTTCACCTAAGGAACATCCCTGCCAAGTTTCATCAAGATTGGCCCAGTGGTTTAGGAGGAGAAGATGTTTAAAGAAATTGTGGACGACGGACGCCGGACATTCGGCGATCACAAAAGCTCACCATGAGCACTTCGTGCTCAGGTGAGCTAAAAATGATAATAAATGCAGCGATGACTCAAAATTTCAGCTATAAATATACACAGTATCACCCAATATTTTGAATTCACATGACTTTCACTAACCAGTGATGTCATCTGAATTTATATAGCTCGTTCCTTTACCACACTATCATGTAATCCCGACTTTCAACACCCCTGTGAAAGAAGTCTTTTGAAAACATTGTGGGAAAAGGAGATAATGCTGGTAACCAGCATTTTCTCGTTTTCCCACACTGTTTTTTTCCCTTCCTAAAACATATTTCCATTCTTTAGTCACATTTATTTTGTCATTTATTTTGTCATCTGCAAAGGCTTTCATTTTGGACCTGTCTAAAATTTTGTCGTTTGGTAAAGAGTTACTGGTAAACAACTCTAAAGAAGAAGCCTTTTTGAAAACAATGTGGGAAAAGCACACAGTGCTGGTTAAACCAGCATTTTTTTTCTTTTCCAACAATGTTTTCTATCCTTTCAAAGGCTGGAGTCATCTTTTTGGGTCACATTTAGTTTGTCATTTGCGAGTTCACACTTTCAATTTGTACAAGCCAAAAATTTGGTTGTTTTCTAAGAGGTTCCTTTTTTATCACTCTTTACTTATCGGTAACCCTTTACCAAACAGTTCCTACCTTGAGGAAAGAAGCCTTTAGACAACATTGTGGAAAAAGGAGAAAATGCTGGTAACCAAAATTTTCTCCTTTTCCCACAATGTTTTCTACTCTCCGCAAATCAGATTTCAAATTTTCAGTCACACTATTTTGTTGTCTGCATAATATTATGCTTTCTATTTGGACAAGCCTGAAACATTAGTCGTTCGTTAATGACTTAAAGACAAAATGAAGACTTGTCCACATTCAAAATCTTTTCAGATGACAAGTTAACTGTTGCTTAAATGAAGGAATTTTGCTTTATAAGGCTTACAGAGTATAAAAAATTATGAGAAAAGAAGTAAAATGGTGGTAACAGCAGCAGCATTTTCTCTTTTTTCTCACAATGTTTTCCAAACCAAAGGCTTTCTCCTCAAGTTGTTAAATTAAACTCAGGATTGCAAGGTTAACCCTTTAGCAACCAATCCCTGATTTTCACGACCTTGAAAAGGAAGGCTTTTGAAAACATTGTGAGAAGAGGAGAAAATGCATTTTCTCCTTTTCCCATAATGCTTTCTACCCTTCCCAAAACCAATTTCAATTTCTGAGTCCCATCGATTTTGTCCTCTGAAAATGCTTTCAATTTGGACCAGTGCATAATTTTGTCTTTTGGTGAAGAGTTAACTCTTTACAACACGAGAAAATAATAGAATGGTCAAAATTAAAAACATTTGCAGACGACAAAATAAAGGTGACTGAAAAACTAATATTTGGTTTGGGAAGGGTAGAAAACACTGTGGGAAAAGGAGAAAATGCTGGTTACCAGCATTTTCTCCTTTTCCCACAGTGTTTTCAAAAGGCCTCTTTCTGAGGGTCATTACAATTAAGTCGGGATTGTGTGGTAATGGGTTAAACCTCACCCACACTGACAGGATCATGCTGTGAAATGTGTCATGCAATTTTAACCCTTTCCCAAACAAGCCCTGGTTTTTACATGTCTGCAGTACAAGTCTTTTGAAAACACTGTGGGAAAAGGAGAAATTGCTCGTAATGAGCAATTTCTCTTTTTCCAACAGTGTTTTCTACCCATTTGGACAACTTTCTGCCATTTTTTATCAAATTTGAAATTGTCGTCTGCAAACTCTTTCAGCTTCGAAGAGTCCAAAATTTGTGGTTAGGGAAAGGGTTAATTCTTTCACAAACTGACACCATCATAAGTATATTTATAATAAATTCAGGCCTGTTATAAAAGTGACTCAACCGATGAAATTTGTTACAGTAAAGAAAAGACTGTGAGAAAAGGACAAAATTCCTTTTAACAAAAGATCAAAATATGAAAAAAATTTCTTCAACTGGGTCATTAACCCATTACTACACAATCCCTACTTTGACGGCTCTAAGAAAGGGACCTTTCAAACACATTATTGGAAAAGGAGAAAATGCTGGTAACAAATTTCAAATTTTCAGTCACTTTTATTTTGTTGTCTGCAATAATGCTTTCGATTTGGACTAGTCTAAAATTTTGTTGTTTGGTAATGCAAGGCAACTCTTTTCATACCATAGACAACAGCAGAGTCTTTTGTGGGCATCATAGATCAGGATCAGACTGCACAGAATGTACAGTCTGATCTCATATCTACATTGTCAACTGCTTCATTCTGGATGACTTTGTTTTCATGATGCTATTTGCAACCATGGCAGCCCTATTTGAAACATTGTGTGCCATGAGTTTTTTTTTTTTCTCTATGTACCAAGTTTACCCCTATACCAAACAATCCCTGGTTTTTACGACCCTTTACTTTAAAAGAATAAAATATTGTGGGAAAAGGAGAAAATGCTGGTGACCAGCATTTTCTCTTTTTCCCACAAAGTTTTCAAAAGGCATCTTCCTCAGGGTCCTTAAACCATAGGACTATTCGGTAAAGGGTAAAATTCATTGAAATGAAGCATATGTACTGTGTCAAAAATAATGTATACTTCTTGAAACAACAAACGAAAGGTCAAGGCCATGGGGAAACATAAATAAAGGAAAAATGCAAAAAAAGTACATCACCACTCCCTCAAATGCACTCCTACCGCAAGCCTAATTGGCTAATATCAGCTTTTAGAAAACTATATAATCTTGAAAAATTGGTTTTATGTCTAGAAAAAGCAACAATTTATAACAGTTGCCATAAAGCTTCTCATTTTTCAGCAAAGACTGGTGATACGTAAAAAGTCTCAAAAACTGTATATTATGGATTTTAACTCAAAAATGACCAAACAACAAAACTTTGGACGGGTTCAAATTGACAGCACCTGCAGGCAACAAATTAAACGTTACTGACAGAAAAAGAAATTTGTTTCCTGCAGGGTAGAAAACATTGTGGGAAAGGGAGAAAATGCTGGTTACCAGGATTTTCTCCTTTTCCCACAATGTTTTCAGGGTTGTTAGGAGTCAGGATATTTGGTAAAGGGTTAAATACAGGCATTTTATTCCACTATCACCATTATTTCACCAGTTATCTCTCAGCACCAGTTCACATATTCATGTACAATAAAATCTTTTATCGTATCAAAATTTTGAAAATGAGTCAATTTGCTAGAAGCGTGGCAATAGGCTAGCCGTCTTGTCATGTTTTGCCTTTAGACAATCCCCTGAAAACCCAGCGCAAAAAATGAGGATCAAACTTCTGACCTCAAGATTACAAATCCTACACTTTAACCCTGACCTAAAGGAGCCAAAGGAGCATTATGTCCATGACAAAAAGGCAAGGATGAATGATAAATACATGTAAAAATATTATGGCAGAAAGAGATTACAAATTTTGAGTGGCACTATCTAACCCATTACCACACAATCCCTATTTTTGATGCCCCTGAGAAAGAAGCCTTTAGACTTAACCCATTACCAAACGACAAAATTTTTGACTGGTCCAAATTGAAAGCATTTGCAGACGACAAAATAAAAGTGACTAAAAATTTGAAATTTGTTTTGTGAAGGGTAGAAAACACTGTGGGAAAAGGAGAAAATGCTGGTTACCAGCATTTTCTCCTTTTCCCACAGTGTTTTCAAAAGGCTTCTTTCTCAGGGGCGTCAAAAGTAGGGATTGTGTGGTAATGGGTTAAGAGAAAGAAATCATAATTTTGTTCTCTGCATAAACTTTCATGTTGATGAAGTTCAAAATCTGTGTGTTAGGTAGAGTTAACCCTTCACGAAATGATTCAATGCTTTTATTACCTTTGGGAGCAGGCTTCTCAAAACATCTTTGGAAAAGCCAAAAATAAAAGCTGGTTATCTGCATTTTCTCTCTTTCAAACACTGAAACCTTTTAATTTCTTTGAAGGACTGTTTTTTCCACAGTGAGGGGGTGGAGGGTGTTTACATCAAATATAAATTATCTCTGATATTAAGGATTTTATAGGGCTAGAAAAGAGCTCCAGATAGAGGGAGTGATATTGACTTCAAAATCAAAAATATTAATTATTCTCCACTAAACCCTATGTTGTGGGTAATCATTAGAATCGTCTCATCGAGACGATTCTAATGAGTACCCACAACATAGGGTTTCAAGGAGAAATAACGGATTTAGAATACCATCACTCTTTCTTATCTGGAGCTCTGTTAGAATATGATGGTGGTTGGGGAAAGGGTGAGGGGGAACATCAGGTGTAGGCACTTCATTGAGAAAGACAGATTGAGGAATTCCTGGAAATAATTGTGCTGGAGGGATGGATGCTATCTCCAGTAATAACTGATGGACTGGAAGATATTTTCCCACGCATCAGATCGGGATGATGCTCGGAAAATTATAAACAGATAGTTCTGAGATTCGACATCTTGAAAGTGCCATGTGGGGTTTCTTATTTCCTCTATGTAACTGACATGTGTTTAAATTCCTCCAACCCTTGGGCTGATAAGCACGAATTATGGACCTTTTGCGGACAGAGTAGATCAAGATCAAATTGCACAGAATGTGCAATCTGACCTTGAATCTATACTTTCTGATCAGGGGATATTTTTTTCCCCAAATATATCTTTAAAATAGAACAAAATCTGGGGATTTATCAATCAACCTGAAAGTTTCAATTTTACTTATTTAGCAATTGAGGGTAAAGTTTTGCTTTGTGTCTGTCTTATCCTTCAGGGTTGTAAAGAAACAGGCTTGTTTGGAATAGGGTTAACAGCTTACGTAATAAAATTTTTAATACATGCTTTAAATTTATGACAATAAAAAGGCGGCTTTGAAAAAAGATCACCAACACGGGGAGAAAACCATTTTGTCCTTTGCTCATAATGTTTTCTCCCCTTTCAAATACCATTTTCCCATAATTATCACTGTACCCAAATTTCATCAATCATGTCCTCCTTTTTTTTGTGTGTGAATCCAAGATCAGACATACTGCACAAACTTAAGAATCCTACATGTATCTTGATCTACAGAGTCTACAAAAGGACTGTTACTTTATGCCTGGCATTTGAAGGGTTTACCCTTTATCGAACAATCACTAAGAAAAGAGGCTTTGAAAAACATTATGGAAAAAGGAGAAAATGCTGGTAACCAGCATTTTCTCCTTTTCCAACAATGTTTATCATGCTCAGACAGACAAAACACACAAGTTCTGCTACATCTACCAGCCTTCTACAGATTCTTTCCAAACTGGATGATTGTATGGTGTTTAACGCCATTTTCAACATTATTTCAGTTATATCGCTGAGGCCAGTGCCCCTATCCATGCTTTCCTGGTGTCTCTTTTACCAGTGCTCTGCACAATTTTCTTCCCAAGCCACTGGTTAATTTCCAATATAACCATCTCAAGTCCTGTACACTACTGGCTGAGCTACCGGGCACTCAGTTTTTCCAAATTGGATTGGATTTAAAATCTAAAGTTTGTAAATCATGCAGGGATTTTTATGACTTTAATGAGGTGTTGAACCAGAATGTTCTGAGACTCAAAAATTGTCTAATGGATTTATCATATGCTCAAACCTTTACAAGATCTTTTAACCCATTACCACACAATCCCTACTTTTGACGCCCCTAAGAAAGAAGCCTTTTGAAAACACTATGGGAAAAAGGAGAAAATGCTGGTTACCAGCATTTTCTCCTTTTCCCACAGTGTTTTCTACCCTTTCCAGAACAAATTCCTATTTTTTAGTCACCTTTATTTTGTCATCTGCAAATGCTTTCAATTTGGACCAGTCTAAACTTTTCTCGTGTGGTAAAGAGTTAAGAGGACATGAAAAAAAAATTGGCATTTTGTTAACCCTATTACCACACAATGTGGCCTTTTAATGACTCTAAAAATGCAAACTTTTGAAAACATTCAGGTTCAAGTTGATCTACACCTCATTTTCTTTCTTTAATTTAATGATTGCTCTCACAAAATTTGACAAAAAAAATTCAAGCACTTTCTGAATGCTTCAAAGTTCAAATGTTATTGCTTCGGCCTATTAAAAAATAATCTGTGTTTAGGGTTTCCTAACCCTAACTAAAATACGCTGAACCCCCGCCCCCCCCCCCCCCCCAAAAATGTTGGGCGTGCTTTCAGTATATGGTCCGCGTAAAAAGCTTCTTGGAAAAAAAATCCTACCTGCAGCATTTCTGACTGAAACCCCAAACACAGATATTTTTTGGCTAGGCCTTACCAGCATTTTCTCCTTTTTCAACAACATGTTCAAATGCCTTAGTTCAAGCATACATGTATTTATTTTACATTGGTTGAGAAACATGTTCTTACAAAATAATTGAAGTTATGCTAAACTTTCTCGATTCTGATTCCTAGGAACATCAGTACTAGTGAAGAATGTGTGGGCCAGAGAAAAAAACAAAACAAAAGCTGACACCCGCTCCCGGGTATCGAACTTGGGGCCCTTATGGTTTTGAGGCACAGGCTCTACCTCATGACCATGGACGCCACTTTTTCCTCCCTTTCCTCAAAACATGGGACGGTTTGCTGAAAAAGTAAGTGCCACTTCAAGCAGGTCAATAAAATCTGAATGATACATATGTAAATTTAGAGGACTACACGTACACTTGTTTGGGGCCAAGTATCTACACGTAAATCAAATGGATTTGGATGATGCAATAATGACAGGTACGAAACAGGAAGTCATTTCATGAATGTTCGATTGCATAGCGGGAAACGTGAACATGCTTGCTATAAGTATTTTAACCTCTACCCACAATATCCAGTGGATAATGAAAGTTCATAAGGCCATTTGTGGCGAAAAAAAGAGAAAATGCTTGTTATCAAAATTTTCACCTTTTCCCACAAAGATTCCAGGGTCAGTTAGGTAAATGACCAATTGGGAACCTGTTATTTCTTTCCCTCACAACAAAAATGTAGATTTTCCCAAATTCATAGCCTTTGCAGATAGCAATTAAGTTTTGGCTCAGTGACAAATTTAGTATTTGAATGCGCGAAAAGGAGAAAATGCTGGTTACAAGCATTTTCTCCTTTTCTCACAATGTTTTCAGACGGTTTTTTCATAAGAGTCCTTAAAACTCTAGATTGTGTGGTTAACCCTTTACCACTCAATCCCGACTTTTCACGACCCTGAGAAAGAAGCCTTTTGAAGATATTGTGGGAAAAGGAGAAAATGCTGGTAACCAGCATTTTCTCCCTTTTCCCACAATATTTTCTGCCCTTCCAAAACAAATTTAAAATTTTCAGTCACTTTTATTTTATTGTCTGCATTGATATGAATTGGGTCCAGTCTAAAATTTTTTCGTTTGGTAAAGAGTTAAGAGTTTATCTTAAATAGCGATGAAATAAAACTGTGAAAGAATCCATTTTGACTTACCTGATGACATCATCCACATGGTTTCTGTACACCCCTTCAAGTTTCTCAGCTGGGAACCCCATGGCTATAATATTTGGATAAATATCTGAGAACAAAGTTAAGACTTAAGTGATAGATAGATTGATTCAATTTCATAGAATCATATTTTACATTTCTTTCAACATCGTCTCACAAAATCGCAGCAGTACTCAGTACTCACATATTCACCATCGATTCCAACCATCGGTTTTTACCCTTGCAGACAATTACTGTACCGTAAGACCCGCATGGTAGACCAATTTCAAACCCAGCCTTTTAACTCTTTACCACACGAGAAAAATTTAGACTGGTCCAAATTGAAAGCATTAAAATGCAGACGACAAAATAAAGGTGACTGAAAAATTGAAATTTGTTCTGGGAAGGGTAGAAAACAATGTGGGAAAAGGAGAAAATGCTGGTTACCAGCATTTTCTCCTTTTCCCACAGTGTTTTCAAAAGGCTTCTTTCTCAGGGGCATCAAAAGTAGGGATTGTGTGGTAATGGGTTAATCTAGATTTCACAGCAACTCTAAAATTTACCTATTCACAATGGCTGCCATCTGTTTGTTATGTCCTCTTAACTCTTTACCAAACGACAAAATTTTGGGCTTGTCCAAATCTAAAACATTTGTAGACGACAAAATAAAAGTGATTGAAAATTTGAAATTTGTTTTATGAAGGGTAGAAAACATTGTGGGAAAAGGAGAAAATGCTGGTTACCAGCATTTTCTCCTTTTCCCACAATGTTTTTTACAGGCTTCTTTCTCAGGGTCGTCAAAAGTAGGGATTGTGTGGTAATGGGTTAACTCTTTACCAAACAACAAAATTTTAGACTGGTCCAAATTGAAAGCAATTGCAGATGGCAAATTCAACATAACTCAAAAAAAGAAATTTGTTTCCAGCAGTGTAAAAACATTGTGGGAAAAGGAGAAAATGCTGGTTACAATGTTTTCAAAAGGCTTCTTTCTCAGGGTCGTTAAAAGTCGGGATTATGTGATAAAGGGTTAAAGCACGAAAAGGCATAATAAATAAATGACAGTGTTTATAAAAGCATAATAAATTCATGATAGCATAATGATAGAGGATAATTTGAAGAAATCGAAAAAGGAAGAATAATTGATCCTTAAGCTTTGGTCATAGAGACCTGAATGTTCTTTCATCACCAATATCAGTTTTTCCATTTGTTGAATTGGCAACACTGGCATTCTACATTTTGGTCTAGACATGCTTTTAGCAGCATTTAACCCATTACCACACAATCCCTACTTTTGACACCCCTGAGAAAGAAGTCTTTAGAAAACATTGTAGGAAAAGGAGAAAATGCTGGTAACCAGCATTTTCTCCTTTTTCCCACAATGTTTTCTACCCTTCAGAAAACAAATTTCAAATTTTCATCAATTTAATTTTGTCGTCTGCAAATGCTTTCAATTTGGACCAGTCTAAAATATTGCCGTTTGGTAATGGGTTAAACAGACAAACGTCATCAAATACATGTATGTCAGCATTGCTGATATCATATTGAATGTTCCATACTCCATACCTACGCTCATGGATATTTAACATTAGTTTTTTTTTTTGCGCATGGACTTTTTGCAGCACAGTGAAAACGCACCGTTGGAAATGACACAATGAAATTTAATTTGCCCTTTTATTTTCGTTCTTTGAGTGGAAAAAATCTGCATCACCTGCGCTGGTAAAAACACACTGGTTCGAAACAAGAACTTCATGTATGTCCCGGCGTTCACCACTGAGTGCTACGAGGCCAGAGTCTGTATTCACCAACTATTTTAATGATTATTCTGTTTTATTCTTCAAAATTTTCTGACCGTGAAAGTAACAGAACTTCTGATTGGCTAAAGAATGGCTGGTGAATACAGACTATGCAGGGCTTTGAAATGTGTTGCCCAGTGGAAAAACCAGTGCCTCCATAGAGGCTTGAACCCAGGATCCTAAACTTTACCATTACTATTTTTCCATTCAGAATCCCACATTTTGTTTTCATCTTAACAACAGGCCTGGCCCTGCGAGGTAACTCAGTGTTTAGTTTATCTGACCTTTATGTAAAACACTTTTCTGTGATGATCGTAAAAATAAGGATTGTGTGTAAAGAATTAACTCTTTGCCACTCAGGCCCGACTTTCAACCACCCTGATAATGAAAGCCTGGGAAAACATTGTGGGAAAAGGAGAAAATTCTGGTAACCAGCATTTTCTCCTTTTCCCACAATGTTTTCTACCCTTTTAAAATGAAAGTTCAATTTTTGATTCACATTTATTTTGTTTTCTGCAAATGCTTTCAATTTGGACATTAGTCAAAAAAGTTGTTGTTAGGTAAAGAGTTAACCCATTAGCACACAATCCCTAACTTTTGACGAACCTGAGAAAGAAGCCTTTAGAAAACACTGTGGGAAAAGGAGAAAATGCTGGTTACTGGTAACCAGCATTTTCTCCTTTTTCCAACAATGTTTTCTACTTTTGACAAAACAAATTTCCAATTTTCAGTCACTTTTATTTTGTCGTCTGCAAATGCTTTCAATTTGGACAGGTCCAAAAAATTTGTCATTTGGTAAAGCGTTAATGCTTCAGTAAGGGATTGAAGGCTACCAAAGGCCACTTACCCAACACACTATTGTAGAACAGCTCAATAACTCTTAGGTCACTGACACTAGCTTAACCCTTCAACCCACGACAAAATCTTCAAGATTCATCAAACTCAAAACATCTGAATCTGACAAGCTTTAACCCATTACCACACAATCCCTACTTTTGACGACCCTGAAAAAGAAGCCTTTAGAAAACATTGTGGGAAGAGAACAAAATGCTGGTAAACAGCATTTTCTCCTTTTCCCACAATGTTTTCTTACTCTTCACAAAACAAATTTCAAATTTTCAGTCACTTTTATTTTGTCCTCTGCAAATGTTTTCTTTTTGAACAAGTGTAAGATATTGTCGTTTGATAATGAGTTAAAGGGCCATGATACCGTTTTGCGTAATAATCAAAATCTTTTCCAAAGGACAAACTTTTGGACTGGTCCAAACTCAAAGCATTTGCAGACCACAAAATAATAGAGACTGAAAATTTGAAATTTGTTTTGTGATGGGGTAGAAAATATTGTGGGAAAAGAAGAAAATGCTGGTTACCAGTATTTTCTCCTTTTCCCACAATGCTTTCAAAAAGCCTTCTTTCTCAGGGTCCTCAAAAGTCAAGACTGTGTCAGGTAATGGGTTAACTCTTTACCAAACAACAATAATTATTGTTAGACTCCTCCAAATTCAAAGCTTTTGCAGACAACAAATTAAATGTGACTCAAATGATGAAATTTGTGTGTGATAGGGAATAAAACACTGTGGAAAAAGGAGACAATGCTGGTTACGAGCATCTTCTCCTTTTCCCACAATGCTTTCAAAAGGCCCTTTCCTCAGGGTCATTAAAAGTTGTCAATTTGTGATTAAGTCTTAAGTCCTGTCTTCAAATTTTAACCCTTTACCCCATAAGGCATTTCTATGGTATCTCTAATTGACGCTAAATAAAATGAAGGATGAAGCAGTTTCTTATGTATATATGACACCTTTTGATAGCATAGAAAACATTGTGACAAAAGGTGAAATTGCTCATCACGAGCAATTTCACCTTTTGCCACAATGTTTTCCAAAGGCTCCTACAAGCAATGCATAGAAATGAGTATCTATGGAGTAAAGGGTTAAGGTGCTTGCTTCAGTATAGGCTGATCTTTATCAATCCAGTAGTCGTCTTATAAATCCTGATCTTTATCTACCCCAGTCTACCAATAAAAGTAAATGTATTCAAGAGCTTAACCCTGTACCAACAACAAAATTTTGGACTTGTCCAAATTGAAACCAACTGCAGATGATACAATAAACATGTCTCAAAATGTGAAACTTGACCTTAGAAGAGTAGAAAACATTGTGGGTAGAGGAGAAAATGCTGGTTACCAGCATTTTCTCCTATACCCAATATGTTTTCAGAAGGCTTCTTATTCTTGGTCATTTAAACCAGGGATTGTTCGGTAAAGGGTTAACTCTGTACCACACAATCCCGACTTTTCACGACCCTGAGAAAGAAGCCTTTTGAAAACATTGTGGGAATAGAAGAAAACGCTGGTCACCAGCATTTTCTCCTTTTCCCTCAATGTTTTCTACTCTTCCAAAACAAAATTTCAACTTTTCAGTTATATTTATTTCGTCATCTGCAAATGCTTTCAATTTGGACCAGCCTTAAATTTTCTTGTTTGATAAGAGTTAACCCTTTACTCAATAGATACTCATTTCTACGCATTGCTTGTAGGAGTCTTTGGAAAACATTGTGATAAAAGGTGAAATTGCTTGTGACAAGCAATTTCACCTTTTGTCACAATGTTTTCTATGCTATTAAAAAGTGTCATATACACATAAGAAACAGCTTCATCCTTGCTGTTATTTAGGGTCAATTAGAGATACCATAGAAATGCCTTATGGGGTAAAGGGTTCAGAAACCAAAACATACCTGTGAGTATCAGGGAAAATGCTAACTACAGGTTATTTCTCTATCAGAATTTTGTGATTCTGTAAGTTTCCTTGTATAGTTACATAAGGTATCAAAAAACTATGCCCATATAAGGAAATGAGCTCAAACTACATTAAATCGACCTGAATTTTTGGAGGGGAGGCTTAACCCTTTACTCCATGGATACTCATTTCAACGCATTGCTTGTAGAAGCCTTTGGAAAACATTGTGGCAAAAGGTGAAATTGCTCGTGACGAGCAATTTCACCTTTTGCCACAATGTTTCTTAAACTATCAAAAGGTGTCATAAACACATACGAAACGGTTTAATCCTTGCTTTTATTTAGGGTCATTTAGAGATACCATAGAAATGCCTTAGGGATAAAGGGTTACCGGTAAGTCAAAAGACTTAACTTAGTAAATTACCTTTTTTCTTCCCATCACAAAAAACCGCACACCTATTTCTTCAACCATAAAAAATCCTCTAAAGTTTCAAATCATTTTGAAACTTTTTACAAATGGACACAAAAAAAATTAAGTGTAGTCAAAATTCAAAGCATTTGCAGATTACAGAATACATGTAAATGTGACGAAAAATTGAAATTTATTCTGGGGGATGGTACAAAACATTGTTGGAGAAGGGAAAAATGTGGTTAGCAGCATTTTCTCATTTCCCTACAATGTTTTCAAAAGGCCTTTTTCTCAGGGGTGTTAAAATTCAGGATTGAGCAGTAAAGGGTTAAATATCATGAGCGGCACTGACACACAAATGAGAAGCCTTCTATCTCAATGCATTTCAAAATACCCTCCATCTAGAATTTTTATCAGCTCATGGGAAATACCCAAATTAAATATACATGTAAGATGCATCTTCGCGAGCCAAGGTTACGATCACTATGTGGATCTTACCTTGGCTGATTGAGCCCGATTTCGAGATTCCTTCAATGCGCCCTCTATTGGATGCTGGTTATTACCCCCTTTTATGTCATATTTCTAAAAGCCAATGAAATATCGTTTTACAAACCGCTTACGAATAGAATACACATGAAGCGATAAGCAGACATCCACTTGGGTTTCCATGTTTACCTTCTATTCGACAGGTAGTGACCTTGTTCTATTCTTATCAAAGATGAAATGCTACGAGTGATTTCATTCGTTGCAGTTAGAGAAGCTGCATCCAATCAAAAAGCGTATTGCAGAAATGTAAAAGTTAAGCTTGATCTGCCAAGGGTAGAGTAACATGGTGAATCATCAGCCTTGGCTTGCGAAGATGTCTAAGATGTTGCCCTTAGGCTGGTCATTGTGATTCTGCAGACAATTGTAGATCAGGGTCTTTAAAAGTTGAGATTGTGTGCTAGAGGATCAATTACCTTAAAGAAAGCAGACTTTTGAAAACATTGCAAAAAAAAAAGAGAGACAAAGTTGGTAACCAGCATTTTTGCCTTTTTCCACAATGTTTTCTATAGGATTCTTCTCAGGGTCGTTAAAAGTTCACTTTTGGAAATGTGTGGTAGAAAATTAATTATCCTAAAGAAAACGAGACTTTTGAAAACATTGTGGAAAAAAAGAGAAGCTGGGAACCAATATATAATATTCTCTGTTTTTCCCCCACAATGTTTTCTGCTCAAGTGAAGACTTTTGTTTTCATTTCAAATGCTTTCTATTTGGTCATACTTAAACACTCTTCATTTGGCTAAGAGTTAACCCTTTACCATGATTATCCCCAGTTTTAACGACCTCGAGATAGAATCCTTTCATAAACATTGTGGGAAAAGGAGAAAATGCTGGTGACCAGTATTTTCTCCTATTCCTTCAATGTTTTCTATCCTTCCCAAAACAAGTTTCGGTTCATGAGTCATGTTTATTTTTGTTGTCAGCAAATGCTTTTAAATTGGACCAGTCTAAAATTGTGTTGTTTGGTAAAGAGTTAACTTTTCGTCAAATGATGAAAAAGTATTTGACAACGACAATTTCATTGAGGCTCAAACGATGGAATTTGTCTTTGACAGGGTAGAAAACATTGTGGGAAATGAAGAAAATGCTAGTTACCGGCAATTTATTCTTTTCCCACATTGTTTTTAAAAGCCTTCTTCTTCAAAATTCAGGATGTGGTGAAGAATTACAGTGATATTTATGGAAAATGGGATCGAAAGACGGATCTCAATTGGCCATGACTCATTAAGGATTTGGGTCTCATGTGACCTATTTCTATACATGTACTTATACAATAAGTGTCAATTTACAAGGAAGTATCAAAAAACTTCAGGACATTCCACAATACAAAATCTCAACTGCGACTTAGTACCGCACAGAGCTGCCTACGCCCATGGGAAGGGCCATTCTTGATCAAAATAGGCGAATTTCAAACATTAACCCATTATAATCATACCATTTGAAGTTGATATACATGTATACAGACCAAAATTGGATTATGAATTCGGTTACACAAGGCTTAACTCTTGACCACACAATCACGACTTTTAAGGACCCTGAGAAAGAAACCTGACAACATCAGGCCTCGGCCGAGTGGGCGACTTGGGCGAAGAAGTCGCCTTATTTCGAAAAACTTCCCTCATTTCGCCAAGAAAAGCGAAATCCAAGTCGCCTGAAAAAATCGGGAAGGTGCCTCACGTATACTGACAAAGAGCCACGTGTCTAATCTACCAAATTAGCGTGTGGCGTACCCGATTTACAGTTACTACCCAATCAGCTAGTTTGATTAGTTTACAACATACCGTGAGTCTGATTGACAAGTCATTGTTAATTAACTTTACGACACCATGGGATAATCCCCTATTATTGACAAATATCAGCGCCGCCTATCGGTGTTTGTTGGACCTCTATTTTTTTTAAACACGATTTTCTAAATTTAGTAACGATATGAAAGTGAAAGTAGTACCCCGGATATCGGTCTTTCGTCAACTTTTATCTCCAAAGTTTTAAATAGATTTAAATATTCCAGTTTTGAAAACGATGGAATCGGTACCTACTTGCTTATCACCATTTACCCCATCCTTTAAAATTTGTTATTACTTGCAGTTTTCCGAACGAACAGACATGATGACGTACTTAGATCATCTCCTACATCATGTGGCAATATTTTCAAATCATGTGACTATAATTTGGCACCAAAATAGTATCACATTACAAGGCTTTCGGCGAATTTTAGCAAAGTCACATGATTCAACTTCAAAATGGTAGCTCTCGTCACCGCAACAGCGTCTGGATAAAATCGAATATATTCTATGACGAAAACTAAAAGATAAAATTAAAAAAAAGGTTATTGTCTTTGGTTCTAGATTGATCTAAGTATTCCGTTGACTTTATAGTATTTCCTTGTTTGGGCCGCCAAACGCCGATCTACAAGGCTTTGAAAATAAATTAGGTGTTAGTTGGAACGTTGGTTTTATTTAACATTTATCCGATATTAATCAAAGACAAACGGTAATCAGACAGCTATATTTTCAATGTCTCTCGCACGCTGAAACTGGGTCTAACTTACCAACAGAAAGTTGAAAACATTGTGGCAATATGAGAAAATGCTGGAAGTAAGCTTTTCTACATTAGACAGACTATATTTTTTATATCATGTATATTAAATTTGGTAATGCGAATGATTTTTAGCAAAAAACTATTTTCAGGACTTTGGAAACAAATAGTCTAGTGTTTGGATAATTTTGAAAAGAAAAATGTGCCAGGAGAAAATATTTAATACTCAAACTAGCACTACTTTCTCTTTCCATTATCATTTCTTTCCATCATATTTTAATCAGGTACATATATGGGAATTTAGCATGGCAAACTATGAATAAGTAAGTTTTAAGTAGTTTCCAAAAGGAATAAGTATACTGATCATGAAAAAAATGACTTTCAATTTTATTAATTTGTTATGTTGTTAAGGTGTAGTGAATTCCCTCTATATTTCGGCCCACATCAATTTTTTGATGTCCCTCCGAACTTCTCCCCAAAGTCTGACCACTTCTCCCCATTTTGAAAAACTTCTCCCAATTCTCAGACTAGGGAGAAGCCAATTTCTGAGAGTTGGCAGCTGCCTGAACATTGTGGAAAAAGAAGAAAATGCTGGTAACCAGCATTTTTTCCTTTCCCCACAATGTTTTCTACCCATCCAAAAACTAATTTCAGTTTTTCAGTCTCTTTTATTTTGTCGTCTACAAATGCTTTCAATTTGGACAGTCTAAAAATTTGTCGTTTGGTAAAGAGTTAACCGATTACTACACAATCCCTACTTTTGACTACCCTGAGAAAGAAGCTTTTAGAAAACACTGTTGGACAAGGAGAATATGCCTGTAACCAGCATTTTCTCCTTTTCCCACCATGTTTTCTACTCTTCACAATACAAATTACAAATTTTCAGTCACTTTTAATTTGTTGTCTGCAAATGCTCTAGATTTGAACAAGCCTAAAATACTGTCGCTTGGTACTGAGTTAAGCCTTATAGTAGGCCTAGTTATCATCTTAACATTACAAGACAATAAAGTTTATAGACTGGTCCAAACAGAAGTAATTGCAGATGACAAATTGTATGTACCTAAAACAAAGGCATGCCTGGAAAAAAAAAAGACATTGTTGGAAAGGAGAAAATGCTGCTTTCCAGCATATTCCCGTTTAACTCTTTACCACACAATCCCGATTTTTAACGACCCTTTAAAAGAATGCCAGTAAGGGATTTTCATCAATCACTCCACAACTTTAAAACATTTCACTGGTATTTTTTAATTTTCGTCACACATCTCATTGCTCTCAATAAGTGGATGTCAGCATGTATTACATCAAATTTCTTGAAAAAACATTGGCATTTTGAAAGTGGGACGTTTACTTAACGTCCAGATTATGGCAAAAATGCCAAAGAATTTCGACCCAGAAGTTCTTTTAAATGTAGAAAGGGTTTGACGCTAGTTGAAAATTTTACGGGTTTTCCTGTGCTTTTCAGTCTTTCTAGGGACCCAGTGTAACCTGCATTTTCTCCTTTCCTACTCTTTCACTGTCAAATTAGATCATCAGGACATATTTAACCCATTACCAAACGACAAAATTTTAGACTGGTCCAAACTGAAAGCATTTGCAGATGACAAAATAATAGTGACTGAAAATTTGAAATTTGTATTGCGAAGGGTAGAAAACATCGTGGAAAAAGGAGAAAATGCTTGTTACCAGCATTTTCTCCTTTTCCCACAATGTTTTCTAACGGCTTCTTTCTCGGGGACGTCAAAAGTAGGGATTGTGTGGTAATGGGTTAATATGAAGTCTTCAAAATGCTTGCAAAAAGGCCAAGTCTAACATTTCACTGCTTGGTAAAAAGTTAATCAAACGTCACAAAAAAGCGAAACCAATTTGGGAAGATCCTGAAATCTCAGACATCCAATCCCGCATGGAAGCTGAAAAAACTTTTATGTCTGACAACTTTCAGTGAGTGAACCATAAATTAGGTCAACATACAATGAACCTAAAAAGGGTTGACACTGATGTTGCATTCGTCTTACAGAGGTCCCTTAACTCAATACTAAACAACAAAGTTTTAGGTTGGTCAAAATGGAAAGCATTTGCAGACAACAAAATAAAACTGACTGAAAATTTAAAATTTGTTTTGTGAGGGGTAGAAAACATTGTGGGAAAAAGAGAAAATGCTAGTCATCAGCATTATCTCCTTTCCCACAATGTTTCCTAAAGGCTTATTTCTCAGGGTCGTCAAAACTATGGATTGTGTGGTAATGGATTAATCTTTTACCACACAATTCTTAGTGTTAACAATCCTGAAATTAACAGCTTTAAAAAACATATTGAGGAAAGAAGAAAATGCTGGTTACCGACATTTTCTTCTTTACCCAATATGTTTCCTACCCTGTCGTAGGCAAAAGTAATTCTTTGACAAATGTTTACTTTGTCGTCTGAAAATGCTTTGAATTTATACAAATCTAAAGTTTATAAATCGTTAAGAAGTAAACGTATTGGCAAACTGTTCTAGCTAGATCCAGTTTCGCCTTACAACTGCAGCACGATGAAAAAGGATACATGTCAGGTCCAGATCAAACCCATCCTCTTGGAAACGTCTTTTATTTTTACTGACGAGCTGTCGTATTGCATCCATGGGTTTATGTATCTCTTAAGATAGTTAATTATGAGCACTTCGTTACTAACAAACACACTTAACAACACAAAACTGAGAAAACACGCGTTTGTTTACATTCATTATTTGCTTGAATGAGTCGCAAATAAATTTCTGTTGACTGCTACAAATGAAGCCATGTTTCCTACTTTAGTCACTGTATACAGAGCATGACAGCATGTCTGCTGTCGTCACAAACACAAATTGATTGTAATCACCAATTGGCTCTCGTGTTTTCCTACAATTCAATGGCGGATCTTCCTGGTGGAAGAATACATGCAGTAAGAGAAATGTACACAAAATAGATCTTTAATTTATGGAAATTATTGTGATTTGACGATCAAAACATTTAACTTTAACAAATATGCCAACATGAGCATAATCTTATGTGGAGTATATCCCATTTTTATCATCAAATGAACAATTCTTCGCATTTTCTTCTAAACGTAGGTTAAATTAACTTCCGGTTGACCCAATGACCTTCATTACAGGAAAAGAAACTCGGTCAAGTCAAAGATTGTAAACCACTTTGGGTGCTGATCACCTCAGAAGCGTGTATTTAATCTGTCACAGTTCAGTAAGATATATCGATTGAATAATTTGAAAACCAATAAGGCTGGAGATTTTTTTTCTTTCATTTGTGAGATAGAAACACACCTTATAAATGATTTAGAAGACAGATCTAATCTGGATCGAGATAGAAAGTTCTATGTAAAGAATGGATCCGCTTTAAACATAAATTTTCTACTTAAAAGTAGATCTAGTTCGGGAAAAGCCTAATATGTTTTCAAAAAAAAAACCCCAACATTTAACTCTTTCCCAAACAACAAACTTTTGGACTAGACCAAATTGAAAGCATTTGCAGACGACAATTCAGCTCTTACTGAAAAGATAATTTTTGTCTATGATAGGGTAGAAAACATTGTGGGTAAAGGAGAAAATGCTGGTCACCAGCATTTTCTCCTTTTCCTACAATGTTTTCAAATGGCTTCTAGATCTACCTCAGTGTCGTAAAAACCAGGGATTGTTTGGGAAAGGGTTAAATGCAGAAAATCTTAATAGATTATGTAGGCCTACGCATAGAGTACAGATCTTGTCTGAATATTATGTAGATCTATCAAGGCTAAATTTTGCGGACAGTGTAGATCTAGATGAAGATAGGCATAGTCTATGTACGCAGAAGGTGCAGCCTGGGTCTGTATTCACCAATCATTCTTAACCCTTTACTCCATAAATACTCATTTCTACGCATCGCTTGAAGGAGCCTTTGGAAAACATGGTGGCAAAAGGTGAAATTGCTTGTGACAAGCAATTTCACCTTTTATCACAATGTTTTCTATGCAATCAAAAGGTGTCATAAGGAATGGCTTCATCCTTGCCATTATTTAGGGTCAATTAGAGATACCAAAGAAATACTTTAAGGGGTAAAGGGTTGAGAATATAGTCTAGCCTTTATCTCCAAGATTTTCTAAATTTGTAAGTAGCTGAGCATAACTTCTGATTGGCCAAACCGAATGTCGTTTAGTAAAGTCAAAATTTTAGACTGGTCCAAATTGAAAGCACTAGTATACGACAAAATAAAAGTAGATCTAACTATAAAATCGAAATTTGTTTCCGGCAGAGAAGAAAACATTGTGCGAACAGGAGAAAATGCTGGTTACGAGCATTTTCTCCTTTTTCCACAATATTTCCGAAAGGCTTCTATCTCAGGGTCGTAGAAACCTTTGTTAAAATATGAAATTTATCTTTGAAACTGAATAAAAAACATAGTAAGGAAACGAAGCAAATGCTGGTTACCAGCATTTTCTCACAATATTTTTAGAAACCCCCCTCTTTTCAGAGTGATAAAACTTCCAAATTTTAAACGAAAGCATGGATAGGTGCACTGGCCGCCGCGTTATAACAGAAATAATTTTGAAAACTGCGTTAAACACCAAGCAATCACTCAGGCATAGAGCTTAGTGTCAACCTTGTACCTACCTAATAAATCAAACGAAGTTCTCAGACCAGTTCTTAGCCTGGCATTCAGGCCCTGCATTTAAGTCATTCTAATAAACAAGGTACACAGCTACATCAACTCACAGAAATATGTGTTGTTACTTGCCCTTCTTCTGAAATACACGTTAAATCAGACATCAGAACCTTGAGAACCCAGAGATTTCAGTTTTGCAGTTTTACTTGATGATTTTGTTTCAATGAAAAGGCTCTATTTAACGGACTGACACCAGTCTAACCAGTTCTTTACAAACAATACATAGCGATTTCATGGCCGTTCTGGCAACATGAAACTTGTCAGATTGAACAAAGTAGATCCAAGATCAGATTACAAGAAACGTGCTGCCTGATCTTTGATTTACAATTTTTAACAGACCGCTTTGAAAATCAAGGGAACTAATCAATATAAATTACCCGAAAACCACACTGATGTTACTTCCCTTGTTAAGATAAAAAAAGACCGGACCAAACTGAATTTGAAACCCAACCGGACAGCGTTTCGCTAAATGACCAACAACACGCGAAAAGGGGCATTCGGAAATTTGCGGAAAGTGTCGTCTCGCATCAGCCTGCACAATCTGTGCAGGCTGATCCGAGACTACACTTTCCGTTTTCTTTTTGTTTTTGTTTTTCCCCATGTATTGTTCTGTTTTGCGTAAGTCTACTTAGCCTGTGCAGACTGCGCAGGTTGATCTTAGACGACACCGTTTACCCAAATGTCCGAATGGCCCTATTCGCGTGTTACAAGTTCTATTATTGGTAACGGGACGTCAGATACGTATTACACTGATATCAATCCGTTAAACAGAGAACACTTTCTTAAAAATAAAAATCATAAAACTGCAAAACAAATTCGCTCTTGTAATGTCCTCTATATCTCTGATAAAGGGCAATAAGCAACATGACCGTATTTTGTAGCTTTAGTATAATTGTGTCCCTTGTTTATGAGAACGAATACGGCAAATGCCGGGCTAGATACGTATCACAGGACCATTCTATTATATAGAATCGGCCGAGTTGTGACGAGTGAAGTTACGTATGTGAAATGCGCGTGCCACTCAACCAGATGTAAATATGACTGTAAAATACCATTCAATTTACCCTAAAATTCTCGCACTACATTGTAATGCGTTGTTATTGGGTGAGGGGAAACATTTTATTCGTAAATAAGGCCCCGGCCCATATTACAGGGCATGAGATTTACAAATAATTTTTTATTCCCCGTTCTGTAAATATGAAACTAGACTTTTTGTCGTTGATCTTTTTTTTAAATAAAGATATAAATAGAGGATATTTGTTTTTTTCGGTGAAAGATCGAAATTTATTTCATCAAATGGACACCATCGGTAATATTTTCACGAGTGGCGCAGCCACGAGTGAAAATATTACCGATGTGTTCACGAGATGAAACAAATTTCGATCTTTCACCGAAAAAAAAAGCAAATATTCTATATATTTCATGCTTTTAACCCTTTCTGGGAGGAGTTTTATCAAAATCCAGTACAGTTCTTTTCAGTTATTCCCTGTGGCGTACCCCTCCCGCATAGCAACGCATTACATTATTACGTCATGCACGAGAAATCTAAGGTAAATGACGTCATATTTCCCATCTGGTTGTCAGGCACGCGCAATTTACCTAGGCGACAAGAACGTGAAAATCGGTATTTTCACTGGTGATACCAGTATAAGATCGAAAAATATTTTCACTGCTATTTCTCGATATCCTACCGGCAAGCATGAAATAAAGAAATCTATTTCATCTCGTGCATCTCTGTGCAACCACGAGTGAAAATATTGCAGATGATGTTTACTCGATAAAACAATATAAATACGGAATAATATCAGCACTGTTTCTTGACACAGACAGATATGTTTTTGACACAAGGTAGATCTACATTACTCCACAATGTTTTTTTTTTCATAACTCCGTCTGTAGTCTACTTGTCCCTGTGTAATAGTGTGTGCTGTTCTTTTATGAAACTCATTATACGACTTGTCCTTAGATGGTTAAAAAATTTGTCGAGTGATAAAGAATTTTTCCCAAAATTTTTCATACAGCATCTTCCTCGGGGTCTAAAACCCATGTGAAAAGAGGCATTTGAAAACATTGTAGGAAAAGGAGAATATGCTTCTTTTCCCACAATGTTTTCTTCCCTTCTTTAAACATATTTTAATTCTTTGGTCACATTCATTTCGTCGTCTGCAAACGCTTTAAATTTGGGCCAGTCTAAAAATTTTGTCGTTTGGTTGAGGGATAAAACAAGACGTTGCAGACTAAAGGAGCAAATCAATGTCAGCGGTCCAGTACCCGGTATATCGACCCGCAGGTGAAATACACAGAGAATAGACAAAAAAGGAATATAACACCCCAGTATTTGTATGGGATCGAGAATACCTGTTGCATATGCGAATTTTTATACACCGCCATTTATAGAAAACCAACGGTGCGTGACTTCGAAATGATATCCTTCTCAGGTAACCAAGTGTAAACGCCCCGTTGTGTATTTCAGCGCTTTTGACAGTCGGGACGTTTTAGTTCTTAGAGAGAACGACTAAATTTTCGTTTTGTTTCGGACCGTTAATATCGGGTAGTCAGATCTACGTTAAAGACCATCTGTTAGAATTTTGGTGTTTTTGTTTGGTGGTCAGAAGAATTTTATGGGACAGTTCTTAACTATTTAAGGATATAAGGATTAAATAAATTTTAAAAAAGAAAACATGGCGAATAGTTCTTGTGGAACATGTACCCTTGTGACAGCGACCATTTTGGGTCCGATCGTGCTGGTTCTGATGGCCGTATCGTTTGCCACGGACCACTGGTTGGAATTCGACGTGAATAGAAGCGTTTTGACAGCCCAGCAACGACAGGATTCGACCAATAACTTCGTGATGGGACGATATACTCATACCAGACAGAGAGGGCTGTTCCGGGAATGTTACCCCACCAACGAAACTGCATGTGAGTACAAAGGGTTATGTTATCCCTTTGCAAAGCAATCCCCGGTTTTTACGACCTTGAGATGGAAGCCTTTTGAAAACATTGTGGGAAAAGGAGACAGTGCTGGTAACCAGCATTGTCTCCTTTTCCCACAGTGTTTTCTGCCCCGCTGGAAACAAATTTCAATTCATGAGTTGCATTCATTTTGTAGCCTGCAAGTTCTTTCAATTTGGACCAGTCTTAAATTTTGTTGTTTGAAAAAAGGTTGTTTATATGAGTTATGCTCAGTGAAAAGGAGGATGGGCCGGGGGCGGGGTTTAATACATCTGCAAAAAGTATCGACTCAGGTCTGCCTGTGCGGACTGCGCAGGCTGACCTGAGTCGAAACTTTTTGCTGTTGGTAAATTTTGTGCGTGTCGAAGGACCATTCTACTGTATGATTAAGTCGGTTATTAGGGAAAGAAAATGTACTTTATTTATCCATAAGTATATGATTACCTCCTTGGTATGATGCTTCCAACAAGATGCATTAACAGCCTTTTGCCAGGACATGTTCCACATAAATTTATCACTACATTCAGACCACCGGCCCATTATGCATATACACAAAGTGTACAATATGTTAACAATAGTTATCGTTAGATATATAAATTTACTTTTTACCCAGAAAATATGTACAAATCCACTGTTTACGGAATAAACCCTGACTATATGGTCTTGTGTGCTCTTTCTGAGGATCTGGACACTTCATTAGATATTTATAGATAAACTCATAGTACGACCAGATTTGCTGCTGAAGACGTTGATAAATCTTGTTACCAGCAGATGTCAAAGTTTTAGGCCCGGACTTGTCCAAAATGAAAGCATTTTCAGACGACAAATTTAATGTGGCTCTAACGACAGGGCTTATCTTTGGAAGGGATAGAGGACGTTGTTGGATAGGAAGAAAAAGCTTGTTTGTGGGAAAATGAGAAAAAGTCGGTAACAAGCATTTTCTCCTGTAATTTTCCAATGTTTTCAAAAGCCTGGAATTTGCCAAACGACTGCATTTCCAGTCAGTGCCTAAATGGGACTATAGATGTGCAATCACTGACGCCGCGTGAAAATGCGACCAGCTAATCGACAGTTTCGCTGTCCTTCGCACCTGTTTCGAGAGCTCAGGAATTCAAATGAACTATGTACATCTTAATGCAAACTCACGTTTTTGGTATTTTTTTCGAGTATGAAATCACAGTTACTTTTTGTGGTCTTACGATTATTTGAGATATAATTGTATTTCGAAATACAATACCCAAGCGAGTTGAAGCCCCACCCTATCGAGAAACCCAGTCTACCATACACTTGGCCAACGTGAAACGAGAGTTATGTGAATACGTAGTATAGATCAGAGCTCCAGATAAGAGGGCGTGATGGTATTCTAACTCCGTTATTCCTATGTAAATCCTATGTTGTGGGTACTCATTAGAATCGTCTCGATGAGACGATTCTAATGAGTACCCATAACATAGGGTTTAGTGAAGAATTATTGATATTTTCCATTATGAAATCGATATCGCTCCCTCTATCTTGAGCTCTGAATTAGATGTATAGTTTGAAAACTTTACTCCGTAAACTTTACAGAATGAGAAGGGTAAATAGAACATAATGTGAAAATTATGTTACATGCTATCACTCCATACAAAGCCAGCCAAATGCAGACTAATAAATTATACAAATAGAAAAAAATAGATGTATCATTATTCAAACTCGACTTCCGGAACAATTCAAGTGCAGCATGGAATATTATATCTTTTATCGACGAATTTATACAGATATAATACTTTTGTACATTTTTAACCGACCAGAAATTCCTTTGATGTCTTTCTGTTGATTTCTTTGTCAGTTTTCAGAAAAGGGAGGTAATTATTGTCTTCATTTGTAATGAGAATATAGCAGTTTTAGATTTATAATTAATTTTTCTGAGAAGAAAAAAAGTGGCTCGGTTAAAGTAGTACAATAATACCCATTTTTAATAATGGCAAATTTCGTATTATAATATAATAGTGGAAATAGCTGTTTTCTATCACGAGTCCACTGCCTTAATGATACTGATTTTGACGTGTTATTGTTGATGATCTTATACACCTTTTCAGTGATGATGATGATGATGATGATGATTGCTGAAAAGATCACATGTGGGAAGAACACAGCGAACACAAATTTTTTGTCAACGAAAGCATTTCATTCTGCTTGTCAATGTCACCGAGAAACACGTCCTACGGCGATTTAAAGTCATTAATTACGTCACGTTTACTCTAGCATTAAACAGACCGCCACCGCTGTGCACAATAGAAGATTTTAGCCCCTGCATTAAAAACATGCTCACAGTTAGGTTTTTGCAGATATGGTAGAATAAGATCAGGCTGCATAGAGCCTGCATTCTGATTCAGGCTGCATCCTCACCGTTTGATAATCATAGTACGAGACATCCGTACAAAAAAATCACGGTTTTGAGATTCGGTTATAGTTACATTTTGACCATGCTCCGGAAAATGGGGTTTAACACATCAGCAAAAAGTTTCGACTCATGTCAGCCTGCGCAATCCGCGCAGGCTGACATGGGCCGAAACTTTTTGCTATTGGTCAGTTTTCTTCATGTGAAAGCAACCAGTCTAAGGAACAAAAAAAAAAAAACCTCAGGCCTTAGGAAGGGAAGCGTTAAAGCCAAGTTTACCCATTACCACACAATCCCTACTTTTGACGCCCCTGAGAAAGAAGCCTTTAGAAAACATTGTGGGAAAAGGAGAAAATGCTGGTAACCAGCATTTTCTCCTTTTCCCACAATGTTTTCTACCCTTCACAAAACAAATTTCAAACTTTCAGTAACTTTTATTTTGTCGTCTGCAAATACTTTCAATTTGGACCAGTCTAAAATATTGTCGTTTGGTAATGGGTTAAAAGGGTACGTAGCCCCATAAGCTATTTTTAGATTTCGTGCTAAAAATCAAAACAAGCATTGTGGGAATGTTAAGTGACTGGCACGTGACTAATGACGCTTAAATTCCATAACAAAGTCCTACCAAAGAGAGCTTAGACATATGAGTCATGCTATGACAAAAGGGGGCTTAATGTATCACCGAGGAGCGTCAAAAGTCGGCATAGTGTAAACTAAAGGGTTAAAGGTGCGGGAAAGGCGTGGGGGATAATCCCAATCATAATACATGTATATCTGTATTAGTAAATATTATTATCATTTAATAGTACTAATAATTATTGGAAATACTCGTACTGTTCACCGAACCACAACCCAGGGCGACATTAATTAACAAATTTAGCAGACAGTGTAGATTACGATCCACACTGATATAGATCTATAACAGCCAGGACCATTTTGTTGATTTCAAAATTCCTATATTGGTAATCTGGGTGTATTTTACGGCGTCAAAAGCGGCCAGTCAACGCCTTTTTATGTGTCATCAAACGGCCTACTTGTAGCATTCCTATATACATATGTATATTACAGGATAGGTGACGACTGTAATACCGTTCCCCGCTGTATCTTAACTCTTATCCTACTAAATAACTAAAATTATTTTTTTAATTCGATTTTAAAACCCCCCACCAGTACTGCAATTCCAAAGTCATGTTTTGGGGAATAACATCTCCTACTCGGACAGTGTAGATCAAAGATCAGACTGCACGTTCTGTGCAGTCTGATCTTGATCTGCACTGTCCGCAAAAGGCCAGTGAGTCGCACTTCGCAGCCTTAGTGTTACAATTCAATATCTCATCTCTTTTTAAACGGCAGAACTTGTCCGATTGAAAACATTTGCGGACGAAAAAGTAAACGTGAGTCGACAATTGAAATTTTGATTTTTTTTATGGGTAGAAAATCAAGCTTGCATTATAACAAGAATAGAAAGACGATTATCTTTCAAAGATTTTCAACCAGATAGACAAACTGTCCACACTCGAGACTGGATCTGAAAAGAATTCAAAAGGGATAAAGTCACAACTGTTCGTGCATTAAGATCGGGGCATGTTTCAATATTTTCAAGTACAAGTCAATTCTAGATCACTCGAACTTTCGATCTGTAGAACTGGTTTGAAATATTGATTTGAACGAACACGCATTTTCACAGCTCCGGATAGAGGGAGTAATTTCGATTTCAAAATTGAAGATACATATTGATAACTCTCCACTAAACCCAATGTTGTGGGTACTCATTAGAATCGTCTCATCGAGACGATTCTAATGAGTACCCACAACATAGGGTTTGGAAGAGAAATAATGGATTAAGAAAACCATCACCCCCTCTGACTTGGAGCTCTGTATTTTGACAGTAGTGCCATAGGAGCCAGGCGCAATTTTGACAGCTTATACTGGCACTGAGAACAGCTGCTTCATAATTTTGGAAGACAAATAATCATTTATATTTAGGCCAATCGAGTCTGTGGTGACATACTATAATTTCAACAGAGTGACAAAAGCAAGCAAAGACCGTGCAAGAAAATGACAGGAAATCGCTTATAACACAATTATGATCATTATGACTAAAATAGAGGGAGTATTTTTAGCAATCGTTTTAACCGGTTTTGTACTTTTATGAACGTCAAATGTAATCCTGTTCAAATAGCAGAAAATTATATAAATGAGCAGGTAACTTTTTTTTTTTAAAAAAAGTTCGAATGAAAATTGTAAACCCATGATCTTTATCTGTGTTTGCTTTGACTACAATCTGAGCCCAACTACTTCATTACACAATACACTGGGTTTGTGAATTTAGTTTTCAGAGTTAAAATTTCGACTGCTATTGACCAGATGCATATTGGGATTGATGAAAGTCACTGCAACCGGACCCACTGCATTCGTTCCGTGTAAACTCTGTCTAGAATGCATTGTTTCATTTTATCAACGATAAGCTCTCTAAACTGTTCATGACGCAATGTACCAACTCTGTTTATGAAGCACTGTACCAGCTTTGTTTATGACTCAACGTACCAATTCTGTTTTTTAAGCACTGTACCAGCTCTGTTAATGAAGCAATGTACCAACTCTGTTAATGAAGCACTGTACCAACTCTGTTTATGAAGCAATTTACAAACTCTGTTTATGAAGCACTGTACCAACTCTGTTAATGAAGCACTGTGCCAACTCTGTTTATGAAGCACTGTGCCGACTCTGTTTATGAAGCAATGTACCGACTCTGCTTATGAACCAATGTACCGATTCTGTTTATGAAGCACTGTACCGACTCTGTTAATGAACCAATGTACCGACTCTGTTTATGAACCAATGTACCGATTCTGTTAATGAAGCAATGTACCGACTCCGTTAATGAAGCACTGTGCCAACTCCGTTTATGAAGCAATGTACCGACTCCGTTAATGAAGCAGTTTACCAACTCTGTTTATGAAGCAATGTACCGACTCTGTTAATGAAGCAATTTACCGACTCTGTTAATGAAGCAATGTACCAACTCCGTTTATGAAGCAATTTACCAGCTGTTAATGAAACAAATGCACCAACTCTGAAAATGAAGCACTGTACAATTTCTGTTAATGAAGCACTGTACCAACTCTGTTAATGAAGAACTGTACCAAGTCTGTTAATGTAGCAATGTGCCAACACTGTTTATGAAGCACTGTACCGACTCTGTTAATGAAGCACTGTACCGACTCTGTTAATGAACCAATGCAACAAATCTGTTAATGAAGCACTGTAGCAAATCTGTAAATGAAGCACTGTACCAACTCCGTTTATGAAGCACTGTACCAACTCCGTTAATGAAGCACTGTGCCAACTCCGTTAATGAAGCACTGTGCCAGCTCCGTTAATGAAGCACTGTGCCAGCTCCGTTTATGAAGCACTGTACTAACTCCGTTTATGAAGCACTGTAGCAACTCCGTTTATGAAGCACTGTAGCAACTCTGTTAATGAACCAATGTACCAACTCTGTTTATGAACCAATGTACCAACTCTCTTTATGAAGCAATGTACCAACTCTGTTTATGAAGCACTGTAGCAACTCTGTTTATGAAGCACTGTGCCAACTCTGTTAATGAACCAATGTAACAACTCTGTTAATGAACCAATGTACCAACTCTGTTTATGAACCAATGTACCAACTCTGTTTCTGAAGCACTGTACCAGCTCTGTTTATGAAGCACTGTACCAGCTCTGTTTATGAAGCACTGTACCAACTGTTTATGAAGCACTGTACCAATTCTGTATATGATCCATTGTTTCAACCTTGTTGTTTGAGGCACTACCTGCTCTTTTTATGAATCTCTGTGCTGGCGTTGTACCATCTTTGTTTATGAAGGACTGTATTTATCTCTGTTTATGATGCAGCCTTTTACCCCATTTTAGGAATTGCCCAGTTTATAGTTAAAGGAACTTTTTTTCAGATTTGATGCTTTCTTACCTAAAGTGCCACTGCATTATTACATGCTGTTAAAGTTATGCGTATCCAGCCCTGGCCCTGAAAGAGTATCGGCCAAAGATTTCAGTACTTGCGTCATTTTTTTTGCGCAGTTACACGAGATTGACGAGATTCATAATAGATAAACTTTATAATATATGATGATAAATTAGGTATGAACGAGAAAACGTCGAGACATTTAAATTAACAAATTACATTAATCCAATGAAATTTTATGAATTGGCTTTAAAACCCTTTATTTACCACACTGCAGAATTTCACACTGGTCTACCTTGATGGAATTCACAGAGGACAATTCTCATGTTATCTAAATGATGGTACTTGTTCTTGAACAGGTGAATAACATTGTTGGAGAAGGAGAAAATGCTGGTTACCAGCATTTTCTCCCTTTTCCCACAATGTTTTCATAAGGCCATTTTCTCAGGGTCGTTAAAGGTAGGGATTGTGTGGTGAAGGGTTTATATTTTAAGTGTTTAAGTTTGATAAAAAAGCATGGTAAACTGAATTGCTTAACTTCATTGTCTTATCCCCGATAGCGCAGTCATTAGAGTACAGGACCTGAGAACAGTATGACGTTGGTTCGATCATCAGCTCGGTCAATTTCTTTCTGAGGACTGATAATAGTCAGTGCGACAGGATTCATTCTACTTCCACCGCTGATCATAGTTTTGACAATGATCATGTTGGAAAGTAGTTCCCAGTAGCTTTGAAAGAAAAGGCGAATTAATACAGATCACTGCCCCCAAAGGCGATGTTACTTTTTGACTGGTCGCCTCTGGATACAAAGGCGATCAAGACAAAACCAGTTGAAAGTTCCGCACAGAATTTGTGCGCAAGTTTGAACTCTCATAATTTTGCGAAAAAGATCACAAAACTAGGATTTAAACATACCTGTTGTTTGTGTATTAAATAATCCTTCATTTGAAATACAAATATTTTCAATATAAACGCTGAACAAAAGAGAAAATCGTGTATTTCATCAGTTACTTGAGTTGTTTACATTTCCGAAAACACTCAAAATGGCCGCCATGCACGATAAATTTCGTCAATGTTTTTTCCGAGATTTACATGTTATAAATGACTTCTACAAGCTTTTCAGGTAATGAAAGGTTCAATCATTTGTCTTTGGTCATGTTAGTTACTTAAATTTAATTGCATTTCGCTGCAATACAGATTAAACCCACAACACGGGAAGTCAGTATATAGCGCTTTACCTTTGCTAATGGAAAATTTACGATGGATTTGAGACGGTACTGTGCACAATAAATGTCCAAATATGAAAAACATCAGCGTAGCATCTCATTATTAAGACTAGGGCCTGCATCCACATTTATGACCAATTGAAAGTGTTCACACTTATTCATTCGAATGTATCAGTACGAAAAAGTAGGTCAAAAGCTATATCTAGTGCACTCAGCGACGCCGAAAAAAAAGTGGTTATGAAGTAACAGGATATTACGTCATACTCGTATTTGACAGGAAGTTATGCTCAGTCTGTGACCTAATTCGACCGAGACTATTGTCTACAGCAGTGATGTTTTAATTAGACCTGTTTATATCTCATTACATAACGTGGTCTTTGTGCAGATTGTAACCAAATTGTGTGGTAGTCAAAAAAAATACCTACTTTCGGGCAGTTTAAATCGTCGACTAGGCTTCACAGAGCTTTCAGTCTGAGTTGGATCTTATCCGCGGAAGAATTTTGGCCAATTAGCACAGACTTTGTAATACTTTGATCCTTTCGACGTATCGGAAATGTCCATTTCTTTTTTTTTTTTAATCAAAGATTGATCTGGAGTGAATTTGGGACTCTTCTACTTGTATATAGATCCACCAGAAATGGGGGAAAGAATTGGTGCGTCGTCAGATCTTGCGACATTAACTCGGTGCCTTTGGAGGACAAGATTTAACAATAAGAAAGGAAAAAAGAAAATCATGAAGGCTTGGCTTAATCGAGCAGACAGTTTAGATTCAAGATCAGATTGCACGTTCTGTGCAGTTTGATCTTGATATGCCGTCCGCAAAAGGCCCAAGTTTCCTTCGTGGCATTCGACATTTTACCTTGTTGGGAAGGTCCACCTCATTCTCAAGGCTGTCCAATTAAATGAATGTCATGAAAACGTAGGTAAGGTAGCCAAGAAATGTCAATACCAGACAGACGTGTAATGAAATTTGGACAGCAACAATCTGGCTATTACGTAAAAACAACCATCGACCTTCTTACCACATAAACTGTATCACGCTGAATTTAGATCAACCACAGAAAATAATCATTTCGTCGGTTTCCTTCGAAAACCTCGTATCTCCAGCTTGATACAAGCTGTAGTTACGAGGTTTTCGATGCAAACCGACGGTTTATTTTTATCGGCGTAGGTGAATGTGCTGGCTTTTGAACTACTTTTTGGTACTAGTAAGAAATAAATAAATGAACATTTCTGATTGGTTAAAAAATGTCGACATGTTTAGTCTACGGACCCCCGCGGTAAAAATGTAGACATTTATTCTGAAGGCCCTTGCCCACTTTCACAGGCAAATTGTTGTTTAAAATCTTTTTATTGATTTCAGATCGTTAAAGCCCTTCTAGCGGCCAATAGATAACAATTTGGGAGTCCAGCAATGTTTACTTTCAGCTGTTAGTAGCTCTTAAGTATATTAAGTATATAGTCAGTTCGCTTTGATTTTAATATACTTCAAACAATATATTCGTCCTTGGTGAGGTTCTCTGCAGTCTGATCTTGATCAATCCCGTCCACAAAAGCTTCTAGGTTTCACCTTTGGCCCTCAAAAGATGAGATAAAGGAACAGAAAGAACATGACGAAAAAAAGAAGGGCAACTACTGCAGAGGCGTTTGTGACAATATTTTGACAGAAAAAATTGCTCTTTTCCTCTCTTAACCCATTACCACACAATCCCTACTTTTGACGACCCTGAGAAAGAAGCCTATAGAAAACATTGCGGGAAAAGGAGAAAATGCTGGTAACCAGCATTTTCTCCTTTTCCCACAATGTTTTCTACCATTCACAAAACAAATTTCATATTTTAAGTCACTTTTATTTTGTCGTCTGCAAATGCTTTGGATTTGGACAAGCCTAAAATATTGTCGTCTGGTAATGAGTTAACACGTATTTTTTTTTATGTTAAAGTGAAGGTGCCGTTATGCATACATCATACATCATCGAAAATGAAAAGGTTGATTTACTGTGAACATGTGTAATTTCAGATGACGTAGATATTAAACACCACGTGGTTACTTTTTTTCCCGTTCGAGACTTAACCTCAAATATTAATCCTTTGGCTACTAAGCCTGATTCCCTGACTATTTATGGACAGCGTAGATCCAAGATCAGACTGCACAAAACGTGCAGTCTGATCTTTGATCTACACTGTCCAATAATGAGATATCTACCCCCCTCCCCCTTCCCCCCCCCCCCAAAAAAAAAGGTTTGAAATAAGAAAATTTGGATCTGCTTGAAATGTACATCTCTTTTTTTCAGCAGGATAAGTGTTGATAGCATTTCTTCTGTTTGAAGCTGTAGTTACGAGGTTTTTGAAGTAAACCGACGATTTTCTTTTCCGGCAAGCTCAAACTGACAAACTTGTTGCAATAGATAGGATGCCCGACACAGAAACTCTATTTACAAAAATTATGCGAGTACACTATAAAAAAAGAAACCCGGAACTCTTTTTGCTGTCTGATATGTATCTAAACTATTGATAATTAAACGATGTTGTTCATAACGGACTAAGGGATAACCAGACACTCGATGTGATATATATAAACTGCGAGGGCACTTCAAAAAGTTCTTGGCCTCACATCGGGAAAAAAATCGATATGGATAAATTAAGAAACTCGGTATCTTGGTATTTGACGCCCAATGAGATTCCAGAGTAATCGGACACTGGATGTGATATATACAAACTGCGAGGGCACTTCAAAAAGTTCTTGGCCTCACATCGGGAAAAAAATCGATATATTTAAATATTGCAGTACAGCAAATTGCAACTGTAATGCGATGTATACTGTTAATACTCAAGCAATTTGGTATTGGCCGAGTTATGGGATCGAGGTCTATGGTATAGCCCAGCCGCCGGACTTAAACTGTATACCTCGGACTCCCCAGATCATTTGGATAAATTAAGAACCTCGGCATCTCGGTATTTGACGCCCAGTGTGATTCCAGAGTAATCATTCATTTAACTCTTTAACAAACGACAAAATTTTAGACTGGTACAAATTGAAAGCGTTTGCAGACGACAAAATAAAGGTGACTGAAAAATTGAAATTTGTTCTGGGAAGGGTAGAAAACACTATAGGAAAAGGAGAAAATGCTGGTTACCAGCATTTTCTCCTTTTCCTACAGTGTTTTCAAAAGGCTTCTTTCTCAATGACGTCAAAAGTAGGGATTGTGTGGTTATGGGTTAAGACACTGTACAAGAATTTCTCATCCACATGTATTGCAAGACACTCTGTATGGGTAAATGATATGCCAGGGCCATATGTAACCTGAGACTAGTTTACTTTTTTTCTATTCAGAAAAAGAAATTGAGCCACTCCAAAATACTTCAATCTATGTACATGGCCGTATTATTTTACAAAGTTACTCTTTGGAACAGGCATAGTAAGATAGTCTACTTGCACATGTGAAAAGTACTTTGTACACGTGAAAAGTATTTTGTACATGATGATGTGAAAAGTATTTTGTACATGTTGAAAAGTATTTTGTGCATGAGAAAACTATTTTGTACATGTGAAAAATTAATACATGTGCGTGTATTTTGACTATTGTCAGCTTGTCTCTTGGGTAGTGATTTTTTGTTTCTTTAATGTTATCAGCACTGGACTTGGTCTTAAAGAATATACATGTAGATCTAATCAGATATACAGTAACCTCAAATAATGTAGTAAATTACAATTCAACATAGATCTAAGTCAACCCCGAACTAGAATGATTTCTAAGTGACGATACTGAACAAATTACATATAAAATTTTTGAAAAAAAAATCCTTGGCCCGTATGTACAAACCATTTTTGTAGTATTTGTCGGAGACAATACCACTATGAGTTCAAGATTAAATTTTGATAACCATGTATCTCATTTTGTGCAAAGCCGAAGGAAATAAACCCAGTTAAACTCATTCTTTCTCAGGCAAATGAGTTCTTCGGTGGCACACAGATATGTAATTTGAAATGGCATTTTAAAATACATTGGGCGAGGCCTTCGATCGTTGAGATACTTATTTTTTATTGAAAATAGCTTCTCCCGCTCATAGCCTTTTATTGGCGCAATGATACAAATTTGCCTGCTGACCCTGGACGTTTTCGTTCCAAAACCGATTCGTTCCATGGCTTGTTCGTCCTATGATTGCGCGCTACTCCATTTGATTGCTCATGAATATTTTTTAATATTATCCTTAGTCTCACTCTCTGAATTTCAAAGTAACGCACAGTAACGGTTGGAGGGGGGTATTAAGGGAAAGAAAGACGATTATAATCGTACTTGACAAAGAAAAGCGCCTCTCATTCACTTCAGATAGATCGGATGAAAGCTGCTTTTCAGAAAAGCCGCATATTTTATTGACAACCTTTGTGAGACGATTGATTTTAGTTTGTTTTGTTCTAACTTGATGCTGTGATACACATTAAAGGCGCTTATGTTGTGTTAACCCTTTTGGTTGCCAAGCGCGTCTCGCTGACCTTTTGCGGACCGTGTAGATCAAGATCAGACTGCACAGAACGTGCAGTCTGATCGTTGATCTACACTGTCCGATAGGGAGATGGTATACTCCGAAACATAACTTTGAAGAAGCAATATTTGGGTTATTAATATCTAATTGAAAATTTGTTTTTAGTTGTCTAGCAGGATAAGGGTTAATTTGACCTTCTATACCCAAATACATAAGACAGGGTGTCCAACTGTATTGCTATACACATCGTCGCAAGCCAAGGCCGGCGATTCACTACGTTACTCTACCCTTGGCGGATCGAGCTTGATTTTTACGTTCACCCAATACGCTTTTTCATTGGATGCAGCCAGCTCTAGCTGTAACGAATGAAATCGCTCGTTGCATTTCATCTTTGATAAAAATAGAACAAGGTGTCTACCTTTTGAATAGAAGGTAAAATATGGAAACCCACGTGGATGTCTGCTTATCGCTTCATGTGTATTCGTAAGCGGTTTGTAAAACGATATTTCATTGGCTTTTATAAATATGATGTAAAGGGGGGTAATGACCAGCATCCAATAGAGGGCGCATCGCAGGAATCTCGAAATCGGGCTCAATCAGCCAAGGTAAGATCCACATAGTGATCGTAACCTTGGCTCGCGAAGATGCAACAACTGTATGCTCCATAGCTATCGAATTTAATCTTTCTGCGCATGTGCAAAGCCTACTGATTAAACTTTCCTATGCCTAAAGTAGTCGAAATTACTAAGTATGATACACTGCAGATAAATAGATGAATATTAGGGGAGTAATTAACGTCGAAATTTTGGGAGGGTAGTAGTTTTTTTTTCCTTTCTCACTGTGAAATTGAAATTTTAATACCGCAGTGAAGACGCTGAACGAATCTGATTGGTCGATGAAATTTGAACAGCAGTTTTGAAATAACTTCGTGATGCTAAAAATAGATTGAACTATTTGATTCGTCCAATATTAGTAAAACAAATCGTTTTACTACGTGAATTTTGATGTCTCAACTTTCTGCATTTTCAAGTGATTGTTAAAGGTTCATTTTAGATCCACTGCCATCATGTTGTTTATCTGTAAAACAAAAAATACTTTATGTTTCACAAAAGGATGTTACCCACGAAGCTCGTTGAAGCAAAACCACCGCCATTCACCGACATATCGTCGGTTTGCTTCGAAAACCTCGTAACTACAGCTTGTTACAAGCTGTAGTTACGAGGTTTTCGAAGTAAACCGACGATATGCTAATTCATATTCGGTTATTATGGATGTGCAGAGTGCAATTTTACGCCTCTACGCCCTCTCCGTTATTAGTTTATCGAATCTCGTATCTCCCTAATGATAGTCAACCTGCTTTTACAAACATTGAAAATCAAGATCAGACTAAATCGAAGGTCGAGTCGTTTCTTCGATATACACAGTTTGATATGGTAAGATTTTTCGCGAAACAAATAAATGAAATTTAAATATTCGAGCGTCTACTTTTGGGTAAAAGTGTTTATTTGAATCTGCACATGTTTACCAGTTTATTTATTAGGAACGTTTCCCTTTGCCCAATGAGTAAGATCACGAACCCGTCCAACATACAATCGTTTACTCAATGGCATAGAAATTGCTATTACATACTTTAAGAGCGAAGAGTCTAGTTTTACCCTTTCCTCCATATTTACTCATTTTAACACAGTGAAGGAAAAAACGTTAGGAAAACATTGTGGAAAACGGTGAAATTGCTATGAGCAATTTCACCTTTTTCCACAATGTTTTCTATGAAATCTATATCATAAAAACCCTTTAATAGCCACAATTTAGTTGCTTGCAGCTTCTTTGAATTTGGGATGGTCTCAAAATGGTATATTAGGGAAAGGGTTAAACATATGTGACCTGTCACGCTGAAAGGAACCATCTGGGAACTGCGAAAACTTTCTATCCTGCCCAGACTACGCAGATTGCGCAGACTGACCAGGGTGGACACTTTTTGCTTTTATGATAATTTCTGTATGAAAAGTGGTCATTATACGTTACTGTACAATACATGGATCCGTGGTGATAAGATAAACCGATGTCCATAGTTACTGTTGCCAAGGTCTCACAGACAAACGCAGTGTCACTTTAAAATTTTTAAAATCTTGGTTAGCGAATAAGGACTATCTCAGACGACAAAAAAATCAGATTCACGAATAAATGAAAGTAATTGGAGACGACAAAATTAAATCTGACTAACCTGATGGCGTTTGCATCTAAAATATTCAGAAACAATGTAGGAAACGCCTTTTTTTTCTGAAATGTTTTATAGCCCCCCCCCCCCCATACAAATCTTTTAGAAATGTTTAGCCACCTTTAATTTGTCGTCTGCAAATGCTTTGAATTTGGATGAATCATATGTTTGGTCGTTTAGTATTTATAGGGTTTAACTGTTTACCATTTTACAAAATTTTGGACATGTCCAATTTGAAAGCATTTGCAGATGACAAAATAAATGTGAATCAAAAATTGAAAATAGATTTGGAAAGGGTAGAAAACGTTGTGGGAAAAGGAGAAAATGATGGTTACCAGCATTTTCTCCTTTTCCCACAATGTTTTCTAAAGGCTTCTTTCTCAGGGGCGTCAAAAGTAGGGATTGTGTGGTAATGGGATAAATGTTATGATGTATTTAGCGAAGCTGTAAAGGATATTTGAAATCTGACTATGTATTTATGTGTGGACTTGACAAATGAGTAATACCTTTGCAGTTGTGTATTCATATATATTTTTTTTCAATACCGTATATTACATTTTAACACCCCCATCTAGCGGTGCATTCAGGCCTTGCATTTACGTCATTCTAATAAACAAGGTACATAACTACAGCAAAGTCACAGAAATATGTGTTGTTACTTGCCCTTCTTCTGAAATACAGGATCTGTTAAATCAGACATTCAGAACATTGAGAACACAGAGTACTAGTATTTGTTTTGCAGTTTTAAGCTTAACTTTTTTCCATACAACAAAAGTGTGGACTTGTCAAATTGGAGGCTTTGCTGACGACAGTTTATATCTGGCTCAAACCGTGAGATATGTCTTTGATTTGGTTGAAAACATTGTTTCAAAGGGAGAAAATGCAGATTACCAGCATTTTCTCATTTTCCCATAATTTTTTTGAGCCATATTTGTATTGTGGTCTGTAAATGCCTTGAATTTGGTCCCGTCTAAAATTTTGTCATCAAGGAAAGGGTTGAGGCTTTACCAGACGACGAAGTTTTAGAATTGTCTAATTTGAAAGCATTTGCAGACGACAAAATAAATGTGACTCAAAAGTTTAAATCGGCTTATAGAAGGGTAGAAAACGTCGTGGGAAAAGGAGAAAATTCTGGTTACCAGCACTTTCGCCTTTTACTGCAGTGTTTTAAAATTATCTTTTCCTTCGGGTTGTCAAAAGTCGGGATCGTGTGGAAAAACCTTAAAACGCATCAAAATTTGTTTTCTGCAAGTGTTTCAGAAAAGTTTTGCGGAAAATTTTGTTTTTGTGGTAAAAACTAAATAAGATAAGGTAAAGCCGAGTGTAAATTTATGGCGTAAGGTTTTTAACTATTTCGTTTTATTCACACACTTTGTAAGAACTTAAAATTTTATTTTGCAAATATATATAAGCCTCGCTCTGGCAAAATAGGGCTCGATGCATCTCCATGAGGCGTTATACCAACCCAACCATCACATATATAGGATCCATAACAGCCTATCTTTAATAACAACTGACTCAATTACAAGGTAGACTGGTCTTTGAACAAACAGAAAATTGACCAATAGCGAAAAGTTTCGGCCCAGGTCAGCCTGCGCAGTCCGCGCAGGCTGACCAGGGTCGATGCTTTTCGCAGATGCATTAAACCCCCTTTTCACAGAGCATTATTCATATATAGGACTCGCTGTGGCAAAAAGGGGGGGGGGTGTTCACGAATCTTAATGATACACTATACCAAGCAAAATCATCAAAAAATTTCGTCTCTAAAAAATGGAGTTTGCCTTGTAACCGACTGACTTCTGTGGTAGAATGGTCCTTTGACATGCAAAAAGTATACAAACCAAAGCAAAAAAGTTTTGACCATGTCATCCAGGCTGACATGGATCGATACTTTTTTTTGCAGATGCGTGCCATTAAGCCCCTTTTTCAGAAAGAGATCATACTTTTATATGTTCTTTTCAAAAATAGATTTTAATTTTGATAAACTGCTATGTATTTGCTGAGAGATATATATCAGGAAGAGGCAGTTGAACACGTTGATTTTACAGTTGTTACTATAAATAGAATACTGACAAAAAAATTGACAATTTACAACTATTTCAACCTATATCGTGCTAAATTACCGAAACGAAAATTTTTATTCGATTATAAAAACCCAAAAGTTGCTCTGTCAAAGTTATATTTTTTTGAATGATATCTTCTTATTGGACAGTGTAGATCCAAGATCAGAATGCACAGCCTAGCAGGCGAAATGTTTAAGTTATGACAGTAAATTTACATTTCACTTGATTCATATAAATTTACAAAATTTTGAATTTCTCTGTGTGAAGTGTCTTAAACGTAGTTATCCTGCTTAATTATACTATTTCCAAGATCTACTGGCGAGCCGTTGTCTGCGCATGTCATATTCTTCGAAAATTCGACATCGGCATGTCTGCTATGACGCATTAAACCCCCCCCCCCCCACGGGGGGGTGTAATAATGTGCGCTATAAAGTAGCAATGTAGAAAACGGCTTTTATCAATACGTTTGAGGAGAAATTAGGCCTGTTTTAGCCCCAGATTTCTCTAAACTGCTGAACATAATTGAATGAATCGCACCAGGAAGCATTTTATTGAGTAACGTTTATTTCAGTTTGAAATTCAAAGCAACGGTTGTCGTAGACTGGTTACCGCCCCTGATACTACTACGTGTAATACACGGTATACAACGGTGGCCAGTTCACGGTTGTCGCGTAGTAGTCCGGTTCTGTACCCAGAATGCCCAGATTAGTTAGATGTGTATTTGTAGAATGCCATCTAGCGGGAGATAATGGTAAGTGAGCTCAGGTAGCGCAGTTGTATAGCCTACAGGACTTGAGAATAAGGGGGTCGTAGGTTCGAGTCGTCAGCTCGGCGAATTCCCTTTCGAGGACTGATGATAGTCACTGCAACGAGATTCATTCCTCTCTCACAGCTGACCATTTGGAGACATAAAATTTTAGGAAGCTCAATTGATGATTTTTTTGTCTAATGAAAGGATGGAAAACATTGTGGATAACGGAGAAAATGCTGGTAATCAGCATTTTCTATTTTTATCTACACTATTTTCAAAAGCAGTCTTGTTGGGGTCATTAGAAAACAGGAATGCTTGTTAATGAGTTATTTTTTTAAACCATACAGTACGTATGTAGATTTACGTACGTCAAAAATAAATTTTTCTCCTGCAAATTGAAACTCTGAGCAGACGACAAATCCAATGAGCCATTGCTCTGGCAAAAGGGGGCTTAATGTATCTATGAGGCATTATATTATGGGTAAGCCGTCACATACTCCTGGATCCATAATATTGCCAGTTTTTTACAATCGGACAAAATTGTGAGTTAGACTGGTCCTTGGACATACAGAATATTGACCAATAGCGAAAAGTTTCGGCGCAGGTTAGCCTGCGCGGAATGCGCAGGCTGACCTGGGTCGATACTTTTCGCAGATGCATTTATACCCCCCCTCCTTCCCCTTGTGACAGAGCATGGCTCAAATGTAATGTGTTCTGTCATAAAAGACGAAGTTTGTCCATGGTAGGATAGAAAAAGGTTGCGGAAAAAAATGTAAAAAAAACCCTGATTATATAAAGCATTGTCTCCTTTATCCACAATGTTTTCCAATGTTAGCCTTCTTCGTTAGGGATAGTTTAAAACACCGGATTGAGAAGTAAAGAGTTAAAACATCTCGCATGTAATATCAAACAGAACCAAGGCGTCTTAATTCAGTCTTAACTCTTAACTTGCTATCTAAGTAAAATAAAACGTTCAAATCGATGGTAAAAACCCGTTTCTTTATATTTCAAAGCTATTTTTTGTGAAAAAAAAATTCCTCATCGGACAATGTAGATCCAAGATCAGACTGCACGCAGATCCAAGATCAGACTGCACAAAACGTGCAGTCTGATCTTGATCTACACTGTCCGCAGAAGGTCAGTGAATCGCATATAGAAGCCAAAGGATTAAAGTCTAATTAAGGTTTATTTGAGTGTAGACGAAAAAAGAAAATCTACAAATAATTGCTTTCTATTTTGGTGGTTTGTATAACTGCTTAAGGTCGGATGTCATGATAAATAGAACAAAAAATATCTGTAATCAAAAATAAAAACTTAAAAATGAAGGCTTGTGCAGGCCATGCAACTTAGGTGCGTTTTTTTCTTTGAAAGGGTAACAAATGCCGTGAGAAAAAGAGTACGTGCTAGGTATACTAGCTATCTTTTTAAACAAAGTCTGTAGAAGTCTTCCTTCTCAGGCTCGATCAAAAGCGGAATTGTTTAGAAAAAGCTGAAATTCGTGGAAAGATATTGAATGATTGATTGGATGATTGATTGATTGATTGATTGATTAATTGATTGATGAACGTGGTCGTGAGGTAGAGCGTCGGCCTCGTAACCTAAAGGTCCTGAGTTCGATACACGGGCGCGGGTGTCAACTTTGGGATTTTTCATTGGCCCACACACTCGGCGCAAGTACTGGTGTAGTTACCAGGAAGAAGAATCGAGAGAGTAAGTATACGTTGTAAAAACTTGTTTCTTAATTGATGTAAAATAAATATATGTCTTAACTAGATTAATTGATTGATTGATCGATCGATCGATTGATTGGTTGATGTTTAAGACCGCTTCCAACACAACCAGACTGTAAAGAAAGGACAGTCTGATCTTGAATGAGCATTTCCGATACGGTGAGTTTTTTTTCTGGCCAAAAAGAAAGCTTTCAAATCACTAAATTCCCGATGACAAGTACATATATACCGGTAAAGTCAATATTTAGTCGTTTTGTCATAAATAGCTCCTCCTTTTATATTTACCATGAATACATTAAGCTGCTGTCATATCAGGTGAGCGATTCAGGGCAATCACGGCCCTCTTGGGTCATTTGTAGTAATTTAAAGATGCGGAGAGACATTAGTGTGAACCCCGGGGCTACTTATTTTTGTTTCATTATCATTGACACACTTTTATTTACGAACGTGTCAACTATTAAACACTTCACCTGCTGTAGACGACACTAAAGGGCTTTTGTGGACAGTGTAGATCAAGATCAGACTGCACGGAACGTGCAGTCTGATCTTTGATCTGCACTGTCCACTTCTTTAGTCTTGATTAAGACCGAACTGGTTCTCTACTTTGCAGCGAAAGTGTATAGTTGCCTTTGAAAAATATTGTAACTTAATTGATTGATTCTTGATTGATTGATTGATTCTTGATCAAGTGATTCTTGATTGATTCTTGATTGATTGTCCACTTCTTTATTCTTGATTAAGACCAAACTGGTTCTCGACTTTGCAGCGAAAGTGTATAGTGGCCTTTGAAAATAAAGTAACTTTATTTATTCAGCAGTCAGAATTTCAAACACAGAACCCACTGAATATATTAATTGAAACTTTTTAAGCCTTTACTCCATAGATACTCATTTCTACGCATTGCCTATCGGAGCCTTTGGAAAACATTGTGGCAAAAGGTGAAATTGCTCGTGACGAGCAATTTCACCTTTTGTCACAATGTTTTCTATGCTATCAAAAGGTGTCATATTCACATAAGAAACGGCTTCATCCTTGCTGTTATTTAGGGTCAATTAGAGATACCATAGAAATGCCTTATGGGGTAAAGGGTTAAGCCAATAGTAAAAATCAAAATTATTTCAAAGACTTTTTTTATTGGGGCGGGGTGGGCAGCAGAAAGGGGATTTCTCGTTATCGGACAGTGTAGATCCAAGATCAGACTGCACGTTCTGTGCAGTCTGATCTTGATCTACACTGTCCGCCAAAGATCCTTTATCTGCTTAAGGGTTAAATTGTTTAATTGTACATCGTAATGCGAAGGACTGTTTTGAAAAAAAAAACGCTACTAAAAAAAGTATTGAAACTTACGGTAATGAAAGAAATATAGCTGTCGTAGACATGTAGACATTTATACAGTTTTTCATATTCTTCAATATACTAAAAACATTTTTTTTTGTGTTATTTTTTATTTTATACGCCCCTGACTCGTGACACAATTATTCTGGTTATAAAAATCCATCTCTACCGTAACTCTTTACCAAGCGACAAAGTTTTTCTCCTTGCCAGATGGAAAGCATTTGCAGATGACAAATTAAATTCACCTCTTGAAATTTGTTTTTCGAGTGGTAGAAAAACTGTGGTAAAAGGAGAAAATGCTGGTCACCAGTAGTTTTTTTTCTTTTCTTTTTCTCACAGTGTTCTCGAAAGCTGTCAACTTCATGTCCTTTAAACTCAGAGCTGTATGGTAAATGGTTAGCTTAACATCCAATGTAACTTCTTTAATTGTTCGAAACATTTGCACATATAAAAAAAAAAGAATTATTTCATCGACTTTCGCTCTGTTTTCACACCAATCTCTGCATGAATATCCGTTTTACATGCAGTTGCCCTCTGTATTTTTTTTGCATAAAAAATACATGTATGCAAAATAAGAATGGTTTCGGAGTTTCAAGCCGAATGTACAATCTTGTCTGTTACTAAAATAGATGTTAATATTTCATTGGCATTTTTAACGGGGACTCATAAATGTTCGTACGTAATAATTCATCAGAGAATCGGAGAGTGTAGACAAAGGTCAGATCGCACGTATGTACAGTCTGATTGTAGTCCACAACTTTAAAAAGAAAACCACATGAATCCATAGATGTAAACTTGTGTATGTCAGGAAAAGGGAACTTTGGGATGGGGCTCAATCGTGCTATTCGAGACAGGTTGGGATATTGTTACAATTGTGTTGAAGTGTCGGGCTGGTTTGAAATTAACATAATATACGGTAGTTGATTTCAAGGAATGTCAACGTTTGTTACCGTTTTCAGCTGTTTGAAGACTTTACCACAAAAATTTCAATTTTTTTCAGAACAATGACAGAAAAAACTTTTTAAAACATTGTGGGAAAAGGAGAAAATGCTGGTTACCAGCATTTTCTCCTTTTCCCACAATGTTTTCTTTACCTTTAAGAGACAGATTCCATTATTTCAACCACATTTAATGTTGTCTGCAAACACTTTCATTTTTTGAAAAGTTTCACATTTTATCATTTGTTATTGGGGAAACCCTTTCTTCTTATCCTACAATGTCTTTTTACCTTTGTAAAAATGAAAAAAAAATCAAAAATTGATGTCACATGTAATTCATTTTTTTTTTCAGTTTGGACCAGTATATAAAAAAATGTCCCTTTTGTAAAGGGTTAACTCTTTACCGAATGAAAAATATGGGACCTGTCAAAATCGAAAGCTACTTTAGTAAGGCTGAAATGAAAGAATGTACAGTATTATCGACATGGTACAAACAGTGTGAGAAAGGGATAAAATTCTGGTATTAGCGTTTTCTCCTTTTTAAACAGCATTCTTAGTCTTTTTTCGTGAGACTCATTTCGTACGAAATTTTGGGGTAAAATGTTGACCCGTGAACATACCAATAATTATACATTCGCGTTGGACAGCCTCTGGGAACGATGGGAAAGGAGGAGTCGATTGTAACAGCTACTTTCCCATGATTTATTGACAAACCATTTAAAATGACCCCTCTTCTCCCTGTCTTATTATTTGTCCTAACTGTCATTCGTAATAGTTTGCAGTGAGAAGCAAGCCAGTACAATATTTGGTTGACCAGGTCAGTTTTAAAACGATCTTCCTGTTTCAAGTGTCTCGCGACTAGCTTTCGTAGCTCGGGTAGTCGAGTGAAGGATTTGTAAACTCACAGTCTTTGGTCTTTTGAGGGCGTGGATTCGAGCCCAACGGCTGACCATCTCAGTTTACCGATGGTCTATCGGATGAGAGTTTAAACCGAGGTCTAGAGTGACGGTGCTATACGTCAAGCATATTTTAAACTCATTACCAAACGACAAAATTTTAGGTTTGTCCAAATCGAAAACATTTGCGGACGACAAAAGAAAAGTGTCTGAAAAATGAAGGGTAAAAAACATTGTGGGAAAAGGATAAGTGCTGATCACCAGCATAGTTTCCTTTTCCCTCAATGTTTTCTAAAGGCTTGTTTCTGAGGGTAGTCAAAAGTAGGGATTGTGTGGTAATGGGTTAACCCATTACCACACAATCCCTACTTTTGACGCCCCTGAGAAAGACACCTTTAGAAAACATTGTGGGAAAAGGAGAAAATGCTGGTTACCAGCATTTTCTCCTATTCCCACAATGTTTTCTACCTTTCACAAAACTAATTTCAAATTTTCAGTCACTTTTATTTTCTCGTCTGCAAATGCTTTCAATTTGGACCAGTCTAAAATATTGTCGTTTGGTAATGGGTAAAAGAACCAGGCATAACTTAGTATGGGTTTCGTCGTGTATCTTGCAGTATTCTTCGTGACAAATCAAATAGTCATCAGGGGGCCATTGCCTATATGGGCAACCGGTGGCGACGATAAATAAACGCAAATTCAATCAATCGATCACTCACTCACTTGTTCGGCTTTCTTTCCAAGGATTGATGTTGGTCAGTGTGACAGGATTCATTCCTCTCTCACCGTTGGTCCTTGTTTCGACCATAACGGTGGACAGCATCCATGGTGGCTTGGAAAGAATATTGTGGGAAGTACTGGCAATAGAAACTCCAGGAAAGCATGGATAGGTGCACTGGCCGCCGTGATATAACCGAAATAACGTTAAAAACGGCGTTAAACACCATTGAATCAATCATTCGATCAACCTTATAAAGTTCTCTCAGAGTTTCAGTTAAATGTATTTTCAACTGTCGAAAGTGGCGTCGTCTGTTCTTGTCATATTCTTGGAAGATTCGACCTGTCTAGTATGATGCATCACCGGCCCCATGTACTAGGGAAAAGTAGGGCCTATACCGAACCTTTTACCCAAGCCGGTAGGGGTTGTTGTTAATAAATGGCCGGTACATAGGCTACATGCCAGCTGATCTTAGCTGAATAAATCGTACCAGGTTGCGTTTTATTGAGCAAACGTTTATTTTAATTTATACTTCAAAGTGACGGTTGTCGCGTAGAAAAGTAGCACGGTTCTGTACCCAGAATGCCCAAGGTAGATAGATGTGTATTTGTAGAATGCTATAAAGTGGGAGATAATGTCGAAAGTAGTAGACTATTATTCATTCCATATTCAAGGCTCTGAAAAGTTGAACTTTCAACGATTCATATTGTATACTCAGCGTCAATGAAAAGTCACCAGGTACTAAAGTTAAATAATTTTCACCCTGCCGTAAGAGAGAAATGTTCAATTACGCCATTTACAAACTTTAGATTTTGACAGGAGAATGCCCTAGGCCTTTGTGCTTCATGTTGAAACTGTAATAATGTGCTAGGAAAAAATATAACTATTTCAGGAATTATGCTTTTTCATCGATCCAGATTTTGATTGATTAACTGGTACCTTTTCATTGACGCTGAGTATATATACATGTACACTCCATGTAAAAAGTTGAAGAGACGGAAGTACAGTAAGATGACCGATGTCAGTCAGCTTGAACACAATCGTGTCAGATTTCATCCCAAACAAATCACCTTGACAACTGAAATTGACATCATAAACTCGGGGTAACCACGAGTTGCCACAGTTTCGAAATTGTTTAACCCATTACCACACAATCCCTACTTTTGACGCCCCTGAGAAAGAAGCCTTTTGAAAACATTGTGGGAAAAGGAGAAAATGCTGGTAACCAGCATTTTCTCCTTTTCCCACAATGTTTTCTACCCTTCCCAAAACAAATTTCAAATTTTCAGCCTCTTTTATTTTGTCGTCTGCAAAAACTTTCAATTTGGAAAAGCGTAAAAATTTTCACGGTTGTTTGGTAATGGGTTAAGGTATCATGTTTCATTGTTAACCAGTTCCCACTCCATGGGGACCAACAAAAGTGGCATATGCGGACGGCGTATATCAAGATCAGACTGCACAGAGAGTGCAGTCTGATCTTTGATCTACATCGTCAGCGTTCCGATTTCAAACTCTGACAAAAATCATCCGGTTAGCAATGAAATTTCAAGTTTAGACTACGACGAAAATTAAACACGAGTTGATTATTTGTGGTTCGAACGTGTGATATTTAGTCATAGCATGAAAGTTTTCTGAAACCAAAATTATGCTGGCAAATAACCTTAATAGTAGGGTGGGACATTATTAGTTGTACGATCAGGTGGCAGGGGACTTGGAAACTTGTTCACGGTTGTGGTGAATCATGTAGAACCGAGCCACATTATCTCCCGCTAGATGGTATTCTATAAATACTTATCTATCTACTTTGGGCATCCTGGGTACAGAGCCGAACCACTTTCCTACGCGATAACCGTTACTTTGAATTTCAAACTAAAATACACATTTACTCAATAAAACGCTAACTCGTGCAATTCGCTCAGCTATGATCAACAGTTTCGAGAAATCTGGAGCTAAAGCAGGTCTCATTTCTCCTCAAACGTACTGATAAAAGCTATTTTCTACATTGCTACTTTATATAGCGTAATATTACAGTCAGTCCGCTTTCGGGACTAGTGATGTGTCATATAAGACAGTCGAATCTTCGAAGAATATGACATGCGCAGACAACGCTGAGTCGAAGGAAAAAGTGCCGGTAACTTCAGAGGAATATAACTTGTAAAGAAAAAAATCAGTTTTTGCGTCACATATATTTTGTCGTTTGCGACACTTCCAATTTCTGTCAGATGTAAATTTTTCTGTCGTTTGGAACAGAGATAAGGTTACGATTTATGCTACATCGACATATAAAATCTACCCTGATATTTGAAACCTTCCTTCCGCCCTGTTGTCATGGCAACTGTTACAGTCTGAATGCGAAAACCATTGGACAAAGACACATATGCACCCGGGTATGCCTATTTGTTTCAGCATATGTATATACTCACAAATAGTATAATTGAATAGTTATTCGTTTTAAAGGGAAGATATTTTATACCAAAATAAAATCTTCCTGGTTGCAGAAATCTAGACCGTTCATATTATAACCATGCTCTGTAAAATGGAGGGTTAATGCACCTGCAAAAGCAAAAAATATCGACCCAGGTCAGCCTGCGCGGACTGCGCAGGCTGACCTGGGTCGAAACTTTTTGCATTTGGTCAGTTTTTTATACATACAGGGACCATTGTACTTCCGGATCTAACCGATTGTTTGGCAAAACGGATTTTATGGTTCGATACCCGTGCAATGACTTGCTTGGTATGATAAAACAAAAAAAGATGCTGCAAAACCCCCTTTTGCCAGAGAATGGCTTATGTTTTGTTCTTTGTTTTTGAAAATTCTTACGTCAATAATGGTGTTTTATAAACATAAAGTGACACAAATGAGACAATTGTAGTTGCAACAACAACAACAAATAACAACAACACAATTATTACTAAAGAACAAATGGATAACTTATTTGTCAACGTCTTTTCTCTTTTTTGTTAGTTTTTTTTTTGAATGAGGGAATGGGGGTGGGGAATGGGTCTGAAAGATAGAGTGAGTTACCGCGAGATTAATTTCTTGCGTAAACTGGCATATATTTACATCAAACTAAGTCAAAATCCTTTTGACGTATAGATACGCCTTATAAATAAATATCAAAAGAAGAGATTTATATAAGACTTAAAATATGCATTTTGATATCCAATGCAAATTTATTGCATGAATTAATATCAATGTTATTAATGAAAGAAATATGCGCATAATGAATACCAAAACACGCCTTTAAGGTAGAAAAGAATTTTATAGCTTTTTTTTTTTAAGATTTGTGTCAGGTTAGATAAAGAATTGTGCTGAAATTTATACACGCACCTGAGCGAACATTTTTTTCTTTAAAACATTGAAGTTAGGTTTTGGCCACCGCTCTCGTTCATGAATGGAATAACATTCCTGATGCAATGATTTTACGTCATATAAGGTCTATATGCGACGTCGAATAATTGCCTGTATCGACAGCAGAGGTAGTTATTCAAGGTACTGATTGCAAAATTATAAGAATTTTAAGAAAAAGCGAACTTTAATATTACTTTAGTCTTTGAGTACTTTTGCAACTTTGATTTTAGTACCACCTTCATTTAAATTACAAAACCCTAACTGAAACTTTCTGTTATTAAAATCTGATTAGCCTGGCATTTTGTACAGACTCTGAACTCAAGTATGACACCAAATTTGTTGGTAATCAGTAAAACACGCGACGAGAAATAAAAGAAAATTAAGTGCACACTTATTTATGGAACTGAGTATATATTATCGCCCGCTAAATATTTCTAGAATGGTCTATTTTAACTCATTACCACACGAGAAAATTTTGGACTGGTCCAAATTGAAAGCATTTACAGACAACAAAATAAAGGTGACTGAAAAATAGAAATTTGTTCTGGGGAGGGTACGTGGGAAAAGGAGAAAATGCTGGTTACCAGCATTTTCTCCTATTCCCACAGTGTTTTCAAAAGGCTTCTTTCTCAGGGGTGTCAAAAGTAGGGATTGAGTGGTAATGGGTTAACAATTATTTGCCTATGGATATCTAAATGTATTTGACCATGCTCTGGCAAATTCATCCCCGCGAAGAATTATATCAAGCAAAGCACCATAAGATTCATTTTGTCTTCTAACTGAATGAATACTGAGGTAAAACGGTTCTTTGGTAAGCAGAAAATTTACCAATAGCAAAAAGTGTCGACCCATGTCAGCCTGCGCGGACTGCGCAGGCTGATATGGGTCGATACTTTTTGCAAAATTCCTAAGCTGTCTTTCCACAGAGCATATACATTATATCCATTTATTTATTTATTTATTTATTTATTTATTTATTTATTTATTTTCAGTTTTAGAACAACGCCAGCCAACTGACGAAAAGATCATCGATGACCACTGTTTCTGGGTCCGCTATGCGATCCCGGACGAAGTTGGAAATATTGACTGGACGGACGATTACCTTGCTCGCATACGTAAGTAGTATCGTTTTCATGGTTAATCTGCGGCGATGGTCGCCATTTTCAATAAAAGATCAGAAGGTGGAGGAAAAGACCGCTGGATTTGCAAGATTGATCGATTGAATAGCGTTTCAAACCGCTTTCAACATTGTTTCAGTCATATCACCGCGACAGCTCATGTAGTCATGTGTTTCCTGGGTTACACCAGGTCTCTGAGGTGCCTTGTTCAAGGGGTGTCTTACAAAAAGCCCAGCATATCAAGTGGGGCTCAACTCAGAGGCCTGCAGGTTACGAGTCCCACACTACACCACTGAGCCATAAAGGACTCTGTAGTATTGCAAGTGAAGAAGAGAGAGAGAGAGAGAGAGAGAGAGAGAGAGAGAGAGAGAGAGAGAGAGGTGTTCATCAAAATAAAAGCGTTTTCTAAATGTTTGCGTCGTTGTTTTTTCCCTAACGTAATTCGTGCAAAAGCAAAAACACTTTAACCAATTCTCTGTGAAAAGGACTTGATGTATGTAGGAATATGTACAGTATAGCGCTATATACTTTAAGGAAATGTCGCACTTTTGTTTATTTCAGATTAGATCTATATAGTAATAAGCACAGGTTATCACTACATAATGTCATATGATTGTGTCGCACCCTGTACCACTGGTTTTTTTTCAGATTTGATATATGTAGAAATGAATACAAAGTAATACAACATAAGTTTTATAATTTCGTACTCATGTTTATTTCAGACTTTATATACTAGTAGAGTTATAAGCACAAAGTATCACAACATAATTAAAGTCCTAGTTTCGTATGCATGTTAATTTTATGTCTATTTCAGACGTTATATATTAGTATATAGTTATCAGCACAAAGTATCACAACATAAAGTCTTACAATATTGCGCGCAACACGCAAAAAAGGGGGTATTCGGACATTTGCATAAAGTGTTCGTCTCGGATCAGCCTGCGCAGTCCGCGCAGGCTGATCCGAAACGACACTTTCCGTTTTTTTTTTAATGAAATCTACTGTTTTGCGCAAGTCTATTGTAGCACAAAATCTAGTGTAGTCATAAAGTGCCGTCTCGTATTGGCCTACGCGGACTGCGCAGGCTCATCCAAGATGGCAGTTTACACAGATGTCCGAATGTCCCTTTTCGCAAGTTGCAAGCCATATCGTACCCACGATTGTTTCAGACTTGATATACTAGTATGTAGTAATAAGCACAAAGGATCATTACATAAAATCTTACAGTGTCGTAAGAGTCATGTTTTTTTCAGGCTCGATACATGTAGTAATATGCGCGAGTTATTACAATAAATTGTCATACAAGGACGTAGAGGTTATGTTTATTTCAGACTCTTTGTAGTAATATACACAAGGTGTCAATGCATAATGTTATACAATGTCGGGGACATGTTTATTTCAGACTCGATGTATGTAGTAAAATGCACAAAGCATCACTATATATTGTCATACAGTGTCGAACCCGTGTTTATTTCAGTCTCGAAGGTATCACAACATAGTGTCATACTAGGCAGTAACCCATGTTTCTATCAGACTTGATGTATGTAGTAAATATGTAGAAGGTATCACTAAAAATTGTCATACATTGTCTTATCCATGTTTAATTCAGATTTGCTGCATGTAGTTAAAAGGTAGAAGGTACCACTGCATAATTTTTTACAATGTCATGCCCATGTTTATATCAGTCTCGATGTATCGTCGAATTACTTAAAAAAACCTCGTAACTATAGCTTGAAACAAGCTGTAGTTACGAGGCTTTTGAAGTAAACCGACGATATGTTGTTATTTGCACAAGGTATCGCTACATGTTGTCATAAAATATGGTATCCATGTTATTTTTAGACTTGATGAGATGTTGGCTGGCCTTCTTTATAATCGCTCTGGTTGTGTTCTTGACGGCCTTCATTTTTGGCCTTGTTTTGTGCTGCTGGAGACAGTCTAGATGGGCCTACATTGCCGGTTTGTGTGCCTACGTCGCAGGTAAGCCACTTTGATGGCATTGTCCCTGGTAATAGAGTTGAAATGGAATTAACTTTTCTCACTTAAAAAATGATTAGGGTATTACAAGTTTATTTGGGAAACAGTGTTATTGGGAGGTCGCAGCATCAGTGACTAATTGCAGATTTGATTGTATGGTGTTTTATCATTCAGGGTCATGCAAAAAAGAGCAAAAAACTGCTGAAAGGACAAAAAAATTCTAGTTAGAATGTGAGTAATGCGTATGTGATGAAAGATGTGTTATGAAACGATTCTTATATCCGAGGTATCAGGGGTAATGGTAAAATAGACTCCCGTATCAGAAAATAATTGGGTTGTTACTAGTTTATGTGGGTAACATTCATGTCGGGAGGCCCTAACGTCACCCACTAATAGCAGAGCTGTCAGAGATAATGGGGCCATAGACTCTCTTATCAGGAAATGATTTGGATGTTACTAGTATAAAGTTGGTTTATTTCGAAAACCCCATAACGACAGCTTGTAACAAGCTGTAGTTACGAGGTTTTCGAAGTAAACCGACGATCTGCAGGAAACAATCGTTTGGGGGTGTCAACCTCTTATATCAGAGGTATCAGGACTAATATGTGCATGGTGAACCTTCGGAACCGCCAACAATCAGGAGCAAGATCTGGGCCTGTATTCACCAATCATTCTTAAGAACGTTCTTTGTCTTATTCTCCAGAATTTTCTACATTTGTAATTAACACAACTTCTGATTGGCTAAACCATTCGGTTTAGCCAATCAGAAGTTGTGTTACTTACAAATTTAGTTAAACCTTGGAGAATAGGACTAAGAATATTCTCAAGAATGATTGGTGAATACGGGCCCTGGTAAGTTTTGAAGGACGCAGTGGTCAAGTGTAATTGATTCGCCTGATTAAATTTTTTGTCTGAATGTAATTCCAATTTGAACATGTTCAAAACTTTGTCGTCTGGTAAAGGGTGTGTTCAAAACTTTGTCGTCTGGTAAAGGGCGTGTTCAAAACTTTGTCGTCTGGTAAAGGGCGTGCTCAAAACTTTGTCATCTGGTAAAGGATGTAAGCCCTAAGAGTGGAGCGATGAGATAATCAATATGACCGATACCAAACGCCATGACTACTGTACACAGAAAAGAGCGATAAAATACAAGACGACGTTGATCTCTTTTACAGCCTTTTCCACTGCCGCATCTATCGCATTTTTCCATGGCGCGGAATATCTCGAGCGTAACAAGATCAAGGATTCCGACCCATATCAAGGCCTATTTTACCTGAACTGGGCAACAGTAAGTAAGCCGGTCCTCCGGTTTTGTTTTATGTCCTATATAGTGCGTTGTCTGCGCATGTCATTTTGTACACAGCGACGACCCAAAGCAGGCCCGAAATTCGGGTGTCGGTTGTGTCATGCTATGCATAAGTGTTTTGGTTAACCCATTACCACTCAATCCCTACTTTTGACACCCCTGAGAAAGAAGCCTTTTGAAAACACTGTGGAAAAAGGAGAAAATGCTGGTAACCAGCATTTTCTCCTTTTCCCACAGTGTTTTCTACCCTTTCCAGAACAAATTTCTATTTTTCAGTCACCTTTATTTTGTCGTCTGCAAATGCTCTCAATTTGGACCAGTCCAAAATTGTCTCGTGTGGTAAAGAGTTAAATAAAGTGGAGAGTTTCCTTTTGTCTTGAGCGTTTTCACTTAAAATCATCACACCAACAAACGCCATTAAAATTCTTGTTTTCATTATATTTTCTGTTGCGTTTCCCGGTAAATGTAGACATCGAACCGTCTTTCAGTTTCTATTTTACATCACGGATGAATAACTCGTACGTTGTAAGGCGGTTTCTGAGGATTGTGTCGTTTCCAGCCAATAAGAAACGACTGTTGAAATTCCAGCAAATCAGAGACGGCGAATAGCGCGCATTTATACATGATGTTGAGAGTGGCTGCAACTTTCATACAAAAATCTGAAACGTGGTTAGTTTAAACATATTTTATTTGCAAAATCAACTAAAATGTACAAGATGATTTACAAATACAGTTCAAAATTTTTTATGCAAAATGGATAAGAACGAAAGCAATGCTTATAATGTTCTTCTCCAAGTTGAAAGCCAAAACTAGCGAGTACAAATCACAAATTTAAACTAATATGCTATACAGCGAAAGAAAGATGATATTATTCAATATTGTTTTGGAAAAGATATTTTGATTGAAAACTATGAAATGAGTTAGAGAGAATTACAAGAGAGAAAGGGGAAAGATAAGGTAATGGAAAAGATAGGGTAATGAAGATAAGGTGAAGGAGTGTTCTTAAATGGCTTTTATACGATGAAAATATAAAATTGTTCCATTCTATAGTAAGTGTCTTGTATTCTTGATGAATTTTTTTTTTTATAAACCTGGTTACTAAGGCCAGGCGCCATTGGCCCCTAGCCGAAAACCAAAATACTTCTATTTTAAATTCATATTTTGAGAAACAATATCTCCTTATCGGACAGTGTAGATCCAAGATCAGACTGCACGTTCTGTGCAGTCTGATCTTGATCTAAACTGTCCGCAGTAGGTAAGTCGAGTCCCGCCTAGCAGCCTTGGGGGTTTATTTACAAAAATGTAGCCAATGAATCAGAAAACGGTTTAAAAAAACCCATTGTACTGCAACCAGGATTCAGTACAGTGCGCGTCCTCACCAGGTTCAATAATTGTACAATTTTTTTTTTGCATCCAACTGCTGGTACAGAATAATTACTTGATTTCATGATGTATTAATTCTTTACCACATAATCCCTACTTTTGACGTCCCTCAGAAAGAAGCCTTTTGAAAACATTGTGGGAAAAGGAGAAAATGCTGGTAACCAGCATTTTCTCCTTTTCCCGCAATGTTTTCTACCCTGCCTGGAACGAATTTCAGTTTCTGAGTTACCGTTTATTTTGTCGTCTGCAAGTCCTTTCAATTTGGACAAAGCTAAAATTTGGTAAAGGGTTACCACAAGATCCATTCAAACCTCTAGCCTTTACAGCCTTAACTCTTTACCACACATGAAATGTTAGACTTGTCCAAATTGAAAGAATGCAGACAAAATATTTATGGTTGTTCAAATGAAGAAATTCGTCCATTCTACGGTGCAAAGGAAAAAAAATGTGGGAAAAGGAGAAAATGCTGGCAAACCAGCATTTTCTCCTTTTCCCACATTTTTTTTTCAAAAGGCTTCTTTCTCAGGGTCGTTAAAAAGTAGAGATTCTGTGGTGATGTGTTAAATACGAATCATGGACACTTCCAGATTAGAGCTTAAAATACTAAAATAAATGCACTTTAAGAGTTACTTATTGCAAGGGTATCTGAGCAAAGTGGACAATGTAAATTCACGATCAGGCTGCAAGTCTGTGCAGTCAGATCTTTATCTGCACGACTGCAAATACAACCGTATAATGTAATAAGCGTCTTGCGGGTTAATAGAAGATTTATTCAAGCATTAAATGCACGTAACAGCTGTCATTCATATGTTTAATTGAATCCTAGATTTATAATCTTTCGTACCAATATGTTTCGTACCAATCTTTCCCGGCAAACATTCACGCGTTTTAACCCTTTACCACGAAATGACGACTTTTAACGCCCTAGAGGAAGAAGCTTTTTGAAAACATTGTTGGAAAAGGAGAAAATGCTGGTGACCAGCATTTTCTCCTTTTCCCACAAAGTTTTATACCCTATCAAAGCAAAATTGCACTATTTGAGCCACTATGAAATTGTTGTCTGCAAATGCTTTCAATTTGGACAGGTCTAGAATTCTGCTGTGTGGTAATGGGTTAACGAAACTGAGGAAAAAAGGTTTTTGAAGACATTGTGGAAAAGGGGAGAAAATTCTAGCTTGCAGCATTTTTTTTTGTCTTTTCCCACACCACCTATCGTCTGTGATACATGTAGATTTGTCGTCTGCTAATGATTTTGAATTTGGGCAAGTCTAAAATTAATTGTGGAAAAGGGGAGAAAATTCTAGCTTGCAGCAATTTTTTTTTGTCTTTTCCCACACCACTTTCAATCTATCGTCTGTGATACATGTAGATTTGTCGTCTGCTAATAATTTTGAAGTTGGGCAAGTCTAAAATTTTGTAGTCTCGTAAAGAGCTAACCCTTCACCACACAATCCCTAGTTTTATCGACCCTGAGAAAGAAGCCTTTTGAAAACATTGCGAGAAAAGGAGAAAATACTAGTAACGCGGAATACAAAGTAAGTCATTATATAATGAGTGATCCATAAAGTTCATTTTGTCTAACTATTGACTTAATCAAGTGGTAGAATAGTCATTTGAAAAGCAGAAAATTTACAGATAGCAAAAAAGCTTCGACCTGTGTCAACCTACGCGGTGCGCGCAGGGTGATATAAGTCGATTACCTTTCGCAGGTACGGCAAACTCCCTTTTCACCGGGAATACTTCATATCTAGATGGAGTAAAATTTTCGTAGCTGCGAAGAAAACTTACCTGTCGCTGAAACGGTTTATTTGCCTTCTAAGCTCGAAATTATTCACCTCATCAATATGATTATATTAAAAAGTATTGACGTCGTGTACAAGTCATACAATAAAATTCTGTACTGTTCTTGGTCATTTTTGTGGTATTTGTCGAAGACAATGCCACTATGAGTTCAATATTGAATTTTTTACACCATGCATCGTATTTTGTGCAAAGCCGACGGAAATAAACCCAATTAAACTCAAGTTTTCTTAGGCAACTAAGTTTTTCGGTATCACACAGTTGTGAAATCGGAAATGGCATATTAAAATACATTGGGTGAGGCTATCGATCGTGGAAATACTAAATTTTGATTGAAAACAGCTTCACTCGCTTATAGTCTTCTATTGGCGCAATGTTACAAAACTTTTCTACCGATCGATTGGTCCTGGGCTTTTTCGTTCCAAAACCAGTTCGTCCCATGGCTTGTTCATCCTATGATTGCCCGTAACTCCATTTGAGTGAGCATGAATATTTATAGATCGAAATAATTGATCGTCATGCTGGGATTTAAATGTTAATAGCTAAAAATATTTCAAAACCATAGTTTTCAGGTACAAATTTAATTTTATTTGATAAATGTTTATTTTTTTGTCACTATCCATCATGCGTCTTACTGTCAAGGGACATTATTCCTGATTCCCAATGATCAAAGGGAGACCGCCAGTATTCAAATAATCCAAATTTTGTCATTAGTACGCTCCCTTCAACTGAAATGGTATTTATTTGCTTAGTAGGTCGACTTTTAAGTCAATATTTGAACATTATTTCTCTTTTTCTTTAACATCATCAATTCTATACAATGGGTTCCATGACAAATACCACTTCAGTGTTCTCAACGCTTTGATTTTCCGCTGGATTTATGACCTAATTCTTGATACTGATAAGGTCGAATAGATAGATGGCAATTTTTGATTGGTCAAAAAATATATAGATGTTTATTTGGCGGATCCTACAGGCCTAATTTGGAGCACATTTTTGACACTTTTATTGATTTATTTTTCCTTTTTCAACTTTAATGATACAATTTCTTAATATATTCCAGCTGTCGATCTTTTCTACAAGATATTATTTGTTTATCATTTCAGCAAATACAAGACGCTACTGACAGAAAGTACGGATATTCTTACATCATTGGATGGATCTCTATGGGACTGGCCGCTTTGGCTGCTACATTTTACTCAATCGCTGGCTGCTATATTGGAGGAGAACGCTATGACGAAAAAGTAAGAATTTCGGAGAAAAAAAATGGAACTTAGTTTTATCTTTTATCAAACTATCCAGACTTTGAACGACAGTTTAAAAAAAGAAAAAAAAAAAAACTTTTGAAAACATTGCAGGAAAAGGAGCAAATGCCGGCAACCAGCAATTTCTCCTTTTTCAACAATGTTTTCATCCTTTCGTAAAGTATTGAATAAGTAACGTTTAACTGTTTTTTTTGCAAACGCTTTCTATTGGGACATGTCTAAAATTTTGTTCTATGGTAAAGGGCCGATAACTTGTTGCAGGCACATGAAGTTTTGTCTTAAAGGTAAATATTTTGAAAACATTATGACAAAAGCCGAAATTGTTTGTTACGAGCAATTCAGCCCTTTATCACTATGTTTACATGTTTTTATCTACACATCAAGACTTTTTTTCTTTTGGTTGGAAAGCCAACATTTTATTATGATACTGTGTGAATTTGTTGCAGAACGTAGTTATTTGAAGCTTCTCTGTTTGAATTGTACATACATGTCCTAATGCCAAAAGCTCAGTCAAAAACGTGCCGGAATGTTAGCCAAAGGCTTGTATGTTTGAATCAAGGCAAATGGTGCACGTATTTGTGTACATATTAGCGCTTTCTAAAGTCTGGGACTACTTTCTTGGTCCTCGTATTATATTAAGTCTGGAACTACTTTCTTAGTCCTCGTATTCGAATTACTTTATATCTTTTCTTTTAATCTTCAGGACTACTACGAAAAGGGCCGCTCTAAGGAATACTTAGAGAGAAGCTATCCCATGCCACTGGAACCCGTCCACCCGGAGTACTACTATGGTTACCAAAGACCTGGAGCCGGATACCAGGGGCCATATTTGTATGACATGGATTCCCGCCAACCACTTCCGGCTATTACTTACGGACCGGAACCAACCCCAGCGCAATGGAGGTGGCAATAAGTGCGAAGAATTTTTAGGTCAAGCATAAGAATTAGCCAATGGTTTAGTGTATTTTGATTTCATTAGTGCAAATCGCAATTTTTCAGACTGTCGGAATGATCGATATTAATGGTTGAAATTAAGAGATAGATGTATGTCGATTTATTTGTTTCTTGACTCTAAGTATTAACTTGGCTGTTAATTTTTGTGTACTTTTTATACTCAACTTGTATGCCATAATTATAGTGTAGTTTTTGTGAATATGTTAGCTTTAGAAAACTCTTGAATAGGTTTGCAGCCATTGAACTTAACTTCCTGTATAGATAACAGCCAATCAGACCCACTGCTATAAAAATGAATGTAATTATTTACCTCTCTAATATTTTACGCATCAGTCCTATGTTTAAACGACCCAAAGGAAAGTGGGGTTTTGAATACTTTGTTGGAGAATGTGAAAATGCTGATAACCAGTATTTTTTCCTTTTTCCTTTTCCCACAATGTTTTCTACCATAACAAAGACAGAAATCATTATTTAAGCTATATTCATATTTGTCATCTGAAGTTGTTTTCAATTTGAACCAGTCTAAAATTATGTTGTTCGGTGAAAGAGTCAAATGTTACTCAAAACATGAAAGGATAGAAAATATTATTCTGGCTAAATGAGATAATACTGATTTCAAGCATTTTCTCCTTTTCCCATAAAGTTATCTGCCTTCAGGTCAGATAAAGTTGGGATTGTGTGGTAAGGGATTGAATCATCTAAGGCGATGTTGATCAAAGGATCAGAGTGCATGGTCTGATCTTGATCTTCACCGGTGAGGCGGTCCGGAGGCTATTCTTGGCATTTCAGACATTGGTTCATAATTCTGAAAATTTGCATATTAGCCATGCTCTATGAAAAGGGGGCTTGATGCATCTGCGAAAAGTTTCGACCCAGGTCAGCCTGCGCAGTCCGCGCAGGCTGACCTGGGGCGAAACTTTTCGCTATTGATAAATTTTTTGCGTGTCAAAGGATTAGTCTACCTTATGATTCTGTTTATTGGTAAACTAAATGGATTTTACGGATCAACGATCACGTGATTATTTTCTTGGTATCCTGTATCACGGAGATGCATCAAGCCCCCTTTTTTGAGAGCATGGCTAATATTCTAAATCACTGTTCATTATAAGAAAAATTAAATGTTATATCAGCCTAAATACCTTTCCATTGCTTTATTATTATCATTTTTTTTTTTCAATTTATTTTCTACCCAAATAAGATACATTTATACTTATAATGTACTAAATAATGCAACATAATTATGTAGCCAGTTTAAGATTTTTATTTCAAAGCAATTCTCTTTCATAATTATATTTACAGATATTTGTACAGTTTGACGTAGAATCTCAGAGTTTTATGCTATATGTAGTAGAGCCCTTTGCAATATTTGTTCCCATTAGTTGAACTCTTTTAAGTTGAAGGCGCGTTTAGATTTGTTACCGGGACCGCGCATAAACAAAAATCAGTATGGCCACATAAACAATTTACAATAAATGCAACTATTTTTTTTTAATGAAACACCCTTCAAGGCGATGTAAGTGTCTTTTAACCCATTACCATACAATCCATACTTTTGACTACCCTGAAAAAGAAGCCTTTAGAACAACCAGCATTTTCTCCTTTTCCCACAATGTTTTCTATCCTCCATAAAACAATTTTAACATTTTCCGTCGCTTTTATTTTGTCGTCTGCAAATCAATCGAAGACAATACCACTATGAGTTCAATATTGAAATTTTTACACCATGCATCGTATTTTGTGCAAAGCCGACGGAAATAAACCCAATTAAACTCAAGTTTTTTTTTGGCAACTGAGTTTTTCGGTATCACACAGTTGTGAAATCGGAAATGGCATATTAAAATACATTGGGTGGGGCTATCGATCTTTGAAATACTAAATTTTGATTGAAAATAGCTTCACTCGCTTATAGTCTTCTATTGGCGCAATGATACAAAACTTTTCTATCGATCGATTGGTCCTGGGCTTTTTCGTTCCAAAACCACTTCGTCCCATAGCTTGTTCATCCTATGATTGCCCGTAACTCCATTTGAGTGAGCATGAATATTTATAGATCGAAATACTTTCGATTTGGACAAGTATAAAATATTGTCGTTTGGTAATGAGTTAAAGTATAACCAGGCTTTTGTTTCTTATTTGTTATTCTCGCTATGAGTTATATAAAGTTTTTTCTTTCGTTATAGGCATTGTGTTTGACCTAAAATATCGCACATTCTCGCGAGACTTGTTCATTTCCTTACCAAATATGCTGAAGAGTGCGTAAAGAGAGATAACTCTATCGGACTTCCGGTATAGGACAACTCTTTGAATTTCTTACATAAAAATTATGTAGCCTATAAAAAGAAAATGTCAATTGAAAATATCACCTCATTTGTTTGGGTGATATTTTTTTTCCACACACTTTCAGTGGTTTACGAATTCAAAGAAATTAAGCTGACATAGAACGCAAGCCTGAAATTACTTTGTCCTTGTATGAAACGAACTAAAGGCTTTAACAAAGTTACTGTTTCTGGTTTATCGATTCACCTTTCCTATTTACTGTTATTTTTTTTTCTTCTTTCTATATGAGCTTTACTCTGACAGAAGGGGGTTAAATGCGCCTTTGAGATAGTTACATTAAGTAAGTCATCACTTTATTATGAATTTATGAAACCTATTTAATCTAATAATTGACTAGAGCACGGGTAGAAAAGTCCGTTGATATGCAGAAAATTTAACAAAAGCAGAAAGTTTCGACTCAGGTCAGCCTGCGCGGATTGCGCAGGCTGACCTGAGTCGATACTTTTTGCAGATTTACTAAGCCCCCTTTTCATAGAGCAGTGGCTCATGTTATACATTTGCAATTCATCTTTTTGTAACATATTAATTCTATCTTACTACAGATATATATATATATTTTTTTCCTATTGTACATTTTCCTTTCCTTTTTCTTTCCATTTCAATTACATTTATATAATAAACATATATGGAGACAAAACACCTTATGTCAGTCTATTTGTTGTTTGTTTGTTTGCCTCTATGTTTCCGAAAGTAGCCGAAAACAACACGAAGAGAGTCGCACGTTATGTGTAACATGCTGAGACCCCGTTAAGGTTGTAGACCAGTAACACTTCTAATGCAGCATGGAATGAATTTTCTTGATAGTTTAGAAATACGGTTTGATACAGATATAATACTTTTTTAACCGATCAGTAATTCTTTTGATTTTAATCGGGGGTATAAGAATAAACCACTACAGTCCCGTGATCGTCACATCTGCCATTTCATCTGGCGGAACAAAAGTGACAGCATGCATGTCGTAAAAGGCAACAAAAGGGGCATCATTTTGTGTTTCATCCATTCCTCATTTATCATGTTTGTCTTATGTTGTTGCACATGTATGTTATTTTCACCTCGCATTATTGTTTACTAATTAAGCGCGCCCAATATGACTTAAGTTGTCGTCGGGCCTTAAAACGCCATTCATTTTTTTTATTTATTTAATTCCTTTGATGCCTATCTTGAAATACTTTGTTGATATTGTTTTTAGTTTTCTGAAAAAGGAAGTAATTATTATCTCCCTTTGTAAAGAGAATGTAGTGCTTTTAGATTTATAAATGATAATTCTAAGAAGCGAAAAAGGAAAAAAAATATGGCTCGGTTTAAGTAGTACAATAATACTCATTTTTAAGCAAAGAAAATTTTGTAGGATAAGAATGTTATCAAAGTGCACATAGCTGTTTTCTATAAGGGGTCTAATACCTTAAGTAATAGTTAACTTGATGATTATAAAACATTCGACGAGAAGTCGGTCATAAACGGTCATTGTTACTGAATATTTGGACTGATTAAGAATTTATAGATTCTGTTCCATTGCTCACTATGCATTTCATTTAGCAGAGAATTATTTCAGTTCATGATTTTAAACCAGAACTTAAGACTTCGTTGTTTACGAGTCACGGATAGGAGGAGTCTCTAAAACTTGCCAAGAACTGCATCGTCTGGTGTTTGATGTTATAAACCAATAGGATACTTAAGGTAAGACCTGTGTAATTGAAAACAGCTATTTCACTAAAATATCATCCTGCAAAATTAGCTATAATTAAAAATAAGTATTATTGAACTACTTTCACCTTTCCATTTTTTCCATTTTTTCCTTCTTTGAATTATCATTTATAAATCTAAAACCACTATATTCTCAATTCAAAAAGAGATAATAATTACCTCCCTTTTCAGAAAACTAACAAAATTATCAAAAAATTATTTCAAGATAGACATAAACGGAATTTCTGATCCGATAGAAAAGTGCAAAAATATTATTTCTGCATAAATCCTTACTTATCCTTATTTATAAACCAATTAGAATTTTCACCGGAAGTGCATTTCACAGGTCTTACCTTAACAAATTTCATGTGTAAGTTATCAATATTTCTTAACTTGTAGACACCTCCAAATGTTTATCTCCTAAAACAGGGATAATTACCCCACACTTCCAAATGTTTATCGCCATTCCTGAACATACTAAGCATAATCTGACATCGCAAGCACCAACACGGCTTTGGGACAAAATTAACGTCCATGTTTATTTCATCTATTACGTCACTCTTGTCTACTTCCGGTTCAAAACTCAACGTGTTGGACATTTTACTGGCGAGCTGACAAACAGTAGTCTCGAAGGCCGGCTGGGACCTTTGTTTTTTCAATGGATGCTTCTTTTGGACATGAAGTTGTGCTGGGGCATTTATGACCGTATAACGCCGTTGCTGCAATTTTTCCTTTAAAGTATCGTTTGTGGATAGTTCTGGTAACTTATTGTCGTGTTGCTGTGGGTTGCCTGAAAGTAGGTCACAGAAGGATCATTCACGTTTATCCTTTCATAAACCGAATGGTTTAGCCAATCAGAAGTTGTATTACTTACAAATGTAGGAAATTCTGGAGAATAAGACAAAGAACGTTCTTAGGAATGGTTGGTGAATACGGGTTCTGGGTCCATACTCACGAACCATTCTTAAGAACATTCTTAGTCTTATTCTTCAGAATTCTGTCAATGTGAAAGTAACAGAGCTTCTGATTGGCTAAACCATCCAGTTTAGCCAATCAGAAGTTCTATTACTTTTACAGTCAGGAAGTCTTGAAGAATAAGATCATTCATAAGAATGGCTGGTGAATACGGGGTCCTGAGCTTTTAAAATGGCACTAAACTTCAAAACAATTCAGTCTTATGTTATTATATTGCATATCCTCATAATTATCAAATCTCGCGCCAATTAAGGAAGGGGCTTTAACTCCCACCATTAGCCTATCCTCTCAGTTGTCTTTTGGATAAGACATAAAAACCGAAGTCCTGTTTGACGGCGTTCTTTCCTGAGCTCTCTTAAGAACCAGGTGTAAGTAAGAAAGGTTTTGTCCTGTATTCTGCAATATTGCACGTAACAAGCACAACAGTCTTCTGCCGGCGTCGCCCATATGGGCAACCAATGCTGACGATAAATAAAACGAAAATCATGTAAACAATAATTACCTAGTGTCTCTTCACTGTTGGTTGGTGGCATAAAACCAGACCTTAGCAAATGTGACCTCTGAAATACAGAGAAATCGCTATTAACAGGACCGTAGGAAGCAATTTTGGATTGGGTGGGGGGGGGGGGGCAACATTATTTTAGAATCGGCTTGTCCTGATTTTACATGTATTGCGTTTGGTTATGCAGTGAGAAATAACCCACCTACTAATACCAATGACCGAAAAAGAAGGAAATTTGTTCAACAATGTGGTGAATTATGAGATTTGGAGAAAAAATAAAGCAGAAAATCACACGGAATCACGCCAGAAATTGTTTGGTGTCTGTCAGATAACAAAAGTAGAAGAAAAATTTCCATGGCTCGCCGCCGTTTATTTAGAACTATTTTAAATCGTTCGAAATTTTCTATTATTTCATTCTCTTTATGCACGATGATTGTCTAGCAGTATTCAGCGAAATACTGACACAGTCATTTTATTGGTGATCAAATTATTGGGGGGCCCGCCCCCGCTCCCCCCCCCCCCCCTCCCCTGTTCCTACGGCCCTGATTAACATGTCGACTATACTTTGTCAAAAGGAGGTTTAAAGCAGCCCACGCAGGCTGACATGAATCAGTACTTTTCGTCCGTAATAGGTTTTCCGAATTCCAAACATTCAAAACTTTTAACTGGACGCTGTTTTTTTTTTTTTGAAATAACGAGCCAGAATACAACGATTAAAAACGAAATCAGGTTTCATTTTTTGGGGGGTCACATTAATCTTATCGTCTGCAAGTGTTTTCAATCTGGACAAGTCTAAAATTTTGTCGTTTGGTAAAGTGTTTAAAGACAAGGCAGATGTGATAAAAGTGAATAGGCTCTGATAGAGGCACTTGTTTCAACCCTTGTTTAGAGGTACCATTTTTCTTTGCGTACATCATCTCGAATGTTACCGTTTTGCATGTTGTTGATTTGAATGGTCCTCCGCTCACTGCTGTTTCATGAATAAGATTTGCCGATTATACTTTACAGAAGATTAACATGAAAGCAATCTCAAACGAAAGTAACAATTCCTACTTTTTTCGAAAAAAAAAAAACCCACACACACACACACACAAAAAAACAATAAAAAAAAAAAACCTATTAAAAAAACCCAATCTATAAAAAAAAAAAAAACCCAACCCATTATTAAAAAAAAACACACACACACAAAAAAAACCCATTATATTTAACCCAACACCCCCCCCCCCCCAAACCCCCCCCCCCACACACACACACAAAACGATTCACAACATTCATACCTTTCCGATATCCCACGATTCTCTCCTTCGAATAGACAAATCTTTGGCGTATCCGGGTTCTTCCTAAAAGAAAACAAATTTGAGTGAATATGTGGTGGAACAAAATTTGATAAAAAAAAATCATGCTGTGTGAAAAAATGGGGTTTAATGCATTTGTAAAAAGTTTCCACCCATGTCAGCCTGCTTCTTGTCAATTCCATGCATGTCAAAGGACTATCCTACTCATAGTTTAACCAGTTCTTAGACCGATAAATTTATTTTATGGATAATAATTATGTGAAGACAGACTTGGTGCAGTACACCACGGAGATGCTTTACAAAGCCTTTTCCTAGTTTCTTTACCAAACTAAATATTTTAACATTAGTCTAAATAGAAATCATTCGCATATCGTCGGTTTACTTCAAAAACTTCGTAACTACAGCTTGAAACAAGCTGTAGTTACGAGGTTTTTGAAGAAAACCGACGATATGGCTAAAGTGACGAAAGTTGTTCTCGATAGCACAGAAAACATTGTACAATAAATAAAAACTGCTAGTAACAAGCATTTTTTATCTTTTTTGTTTTTTTTTCCAAAATCAAAATGGTGTCAAAAGTCTAGTGTCGGAAAGCCATGAAACAAATATATAGGTGCATTACCGCATCAGGTGGGGATTGTGTGGTGATTTATAAACAGAGACTTTTACCTTTGCAATATCCAGCGATACTCTTCTTTTCGTGTTTTGAATCATTCCGCCTTTGGTGTGTAACTGTTTGACGAGAAAGACAGAAATGCAAAGGAAGAAATAAAGCCAAACTTATCATTGACTCTAAGATCGGTTAGTGTGGGTTTTGAGCAAACTGTCTTGTCCTGTTCTAATATTCTGACGTTACTAGTGATTCAATAATTGGGTTGCGTGATTAAAGCGTGGCAATCAGAGACCTACAGGGTCTGTATTCACCTACCGTTCTTAAGAATGTGCTTTGTCTTATTCTGCAAGACTTTCAAAGTTGGAAAGTAACGCAACTTCTGATTGGTTAAACTAAATGGTTTAGCCAATCAGAAGGCGTGCTACTGTCATAATGGGAAAAATCTGGAGAATAAGACTAAGAATGTTTTAGAGAATGGTAGGTGAATACCGACCCTGTAGATGAAGCCTTTTTTGGAAGGCCTGTCATTGTTGCAACCCCAGAAAAAGTCAATCGTCGGTTTACTTCAAAAACCGCGTAACTACAACTTGAAATAAGCTGCAGTTACGAGGTTTTGAAGTAAACCGACACATTAAAGTTCGTGATTTTATGTCTGATAGGCGAGTTACAGAAAAAAATATATATCCAGTACAGAGGGGTTTTCACAAGAGAGATACATTCTCATTCTCATTGAAGATCTTGCAACAGAAAGGCACGTTTGGTACCAAGATTTAAGATAGCTAATCAGAAGCAGATCAGGTGGATTTTGTTACGTGCTCTTATGGACCTTTTAGGGGCAGATCCTACTAACTTTCAGCATTGGTTTGTGACTATGGATGCAACGTGTGTCCATCATTACACAGAAGTCAAACAGTATAAATAATGGAAACACCCTGGTTCATCCCCATCAAAGAAGGCATAAACTGTTCCATCAACTGGAAATGTTTTGGCCTCGGTTTTCTGAAATGCTTAAGATATTCTGATGGTAGATAATCTGTAAAAGGGACAGGCAATTAGTGGCACATATTATGCAACACTTCTTAGACAGTCTTGAGAAAAGCACCAAAAGAAAGAACTAAAGCACCAAGGAAAACTTAGTTAAGGTGTGTTGTTTCACGAGGACAATGCCCCTCCATCTTCACAACTCTTGTCATTGCTTTGGCTGCCATTAACGATAGTGGCGTTGAACTGATTAAGCAACCGCCTACGCTTGATCTCACTTCATGAAGCCTTTCATCTATATACATGAATAATTCTAAAATTGAAATAGGATATATCTGGTACCCACTTTCGGTCAGATGATGCCGTCATGCATGCACTGGAGAACTTTCTGAATGGTGTAGAAAAATACAAATCCTAAAACACTGCTAAAGAAAGTATATAAATACTGAAGGTGACTTTGTTGAAATACGATACGATATGTCCGCCCAAAGTCAAATCCTTACACATAGGGCTCTCGACTTATCAAGTAACCCTCTTAGATTGGTCATTTGATATGAAGGAAAATTCTGTCACTTGGCCTGCTTTGACGCCAGATCATCTGTTGCACCACTTGAACAATGTCACCCTAACAGACTACTGGGTTCGAATTTACCAACCATTCTTAAGAATATTCTTAGTCTAGTCTTTTGCTTCAGAATTTTGTCAATGTGAAAGTAACAGAACTTCTGATTGGCTAAACCATTTGGTTTAGCCAATCAGGAACTCTGTTACTTTAATTGGTAGAAAATCTTGAAGAGTAAGACAAGGAATTTTCTTAAGAATGGTTGGTGAATACGGACCCAGGAGTAGTGCTTCAGCCTGAAGAAGCCCTTCGTCGTCATAGACTGCTAGAACTATTTCAAAGGCTTCAATGACAGGCTTAAGGCGATCTACACCAAATAGGTGCATTGAATGCGTTGAAGCAAATGGTGGAAAATACCATAAACCGGATTGGACTCAACATTCTAGCGACATATCATTTGACGAGCAGTATCGCTTTCGAATTCTATTTCAGAGGTAATTCTGCGTTAACTCTTTACCACATAACGAAAATTCAGACTTGTCCAAATTGAAACCATTTCTAGACGACAAATTAAATGTGACTCGGAAATTGAAACTTGATTTTTGAAGAGAAGAAAACATTGAGGGAAATGGAGAAAATGCTGGTTACCAGCATTTTCTCCTTTTCCCACAATGTTTTCAGAAGGCTTCTTTTCCCCAGGGTCGTTAAAACCGGGGATTGTGTGGTAAAGAGTTAAAACCAAAATGCCGAGCCGTTGATGTTCATCAGTAAAGTTCAATGATTTGTGTTCAATTTCACTTTCAATATAAATTTATTATAAGTATTATATAATGCACAGGAACGTTTTTCGACTAGCATACAAATATTTACCTTTAGTATGTCGCATGATACACGTCTGTGGGTAGGTAGAGGAGCCCTGGGTTTTCCAGATTCCTTTTACAAAAGAGAGAATGACCACTGTATGTCAACGCAAGAATATAGTCTTCTATAACACAACCTCCCGCTTTTTTTCAATATTAATGTTTTTTTCAATATTAATATTCAATGTTTTAAATATACTCAAATATAAAAAAAAAAATTCCCAAAAGGATAGAATGGGTACAGCACAGCGCCATGCTGCCGTACCAGACATCTTATTGAATGGCCAAACCGATAAAAGAGCAGTTGTAAGGGGTATTATGATTTTTATGACCTTTCTGTCTTTTCTTTAATCCTTTAAGATAACATATGAGATATGCTCTGCGAAAACGGTATTTTCTGTATAATCAAAAAGTGTCGACAAAGATCAGTCTGCTCAGTCCACGCAGGCTGACGAGAGCCAAAACCTTTTGCTACGCTATGCTGTGTCGTTCGTGAAAATATTACCTATGATGATCACTCAATGATGCAAATTTCGATCTTTCATAGGAAAAAAAAAATCCTTTTTATTTCATGCTTCCCGGAGAAATAGCAGTGAAATAAATATTTTTTCGGTATTCCATGGGTAGGACCATTGAAAATACCGATTTTTATATTCTAGTTACCTTGGTAAATTGCACGTGACTCACAATCAGACGGAACTATGACGTCATTTACCGTACATTTCTCGCGCAATATTATAATGAGTTACTATGCGTGGTGGGTACGCCAAGGGGAAAAACTGAAAATAACTGCACTGGATTTTGATAAAGCTTCTCTCAAAATGGGTTAAAAGCATGAAATATTTGTTGTTGTTTTTTCCAGTGACTGAAAGATCGACATTCATTTCATCTTGTGAACACCATCGGTAATATTTTCACTCGTGGCTGCACGATATTACACATGATGTTCGCTCAATGATATAAATTTCGATCTTTCATCGAAAAAAGAAAGAAATAATCCTCTACATTTCTACACGTCATACCTCAGGTATATCTAATGACAGCCTTCTCTGTAGCAGCATAGCTCTATCATGTTCCAAACGTTCCTGGAAGATTAGAGAGTAAAATTTCTGGATGACACCATTTAATTAGAAAATCCTTTAAGTATTTTACGAATGAATTTAACTTTTTACATACCATACAATACCGACTTTTGAAGACCATAAGAAAGAAAACTTTTTAAAACATTGTGGGAAAAAGACGAAAATGCTGGTAACAGCATTTTCTTCTTTTTCCCACAATCTTTTCTACCCTTCTCAAAACAAGTTTCGGCTTGGGGCGACAGGATTCACCACAGCCTTGAACAAATTTTCAAGTGCCCTGCCACTTGACCGTAGAACGAATTTATTATGATGTAAAGTTTTACTATTCCAACCTTTGTTTAGTGTTTATTTTAGTTTTAAAAAATTAGTACACTGACGAAATAGAAATTCCCTTCTGAGTGCCCCAATTCAATGAAAACTGACGTCACTGAAAATGACAACACTGAAACCTTGGTAATACGCGCTAAATAGTGCAACTTGGCGCATAATCTTGATTTTAATATTGATCGACGCCGCCATTTTGGATGTTTTGTTGATAATGTAGTCATGTATACGGGGCCTCTGAAAGGGAAACTGCTTTTACGTTAGTTTTACCAGTGTACATGATATATGTGTTGGGGGCATATTATCCAATCAGATCACGAGAAATTTCTTCGCAGTATAATAAAATTCATGGTACAAACCTTAGCGCAGTCAAAAGATGTTCTTCTTGAAACAAGAGCAGGTATACCAGCCATATTAGGTTCCTTAAATGATAAAAAGTTATATCAGCACTAGTTTATAGGCACTCGGCTATTGACAAACTTCATTCTCTTTACCCATATGACATAGATCTATAATCTGTGAATAGGGGGTTAGATGGACAAGCAAAACATTTCGACCCAGGTTAGCCTGTGCCATTTGCGCAGGCTGACCTATTTTGAAATGTTTTGCTGTTGGTCATTTTTTTTCTAACTTTTTTCCTAATTTTCTTCGGCACAAAGGACCATTCTACCTCATGGATCGGTTTTTTGAAAAAAAAAAAAAAAAAAAAATGCTCTGATTGCTCTGTGAATTGGGGGTTTGATGCACTTGCAAAACATTTCAACAAATATTATCACTCGACTACCCTTGTTTTCAGTGTAAAACAGCCATAGCAATTTTCATAACTTAATTAGTCACGTTTGAAATATAAGCACATGTTTTTCAAAGCTCTGTTATTTATATGCCTAATTTCTAAAACATTGCTGATCCAGATTTATAAACAAACTCAATTGTCTAAATTTATCATTGTTACAAAGCTACGAATTTTACCATTTCAGCTTTAAAACAAAATCATTCTTTTCTAGTTTCTTTGGACTTTTTTTTAGTAAGATATTCACATCAAACAAAGAAACGAATAAGAATAAATCGAAGCGTTGAGAACGCTGAAGTGGTCTATGTCGAAAAAAAAAAAATATATATATATATTAAACTCATAGTGGTATTGTATTCGACTACAAAAATTTAGTACAAATGTACATGCAGGCAAGTTACAAGCTGTAGTTACGAGGTTTTTGAAGTAAACCGACGATATGTTTTAACGCATCACGAACTACATTTCTTGAGATACAGTTATGTAATGAAAAGAAACTCGTTGACACTCGCCATTTTGAGGTAAAATGATGTAAAGGTCGTTAGTGGAAAAATGCGATTTAGTTTGCCAAAGACTTGCATAGTAACACCTCTTGCGAGATTCGTTTAATAATATCATACTCAAATGCCAACTCATGTCAGACCTAGTACATCATCTATAAGAGGTACTTGGTTTGTTTAATGATATTCATCCATATATATGATAAGTGCAAATTCTAATAAGTTTCATGATAAAAAAAGCCATAAACATATATAGAAGGAAGATGAATGGAAAACTATAAACTTTTCTACCTTCATAACATCCAAGGAGACCCTTCTTTGAATGTTCGGAATTTTTTCGTTCCTTGGTAGCTCCTGTAAATAAGTAGATGATAAATAGATGAATAAATGAATAAATGAATAAATAAACCAACAAAAATCTAGGTTACTGGATGATCGAATGAATAAATGAAAGAATGAATGAATCGATCGATATCGATTGATCGATCGATAGATCGATCGATCGATAGATCGATCAATAAATAAATAAATCAATCAATCAATCAATCAATCAATCAATCAATCAATCAAATCAAATCAAAATTAATCAATCAATCAAACAATAAATCAATCAATCAACAAGTACAAGTAAATCAAAATTAAATCAATCAATCAATCGATCAATCAACAAGTACTATTCATCCGTTTAAAATCTGCAAATATACTTTTAAGATGTAGTACTTTCTATAAGGAATGTCCAAAAACATATGAGAACGGACTGCGCAGGCTCACCTAGGTCGATAATTTTCGCAGATGCATTAACCCCCCGTTTTATGGAGCATAGCCCATCTAAATCAAAATTACGCAAAACATACATACCTGGTTCGTGTTCATGATGTGCTCTTCCTTTCTCGCGCTCCAAATGTAGAATTGAACGAATGTTGTTGAAAGTAGTCCTCTTTCTTCGTGAAAAGAAACCTTCTTGGAATCAATTTATGTAATACTGGAAAAATATGTTTTATGAATGCATGCCGGTTTCATTAAACACATTATCTCGCGCAATGAATTTGGAACAGAAAGGCTTTACACATCATGTCAATACATTTAACTCTTTAACAAACGACAAAGTTTTAGACTAGTCCAAATTGGAAGCATTTGCAGACGACTTATCTGAGTTGACTCAAAGATTGAAATTTGTTTTAGGAACGGTAGAAAACGTTGTGGGAAAAAGAGAAAATGCTGGTTACCAGCATTTTCTCCTTTTCCCATAGTATTTTCAGAAGGCTTCTTTCTCAGGGTCGTGAAAACCCGGAATTATTTTGTAAAGAGTTAATCTAAGTCTGCCATGTTTTGGCAAAGGGGAGTTCAGCATATCCCCGTTACAGCATGGCAAATGGGCATCTCGTTGGGAACAATTTTTTTATCGATTGACCACAATGTTTTCAGTAGTAATCTGCTACGAAGCTCTGTATGACAATTGAAGCAGGTTTGAGCTGAAATAAAGTTTCAAGCCATATAGAACAACCTGTGTCTTCGAACCAGCTCAGCACGATTTCGATAATAAGGCAAAACTGTAATTGATATTTTTCTAAAAGAAAACATATCTCGTTGGAAAGAAGTCAAAGATAAATCTTGATAAGAGAATTATATAAAAAACCCTTCGGTTCGGTAGAAAATAAAGTATGAATTTCATTCTCTTAGTTTTGATTTATCTAGAGAGAAACATACTGTGAAAAGAAATAAACCTAAATTTTCTCCAGCTAAATTAAAGAAATGTAACTTTCAAACCTGTAGTAAAAACCCACATATTTTCTGCTTGAAAGGTATTTTTGGAAGAAAGATACCTCCTTATCGGACAGTGTAGATCCAAGATCAGACTGCACGTTCTGTGCAGTCTGATCTTGGATCAACCCTGTCCGCTAAAGGTCAGTGAGTCGCGATTAGCAGACTATAGGTTAAAAAAAAATATCCAGTTTTATTTCATGCTTTCCGGTAGGATATCGAGAAATAACGGTGAAAATATTTTTTAGTATTCTACGGGTGCGACCAGTGAAAATACCGATTTTTATATTCTAGTTACTTTGGTAAAATAAGCGCGCCTCACAACCAGATGGAAATATTATTACGTCATTTACCTTACATTTCTCGCAATTGACGTAATATTGTAATGCGTCGCTATGAGGAGGGGGTACGCCACAGGGAATAATTCATAAAGAAATGTAATGGATACTTTGATAAAGCTCCTCCCATAAAGGGGTAAAAACATGAAATAAATAGAACATTTGTTTTTTTTTCGGTGAAAGATCGAAATCTATTTCATCTCGTGAACACCATCGGTAAAATTTTCAACCGTGGCCGCGCCGCTGGAGAAAATATTAGCTCTACTCGATGAAATAAATTTCAATCTTTCACCGAAAAAAAAAACAAATATCATCTATACCTTACTCAAACACGTCCTATAGCATCCAAATATGTGAGAACATAATATATAGATTGGTTTTATCATCGATCTCTATTTCTAATTAACAAGTTCTCTCCCTATTAATTTGCACCACGAAAGGAGAAAATAAAGAAATAATGAAACATTACCATGGCAACAAGGCATTGTTTTTAGTTAGACCAGTAATTACAGATACGATTTTTTAAAAATCTATTTCAAGTTGATTTTTAATGATATTCATGTAAGAGATACTGTTTTGCTTCTCTGTTTGTTAAATAAAGTCCAACATTACTAAGAGTTATATAATCGTATAATGTAAGAGATTTGAACAGGAAGTGAAATGAATCGGCAGTTTCCGCAAAGTTTGACCTCTACCCACCGACTGTTCTCGACATATTCCGTATTATGTTCGTAGGTTATGATGAGGCTATTTACATACATAATAAGCCAACAATGATTCGCCAAAATTGAAGTAGGGTCCCCATTTAACCCATTACCACATAATCCCTACTTTTGACACCCCTGAAAAAGAAGCCTTTTGAAAACATTATGGGAAAAGGAGAAAATGCTGGTAACCAGCATTTTCTCCTTTTCCCACAATGTTTTCTACCATGCTGGAAACAAATTTCAATTTTTGAGTTCTGTTTATTTTGCAGTCTGCAAGTGCTTTCAATTTGGACCAGTCTAAACTTTTGTCGTTTGGTAAAAAGTTAAACCTGCATTCGACAGAATTTACTTTTACGGACGGTGTTTATAAAGATCAGACCGCTTGTTTCTAAATTACATTAAAAGCACCCTCTTTATTTTCACTCATAATTGGCTTGCAACACGCGAAAAGGGACATTCGGACGAGTGCGTAAAGTGTCGTCTCGGATCAGCCTGCGCGGACCGCGCAGGCTAATCCTAGACGGCACTTTCTGTTTATATGATTTTTTTCTGTTTTGCAGAAGTCTACTAAAGGACAAAATCTAATGAAGACGTGAAGTGCCGTCTCGGATTAGCCTGCGCGGACTGCGCAGGCTGATCGGAGACGACACTTTACGCAATTGTCCGAATGCCCCTTTTCGCGTGTTTCAAGCCATATATGTGAGCCATATTATGAGAAAAGGGGGTTTAATGCATCTATTTAAAGAATCGACTCATGTTAGCCTCATGTCAGTACTTGCAGGTAGACAGAGTTGAAACTTTTTTACTAAACGGAAAGTTTAGATCAAAGATCAGACTGCACGTTCTGTGCAGTCTGATCTTGATCTCAATTGTCCGCAAAAGGTGCATGAAAGCTTGAGAATTAAAAAAAATGCGATAAAAAGGGAAATACTCATAGAAATCATATTTTTTCTTGCTTTAAAACAAGAGCACCCAATGAGATCGCCTACTCCCGACTGTATTTGCTTTAAATATTTACGAAAAGACAAATTCATGACTTGTTCAAATTCGAAACTTCTGCAGACGACAAAAAAAAAGTAGTACCACTGAGCTTGAATTCTATTTATAGAAAGCATTAAAGATAGAAGACGTTGTAGGAAAAATAATGCTTGTGACCATATGACAAATTTTTGACTTGTCCAAATTCGAAACTTCTACGGACAACAAATTGAAAATTACTACAATTTAGCTTCAATTTTATGACAAGTTTGAAAACACAATCGGAAAAGGAGAAAATGCTGTTTTTTCACCACATGACAAATTTTAGACTTGTCAAAAATTTCATAACATTTCCTTTATTGTACGGATGCAAAAATATAAAATGCTGGCTACCAACGGACATATTTTACACTTGTTTAAATTCGAAACATCTGCAGACAGTTTAAAACAAATAGGCTTCCGGTATATTCTTTGATGGGATAGAAAAACATTGTTGAGTTAACAGGAAATGCTGAATGATCATCTTTTCTCATTTTCCTGCAGTGTTTTAAAAGATCCTCCTGGTCAGGGTTGTAATTAGTGAAAACTATGTGAAGGTATTAGAAAGTTTAATTTCAAGTATAAATGAAGGTTAAAATTTAACAAATATTGACAGTTGCAATCTTACAAATTTCTTTAAAAATATTTACAGGGTGTGGTAGAAAAATAGCTCATACAAACTCAGCCCATATAAACAAAATAACTAAACAAAGAAAATCCATTTAAAACAATTTCAGACCCGTCCAAGTTGACAGCAATTGCAGGCGACACATCAAGTATGGCCAAAATGATAAAATCTCTCTTTGAAAGGGTAGAAAACATTGTGGAAAATGGAAAAAATGCTGCTAAGCAGCATTTTTTCCTTTACCCACAAGGTTTTCAAAAGCCGAAAGGTTGTTAAAACTCTTGATTTGATTGATACTGGATTAATTTACATCTAAAACATACAAACATATACATGTACATAAAGAAGGAAATAAATGTGTTATGCGGCGTACACAACCATGACACAAAAATACTTGACGTTTAATTCTATATATAGATACATTTACATACACGTAATTTTGCATAAGAATCGATTAAAAATAAATCACAGTTTTTGTGGTATTTGTCGAAGACAATACCACTATGAGTTCAGGATTGCATTTGGACAACCATGTATCTTAATTTGTGCAAAGCCGAAGGAAATAAACCCAGTTAGACTCATACTTTCTCAGGCAAATGAGTTTTTCGGTGGCACACAGATATGTAATTTGAAATGGCATTTAAAATACATTGGGCGAGGACATCGATCGTTGAGATACTTATTTTTGATTGAAAATAGCTTCTCTCGCTCATAGCCTTTTATTAATGCAATGATACGAATTTGCCTACTGACCCTGGGCTTTTTCGTTCCAAAACCAATTCGTTCCATGGCTTGTTCGTCCTATGATTGCACGCTACTCCATTTGATTGTTCGTGAATATTTATAGATCGAAGTAATTGATTGTAATGTTGGAAATTAAATGTAAAAGGCTAAAGATATTTCAAAACTATAGTTTTAAGGTACACGAGTACTCTCCCTTCAACCGAAAAAGTATTCATTTGCTTTTAAGCCAATATTTGAACAATATGTCTCTTTTTCTTTCAAACTATTGATTCCATGCAACGGGTTTCCTTGACAAATACCACTTCAGCGTTTTCAACGCTTTGATTCTTTTCATTGTAGATGAATGTACTGGCTTTTGACTTTTTGCAACTGATAACAAATGAATAAATAGAGATTTGTGATTGGTCAAAATCTAGACATGATTATTCTAAGGGCCCCTACTTATTCACTGACAAATTTACGTCGTCTATTTTTTTTTTACATATACACTCAGTTCAATTAAGTGTGCACTTAATTTTCTTTTATTTCTAGGCAAGTGTTACTAAAGATCAACAAATTTGGTATCAAGATTCATTTCAGAGTCTGTAGAAAATGCCAGGCTAATCAGATTTTGACTGACAGAAAGTTAACGTAAGGTTTTTGCAGTTTAAATAAAGGTGGTACTAAAATCAAAGTTGCAAAAGTACTCAAAGACAAAAGTAACACTAAAGTTAGGTTTTGGCCACGGCTCTCGTTCAGGAATGGAATAACATTCCTGATGCAATGATTTTACGTTATGTAAGGTCTATGCAAAGTCGAATAATTGCCTATATCGACAGCCGAGGTGTCCATACAAGATATTGATCGAAAAATTACAAGAACTCTAAGAAATACCTAACTTTTAGGTCCACCTTAATTACACATGGTTCCAAAAGCTATTTTTCTTACGATATTTCATCATTTTGTTTCAAGTCGTAGTTGTTGATGCCTGAAGCGCATGAAAATTGGTTAAAGAAACAACGCTATAAAAAGTACATAATAATTTTGAGCAAAGCAAGTTTTTTTTCTTGTGATTAAATGCCAATATAATTATGTGTTTCTCTCCAAAAATAAAATTATGTGTTTTCTTTATTTTTTCTTCTTCTTTTTTCAGATTTCGTACAGTTGAACTATAAAATTACTAGAACGGCGGTTTTGACATATCAGTTAAATTTAATGATGAAATCAAACGGCATGGCTTTTACGTCTCCTATCTGTTTTTAGTTACGTCAAGGGAGGTCACTTTGGCGGAATTTGGATGAGGCCTGAACATTATTTATTCCCCTTTAAATTTGTTTCATAGCAAAAAGGCAATATGTATTATTGAACCGAATCATTTCAAACGAATGTCTTAACCCTTTACCATATAGTGAAGAATTTTAACGACCCTGAAAGAGAAAGCATTTGAAAACATTGTGGGAAAAGGAGAAAATGCTGGTTACCAGCATTTTCTCCTTTTCTCACAATATTTTCTGTAGGCTTCTTTCTCAGGGTCGTTAAAAGTCGTGATTGTGTGGTAAAGACTTAACTTAAGATCCGTTTAGTAAATGTTTAAGAATGATAAAAAATAGAGAAGAGGCCCGGAAAAGGTATGGTATTTATCCAATGAAATACTATAATGGCAAACTCAAAGTACATGTTTTAGAAAAAGAAAATGTAAATTATCTAAAGATGGGTAAAACTGTATTTGAATGGTTTAAAGTTTAACATCACGAATAAAATCAATTTCGAAGAGTTAGATTAAAAACATGAAAACAGAATAAGAACAAAAACATATATTATACGTTGAAATAGATGACTGGGAGTTTTGGGTATTGTTTTAAGACCGGCAATATGACGACACACTTTGTCAATATTACACTCGGCACATTCCGCGGATTTCACGAGCAGTTCCGGTCATTATGGTCGTAAAGTTCCGCTAACGACAAGTTACAGAATGTGGCGAGTAAAGTCTGCAGACCAAGTCAAATTACGCGGACTTTGCTGATATAATGATTATGCATTTAATTAAGAAATAATACAAATAAGATATACAATAAAGATATAAACCATTTAGCACCAAAGGCGTAAAAAAGGGTGTTTTTACGGATGGGTGAGGGGAGTGGAGGGCAGGGGATAGAACAGATCAAGATCAGACTGCACAGAACGTGCAGTCTGATCTTAGATTCAATTTGGACCAGTCTAAAATTATGCCGTTTGGTAAAGCGTTAAGAAGCGCTCATAGGGTGCGGAGAAGAAGACCAATAAATCTTAATACTGCAAAGATGAAACTTCTTGACAAATGAAGACAAAAAACCCCAACTCGTTTCGTATTTCTCACACAGTTTTCAAAATCATGTTTTCTACAAATGCATGAAAAAAGCACACATTAAATTTTATAAAAACGGGTGGATTTAAAACACAGAAGGGTCGACTAGGGACTTTAAACATTTGTTTCTCTCTCGTTCAAATATCGCGTAAACTCTTTCATTTTTCGGTACAATACTTGTTATATATGTAAGATAGATATACATGTACATAAATAATGATAATACGTACAAAAACATGATCTCAGAGTGGGGGGAGAAATAAAGATACAGAGAGAGAGACAGAGAGACAGAGAGACAGAGAGAGACAAACAGAGAGAGAGAGAGAGAGAGAGAGAGACAGACGGAGAGAGAGAGAGACAGACAGACAGAGACAGACAGACATAAACAGACAGACAGACAGAGCGAAACTGACAGACAGATAGACAGTGCGCATCGATAACATATATAGGGAAATTAGAGGTCTGAATCCGTATGCTGCTATAAGCGAGACCAAATTTGCCCTTTTGCAGATTGTGCACATTAAGATCAGACAACACGTAACGTGCAGTATGATCTTTGATCTACACTTTCGGCTTCTATGATATTTTTTCCGATCAAACGAGCTTGGAAATCCAAGTATATAATTATATATTATTTTTTACACTCGCTGGAAATTCCCATAATTATTAATAACAGCTAACGGTCACTAGTATAATGTGCGTACAAAAAAGAAAAATGTGCATCCCATTAAAATTCGCGAAAGAAAAAAAAAAAAGGAAAAAGAACAAAAATACAAAAGGTGAAAATGCAAAAATACTTCTATATACAGTTTGAATAGTTGGACCTTTAAACATTTTGGAAGAAAAGGGGATAATTGCAAACAGTGTGGTAATATTAACATAGTTCTATTTACATGTGTCGACAAAAGGTTGGCATATTTAATTGAACCAGTTCTCTATAGAAAAGGGGAACTGATGTATTTGCAAAAACGTATCAACCCATGTCAGCCTGCGCAGTCCGCGCAGGCAGACATGGGTCGAAACTTTTTGCTCTTGGAGAATTTACTGTATGTCAAAGGGCCATTCTACCTCATGGTTAAGCCAGCTGAAAGATAAAAAAATGTATTTTTTTGTTATGGATCCACAATCATGTTATGACTTGCTGTGTGTAACGCATTAACCCATTACCACACAATCCCTACTTTTGATGCCCCTGAGAAAGAAGCCTTCGGAGAAAACATTGTGGGAAAAGGAGAAAATGCTGGTAACCAGCATTTTCTCCTTTTCCCCACAATGTTTTCTACCCTTCACAAAACAAATTTCAAATTTTCAGTCACTTTTATTTGTTGTCTGCAAATGCTTTCCATTTGGACCTGTCTAAAATATTGTCGTTTGGTAATGGGCTGAAGAGGTTCATTAAACTACGTTTTCTCAGAGTATAGTTCAATTATTAACATTTCAGTATCAATACCTTTTCATAAATACAAAGGTAAATAAATAAAAAGAAAAACCCCTGTTAACTCTTTACCAGGTACTTCGGAACTGAAATGACCCAGAGAAAGTGGGGGCTTTTGAAAACATCGTGGGAAAAAAAAAGAAGAAAATGCTGGTAACCAGCATTTTCTCCCTTTTTTCCTCCCACAATGTTTTCTACCCTTTTCGTGCATAAATCTCATCATTCTATCCATAGTTGGTTTGTCGTCTGAATATGTTATCATGTTTTCAATTTGGACAAATCCATATTTTCTAATATCGGGTACACTTTTCAATTTGGACAAATCCATATTTTCTCATAACTGGTACACTTTTCAATTTGGACAAACCCATATTTTCTAATATCAGGTACAGAGTTTAATTTTAAAAAAATAGAGAGAAAAAAAAGAAACCCAGCATTCATTGTTTGTAAACTCTTTACCAAACAATCCCTGGTTTTTACAACCCTAAGATAGAAGCCTTTTGAAAACATTGTGGGAAAAGGAGAAAATGCTGGTTACCAGCATTTTCTCCTTTTCCCACAATGTTTTCTACCCTGCTGGAAACAAATTTCAATTTTTGAGTTATGTTTATTTTGTCGTCTGCAGGTGCTTTCAATTTGGACCAGTCTAAAATTTTGTCGTTTGGTATAGGGTTATCCATGTGTGATTCTGGACTGTACAATCTTGATTTTTGTCACACACAAGGCGTTAACCATTTGTACATTGCAACTTTCACAAAATTTCTATTTTTTCTTTGGTTCTTTATCAAAAAAAGCAAAAATGTAGACTTGTGCAAGTGTAAAACCCTAGCAGACGACTAATTAGATGTGGATCAATTAATGTTTTTTTTTTTGAAAAATAAAAACATTTTCAGAATATGAGAATTTGAGAAATTACTGGTAACCAGCAGATTTTTTTCTCCTTCTCTCACAATGTTTTTAAAGGACTCTCAGGGTCATTAAAACACCGCAAAATTTGGTAAGGGGTAATTATCTGTGACCCCGTCACTCAAAAAGGGACTATCCGGAAACTGCGAAAAGTGTCGACCCTGGTCAGACTGTGTGTATTGCGCAGTCTGACCAGGGTCGACACTTTTCGCTTTTATGATATTTTCTGTATGAAAAGTGGTCATTCTACCTTACTGTTCAATTATTTTTGAATTATCAACTTCTATTGACCTGCACTATCTTTGATCTGTTTTCATCTAATTAATGTACGGAATTTTTAGATCGCCCCTTTTCGCAGGACGGATCACATTTATATTTATTATTTTGTAGAGTGCATGGCGCTGTTTCACAGATACAATATTGTCTTGGTAGGCATTGATGGTGATTAACAGGTTGAACAGATTAGCTTGGCAACATGGACCTGACATGCTCGAAAAGCATATGTCGTGGCATCTTCGCGAGCCAAGTTTACGATCACTACGTGGATCTTACCTTGGCTGATTGAGCCCGATTTCGAGATTTATGCGATGCGCCCTCTACTGGATGCTTGTTATTACTCCCCTTTACATCATGTTTCTAAAAGCAAATGAAATATCGTTTTACAAACCGCTTACGGATACACATGAAGCAATAAGCATTTTACCTTCTATTCGAAAGGTAGAAACCTTGTTCTATTTTCATCAAAGATGAAATGCTACGAGCGATTTCATTCGTTGCAGCTAGAGCTGGCTGCTTCAATGAAAAGGTGTATCGGGTGAACGTAAAAATCAAGCTCGATCCGCCAAGGGTAGAGTAGCGTAGTGAATCGTCGGCCTTGGCTTGTGAAGATGATGTCGTGGCATCGACTCGATAAATCGTGCCACGATATAAGTTTCTAGCAGTCGCAAGTTTTGAAAGTCTCTAGGTCATGAATTAATATATAAGCTACAAAGATAATTACTCCATGAAAAACCGATTTCAAGTAAGGCCATATACCGTCATTTTCATTCGAAAATCATGTCGTGGCCACTACCTCGTAGCAATTTAACATCGTGGATATGCCATGGTCGCAAGATAATTAGGTCCTGTTTACAAGATAACTGAGTCGTGGCGATAAGGTAATTAAGTCGTGGTCACAAGGTCACTGAGTCGTGGCCACAAAATAATTGAGTCGCGGCCACGAGTAAAACTGATCGTGGCAACAAGACATAAAAAGTCGTGGCCACAAGATAATGAAGTTTTTGCTGCAAGATAACTGAGTCGTGACCATAAGATAAATAAAGCTCTGGCCACAAGATAATTGAGTCGCGGCCACAAGATAACTGAGTCGAGGCCACAAGATAATTGAGTCACAGCCACTATATAATTGAGACGTGGCCACATAACAATCAAGTCGTGGTCACGAAATAATTGAGTCGTGGCCACATAACAATCAAGTCGTGGTCACGAAATAATTGAGTCGTGGCCACAAAACAATCAAGTCGTGGTCACGAAATTATTCAGTTGTTGCCACGAATTATTCAGAAATTGCCATAAGACTTTTCTTTTATTCTACTTTATGAAGCTTACGGTTTATATATCGATACCTGAGACATTAAACAATAATAGCTGAACCTTTGTTTGAGCAATTAATATATGTGTACAGAGTAATATCCATAGCAATTTCATAGCCAGCCTTATGTGTGACAAAATCCCTAGCACATGATCTGGCACAGGGTGGGGATTGGTGGGTGGGGAATGAGCCTTGTTAAGCGAGAAGGTTCTTTTCTTTCTTCATTCTGCTTTGGATTTTTCGATCCTCACACTGTAGACTCATCATCTCCCCAGCTGCATGGGCTCGTCCTCTTGAGCAAGTGGATCGTCTGTGTCCATCTTGGCTTTCTTCTTGTGAGAGGTAAACAAAAACACGAGTCCAGCCACAATAAAGAATACGAAAGAGATCCACGACAACACAAACGAGTATCCGAACGTATGTTCGGCTTTGTTCGGAAATCTTTCCGGTAAGTGTTTGTCGGTATATTCCGTTGTCCGAATGAATACTTCGTTCATCACGACGATGCATGCCCCTGAAAGAAACAAGTATGTATTTAAATACCTAGATTGTTGAATTCTGCTGTAATTTTTGTTTTGGAACAGTGTGGATTAAGATCACGTAACAAAAAAAGTGCAGTACAACATTGGATATACACAGCCCGTTATTTTGTAAATCATATTGGTAAATCACGTTTGAAACAGATCTACTTTTTTATTTCATGCTTTGCGGTAGGATATCGAGAAATAGCAGTGAAAATATTTTTCGATCTTACACTGGTACCACCAGTAAAAATACCGATTTTCACGTTCTTGTTGCCTAGGTAAATTGCGCGTGCCTCACAATCAGATGGGAAATATGACGTCATATACCTTACATTTCTCGCGCTTGACGTAATATTGTAATGCGTTGCTATGTGGAAGGGGTACGCCACGGGGAATAACGGAAAAGAACTGTACTGGCATTTTGATAAAGCTCCTCCCGGAAAGGGTTAAAAGCATGAAATAAATAGAATATTTGTTTTTTTTTTCGGTGAAAGATATAGAGGTTATTTGTTTTTTTCGGTGAAAGATCGAAATTTATTTCATCGAGTGGACACCATCGGTAATATTTTCGCGAGTGGCGCAGCCACGAGTGAAAATATTACCGATGGTGTTCACGAGATGAAATAAATTTCGATCTTTCACCGAAAAAAACAAATATTCTATTTATTTTATGCTTTTAACCCTCTCTGGGAGGAGCTTTATCAAAATTCAGTACAGTTCTTTTCCCTTATTCCCCGTGGCGTACCCCTCCCGCATAGCAACGTTACGTCAAGCGCGAGAAATGTAAGGTATATGACGTCATATTTCCCATCTGGCTGTTAGGCACGCGCAATTTACCTAGGCAACAAGAACGTGAAAATCGGTATTTTCCCTGGTGGTACCAGTGTAAGATCGAAAAGTATTTTCACTGCTATTTCTCGATATCCTACCGGAAAGCATGAAATAACAAAATTTATTTCATCGAGTGAACACCTTCGGTAATATTTCCCCTCGTGGCTGCGCCACTCGTGAAAATATTACCGATGGTGTTCACTCGATGAAATAAATTTTGACCTTTCACCGAAAAAAAAAAAAACAAATATCCTCTATATATCTACGATAGGAGCTCCCAAATTTAAAGGCGCATTTGGATCAATTACCAAAAACATGTGTAAATGGCTACGTACATGAAATACAATCAAATGCAACTAACGTTACCTTTGCTAAGGGAAGCAAATTTCATTGTAACAAGCTGTAGTTACGAGGTTTTGAAAGTAAACCGACAAATCTTGAATTCCCTTGATAAGGCCGTTATACTACCATGTGCAGTATTATAATTACGTTATCAACCAATCATTTTGTTGATGCTGCAATTTGTTGATTGCATCCATTTAGCTAATTGCACCCAATTTGCTAATTTTGCTTTTTTGCAGGAGTACATTTAGGCGATTGCAACTTTCAAATGTTTCAAAATTGTCTGTTACAGCGTATCGACCAAATTTGCACGCTCTGCGCAGCCCGATTGTAATCTAAACGGATCCCAAAGGCAACAGAAGTTATGAAAGGGCTGCCTGTGAACACTTCCTGTGTGGAAGACATAAGTGCGTGGGTAAAGTATTAGTTGCACGGTCAGATGACAGGGGACTTGGAAACTTGTACATGGCTGTGGCAAATAATGTGGCCACCTCACATTTGGCTCGGGGCGACATGTTTCACTACAGCCGTGAACAACTTCCGAGCCCCCTGTCACCTCACTGTATGTACAACGAATTTTGTATACTGCAAAATTAGAAATCCAACGTGTGTTATACGAAATTTCACTGTTTCATCCACTCAAAAATTGAGAACGCTGACGAATTAAAACTTTCCTTCTTGGTGGCCCAATTCAGTGAAAATTGACGTCACGGGGAAATGGCGTCACTGAAACCTTGGTAATACGTGCAGTTTAGTACATAATCTTGATGATGTCACTGCGATAGACATTCGTCGTGTTTCCATTCAAATATGGATTTAAACAACTTCAAGGTAAGTAACTATGAAAATTAAGGATTTCTTGGTACATGTAATCGACCATTAGTTGTCTCAGACGACCATTAGTTCCTTTTAATGTTGTGCACAATGATTTTTAACAATTCACAATTTGCCTACCTGACGAAAGGATGGATCGTCATTCGGGAAACATCATAAGAAAGTAGTGTTAAAACTAGGTACTAAATTACCAAATTGATATGAAAAACTGGATATGAAATGACCAAAGTGGTCACGAAATGATCAAAGTGGATATGAAATGACCAAAATAACAAGTATAGGTGGCTACGAAATAGCCTAGGTACGAAATGATCTTATTACGAAATGATTGGAAGCCGAGTAAAAAATATGGCTGCCTCCATAGGTACTTTTCAAAAGCGAATAAAAATATAGTGCTGTCGCTCATACGGCGCCACAAGTTGTTCACGCTCTTGGTTTTAACCCTTTCCCAAACAATCCATTTTTTTACGTGTCTGCAATACAAGTCTTTTGAAAACACTGTGGGAAAAGGAGAAATTGCTCGTAACGAGCAATTTCTCCTTTCCCACAGTGTTTTCTGCCCGTTGGATAATTTTCTGCCATTGTTATGAAAGTTAAAATTGTCGTCTGCAAACTCTTTAAGTTTGGAAGAGTCTAAAATTTGTCGTTTGGGAAAGGGTTAAACATGGAATGATAAACATATACATGTATGCAAAAATGATTGAAACCATGTCTCAAATATTTACTGTAATTAGATATAATAATGATATCAAATACAGGTCAGCTTTCGTTCCAATTCATATTGCATTTCAAAATCCAATTTATGCAAAGACGTAGAATTACAAAACAACCAAGATGGAGCCTGGGTCACATGATTAGTCATTAATAGAAACCAGGTGTGCCAGACGCTTTATAGTACAAGAAGTATAATTGCTCGTTATTTGAAGACTAAGATCTGTAAACGCTCACCTGTCATAATATGAAGCAAAGCCGTCAACCGTTTGATTGTATATCGAGGCCGTCGAACCGTATAAACAGCAAACAGGTGCACCAAGAGCATTAAAACGATGGATATAATACTAAAGGCACAACCCGTTCTCATGTAATCTGCAATAAGAAGATATATAATGATCATTTGATGACTTTGTGGTAATTTTATGCGTATTTGTCAAACGAATCGCTTCTTTTTATTACCAGCACCTAAATATAATATCAGAAAATGAGAACCAAAGACATATCGTCGGTTTACTTAAAAAACCTCGTAAGTACAGCTTGTATCATGCTGCAGTTACGAGGTTTTTGAAATAAGCCGACGGCATTTAGAATAGGACACCCTAATGGAATTTGTATAACATCGCCTTTCGTCGTCAAAATATCGTACGGATTCGGCTATGACTCGGGTTAATCCGTAATCGATGCGGGGAACCAGCGTCTATTGGCCGATCGATTACGGCCCACCCGAATCAGCCTGAGCACTCAGCGCTGACTAGTCTGAAACGACATTATTTTGAAGTAATTTTCTGTTTTGCGCAAGTCTGCTGTAGGACAAAATCTAATGAAGTCATAAAGTGCCATATCGGATTAGCCTGCACGAATCGCGCAGGCTAATCCGAGAAGGCACTTTACGCAAATGTCTGACTGTCCCTTTTCGCGTGTTGCAGGCCATTATCGGAATGGCTATAAATGTGTCCGTACCTATGATTTGACGATCCACCGTTTCATCATACACTATCTCTTTCGTGGTTGGGAAGAAATTGTGGTATTTGCATCTCGACACTGAAAAAGAAAGAAAGTAAATCAGAACAATTGAACTTAGTAATAACATGTTGTAAGATCGAAGTATGACAAGATTGAATTATTAACTATTTGATAGCCCTGTCTGTCTGTATATATGTATGTATGTAAGTGTGTATGTATATAAGTATGTATATATGTATGCATGTATATCTATCTCTCCCTCTCTCTTGAAGGCAATCCATGGATTAAGGTAATGTACCAATAATAGAAAACAGCTATTTCCACAATAGATATTTTTCGTTTCACATTTTAAGTTAAAAGTTTAACATCAAAGCGTTTGCGTCAACATAGATCAGAATAGCATCCAAAAAGATCTTGAATTCGAAGAAAAATCAAGCGTTTGTATGAATTCATTTTGACGATGTTTGTCTCGTAAAATAAGATTACATGTAATTTCCTCGTCAGATTCATGTAAGTCTTACTGTAAGTTTTAAATCAGTTTCGAAACATCTTTTCTTATGTAAATAACTTCCCGTATCTAATATCTTTTTGTAAGAATCCCTAGGAGTGTTCCGAAGCACTGAATTTATTTAAATAATCTGCATTACGTATTTATATATGGAGTCAGTAATGCGTTACGTATATTTTCATGTCATTGTAACGAAATATTAACGTTAATACGATATAAGGAATTAATCAATTCGTTATAACAGAATCTTTACTCGGTATAACGAATTAAATAATTCGTTTTAATAGAATCTTTACTCGTATGTAAAAATCTTTACGTAATAAAACGTAATAGCAATTCGTTTTAAAGAAATGCCAGCTTGATATATGAAGATATTTATCCGCTTTATCGAGATGCCGTTTAAAAGAAAACAAAGTCAGTATGTTCGGGGCATAGCCAATTTTGACACCAGGGCTACAATATAAAGGAATTTGATAAAGGTCCATTAAATACAGCTACATGTCAAATTTGGTGGCCCTTGGCCTAATGGTTTCAGACAAGATTTTCAAAGATAATTTACAGGTTTGTTGCTATGGCAGCCAGAGTTTTTGAATGAATCAAATTCTTTCAAGAAATTCAAAACAAGGCCTTTGCAGGATAATTTCTGTGAAGTTTCATCAAATTTGGATGGGTAGTTCTAGAGAAGAAGAAGTTTGAAAAAAAAGTTTACGCACACACGGAAGGGCGAATGGACGAATGTATGGACAGACGGCTGGACCGACGCACTACGGACACCGGGCCATGACATAAGCCAGCTGGCCTTTGGCTAGTGGAGCTAAAAAGTACAAATAGCAAAATGTTTCAACTCAGGTCAGCCTGCGCGGACTGCGCAGGCTGACCTGAGTCGATACATTTTTCAGATGCTTTAATTCCCCATTTTTTCATAAAACATGAATCATATACATGTACATATCATTTTCGGACAACCTTCACATTTACATATACACCGTCTAAAAAGAAGACGCAGAAGTTCAGAGTGGGCGGTGCGAATTGATTAGGAACGAATCCAACATGAGCCATGTAAGTCACGCAATCGTTTCATGTCAAGAAAAGATAAATTACGGATCTAAAACCTAAAGAACTGCTTGACAGTCGGATTTTGTGTAGGACTGTGGTTCCTATATATTTTATAAGCGATACCTTTACTTTATATGTTCTTCAAACCTTATACAAAAACTGTCCTCTTGAAATAAACAGTTTTTGTTCATATCACAGAAATGAAGCCAGTTTTAGGAATGTATGCTATTTGGGATTTTGGACTTTTTGGGAATTTTATTTAATGCTTTCCAGAAGGTTATTGAGAAATACCGGTGAAATATATAGAGGACATTTGTCTTTTTCAGTGAAAGATCGAAATGTATTTCATCGAGTGGACACCATTGGTAATATTTTCACGACTGGCGCAGCCACGAGTGAAAATATTACCGATGGTGTTCACGAGATGAAATAAATTTAGATCTTTCACCGAAAAAAACAAATATTCTATTTATTTTATGCTTTTAACCCTTTCTGGGAAGAGTTTTATCAAAATCCAGTCTTTTCCATTATTCCCCATGGCATACCCCTCCTGCATAGCAACGCATTACAATGTTACGTCAAGCGCGAGAAATGTAACGTATATGACGTCATGCACTAGTTACCTAGGTAAAAATGCGCGTGCCTCACAACCAGATGGAAATATGACGTAATTTTCTTTACATTTCTCGCGCTTGACGTAAAACTGTGCAGCCATTCCTGAAAATATCACCGATGATGTTCATTCAAAGAAATAGATTTCAATCTTTCACCGTATAAAGACAAATATCCTCTACTTCCTTACTTTTCGGGACAAGAAATTTTTACGGATGGACAATTTCTATAAAGTCTAAGCATGTGAGCTATGCTCTAAGAACAGGGGATTCAATGCATTTGCAAAAAGGTATTGATCTGTGTCAGCCTGCGCAGATTGCGCAGGCTGACACAAATCAATACTTTTTGCTATTGGGCAATAGTCTTCGTGTCAGAAGTCCACTCTACCTCAAAATTTAGTCGTGTTCTAAGGCAAAATGGAATCTACAGATTCCTTACTATGCGACTTGCTTGGCCAGATGCAATAGAGAAATCTACTCGTATTAAGCCGCCATTTACTACAATGCAGTACATGGATAACGACAGACTATATGATTAATACCGTGGACACCAATAAGAGGTTGATTGGTTGTATAGTGTTTAACACCATTTTCAACATTAACTCAGTTATATCGCGGCGGCCAGTGCACCTATCTACGAGTGCTTTCCTGGAGTTTCTGTTACCACATAACCCTGGTCGAAACAATGATCAGCGGTGAGAGAGGAATGAATCCAGTCGCAATGACTATCATCAATCCTCGAAAAGAAATTGGCCGAGCCAGAGATCGAACTCACGACCTCCTGTTCTCAAGTCCTGTACGCTATTGACTGACCTACCGGGGCTCGAGGTAGGAAAACATTTGATAGTGTTGCCACAAAGGGACATAATCTTTTTCGAAATACAAGTTCTTTGGCATCAATAATTTATAAATAAATTCAGAATTCTCTACAAATCAAAGCGTTGAGAACGCTGAAGTGGTATATGTAAAGGAAACCCATTGTGTGGAATTAACAGTTAGAAAGAAACAGAGACATATTGTTCAAATATTGGCTTAAAAGTCAACCCACTAAGCAAATGAATCCCTTTTCGGTTGAAGGGAGAGTACTCATGACAAAGTTTGTATATGTGGTTTCCCTTTGGTCATTAGGAGGAAGCAGATGTAACGCCCCTTGACAGTAGGATGCGTGACGAACAGAGAGAAAAATGCTGTTGACATATCTAACAAAATTAAGTTTCTTCCTGAAAACTATAATTTTGAAATACTAGTATCTCTAGCCTTTAACATTTAATTTCCAACATTTCAATCAATTACCTCGATCTATAAATATTCATGAGCAATGAAATGGAGTAGCGTGCAGTCATAGGACGAACAAGCCATGGAACGAATTGGTTTTGGAACGAAAAAGCCCAGGGTCAGTAGGCAAATTTGTATTATTGCGCCAATAAAAGGCTATGAGCGAGAGAAGCTATTTTCAATCAAACATAAGTATCTCAACGATCGGTGACCTCGCCCAATGCATTGTAAAATGCCATTTCAAATTACATATCTGAATGCCACCGAAAAACTCATTTGTGTGAGAAAAAATGAGTTTAACTGGATTTATTTCCTTCGGCTTTGCACAAAATAAGATACATGGTTATCAAAATTCAATCTTGAACTCATAGTGGTATTGTCTTTGACAAATACCACAAAAACCAAGGAATTTATTATTTATAGACTTGTGATTGGACCTCCTCCGATAAAAGCAAGTTCGCTTAGTACGTGGAAGGAATAGTGTATTTCAGGGGTAATACTTTTATTATCAATATTGCAAAGAAAAAAGTCTGCAAAAAGCACGGACAAAAAGCAAATTTGTATGGAACGAATCTGATAACAAAGCCATCGATGTTGTTAATTTTAGTACTTAGAAGAAATATTGTTTAGCGAGAACTAATACACTTCTACAAAAAAAACTCCACACTGAAGTCTAATTCTATATTCCGGAACTAGCCATCAGATTCCAGACGAGACAAAACGTTTCGGCTAATCAGATGAAACGCTTTGGAATTTAGAATAAGTACAATATTCTAGTTTGGTGATAAACGCAAACCCGTGTTTTAAAGCATTATCTGCTATCAGCCATCTTTGTGACGTCATCACTCCTAAAACCTTTCCCAATTGCGAAACGTGTAATGTTGGAAGTGTAATCTAAATCAACTACTCTTTGGCAGTAGGCTTGAGAACTGTTTGAGCCCCGAACTCCAAGCACACGGACGAATAAATAGAGGATATTTGTTTTTTTCGGTGAAAGATCGAAATTTATTTCATCTCGTGAACACCATCGGTAATACTTTTACGAGTGGCGCAGCCACACATTACCGATGGTGTCCACTCGATGAAATAAATTTCGATCTTTCACCGAAAAAAAAACAACAAATACTGTATTCTATTTATTTTATGCTTTTAACCCTTTCTGGGAGGAGCTTTATCAAAGTTCAGTACAGTTCTTTTCCCTTATTCCCCGTGGCGTACCCCTCCCGCATAGCAACGTTACGTCAAGCGCGAGATCGAAAAATATTTTCACTGCTATTTCTCGATATCCTACTGGAAAACATGAAATAAAATTTACCCCGGCCCTATTCGATGAAATGGAAGTATGGGGGAACTGGTTTGTACGGTGCATGTAGAGTCTATACATGAACGTTCAGCGGTTTATTACAATAACGTCATTCCGTCTGAAAGAAGAAGTCAATGTAAACAATCTCCCGCCTTAACTCTTTTACCACAAAATATTAATAACTCGAACTCACTCGACGAGAAAAAAAGGGATAAAAGCCCAGAAAAAGTTTATAAGCAAGACACTACATGCGAATGGTATAGATCCAAGATCAGACTGCACGTTCTGTGCAGTCTGATCTTGATCTATACCATCCTCAAAGAACCCAGCTTTTCTCATATTACGAGGAAAGGGTTGGCTAAATCAATATTTGTAGCCATATAAGACCAGCTTTGTGGAGAGAATAAACTAATATTGAGAGATGCCATCTTGCAGATAAACCCAGCGCCAAAAGCGATCCGTGACAATAAAACTCTTATATTGCTCTTTTTGAACTCTTTACCAAACGACAAAACTTTTAGACAACACGAAATTCAAAGCATTTGCAGACGAAAAATCAAAAGTAGCTCAAATGACTTTCTGTAGCTTATATGATTATTTCTGAAAAATTAAAAAACAAAACCTGTCTATTACAATAAACTCTTCTATTGTTCTCTTAAGTCATTACCAAACGACAAAATTTTAGACTCGGCGAAATTCAAAGCATTTGCAGGCTACAAAATAAATGTAGTTCAAGTGATAATTTCTCTCTTTGATATTGTAGAAATGCTCACTAGTACGATGGTGATAATGCGATAGTGCAATGAAGATAATGCGATAGTACGATGGTGATAATGCAATAGTTCGAAGATGAGAACGTTATAGTACCGTGATGATAATGCGATCGTACAATGATGATAATGTGATAGTACGATGGTGATAATGCGACAGTACGAAGATAATTACGTTATAGTACTATGAGGATAATGCGATGGTACAATGGTGATAATGCGATAGTGCGAAGATGAGAACGTTATAGTACGATGATGATAATGCGATAGTGCGATGGTGATAATGCGGTAGTACGATGGTGATAAAGCGATAGTACGATGATGATAATGCGATAGTGCGAAGATGATAACGTTATAGTACTATGAAGATAATGCGATAGTGCGAAGATAAAAAAATCATAGTACGATGGTGATAACGCGGTAGTACGATGATGATAACGCGATAGTATGATGATGATAATGCGATAGTGCGAAGATGATAACGTTATCGTACGATGATGATAAAGCGATAGTGCGAAGCTGATAAAGTCATAGTACGATGATGATAATGCGATAGTACGATGATGATAATGCGATAGTGCGAAGATGATAACGTTATCGTACGATGATGATAATGCGATAGTGCGATAATGCGATAGTGCGAAGATGATAACGTTATCGTACGATGATGATAATGCGATAGTGCGAAGACGATAACGCGATAGTGCGAAGATGATAACGTTATCGTACGATGATGATAATGCGATAGTGCGAAGATGATAAAGTTATAGCACTATGATGAAAATGCGATAGTACGATGATGATAATGCGATAGTGCGAAGATGATAACGTTATCGTACGATGATGATAATGCGATGGTACGATGGTGATAACGCAATAATATGACGGTGATAATGTCATAGTACGATTATCATAACGTGATAGTACGATGATGATAAAGCGATAGTTCGATGATAAAAACCTGATAGTACTAGTATATCGCGCTATCATCATCGTACTTTCACGTTATCACCGTGGTAGTATCGTGATTTCGCGTTATCACCATCGTACTGTCAAGTATCGCGTTTAAAATCAATAAACTCAAAGGTGATGGCCCTAACGTTGTTCCGTATTAATATCATACAAACAAACAAACAAACAAACAAACAAACAAACAAATCCTCCATAGACATTTTCAGACATTCAGTCCACATCTGATATGTACGCTTGCAAATGCTTTCGATATGGATGGAAATATGGCGTCTGGTTATTAGAATTAATTTACCTTTTACCGTTTACCAAACAACCCCAAGATTAACGACCTTGACGCATAAAATCCTTCAAAAAATCGTAGAAGAAGGAGAAAATGATGGTAACCAGCTGACCTTTTGCGGACAGTGTAGATCAAGATCAGACTGCACAGAACGTGCAGTCTGATCTTGGATCTACACTGCCCGATCAGGAGGTATCTTTTCTCCCCAAAAATATCTTTGATATGACAAAAGCCCTCTTCCACAGCTGACCATTGTTTCGACAATCAATCAATCAATTGAAATGACATTTTTTTTTACAAACGGCTTGAAATTTTAATTTTATTTATTTAACCTTTTACCAAACCTTTTACCTTCTTTTAATGATCCTGAGAAAGATCGCTTTTGAAAACATTATGAGAAAAGGAGAAAATACTGGTAACCGGAATTTTCTCCTTTTTTCCCATAATGTTTTCTACCGTTTCCACAATAAATTTCAATTTTTGATTCACCTTTCACATGTCGTCTGCAAATACCTTCAAATTGGACCGGTCTAAATATCTTGTCGTTTGGTAGGGAAGTAACAAGGATGAGAAATTTCAATGCAGAGCGTTTATTTTCTGACAGTGACCCCTGGCAGTATTCTTATCGATCAAAGAAAAAACACTTCTTATAAAGAGACTTCCTTATATGGCTTAACCCTTTACCAGACGACAAATTGGTATAGACTTGTCAAAATTGAAAGCAATTGCAAATGGCAATTTCAATGTGGCTCAAATAGTGCTATTATACTTTTCTTTGTAGGAAAAGGAGAAAATGCTGGTTACCAGCATTTTCTCCTTTTCCTACAATGTTTTCAAAAGGCTCCTTTTCCAGGGTCGTTGAAAAGCGGCGTTGTGCGGTAAAGGGATAAAATAGCACTTTGGACTGAAATGGAGTTTAACGTCGCTTTTAACAGCTCAGATCATATCACGGCGGTCAGTACAACTACGCATGTGTTTCCTGGCTGTATCACACAAGTACTGATACAACTTCCTTTCAAAGTACCTGGCTACTTTCTCACATGCATTGCCATAGTATCTCCCGCTAGATGGCATTCTACATATACATATCTATCTAATTTGGGCATCCTGGGTACAGAACCGGACTACTTTTCTACGCGACAACCGTTACTTTGAATTTCAAACAAGAATAAACATTAATTAAATAAAACGCTGCCTGGTGCTATGATCAGCAGGTCTGAAAAACCTGCAGATAAAACAGTCCTAGTTTTTTTTCCTCGGACGTATTGATAAAAGCCATTTTCTCCATTGCTCCTTTATAGCGCGTAATACTACAATTCCTCTAATATTGGGGGAGTGATGCATCATATAAGACAGGTCGAATCTTCGAAGAATATGGCATGCGCAGACAACGCATGCATTACAGGTGAGAAGATGAAAAATCGCCACAAAGAAAGTTTGCCCCAACCGGGTATCGAACATACAATCATCAGATCACGAATCAGATATGCTAGCAAGTGAGACATTCGGCTGCGCCATGGAGTACAGGACTTCTCTGTATTGAATATATTGATATTATAGTGTTGAACGCCATTTTAAACATTCTTTCAGCTTTATTGCAGCGGCCAGTGCACCTATCTATGTTTTTCTGGTGTTTCTTTTACTAGTACTCCGCACAATATTATTTCCAAACCACTGGCTGTTTTCCCACCTAACTGTCCGTCGAGACAATGGTCATCGGAGAGAAAGGAATAAATCCTGTCGTACTGACTATTGAAATCAATCCTCACAAAGAAAATGGCCGAGCCAGAGATCGAACCAACGACCTCCTGTTCTCAAATCCTGCACTATACCGACCCAGAGTAACATTGCTACTGAAAACATTATGAAGAAAGGAGGAAATGCTGTTAACCAGCATTTCCTCCTTTCTACACAATGTTTTCTTTTTCCTCTTCCAACAGTTACTGTTCAATTTTTCATTCAGATTTATTTTGCGTCTGCAGATGCTTTCATTTTTTTTTCGTTTGGTAAATAGTTATCCCTTCTGTGCAGTTTCTGACAACTCAATCAGCCTCCATTGAACAACTTCAAAACCATCCAGGGAAAAGAATTAATAAGGTTATAGACGAAGATGTTTCGAAATCGTATTTAATTATAGATACCATGAATGCCAGTTATGGGCACGAAAGCAAGAAATCATGATAATAGAGTTATCGCGATATTTCTATCGCAATTCTTTTGTTATCTACTTAACATTCCTGTGAAACTTTGAATTATCACGATAGTTCTCTAAGATTATCGCAAAAACTATCTCGTATCTCAGGGCAACAATATGCCACCATAGGTGTCTGCTATGTAATCATTCTCTTAGACAAAAAAAAGCGGGAAAGTCTATTACACATGGAAAGCATATTAAGCGGATATTTATATTACACGAAGACGAAAACAGAAAAGGAAATTAACAAGACATTACGTCACCATGAGATTGCTGGGGGAAAATAATCAAAGTACTTACATACTTGATAGCACATCGGAAATTTGAAAATATAGTAACACACTATGGTGAGCCATGTCTTGTAAACATGGGGCTTAATGCATCTGCGAAAAGTATCGACCCAGGTCAGCCTGCGCAGTCCGCGCAGGCTGACCTGGGTCGAAACTTTCGCTATGAGTCAATTTGCTGTATCATTCTACCCCATGCTTTCATCGATTGTTAGACGAAATGAATTTTATGGATTCATGATTATGCGATGGCTACCTTGCTAAAATTCAGCCCCCCCCCCTTCTCTTTGGCAGAACATGGCCTATTTACAGAGAGTAGGAATACTCTAAACAACATTTTCTAACCGCAAAAACAACCAGGTAGAGTAACTTGGGAACACGAATTTCCGTTTTATCAGTGTTTTGTTGATTTGCAAAATGTCCGCCATGTCAGTTCCAAATCTCAAGGGAGCTATCATTTTAACCGACATTTCAATTATAGCTCCACAAACAGGTTTTGTTTGTTCCGCTCGGCTATCCCGTAACGATTAATAATCTACAGACGAAAATTAAGTTCACAGACCGAGTTATGCTGTCAGAAATAATTCTGGTTTGTTTATCGTCATGTTCGTCTGGGTACATTATCTTCCGCCAGGTGGCATTTTTTCAAATAGGCCTACATATGTATATATATCTGATTTGGACATTCTGGTTACAGAACCGGACTACTTTTCAAAATGACAACCGTTATTTAAGAAATAGTCTTCTTCCTATCGTGGTTTATCGTTATGAGGCACAATAAATAATCCACGAAGGCTATGGACCGAGTGTTTATTTATTGCGCCTCATAACGCACAAGGTGGTTTATTGAGTTCGTTGAACGATAAACCAGGATAGAAAGGTGGTTATTTCGATTCTAACAAGACCAATTCTTTATGAAAGGAAAACAAGTTCATCCGTAGAGAAAAGCGCGGATGAAGATTATATTCCATTGAATAACTCACTACCTTACTTTATACAGAAAGACGTCATTTCAGAGCCGAATTCGCTTGTCATGTTAGAATTCAAATTTTGAAATTATAAGTATAGACCCAAGATCCGACTGCACGTTTTGTGCATACTGATCTTGATCTAGACTGTCCTGAAAAAGCCATTGTATCGAGGGAAACTATATACGTACACATCGGACAGTGTAGATCCAAGATCAGACTGCACGTTCTGTGCAGTCTGATCTTGGATCTACACTGTCCGCAAAAGGTCAGTGAGCCTCGCGTAAAAGTTACATATCCTTTCAAGTTCAGTTCAAAATAACGAATCATCAGTTAAAACCCTCAAACACTCAATGCCAAATTTTAACAACCAAAAAATTTAGGCAGCCAAAACGGAGGGAGGTTTTTGAAAACATTGTGAGAAAAATGGTTCAAAATTTGGTACCTAGCATTTTTCCTTTCCCCACCCCACTCCACCCCACCCCTTTACCTTTGCTACTCTTTCGAAGACAATTAATCATGTCAATTTGTGCCTCATTAAATTTTTTTCGTCTGCTTGTGATTTCAATTTGGTCAAGTCTACACTCGTGCTGTTTGGGAAGATTTGCCATGATATCTAAAGATAGTAACGTCGGTTTACTTCGAAAACATCGTAACTACAGCTTGTAACAAGCTGTAGTTACGACGTTTTCGAAGAAAACCGACGATAAAATTTCCATCGCCCACGCCTTCTCATTGGTAGATCTAATCTAATTAAAGGTCTTATTACGGTTTAATTAATTATCAAGGGCATTCTGTTGAAGAAGAATAATGAAAACTGCAGTACGCTAAAAGTGGTACTTGTATTATTAGGTAGTACCTAACAGCGAAATCTGTAAAATAGCAGAGGATTGTACAACAAGGTTTGCGCGTTCGAACCCAAGATCTGCTTGCCCCTTTTGAGAATCGGCCTGACCTATGGACGTTTCATTGGGATTCGAATCTATATGCCCTGACAACAGGGGACTTGTTGCCACTCTGCGATGCATTGTACAAGCAAGTAATCACAAAATCATGAATTAATAAAATACATTGTTATACCCCCGCAAAAAGAATGATTTTGGGGGTATGCTGGAATCAGCCTGACTGTCCGTGTGTTCGTCCGTGGGTCCATACGTGTGTCCGTCTGTGTACAAAACGCTAGTAATTGACTGTTTCTGTCAAAGCACTGGTGGGGGTATTAAGTCACATTCATTGAAAGCTCTAGTTTCTAATATGATTGATTCGTCAGGTAGATTGGTCCTTTGACATGCAGAAAATTGACCAGAAGCAAAACGTTTTGACGCAGGCTGACCTGCAACGATAATGCTTTGCAGGTGACTTTCACAGAGCACGGCTCGAATGCATTTGGTGTCTCTTGTACTTTGATTGTAAGTATGGTGTTCAAACGCTTCCCCCCCCCCCCCCCAACATTAAGGATTAATTACTTCGATCACATTTACACAGATTGAATATTTTTTCATTCATTATCATATTTAGTAGTTATGTTCAAAATAAGAAAATCTACAATCAGTCATATTTTAGAGTTATTACAAAATGCGTCGTGAAAACATTTATAATAATTCATTTCATTGCAACGTATTTTGTAATAATTCTAAATGATGATATTAGATATTCTTCATTCGATCATAGCTACTATACATGATAATGAAAGAAAATAAATGATCAATGTGTTTTAATGTGATCAAAGTTATTAAGCATATGACAAAACCTTAACCTATTATTAAAGTTAAAATAAGTCTGTCCTTCTATTCAAAATCTTAGAACTGGGGCCCAGTGAACAAAGATTTTTATATTTTGCAAGTTTATTACAAAACGCGTTGCATAACTTTTTATTACATTTCATGTAATCACAACGCATTTTGTAATACTTATTACATTTTGCAGGTTTATTACAAAATGCGTTGTAACAAAGCTCTGCTGTTTTTTAGCCAGTAGAGCTAACAATTGATGGAAAACTGTGGGAGGAGTAAGCGACACGAAATTACTGGTATTTTGTACAAAAACGTACACACGGACGGACAGACACACGGACAGACATGCTGATTCCAGTATATCTCCGAAAACATTCATTTTGCGGGAGTATAATTAGAATGACAGTAACCCAATATTTCCAATGCAAACACTGACAATCGATTTTCAAAACAATGGTAACCTAATATTTCAAAAACAAACATTTATAATCAATTTTCAAAATGAAAGTAACCGAATATAAACAGCGCTAATCAATAATATCTGACGAAAGTGGGTACCGTTCAAAAATACAACAGAATACACATAGGTTCCTGGCCCATTATCTCCCGCTAGATGGCATTCTACAAATACACGTCTATCTAATTTGGGTATTCTGGGTATGCAGTACCGGACTACTTTTCTACGCGACAACCGTTACTTTGAATTTCAAACTAAAATAAAAGTTTACTCAATAAAACGCTACCTGGTCGAATCATTCAGCTACAATCACCAGTTTAAAGAAATCGGGAGCTTAAACAGGCCTGATTTCTCCTCAAACCTATTGATAAAAGCCATTTTCTCCATTGCTACTTTGTAGCGCGTATTACTATAATCCTCCCCCCCCCCCCCTGTAGGGGGAATGATGCTTCATATAAGACAGGTCGAATCTTCAAAGAATATGACAAGCGTGGACAACGGTCCCTGGGTCCCTGGCCTTCTCTTTATATTTTCCTTTAACTCTTTTTCCCCGCTAAAAATAAATATTGAAGATTAAAACTGCAATTCAATGAAAAAAAAAACATCGCGGCAGATAGAGCATCTATCCACTCTTTCCTGGGGTTCCCTCTACCAGTACTATTCACAATATTTTTTTCCAGATATAGAGGATATTTGTTTTTTTTTTTTCGGTGAAAGATCGAAATTTATTTCATCGTTTGGACACCATCGGTAATATTTTCACGAGTGGCGCTGCCACGAGTGAAAATATTACCGATGGTCACGAGATGAAATAAATTTCGAGCTTTCACCGAAAAAACAAAAAACAAATATTCTATTTATTTCATGCTTTTAACCCTTTCTGGGAGGAGTTTTATCAAAATCCAGTACAGTTATTTTCCGTTATTCCCTATGGCGTACCCCTCCCGCATAGCAACGCATTACAATATTACGTCATGCGCGAGAAATCTAAGGTAAATGACGTCATATTTCCCATCTGGTTGTCAGGGCACGCGCAAATTACCTAGGCGACAAGAACGTGAAAATCGGTATTTTCACTGGTGATACCAGTGTAAAATCGAAAAATATTTTCACTTCTATTTCTCGATATCCTACCGGAAAGCATGAAATAATACTGGCTTCTTTTCCACATAATCAAAACAATGGCGAGGAATAACCCTGTCGCAATGGCTATCATCAACCCTCAGAAAGAAATTGGCCGAGCCGGGGATTGAACCAGTGGCACGTTGCTCTCAGGTCCTTCGCACTCACGACTAAGCTACCGGGGCTCAGCAAAATGCCCACGTAAAAAAACCCTCATGTCCATGTCCATCATTTTGAAATAAAAGTAACCCAATAGTTTAAAAACAACATATTGATAACCAATTTTTCAACGGGAATGTTTATTGTTCAAAAACAGAACAGAATACACAAAAGCCTGAATTCGAATACTGCTTTTAGTAGGGCAAACAATGACGAAATGGAACAAAGAAACTAAATATCATTCAACACTTTACCATACAATTCCTAGTTTAAAACTACACTAGGAAAGAAAGATTTTGAAAACAATGTTGAAAAAGGAGAAAATGCTGGTTACCAGCATTTTCTCCTTTTCCTACAATGTTTTCTACCCATCCTAAAAACAGATTTCAATTTTTGACTCACATTACTTTTGTCGTCTGCAAACGCTTCTAATTTGGACTATTCTCAAATTTTGTCGTTTGGTTAAGGGTTAAGTAAAATTAATACACTCGGTCTAGTGAAAACAGGAGCTTTTGATCCAATTTCAAGACTTTTTTGGGTCAAAATATTCCACACAACATGTAGATGAATATAGATCCACACAGTGTAGATCACAATTAGTCTGTACTTCAAAGGGTAAACTGATCTTTATTTGCATTCACCGCAAAAGCAATCAAAATTATTTTTGGCGCAATTGAGCTCAAGTGTTACTATAAAAGCTTACCAACCAATTTAAGAGCGGTTGTTAACGTGTATAAAATTTTAGCGAATCGCCTGTGTACTTCAAAAACCTCGTAACTACAGCTTGAGACAAGCTGTAGTTACGAGGTTTTTGAAGTAAAGCGACGAAAAAATGTTTTGTCAATAGTTGGTTTGATTGTTGATCGATTGTTTTACGTCGCTTTTGATATCATTTAAGTCATATCAAAGCCAAAGCTCACACTAATTAAATATCTTGCCAAGGACGTCCCCAGGCAACTCCAAGTGCCTCTGCTGAAGCTCGAATTCGGGGCATCAAGGTTACCAGTCATACACTTGACTGCTGAGCCAGTTTATCAGGCGACAAAGTTCTTGACATGTAAAACTTGAGAGCATTTGCAGACGACATTAAATTTTCTCTTTGGGAGGTAAGAATACCAAGCTGCTAGCATTTTTTCTCTTTTTCCAACGATCTTTTCAAAACCTCCCTTCACTATAGGGTCGTTAAAACTCGGACTTGTTCAGTAAAGGGTTAAATCATGGTTCGTAAACAGTTATTTCCGGTTTAGTGAACCAAGAATAGCCCAGGTCAACTGGTAGTATACCCTGGCGGTACCACAGATGGCCGTGATGATAGAACCGGTAGTCACCGAACCCCCTAAGGTGGCGACATGATTCACCACAGCCGTTTCCAAGTCCCTTGCCACCTGACCGTACAACGAATTTATGACACTGCAAAGTTTTACCATTTTAACGTTTGTTAAGCGAATTTCACCTGTTTTTCTTTTAAATGTGACGAAATATAATTTCCCTTTGAGTACCCCCAATTCAATGGAAACTGACGTCACTGGAAATAGACATCACTGTAACCTTGATGATATGTGCGAAAATGTGTAGTTTGGCGCATAATCATAATACTAATCTTGATTGACGCCGCCATATTAGATGTTGTGTTGAAAGTGTAGTCATGTATACAGGGCTCCAGAAAGGGAAACTGCTTTTACGGTGGTTTTTCCAGAGTACATGTTATACATGTTCGGGGCATTATCCAATCAGATCACGAGAAATTTCTTTGCAGTATAATAACATTCGTGGTAGGGCAGGACTATGCTGTACACCATCCATCACTTCGAGTCCTCTTTTGACGTTATCAACCGAGAAATACGCCTGGATAGTCCATTGTCATACTATAGAAGACGGCTCTCAGCCGAGGCAATACGGGTGTGCACACGTTTGTTTTAGGTATGAAAACCCCGGATCAACTCGGTATACCGTCCTCTATATACCGGTAGGGTGAACCAATGAAGTAAAAGAGAGGGAATGCAAGCGCGAATCTTACCCGATTTACATTTCTTTTTTCTGAATAAAGAAGATGAGATGCTATGAATCCTGACAGTGCTGAATTGTAATCTGAGTACAGTCATTAGAAAAGCAGTAAGAGGCAACGTTCTATGCAGGTTAACCTTGGTCTGTTCTGATAACCAGCAGCTTCTCCTTTTCTAGCAATGGTTATATAGACAGTCTCTCTCTCTCTGGTTTGCAGAAATACATGATCCTTTGCTAGATTAATGTAACTCGATTGCATGGGGTTACTATGGCAACAGAATGCATGGGAATTTCAAAAGTTGGTCTCGATAAGGGCAAAAATGAAACACGTAACACTTATACCTCACTTTTGTATTTGATATTGCGTTGTTGACGCTGGACAGTATTGAAGACCCTTGTGCGAAAGGTTCTCAATTTATTCATCATGGTTTGCTGCCAAAAACAAGGCAGTAAACAAAACAAGAGGGCAATGAGTGCCCTGTATCGCTGGACTGTATTTTGCATAAATGAGCTATTATTAGAGTAGGCAGTAGCATGAATTCGCGACGAGTCTAAGTGCAACAATATCTTACCTGTTTACGGCACGAAAATTTTTTTAACATGTTATTACTGAAAGCATTTCCGTTCGACAAATGTAATTCAAATGCTATTAATACTTGTCCTTCTAAGTAACTAAAATCAAACGTTCAATTCGACAGTAAAACCCCAAAAATTGTTATTTTAAAGGTACGTTTCGGGGGAAAATATCTTCAGATCGGACAGCGTAGATCCAAGATCAGACTGCACGTTCTGTGCAGTCTGATCTTGATCTACGCTGTTCGCAAAAGGTCAATTAGTCGCGATAGGCAGTCAAAGGGTTAATAGTCTTGGAAAGAGATAGCAGTAAAACTTTGTCGGAAAAGTAGAAAATGCTAGTAACCAGTATTTTCTCCTTTTTTTTCAACAAAGTTTTTGAGAGACTCTTCCTCAGGGGCGTTTAAAATCGGGGATTATTCGGTAAAGGACTGAAAAAAATAATGTCACGTGCTTTTACATATCAAGATGGCGTCAATGACTGCGCAGAGGTATTCTCATGGATTACATGTGTATAACGAAACCAGTCTTTAACCCCAGCCACATCTTCCGCCATTTTGATTGCTAGAAATAGATTTTACAAGACTTTTTCCTTGAAATAAATGGTAAAGTGTAAGGAAAAAATAATTAAACGTGACGACCCTTAAATGACACCAACGCCCGCATGCCTACACAACTAGAGAAGAAAGGTTATTTTCGTAGACAATGGATGAGACATTAAACCGAGGACCCGTGTGACGGTGCTATACGCCGAGCACGTTAAAGAACCAGGCGAAGCTCTCAGTAGTTTCGACCTGTATCCTTGCACTATCCCTGAACTGGCCACCGTTGTATACCGTGTATACCTATACACGTAGTAGTATCAGGGGCGGTAACCAGTCTACACTATCCCCCGTAACAACTAACCGTCTTCTAGGGGCGTCGCTCAGATGGGCAACCGGTAGCGGCGATAAATAAACGCAAATAACCAAACCAGTTTCGTAGACAACTTTGGTCGAGTTTGCGCCTAATAAACAAGATGTATAATTTCAGAGAGAAAACCTTAAAATTGTAAGCCATTTTGGCATAGGAAAAAACTTAGCATAAAAGCCAGTGTAGATAAAAGATCAAGGCATGGTATTTTTGTTCTGTCGGGCCCCAAAATTTATTCCAAACAGGAATTTACATGACATAATTTTCAAAAAGACTTGTGGTTTTTTTTTTTCGAGATCCCCTTACTTCGTCCAGACTCAATTTCGAGCTAGCATTGAATTTTTAATCGAGCGTTAAAAGCCTCATTTTACTAATGAAAGAGAAAAAGCCTTTCCTGACTGCACGCCGGTAGTAAATCAACAATTTAACGGGCAATTTATTGACGCTCGTAGATCACTGCAAATCCAACGCATCTGTTCTAAATCACGCTCTTCATTAACCCATTACCACACAATCCCTACTTTTGACGCCCCTGAGAAAGAAGCCTTTTGAAAACACTGTGAGAAAAGGAGAAAATGCTGGTAACCAGCATTTTCTCCTTTTCCCACAATGTTTTCTACCCTTCACAAAACAAATTTCAAATTTTCAGTCATTTTTATTTTGTCGTCTGCAAATGCTTTCAATTTGGACCAGTCTAAAATTTTGTCGTTTGGCAATGAGTTAAAGTTGTACAGTGTTTCTTTTGTTCTTTCTTTCATCCCCTTATAAAGGTATAAAATGGATTGATTGTTTGATTGATTGATAGATTGATTGGGTGCTTGGTTGATTGACTGATTGTTTGTTTGATTGATTGATTGGTGGGTTTGTTGGTTAGTTAATTGATTGGTTGGTTGATTAATTGATTGGTTGGTTGGTTGATTGATTGATTGACTGATTGATTGATTGATGATTGGTTGATAGATTGAATGATATGATGACTGAATGATGGATTGGTTGGTTGGTTAGTTGATTGATTGATTGATTGATTGATTGACTGACTGACTGACTGACTGATTGATTGATTGATTGATCAATTGATCGATTGATTGATTGATTGGATACAGTTCGGTTTGTATCAATGCTCTTTAAAAATCAATGCTTAGTCACGGTAGCTCAGTCAATAGCTTATAGTAGTTGAGAATAGGGGCTCTCTGGTTCGATTCCCGACTCAGCCATTCTCTTTCTGATGCTTGACGTTAGTCAATGCGACATACGTGATTCATTCCTTTCTCAACGCTGATCAATTTGTCGAAGGTAGTTTTCTGGAAAAGCAGCCAGTGGCTTGGAAAGAATAAAGAATACTATGCGAAGTTCTGGTGAAAGTAACTCTAGGAAAGCAAGGATAAGTGCACTGGTCGTAGAGATATGAATAAAACAAAGTTGAAAGTGGCGTTAAACACCAAACGATACGGTACAACACTCTAGAGTATGTACTCGTAAAAAAACTTGAACATTTATGATGAAAATCGACAATTTGAAAAGCAAAATTTCCACAGTCATCTCCTGAAAGACAGTTTCAGAATAAAAACAAAGGAGTTCCGGTTACAATCAATAATCTAGCATGTCGGTGGCATGTCGTGAAGAGGAGCACTTAATCTTTAATCCTTTACCAAACGACAAAATTTTAGGTTTGTCAAAATCCGAAGCATTTTGCGGACGACAAAATAAAAGTGATTGAAAAATTTGAAATTTGTTTTGTGAAGGGTAGAAAACATTGTGGGAAAAGGAGAAAATGCTGGTTACCAGCATTTTCACCTTTTCCCACAATGTTTTCTATAGGCTTCTTTCTCAGGGTTGTCAAAAGTAGGGGCTGTGTTGCAATGGAATAAATCCTTAATATACTAAATAACCGAAATCAAGCTTCCAAGCTAATACTTAAAACTTAAATTTCACTTTTATCAAGATTTTTTTGTAGTCAAATACCTCCTTTTTGGACAATGTAGATTCAAGATCAGACTGCACGTTCTGTGCAGTCTGATCTTGGGTCTACATTGTCCGCAAAAGGTCTTTGAGTCGCTCATGGGAGCCTAAGTGTTAAATGTCGTCGATTTAAAACGCAAATTAAACGAGACATGCAAGACAATTAAATAAATCGCTCTCATTAGGCAGTCTCGCTTTCATCTTCGAATCTTTCTTTTTTAGTTTCACTCTTTACCAAAAAAATCAAATTTTATTTCATGCTTTCCGGTAGGATTTCGAGAGATATCAGTGAAAATATTTTTCGATCTTACACTGGTACCACCAGTGAAAATAGCGATTTTCATGTTCTTGTTGCCTAGGTAAATTGCGCGTGCCTCACAACCAGATGGGAAATATGACGTCATATACCTTACATTTCTCGCGCTTGACGTAATTTTGATAAAGATCCTCCCAGAAAGGATTAAAAGCATGAAACAAATAGAATATTTGTTTTTTTTTTCGGTGAAAGATCGAAATTTATTTTATCTCGTGAACACCACTCGTGAAAATATTACCGATGGTGTCCACTCAATGAAATAAATTTCGATCTTTCACCGAAAAAAACAAATATCCTCTATATATTTCTATCCCAAATTCAAAGCATTTGTAGACAATTAAACTAAATGTTGGTTAAAATGATAGAATTTCCGACTGAAAGATTAGAAAACATTGTTGGCTTCATAAAGACTTAGCTTTTGGCCAGATTTTATATCATTATCTCCCGCTAGATGGCATTCTACAAATACATATTTACCTAATTTGGGCATTCTGGGTATAGAACTGGACTACTTCTTTTCTACGCAACAACCGTTACTTTGAATTTCAAACTAAAATTTTGCCAGACAAATTTGTGTGTACGGACGGACGGAGGGACGGACAGCCATAGCGATTCCAGTATACCCCGTCCACTTCGTTGTGTGTGTGTGTGGGGGGGGGGGTATTAAAAAAAAAACCTATGAACTTTCTATCTATTTTTAGTTTTTTTTACAGTGGCAAAAACTGGATTCCGTAGTAAATGGGTGAGATTATATAGGTATAAGAAGCGAAATCTACTTTGTGAAACGTTGCCAATACTACACACTTTTTGACAAGCTATGCAATAAAACTATGAACCTTTTATCTATTTTTTCCTCGCAAGTATGATGATATTCGCAGAAAAACATTTTAGCACAGAAAAACACTCAAGGCTATTGGGAACAGTATGTACATCAATGTTGTTTTATAATGAGAGTTGTACAACGTGATCGGTTCATCAGAAACCAGAATATAAGCACAAAAGACAATATGCCTAATTATTTCATGCTTTCCGGTAGGATATCGAGAAATAGCAGTGAAAATATTTTTCGATCTTACACTGGTACCACCAGTGAAAATACCAATTTTCACGTTCTTGTTGCCTAGGTGCCTGACAACCAGATGGGAAATATGACGTCATATACCTTAAATTTCTCACGCTTGACGTGATATTGTCACACGTTGCTATACGGGAGGGGTACGCCACGGAGAATAATGGAAAAGAACTGTACTGGATTTTGATAAAGCTTCTCCCAGAAAGCATTAAAAGCATGAAATAAATAGAATATTTGATTTTTTCGGTGAAAGATCGAAATTTATTTCATCTCGTGAACACCATCGGTAACATTTTCACGAGTGGCTGCGCCACTCGTGAAAATATTACCGATGGTGTCCACTCGATGAAATAAATTTCGATCTTTCACCGAAAAAAACAAATGTCCTCTATATATTGTCGTTTGGTAACGAGTTAAACGTCGAGCGGTATTTTAGAAGTTGCTCTGCTTGTCTCCTTTTTAAGGACTTATTTAATTTACGTAGGGTCTGTAACATACGAAAAGGGACATTTGGACACTTGCGTAAAGTGTCGTCTTGGATCAGTCAGTGCAGTCCGCGCAGGCTAATCCGAAACGACACTTTCCGTTTTTTTGTTTTTCTTTTGTTATTTTCTGTTTCGCACAAGTTTTCTGTAGGACAAAATCGAATGTAATCGTAAAGTGCTGTCTCGGATTAGTCTGCGCGAACTGCGCAGGCTTATCCGAGACATCACTTTACGCAAATGTTCGAATGCCCCTTTTCGCAAATTGCAGGCCATGGAAAAAAAGTGTCTTAGATTAACGAGAAATTCACATTCAATCCACGGGACATATCTACGTTGAACTGCAGTTGCAAATTCGATCATATCCAAAACGCATCAATGGAGAATGGAAATAATCAATATAAATTATAAAGTCATAAAATTTCGCGAACCTAATAAATTCATAATAACAACATCGACTGCGTGAGGTAAAATATGTTACCAATTAGCCGTTTAGAGCAGTTGTAATAGAAGATTTCTGAGATGATTTGTGCTTTAACGAGTAGACTGCGAAATTATATCTTAATTTCAAAGGCGAGATTAAATCTAATTTCAAAGGTAAAGAACCGCAGTACTACAGAGAGCAATAATCACTGAGTAGCGAAAGAAGAATGTATCTGATATCTTTATTGAATTACGACATCAAATTAAAATGATGTAGTATTTTATATATCCTTTTTATATATGTGATCCGTCACGCAAAAAAGGGACCAGATGGGAATTCTGAACATCAGTTAGATGAAAACAGATCAAAGATACTGCAGGTCAATTTAAGTTGATAGGTCAAAAATGATTGTATAGTAAGATAGAATGACCACTTTTCATACAGGAAATATCATAAAAGCGAAAAGTGTCGACCCTTGTCAGCCTGTGCAGTCTGCACAGTCTGACCAGGGCCGACACTTTTCGCAATTTCCAGATGGTTCTTTCTGCGTGACGAGTCACATATAAATCATTGCAAAGCAGTTAACCTTTCATCACGTTATATAGAAATTTACAAGCGCCTTTCGTGTAAGTGTAAAAAAAATAACGGATTTTCTTATACTTCACACGTCTGTGATACTGTGTATAAAAAGTGCCGTATTTGGTCAACGCTGTGCTATTGTACGCCTGGTTTTCACATAGTTTCTCTCTCTATCTATCGTCCTTCCCACTGTCAAGAGACTTTACTACTGACTCTCCGTAATGATCAAAGGAAGACCGCTAATACACAAATAATCCTAACGCTGTCATGAATACTCTCCCTTCAACCCAAGAGGTATTCATTTGCTTAGTAGGTTGACTTTCAACTCAATATTTTAATAATATTTCTCTTTTCCTTTCAAATTATTAATTCCACACAATGACTTCCTCGATAGATACCACTTCAGCGTTCTCAACGCTTTGATTATTAATGGTGGATGAATATTATAGCGTAAAATTTTGACCAATCAAATTGCAAATCATTACGTAGGTAATCCGAGTGTAAGATACGTCATTATACCATCTTTAGAACTGTTTTTGGCACTATTATATGTAGATGACGGGTTTCTTCTAACGTGTGTGATATTCTATTGGCATGGGAAGCATGTACTTGACCGGAAAATTTTCAGTGATATAATAAGCCTGTATATCGCCCTGAGCTTTTTAGAAACAAGAACGTAAAATTCACCAATGATTTCTTATCGCAAACAAAGTGGGGGTTAAAAGGCATGTTCCTTTAAACTGATTTCGCCCACTTCAAGCAAACATACTGGACAAGGTGAACAACTTCAAACGAACAACAGCACCTTTCATGTATCAGGATTTTTCACATAAATTTGTTACTTTTATTGCATTCTCTGGTGATTCCTCTTCGATCGTGTACAGAGAACGTAGAAGATAAGCAAATCTTATAGCAACAATAGCTATCAAAGGTAAACAAAGCGGGCGTTAAAATGCATTTCAATTTCAATCATACAATTCAAAATTAAGAAAACTATTTTGAAGATGACATAGAGTTTATTTCATCAGCTTGTGGTTGATATGGGAAAATATTTGCCGAAAAAGGGAAAGGTAGGCGAAAATAACGAGTGCCGTAAGGCACGAGTTATTTTCGCCTACCTTTCCCTTTTGAGGCAAATTTTTCCCCGTATTAACCACAAGCTGATGAAATAAATTATATATTTTCTCTGATTTTTTGTCAACGAATGCCACTTTTAAAATTAGTGATCTCAAGTAGAACAAAAAAAGTAGTTCTATATTTTCGACAGGAGGAAAATATTCACTGTGACGGGGAAATAATTCTCCCCGGCTAAAATTACGACATTTCTTTACCTGTAACATTTCTAAAAGTAGACACATGAAATATAATATACTCTGTTATTATAGAGTGGGTCCAAGTACTACTCGCTGGCGGGGAAATAAATTTAAAATCTAGGCTAAAACCTGCTGGGTCACACTATATTTTGTTTACTTTTTTGCCTAACTTTCAAAATTCATTTTTCTTTTTACCAGCGACTAACAAGTTTGCCCGACTACACAACTACAGATTGTCATCATCACAATAGTTTGTATATCACGGTTTCGTTTCTGAGGGTACACTTGCTCATGGGCATCACTGTTAATATGCAAAAGCAATTACAGTAGATAAGGATCGTTACATCTTTATCAAGAACACACGGCCCGGCGTCAAAGAATCACGGGAAAAATCGCGGGAAATAATAGTCTTTGAAACAAAAGGTGCCAAAGCAGGTGCAGTGCGAAGATTTTATCTTTGTGGTCCAAAACGTGGGCTTCAAGAAATGTGATCCCCCTATCCTGTGAATCGTTACACGTGTTTTTCCTTTTGCGAAATGAGTGGACAAAGATCAGCCTGCACGCACGGACGTGCAGGCTGATCTTTGTCCACTCATTTCGATACCTCGCCAATGGTTTAGGCTTTGACATGTTTATCAGATTCAAAGTTTGCCGTTAGAAATGGTAGGCTCACGTGTTGAACCGGTTCGATAAGGGTTTGGCTTGAAGTCTAAAGAAAGAAAGTTCGATTCATCCCTCATTTAACTTTTACTGCTTAATTGTTTAAACACCGTATTTTGTGATTTGCAATACATTTTTGTTTTGCAATACATTGTACATTGTAAAGGAGCCTATGTTCAGCGAGTAGACAAGTGATAACTGTGTTGCTTTCTTGAAATTTGCATGTTTGCAACCTTAAAGCACTTGAACGGCTTGCGGGGGTTGGGGCACAGATTGAAGCTATTTAGATTTTTATAATATTTCAAAATTTTAAAAAAGATGTATCTGAATGTAAAATCCTATATTTTGGAAGAAACCTTGATTAACAGCCTCAAAACTACAAAAAAAAAAACCCTGGGCCAATTAAAGCATTCAAAATATTACATGAAAGTTCAGCAGTATTATCACCTATTCTAGCAATCGCTGACATGTTTTATGTTGCTTGTTTCAATTGGCCCAGGCATTAGTTACGTCCTGTACAATAGGGGAAACCAGTCTGGGGTTTATGCACCTGGCATAAACCCTTACACTGGTTCCCGTTGTTCACGGGAGGTAAGTAATATAGGTTTCCCAAAGCCATTTAAAGTATTCAACGACTTGTTGGCGTTTGCCATATGCATTAACCTTAGACTCGTTTCCCTTGTGTTGTTCAGGGCTCTAGAAATGCAATCGCTGACATGTTGGCGTTCGCCAATTAAAGTATTCAACATATTACCTGTAAGTTCATCAGTTTCGTCAACAATTCTATCTATACAGTACCTGACATGTTGGCGTCTGCCATGTGCATTAACCTTAGACTAGTTTTCCTTTGTTCAGGGCTCTAGCAGCGTAATCGCTGACATGTTGGCGTTTGCCATCCGTTTAACTCTTGTTCTGGTTACGTAATTAAGGGGAGGTAACCAATATAGGTTTCGCACACAAATTAAAGTATTCAACATATTACATGTAAGTTCAGCAGTTTTATTAACCATCCGATCAACAGTCACTAACATGTTGGTGTTTTCCAAGTTCATAAACCTTAGACTGGTTCCCCAATTGTTCAGGGGACGTAACCAATGCCTCAGCCAATTGAAATAAGCAACATAAAACATGAAAGTTCAGCAATTTTGTCAGCCATTCTATCAACAGTCACTGGCTTGTCTGTGTTTTCCAAGAGCATACACCTTAGACTGGTTCCCCAATTGTTCAGGCGACGTAACTAACGCATGGACCAATTAAAGTAGTCAACATAAAACATGAAAGTTCAGCAGTTTTATCACCCATTCTATCAACACAGTAACTGACATGTCAGAGTTTACCATGTGCAAGCGCCCACAAAAAAGTTATTTATGAGGCGAGAACTACATTTTTTGTAACCAGTCTGTACATAATTAATCTTGATTACCAGCATCCAAGTAATGATGCCACTTATACTCTCAACCAGTACAGTATGTTGCAACCCCTCTACAAAGCATTTCGCAATACTGAAAGTATCCGTTGTTTATCTGTTTGTTTATTTAGTTTTCCATAAACAAACAGATAAACAACGGATACTTTCAGTATTCCATGGTTATAGTAATATTAAAGTTTTCACCTGCAACGATATGAACAATGGTTTTGCAAAAAGCGCCGTCTGAACTCCATCTATACCGCCCAAAGAAGCCTATATATATTCTCCTATGAACAGGTTAATTTTTTCCCACACACTATAAAAAATGTGAGACAAGTCCAAATTCAAAGCACTTGCTGACTACAAATTAAATCTGTCTAAAAAGATGAAACACTTTCTGAAAAGGTAGAAAACATTGTGGGAAAAGGAGAAAATGCTGGTTACCAGCATTTTCTCCTTTTCCCACAGTGTTTTCTAAGGCCATTTTCCTTTGATTCGTTGATATTCTAGACTGTGTGATTAAGGGTTAAGTAATCGGAAGACGCAACATTCACCGGTGAGATTACGAAAAGGTATCGGTAATTATGTAAGTTATGTGGTATATCGCCAGAGTAGGTTTATTGTGAGCTAAAAGTCTAAGCCTCTTAACCCTTTACCACACAATCACGACTTTTAACACCCCTGTGAAAGAAGCCTTTCGAAAAATTGTCGGAAAAGGAGAAAGTGCTAATAACCAGCATTTTCTCCGTTTCCCACAATGTATTCTTTCGATCCCAAAACAAATTTTACTTTTTTAGTCACATTAATTTTGTTGTCTGCAAATACTTCCAATTTGGACTAATCTAAAATCATTAGGTTTGGTAAAGATTTAAACTTATACATGTATGTACATGTAGATGCTTGTAAATCAGTGTTCGGGACGTTCTAAGTGTTAATTTATTATAAGGTCCTTTTTTTTGCATAGTTGAATATGCTGTTTTTTGACCTACTCTTTGATACTGATAACAAATGAATAAACAGAAATTTGTGATTGGTCAAAAATCAAGTATTGTTTATTTTAAGGTCCCCTGTTGCAAAAAACTATATGCATGTTTATTCTATGGAGCCCTACCTATTTACTGGTTAATTTACGCCGTATATCTGCTGAGGCAAAAAAAAAATTTTTTTTGATGTGGAGGGGGATGCGACAAATGCGACAAATCTACCAGATAAAAGATCGGTTTTGCCTTTTTAACTGTGAAATAGCCTTTCCTGCCAACATTAACACTGAAAAATAGACAAACAAACGGAGGATATTTGTTTTTGTTTTTCGGTGAAAGATCGAAATTCATTTCATCTCGTGAACATCATCGGTTATATTTTTTCGCGTGGCGCAGCCACTTTATTGTTGGGACTTAATCAAAATCTAGTGCAGTTGTTTTCGTTAACCGCCTGCTGCGTATCCCTCCACGTTAGACCGCATTACAACGAGAATGTATTTACCAATTCACAAAGATAACAGTTCGTTGATACAGACCGGAATTATGACAGAATCGTGCTTTAATCAATTTTAGAGATTATAATTTGGAAAAAAAAATTGTCTTAAAAAGAGACAAACTTTCAAAAAATATCTTTTTGTAAATTTAAACCTTCTGATAGCTTAACCCTTTCCCAAACAATCCCTGGTTTCTACGGGCCTAGAATAGTAGCCTTTTGAAAACATCGTGGGAAAAGGAGAAAATGCTGCTAACCAGCATTTTCTCCTTTTCCCACAATGTTTTCTATCCTATCATAGAAAGAAATCATCTTTTCAGCAAGAGTTGAATTGTCGTCTGCAAATGCTTTCAATTTGGTCTTGTCCAAAAGTTTGTCGTTTGGGAAAGGGTTAATTAATATGTATTCTTCCGTGTAGGTGTAATTAATGTCCGCCATTACATTCGGAGTGACACAACAAATCAACAACATTCATAAACCTGAATTTAACGGGATGAATAAACATTTCGAAAACGAAGAATTAAAAAAAATGCTCGATTAAAATATTGTCTGGAAATAGATCTAATGCGTTTGAAAGGTCTTTACGAAAACGCGGATGTTACACGGTATTTACCGTGAGTTAGGGGTAGTAATCATTATCGCCCGCTAGATGGCATTCTATAAATACTCATCTATCTAATTTGGGCATCCTGGGTAGAAAGCCGTCTTCCCAGTTCGCCCAATTCCATTTCGCCCATTCCCATTTCGCCAAACTTTTCTTCCCATTTCGCCCTTTGCCGTCTTGTCCCCTACCCATTTTGCCATTTTTCATTTTGCCCCATTGCCACCTCGCCCAATCTTTTCGCCCAATTACCGTTTCGCCTTTTTGCCAATTTACCCTTTGCCGATTCGCCCACTGCCATTTTGCCAAGTTATCAGCTCGCCCCATCACCATTTTGGCCCTTACGTGTTGTAGCCTACACCTTCTTCCTTTACCACAGGCCTATAATCATGACCACCAATATTAGGCATTGGTTGCGCCCATCAGTGTTTTTAAGCCTGTTTGTGTGATATCAGAAAAATGGCGTTTGGGCGAAATGGGAAGGGGCTTTGTGGGAAAAGACCGAAATGGTCTTTGGACGAAACGGGAACGTTGGGCGAGATGGCCTCTGGGCGAAATGAAAAATGGGCGAAAATGAATTAGGGCAAAACGGGAAAAGGGCAGGACAGATATTTGGCGAAATGGAAAAAGGGCGAAGTTGGAAAGGGCGAAAAAAGAATGGGCGAAACGGGAGAAATTCTGGCAAAATGGGAATGGGCGAAATGGGATTGGGCGAACTCGGAATAAACCGGGTATAGAGAACCGAACCACTTTCCTACGCGACACCCGTTACTTTGAATATCAAACTAAAATAAACGTTTATTCAATAAAACGCTAACTCGTACAATTCATTCAGCTATGATCAGCAGTTTAGAGAAATTTGGAGCTAAAGCAAGTCTCATTTCTCCTCAAACGTATTGATAAAAGCTTTTTTCTACATTGCTACTTTATAGAGCGTAATAATATACAGTCTGCCCGCTTTCGGGGCTAGTGATGCGTCATAAAAACAGTCAATCTTCGAAGAATATGACATGCGCAGACAACGGGATAGTAATCTTTAATTTCACTGGTCCTTATCGTGAATCACCAAACTCCAAATGTAATCCACTATTATTATCCGATAAAGCACCGAAAAAGAAAACCACGAAATAAATGCCTGGAATTAAAACGTCCCAAAGTAGGATTTACAATGACGATCTTGCAAAGCAAAAAAATAACTCAATCCGGATTGATCCATGGAGTATGGGAAGCCTTATAATTTCGACAAAATGTCATCTGTTGAATCAAACTATCTTTTAACTCCTCACCAAACGACAAACTTTAGGACAAGTCCAAACTGAAAGCATTTGCAGACGAGACGACAAATTAATTCTGGCTCAAGTGATGGAATTTGTCTCTCAATGGGTAGAAAACATTGTGTGAAAAGGAGAAAATGCTGGTTACCAGCATTTTCTCCTTTTCTCACAGTGTTTGAAAGTCTTTTCATCTCAGGATCATAAAGAATCGAGATTGTGTGTTAAAGACTTTAAAAGGCCATTTTAAGCCCTAAGGCGCCAAATGATCCCAAGGATCACTTTTTGAAATACATAGAGGATATTTGTTTTTTTCGGTGTAAGATCGAAATTTATTTCATCGAGTGGACACCATCGGTAATATTTTCACGAGTGGCGCAGCCACGAGTGAAAATATTACCGATGGTGTTCACGAGATGAAATAAATTTCGATCTTTCACCGAAAAAAACAAATATTCTATTTATTTTATGCTTTTAACCCTTTCTGGGAGGAGCTTTATCAAAATTCAGTACAATTTTTTCCCTCATTCCCCGTGGCGTACCCCTCCCGCATAGCAACGTGACGTCAAGCGCGAGAAATGTAAGGTATATGACGTCATATTTCCCATCTGGTTGTTAGGCACGCGCAATTTACCTAGGCAACAAGAACGTGAAAATCGGTATTTTCACTGGTGTAAGATCGAAAAATATTTTCACTGCTATTTCTCGACATCCTACCGGAAACCATGAAATAAAAATCGATGTAATTTCAAAGCTGATTTATTCATAATGTCTCAGCGGAGCCCTGATAACCCAGTCGGAAGCGTAAATGCACTGTTTTGATCCCCGGCTACATATTTTTTCCCCAGGATTGATGATAGTCACTGCAACAGAATTCATTCCCCTCCCACAACTGACCATTGTTTCTACGATGATTATATAGGAAAGCAACCAATGGCTTGGCGATAATATTGTGCATAGGAATGATAAAAGAACCTCTAAGAAAGAATAGATAGATGCACTGGTCGCCCCGATATAACTGAAATAATGTTAAACATCAATCAATCGATTGATCGATCAACCAATCAACCAGAATATCTAAGCAAAGCAGACAGTTTTGAATATTAGTTTAGTTATATAGCGGCTGCCACAGCGCCTATCAATGCTCTCATGGAGTTTCTTCTGAACTACATGTATTACATCGCGCTATGGTTTCGCATTGCGGCTGCCTTTCCCTGATAGCCATCGTTGAAACAATGATCAGTGGTGGGACATGAATGAATCCTGAATTTAAACGATTGACATCAATTCTTGGAAAAAAGTTTGCTGAGCTGTGGGTTCGAATCAGCGACTCCAGTTCTCAGATCCTGTACGCTACCGGCTGCCCTACCAGAGCCCAGCAATTGTGACTTGAAGGATATGCCAAGAAACGGATTCAGCATCAAACTTCCCAGTTCCAGAGGCCACCAGAGGCGACATAAGTTGTCCACGGAATTCGGGAATTCGAAAAAGTAGCATTCTAAATCTACTACAAAAAAGGTATTCGTCTATTGGCGTTTCGGATTGGCTCGCAGTCCGCGCAGACTAATCCGAAACGACACTTTCCGTTTTTATCTAATTTTCTGTTATGCGCAAGTCTACTATAGCACAAAATCTAATGTAGTCGTAAAGTGCCGTCTCGGATTAGCCTGCGCGGACTGCGCAGGCTAATCCGAGACGACACTTTACGCAAATGTCCGAATGCCCCTTTTCACGTGTTGCAGGCAACATGATAACGTATGAGTGGTGGAACTATAACATGATTAAAAGGCTGATATTTTATGATCTCTTCAGAATGGCGATAAGGATCTTATTGCGACTTGATTCATAACTCCCACACGTCTAGCCTTTGAGTCACATCTAACGTATGCCATGTTTTCTTTAATCAACATTTCGAAGGATCTTTATTCATCTGCAAAAATTGATCGACCCATGTCAGCTGCGCCGTCCGCGAAAGCTGACTTTGGTCAATAAAGCTTCGGCATGTCTCTTGACCTCAAAGTTCTTTCAAACACCTTTTTCTAAGACCGCCCGCCCGGGTAGCTCAGTGGTGAGCGTGTCAGATTCATGACCTGGTGGTTGTGAGTTCGATACCCGGTTGAGGCGAACTTTCTTTCCAGCGTATTTTCGCCTCTCACCTCTGCTGAAGTATGTGAGAAATGTAGTCGGTGGCTTTGGAAAGTATGTTGAGTTAGTACCGGTGTGAGAAAGCCAGGATACACATGTGCGTCACCGACCGCCATGATATGACCTTAGCTGTTAAAGTGGCGTTAAACCCCAATACAATCAATCAATCAATTTTCTAAGACCAAATATTCCAACAAGTGGACCATATACTAATATTGATAATATTGATACCGCAGCTTTCTTGGAATAGAAGAACTATTTTATCATCGGTTTACTTCAAAAACCTCGTAACTACAGCTTGAAACAAGCTGTAGTTACGAGGTTTTTGAAGTAAACCGACGATATGCCTTTCCTGGAGCCAAATTCGTATAAGTTTCTCGTCTTTGACAATTCAATGCTTTAGATAAATCTTTTTTCCCCCGCTCTTTTCCAACGAGTCTTTTATAGATCTACCACAAACATATCTACTAATATCAGCAGGTACTTCCTTTGGTCAAAAGGTCTCTGATGCAAGGCCAAAGAAACCCGCACTCGAGCACCAGATGATTTGTTTGTTTGTTCATTTGCATTTTTTGATCGCTTCATTACAGTGAATGCAACGAACTTCCGCATGAACTTAACTATCTTTAATCCAAATTATTCTTATTCTCAGATCAGGTTTCTTTCCGGCTTTTTTCTAATAATTTAATTGAACTAACAATCAAATGGAATCAACAGTTGGTTTGCAAGGTTGTTCAGGTTTCTTTTTAGAAGGGCGTTGTAGCTCTTAATTCGCTCTTTGTATTTTTAATCTTCTAAATCAGAGCCTATTTTAAATTGTGATGTTAAAGACCACATCTGGAGAGCAAGAGGGAGTTCTGCGACCAGGGCCCGCATTCACCAAACATTCTTAAGAAGGTTCTTTATCTTATTCTCCAGAACTTTCTACAATCGTAAGTAACACTATTACTGACTGGCTAAACCATTCGGTTTAGCCAATCAGAAGTTGTGTTACTTACAAATTTAGAAAATCTTGGAGAATAAGACTAAGAATATTCTCAAGAATGGTTGGTGAATTCGGGCCCTGGTCTAACCATCGTCTTTTACCAAACCCTTACCAAACAACTCTTTTTCAAACGACGAAATACTGGACTAACCCTAATTGAAAGAATTTACAGACAAAGAAATAAATGTGAACCCTAAACATCAAATTTGTATTGTATTTTTTAAATTACATCTCTGTATCGCGAGAATTATATTTCAAAGATCTACATGTACGAGTTGAAGTGTACACGCGTCTTTAAAAAAAAAAGAAAAATGTAGATCTATATCGCAGTGAAGAAAAAAAGTTTTACAGAACCTTGCATAATTCTAATGTTTTTCTTTTGAATCATAAGATGTTTAAATTTACAGCTTTGCCCTTATCCTAAATTTTGACAGTTAACTTCACAGAGAAATTAAGGTCAGACATATTTTAGAAATGACACGTATGATTGATTACACAACGTTGACCAAATACAGTGCTATTTACATATGATATCCCAAACGTGTGTAGGATAAGTAAATTGGTTATGGCTTTATTACAGTATAAGAAGGACAATAAATTTGCTGTAGTTGATGGAAGGTTAACTGCTTTATAATGATTTATATTTAAAAAAAAATATATAAAACACTACATCATGATTTTGATTTCATGTGGTAATTGAATAAAGATATCAAATAAATTCTTCATTCGTTACCCAGTGAATATTTGGTTTTTGGACTTCTTCGGATCTTTACCTTTGAAATAAGATTTAATCTCATCTTTGAAATTATGATATAATTTCGCAGTCTAATCGTTAAAGCACAAATCATCTAAGAAATCTCCTGTTAAAACTGTTCTAAACGGCTAATTGGTAACATATTTTACCTCACGCAGACGATGTTCTTATCATAGTTTATCAAGTTCGCGATAGTTATGATTTTATAATTTATATTGATTCTTTCCGTTCTCCATAAATTGATAAGTTTTGGGTATTATCATATGAGTATTTGCACTGCAACGTAAAATCTAGATTTATCTTTTAACTAACCGAAAATTCATGCGAAAATCCCACAGCGATATTTATTTTTGATATACCTGGGACATTTTTGCAACATGAATTGATATTCCACAGATTTCTCCTTTTTATGATGTCGTTAACATCATTGATGACGTCATTATTACGACTAATTCATATCCGACTAAGCTGGATACTTCTATTTTGCTTGAAATAACACACATATTTTTCGCATCTTTTTCACGATTTGTAAACATAAGAAATTAAAATATAAATAGAATACGTAAATAGTGTTGTCATGAATGAAAAATATCTAACTCTGTTTTGAGATTTGATAAAATTGTCTCACCAAGGCTCGACAATTATCAATTCTCCCAACCTCGATAGATACTTTCTCTTTCTATTTGCACACAGCCGACTGAGATACCACTATGGACCCTCGGATTTTGCGTTATGACTGAGCTGTCGCGATCAGTCCTTGGTCTTTAAAGACATGAAAAAGTTCAGGGCAAGCGATTTTCAGGTAGGTTCCTTGCATTACTTTATGTTTGAATTTGCGTTAGGATTTTATCAGTTGTACGGTCTGGTGGCAGGGGACTTGGAAACATGTTCACAGCTGTGGGAATCATACCGCCCGGAGCCCAAGAGGGACGACATGATTCACCACAGCCTTGAACAAGTTTCTAAGTTCCCTGCCACCTGACCGTACAACGAATTTATTGTACTAAAAAGTTTTACCGTTTAATCATTTTTTAAGCGAATTTTACCCGTTTTCTTTTTCTTTTTTTTTTGTTTAAAAATTAAGTACGCTGACGAAGTAGAATTTTCCTTCTGGGTGCTCCAATTCAATGAAAACTGACGTCACTGGGAAATGACGTGACAGAAACCTTGGTAATACGCGCTAAAACGTGCAGCTTGGCGCATAATTTTGATATTAATTTTGATCGACGCCGCCATTTTGGATGTTGTGTTGATAGTGTAGTCATGTATACGGGGCTCACGAAAGGGAAACTGCATTTACGTTATATTTTGCCAGTGTACATGATATATATGTTTGGGGCATATTATCCAATCAGATCACTCAAAGTTTCTTTGCAGTATAATAAAACTACATAATATACTGCAAAGAATTTTCTCATGATCTGATTGGTTAACATGCCGGGAACATAATATCATGTTCCCTGGCAAAAACCACGTAAAACCAGTTTCCCTTTTGATTGCCCCGTAAAACATCACTACACGTGCAATACATCATCCAAAATGGCGCCGTCGATCGATCACCAGACTGCACATTTATGCACCAAACTGGACGTTTTAGTGACGTCAGTTTCCAGTGACGTCAGTTTTCATTGAATTGGGGCACACAGAAGGGTATTTCTATTTCGTCAGCATATTCGATTCGTGAAATTATAAAACAGGAAAATTTCGCTTAGCGTGCTTTGAAAGGGTAAAACTTTGCAGTATAATAAATTCATTGTACGGTCTGGTGGCAGGGGACTTGGGAACTTGTTCACGGCTGTGATGAATCATGTCGCCACCTCGCCTTCGGCTCGGGGCGACATGATTAACCACAGCCGTGACCAAGTTCCCAAGTCCCCTGCCACCTGACCGTACAACTAATAATGTACCTCGATTGGCCTATGGTGGCTAAAAGCAGTTTAGCACATACAGTTTTCATGTAGTGTTCCTTGTACTACTTTATGTTTACATTCTGGAACGTTTAACTAACGGCTGATACGTTTCAATCACCAAGTTAATCTTTTGTACTCTTGATGAACTATGATGACGTAAAGGTGTTTTTGTTTTATACCGAGTAAATATCGTCAGAATGGGCTCTTTGATGTCAGGTCCAAGGCTGTTTAATGCTGGACAGCTATGACGTCAATACCAAAGTCAGATGTTTAAGCAGTCAGATGATGAGAGTCACCTGTTCTGATTGGTTGCATTTGTTTGTGGGGTTTGTGTGTGTGTGGAGGGGGGATGAGGGAATGAGGGGGGGGGGGGGGGGCAAAGATCTCTTCAATCACATGAGGTTTTAGATTAGCGTTTTAGATTGGATCGCTTAACTCATCACCAAACGACAAAAATTTTGGCCTGTCCAAATCGAAAGCATTTGCAGACGGCAAAATAAAAGTAAATGAAACTGACTCGAAATTTGTTTTGTAAAGGGTAGAAAACATTGTGGAAAAAGGAGAAAATGCTGGTTACTAGCATTTTCTCCTTTTCCCACAATGTTTTCTAAAGGCTTCTTTCTCAGAGTCGTCAAAAGTAGGGATTGTGTGGTAATGGGTTAACTCAGCAAAGACTGTTGTTTCGAGCATTTCCTCATTTTTAAATAATATGGCTTGCAACAGGACATTTGCGTAAAGTGTCGTCTCGGATCAGCCTGCCCGGACTGCGCAGGCTAATCCGAGACGGCACTTTACGACTACATTCCATTTTGTGCTACATTAGACTTGCGCAAAACAGAAAATACCATAATTTTAAACGGAAAGTTTAGTTTCGGAATAACCTACACAGACTGCACAGGCTGATACGAAACGGCACTTTACGCGAATATCCGAATGTTCTTTTTCGCACGTTGCAGGCTATATGTCTTAAACAGCCTTCACCCTCAAGGTCAAAGACCCACCGGGCTCTTAACTGAATATTTACTCATCTACCACCTAATCCCCTGTTTTAATGACATCCAGAAAGAAGGCGTTAGAAAATTTTGCGGAAACTTTTGCTAGAACTTTTTCTGCCCCCCTCAGAGACAAATATCACTGTTTTTACCACATCCAAATTCCTATTCTAGAAATGCTTCCAATTTGAAATTTAGACTTGTCTTTCCTGGTGCAGGGATGACGTGATTTTAGTCTGGCATAGCAGTCAGGACGTGTATTTTCGACATTTCCCAATCCCTTCTTATAGTACTTTGGTCCTTTGAGGTAGGGCACCTGTTTTATTTTCATGTGAATGGCTTTTTTTTTTTTGTCTCTTTCCCTCAATGTTTTGAAGTGCCTTCTCTCAAATGGTCGCTTTATACGGTCTCCTTTCGTACATAGTTATTAACCCATTCCCACACAATCCCTACTTTTGACGACCCTGAGAAAGCAGCCTCTAGAAAACATTGTGGGAAAAGGACAAAATGCTGGTAACCAGCATTTTCTCCTATTCCCACAATGTTTTCTACCCTTCACAAAACAAATATCAAATTTTGGCAAGCCAAAGATTTTGTCATTTGGTAATGAGTTAAAATAGGATGTTCAAACAAACAAGAGGGCCATGATGGCCCTGTACCGTTCCAATGGCTTTTTGACCCTTACCACAAGTGTTCATGACCTTGAAAGAGAGGGCTTTCGAAAACAATGAACACTGTCAGGCAACATAAGCAGGTTTATTCATTGGCATGAAAGGTAAAGTTCTAGGGAAAAAACCCTGAATGATACAAGACCTTACTTAGAATTTAAAATTCCACTCAAGTGAGCATAACTGTTAGCATCAAAATGAATCATTCTTCCTGAAAACAGAATATTTTCTACCAAAAAATCTTAAAAATCTAGCATCAATCATGTATCACTGCAGTTTGATAATCAAGGGAGGTAAATAGTAATAGGACGGACGGACGGACGACGGACACCGGGCCATGACATAAGCCCGCTGGCCTTCGGCCAGTTGAGCTAAAAATTAAGGATAAAAGGAGATACAGATGAAAAACAGTCCCCGTGAACATAGTAGATGATAAAGCACAGAAGCTAGAAACAAACAAACAAAAAACAAAGCAAGAAGACACCTGTTAGACATAATGAAGACGTAAAAGGCCATAGGGTAAGCGAACTTTACAGGTTATAGCCTCCTCCTGTTCCATCAAAGGGACATTGACAATCCATTAAGTCTAGCAGGAAACACCGAAAATTTCATTGCTCGATCCTCGGACACCGTTACTAAAAATAGCACATTGGCAACAGCCTCTACATCGTATATCATGAGTTTACTTCAAAAACATTGTAACTACAGCTTGAAACAAGCTGTAGTTACGAGGTTTTAGAAGTAAACCGACGATGTATTATATAGGATGTAGAGGAAACCGCAAAACCTTTACCTTTAATAACAATGCCCGCGGATCGACCCATGAAAATTTCGGTGTTCCGTGACAGACGTATGAAGCTCTAAGACCTGTGGTTCAATTCACAAGCACACACTACCACCTGTAGAAACATAGATTTTCGTTTCATTTAATTCTCCAACTAGTTTAAAGTCCCATTCGTGGTAAAATTTACACTTACATATCATGCAGTCTACTTCAAGTTTGTAAGGGAAAACTTCGATTTTGTTAGTTTTCGGCATTGCTTGTGAATTCTTGACAAAACGACCATGTTATAGAATTTTTCAGAATGAAAGCATTTGCAAATCGAATATTGCCCCAAATGAATTGATATTTCTATGACAGGAAAGAAAACATTTGGGAAAAGGAGAAAATGCTGGTTACCAGCATTTTCTCTTTTTCCCAAAACATTTTTCAGAAGATTCTTTTCTTAGGGTCGTGAAAACCAGGGATTGTTTGGCAAAGGGTTAAATGCATTTTAATACCCACATTATTTACTTTTGACCGCCACTGTGCCTTTAACGAGAAATCGCTACAGCATTCTGAAACGTGTTATTTTCATTATCAAACTGTGCTATCAGTGCATCTTGTATTTTTTTATTTACACGGAATGTCCCTCACCACCGTATATATCTATATATCTATTTTCCAGGTCTCTAAAGTACAGCTTTATCGAAATTGTTGAGACTCTTTTGAATTAAGATACTGAAACGCAGTAGCAGATGGCATCAATCAAGATCGGACTGCACGTTCTGTGCAGTCCGATCTTGATCTATGCCATCGGCTAAAGCTATAAAATGTCAACATTAGCGACGAAAGGGACTTATCAGTGTTGGCATTGAAATACATTCGGGGGATCATAAAACATTCTCTTCTCCAAAAATCAAGCCAGATGTGAGGTGTCATATGTTTTTACCAGATATTACAAAAATACTCTATTCCATTATTTTTGTAATGACTTGAATTCTTTTACCGCTAAGTTAATCAGTTCTTTAGTATAAAATTTCTTTAAAGAAAATAATAGTGTGTCTGTGTGTGTGTGGGGGGGGGGAGGGGGGGGGGGAGGGGGAGGGGCTTAGTACAGAATTCACATTTTTATGTGAACTTACAGAGATGGCCATGGTAGCATAATTTCTATGAAGTTGCTTGAATATTAGACGAGAATGCTCAAAGAATAAGATGTTGACTTTGAAGTAAAAATTAATGTACATACGGACTGATGAAAGGACGCACGATGAATACATGGCAACGACTTGTGTTTGCTGGACTCTCATAAGTAGAACTAATAGATATGCAGATGGATAAATAAATAAATAGATATATGAAATAAATAAATAAATAAATAAATAAATAAATAAATAAACAGAAAAATAAATAAATAAATAAATAAATAGGCATGCTCAAAATTCACACTACTTAGTCAAAGTTTAGAACCAGTCACTCCGACAATGTAGATCGAAGATTAAACTACAGGTTTTTCTGCAGTCTGGTCTTGATCTATAGAGTCCACATCTGCTACTTTTAATGCTCAAGGCGGCGAAAGGTATAGGTGCACGAAACTATGGGAAACTAAGAAACTTGGGTCCTCTATCGGGAAATCAGATTTGCCTATACAAAGTATTTACACCAAAGAAATTCTCAGTCATCGAAAGGTATAGGTGCACGAAACTATGGGAAACTAAAAACCTTGGCTTCTCTATCGAGAAATCAGATTTGTCTCTACAAAATATTTACAAAAAAAAGTCTTATCAGCGTTTTTGCCATTACTTTTCTTAACCTAAATGTAATGGCAAAAAATACTGATATTCTTTGTTGTTGATGATAATGCGGATTACCCCCCCCCCCCAATTCTTTCCAGGTAGGAACATCATCCCAAACAGATCTTAGACAGGGCTTTTAAGTACTTTTGGCGATTAAGTGATTTTTAGAAATTCTGGTCTGATAGAAGGAAAGTTTAATGAATCTGCAAAAAGTATCGATTTAGGTCAGCCTGCGCAGGCTGACCTGAATCGAAACTTTTTGCCAATTGTAAATCATCTACTTGTCCAAGGCCCAGTCTACCACATGATTTAGTCGTTTGTTAGAAAAGTAAAAGGACTCATGGATCAAAAACTATATAATGACTTGCAAGCTATAATATATCACAGAGATGCATTACACTGTCTCCCTTTGACTCATCTTCGCGAGCCAAGTTTACGATCACTACATGTACGTGGATCTTACCTTGGCTGATTGAGCCCGATTTCGAGGTTCCTGCAATGCACCCTCTATTGGATGCTGGTAATTACCCCCCCCCTCTTTTTCGTCATATTTCTAAAAGCAAATGAAATATCGTTTTACAAACCGCTTACGAATACACCTGAAGCGATAAGCAGACATCCACGTGGGTTTCCATGTTTTACTTTCTATTCGAAAGGTAGAGAGACCTTAATCTATTTTTATCAAAGATGAAATGCTACGAGCGATTTCATTCGTTGCAGCTAGAGCTGGCTGCATCCAATGAAAAAGCGTATCGGGTGAACATAAAAATCAAGCTCGATCCGCCAAGGGTAGAGAAGCGTAGTGAATCGTCGGCCTTGGCTTGCGAAGATGCCTTTGACCAGACTGTGGCTGAAATTAATAGATACGAGTATGTACATTTTGACAGAAAGAAAAGGAATTGCTAGCTACCAGCACATTTCTACTTTCTTTCTCAGCAGTTTTCAGTTTGCAAGTCTGCTAAGGGGGTAAAAATGTCCACTGATATTAAATGTGAAGAGATAATTCTGAAAAGATAACTTAATATTTTAGACACGAACAAAATGATATCACGCATTTACCCCATCTTTTTATTTTCATCATTTTTTTAGGGGTGGGGGAGGGGGATCTTGGCGTATTGAATAGTGTAAATCTTGAAAGGTTTACCAGTATTTCGTACGACATTATTTCAAGGCCACTGGCTGCTTTTCCACACAAAAGTAATGATCAGCAGTGAGATAATAATCAATCCTGCCGCAATGACTATCATCAATTCGGCGGGCTGGGAATTCGAACCAGGGACTCCCTGGTCTCAAGTCCTGTCTTAGGGCTTCATGAATAACTAGTGTTTTCTATAAGATCAACGGAAACCATTTGTAAATTTGTATTTAATACGCACAAGCTATTAAAACGTAATGCAGACACGCACCACTCTTTTCACAATCCGATAAAGTACTCCTGATCAGTGCAGGCTATTTCCAGATTAAAAGTATTAAATATTCATAAGCCATGAAAATGTCAAACAGATACATCTCTCCCCGCACCCTCCACTTGTCAGATGTCATAATTGAGTCACAAAAACTTTTTCAAGTCTAAAATCCTGTCGTTTGGTTAAGAATAAACGATCCAGAAATATTCGAATACAGATGATTGAAAATTTTGTATTTTTCCTGAAAATCCATTGTTTAACGAATTACCAGACGACAATATTTTAGACTTGTCCAAATTGAAAGGATTTGCAGGCGACAAAATGAAAGTGACTGAAAATTTGAAATTTGTTTTGAGAAGGGTAGAAAACATTGTGGGAAAAGGAGAAAATGCTGGTTACCAGCATTTTCTCCTTTTCCCACAATGTTTTCTAAAGGCTTCTTTCTCTGGGGCGTCAAAAGTAGGGATTGTGTGGTAATGGGTTAAACGAACCTGAGGAAAAAGGTATTTGAAAGTATTGTAGCAAAATGAGAAAATGCTGATAACAAGCATTTTCTCCCTTTCATTCAATGTTTTCTGTCCTCTCCAAGACAGAAATTACCATGAGTACCCGATAATCTGTTTTTTATCTAAAACAAAGTATATTTTTGATTAACAGCCCATAAACATGCTGGATTTTTTGGTTAATTCACACCCCATAAAAGCTGATGAATACCTTCATGTCTAATTCTGTTTTTCTTCAATCTCTCTTACACCTGTCTCACGTAACAAATGCAACCGCCACAGAACTATCATTGAAGTAATGAAAGTCTTAGTTACAGAATAATCATCAAAGTACTGAAAGTTGTGGTGACGGAATTAAAATCAAAATACTGAGAGTCTTAGTTACAGAATAATCATCAAAGTACTGAAAGTTTTAGTAACAGAATTAAAGTCAGAGTACTGGGAGTCTTAGTTACATAATAATCATCAAAGTACTTAAAGTTTTAGTAACAGAATTATCATCAAAGCACCGAAAGTCTTAGTCACAGAATTATCATCAAAGTACTGAAAGTTTTAGTAACACAACACAACACACAATCAAAGTACTGACAGTCTTAGTTATAGAGCAATCATAAAAGTATCGAAAGTCTTAGTCACAGAATTATCATCGCACTTAAAAACCTAAGAATAAGTCCTTTCAGTACTTTGATGTTCATTAAAAACACACAAAAGATAATTCAAACTAATCAGACAAATCATTGTTAAATTGAGAACAAAGCCGACCATTGCCGTGTTTTGACTGGTACAAGATGTTGATCTCAGATCGTTTATAAAAGTGCTAAGGACTTATCCTTTTACCTCCTAATGAAGAAATAGGTATCTCAAGCCCACGAAAAAAGTGCAATCATTGCACGTTCAGTATCAAATTTGCGAGAACAAAAAATCAAATAGTGTCCATACAATATCAGACTGCATATTTTATGCAGTCCAACCTGATCTACGCAGTTTATAGGACAACAGAGCCATTTATTAACCCATTACCACACAATCCTGACTTTTTACGACCCTGAGAAAGAAACCTTTAGAAAACATTATGGGAAAAGGAGAAAATGCTGGTAACCAGCATTTTCTCCTTTTCCCACAATGTTTTCTACCCATCACAAAACAAATTTCAATTTTTCACTTTTATTTTGTCGTCTGCAAATGCTTTCGATTTGGACAAGCCTAAAGTATCGTCGTTTGGTAATGAAATAACAATCCCATGTTTTTACGACCCAGGGGAAGGCTTTTGAAAAACATTATGGGAAAGGATAAAATGCTGGTAACCAGCATTTTCTCATTTTCCCATAATTTTTCAACCCTTTCAAAGACAAAGGTCAACATTTAAGCCATGTCATATTTGTCATGTATTTATTTTGGGCAAATCTGACATATTTGCCTTACGGTCTGGTAAAACATTTAAGTTACACCCAGGGATCTCAAGACTACGCGAGCCATGCACTGTGAGAAAGGAGCATAGTGCGTCTGCAAAAAGTATCTACCCATAACCAGCCTAACTAACAGAATCATGAGGTAGTTTGGTCCTAGAACATTCACAAAATTCACAACTATCATAAAGTTTCGGCCTAAGATATTCTACACAGGCTGTGTAGACTGGCATGGGTCGAACATTTTCGCAGACGCCTTATGCTTCCTTTTCACTTTTGAATCTGTAATCATGTGATGAATTATTTTGTATAATAAATCAACGAAGGTTCATTAACTCTTTAACAAACGACAAAATTTTAGACTGGTACAAATTGAAGACATTTGCAGACGACAAAATAAATGTAACTCACAAATTGAAATTTGTTTCCAACAGGGTAGAAAATATTGTGGGAAAAGGAGAAAATGCTGGTTACCAGCATTTTCTCCTTTCCCCACAATGTTTTCAAAAGGCTTAGAACTATCTCAGCGTCGTAAAAACCAGGGACTGTTTGGTAATGGGTTAAACTCCCTTTTTGCCATAGTATGCTGTTCATCTGTAAAATTTATTGTTGTTGTTGTTGTTGTTGTTGTTGTTCATCTGTCCGTAATTAAGAGAGCGGCGTGTAATTATCTCATATACAAATACATACACAAAACAGCGCGTGAGGCTAATTATTATCATAATTGTATTGGCACTGATACCATTAGCTGTGGCTCGTGTTCCCCAACCTGTCTAAATTGCACCGATAGTCTTACTCTACATTTAGAAAGTAAAACGATTTCTGATTGGCTGTATCACTTAATTTAGCCAATCAGAAATCGCGTTTCTTTGAAATTTAGAAAACCTCTTGAGACTAACACCACCGTCTAAAAGGTAAAAAACTCACGTGGCCATATTTTGGGCATTCTTCATAGAGGTCAACTAGATAACGCTACGAGCAAAATTTGATGGCAAGGTTCCTGGTCAGGTATGAAAAAATTTCCAAAGTTCTCACTGTATCAGCCCATGTAAAACTTGTGAATCCCTCCCCCGCCTCCCCCCCACCCCGCCTCACACGGGGCGGGGCTAATAATGACCCCAAGGCTACATTATGAAGAACCTAGGTAGAGGTCTATTAGTTAAAGCTACATGCCAAGTTTTGTATACCTTTGCCTTCTGGTATCAGACAAGGTTTTCAAATATTTTCAATATTTTCAAGTTTTGTTGCCATGACAACCAGAGTTTTCAAAAGAATAGGACTCGTTCAAGAAATTCTGAAGAGGACCATTACAGGATTACATCTGTGAAGTTCCATCAAAACTGGATGGGTAGTTTCAGAGATGATGTTTGAAATAATAGTTAACGATTGCATGCACAGACGGACGCAGGAACGGACCAACAGGCGGACACACGGACGCACGGAGACGTGGACACCGGTCCATGGCATGAGCCTGCCAGCCTTGGACCAGTGGCAGTAGAAACCTTCTATGAAGTTGTATTCAGAATGGTACCAAGGAGAGCAATAGGTAGTGTGTCCTGGGCTCGTATTCACCAACCATTCTTGAGAATATTCTTAGTCTTATTCTCCAAGGTTTTCTACATTTGTAAGTAACACAACTTCTGATTGGCTAAACCGAATGGTTTAGCCAATCAGAAGTTGTGTTACTTACAAATATAGAAAATTCTGGAGAATAAGACAAAGAACGTTCCTAAAAATGGTTGGTAAATACTGGTCCAGTTTTCCGAGAATATAATTCAATAAGGTACGCATTAACAGTTGGTACCTTGCTAATGTATTTTTGTACGGAAATCAATATCCGGACGGATCACTTCGGATATCCATGCGATGATACGCTTAAAGCTAATCCGTCAGCCTCATTAATCATTCAAAAGTAGTATTTTGCTTCGACCAAGTTTCCAACAATCTGTTGATCTGTTGAGTGCTCTTTGTAGCAAAAAAAACACTCCCATTTTAATTTAACCCTTTCATTGCTATGCGTCACGAACAGACTTTCGCTGGAAAAATTAAACCAAGGTTAAACCGATTTAGACCTGTACACTGGGCACGTTGAAGAACCAGGGGTAACATTGGATGGGTTTCATCCTGTATCTTGCACTATCCATCGTAACAAAATCAAGAGACGTCAGGGATGGTATTACACGTATGGACAACCGTTGGTTACGATTTATACACTAAAATCATTCTACAAGAGTAACTCCTCTTTACGGAATACCATAAGGGCCATCGCCTATGAACGATGGTAGTAACGGGACAGTACGATAACGATAACGCGATAGTACGACGATGATAACGCGATAGTACGATGGTGACGACGCGATAGTACGATGGTGATAACGCGACAGTGCAATGACGATAAAGCGATAGTGCGATAACGATAACGCGATAGAACGATCATGATAATGCGATATTGCGATGGTGATAACGCGATAGTACGATGACGATAAAGCGATAGTACGGTGATGAAAACACGATATTATATAGCGCTGTCATAATCGTACTATCGCGTAATCACCATCGTAGTATCATGTTTTCGGGTTATCACAAACTTACTGCCGAGCATGGCGTTTAAAATCAACAAATTCATAGGCGATGGCCTTAATGGTATTTCGTACCTCCGAGGGTTGTATATCCCTATGAATCCACGTATTTCAATGTTAAGACAGACGTTAGCATTATAGATTTACGAAGTCATTTATATAATATAAGCCATTTACTGTGAAAGGGGGAGGGGGAGGGGGCTTATAAATGCATCTGAAAGAAAATATCGACTCAGGTCAGCCTGCGCAGTCCAAGTAGGCTGACCTGGATCGACACGTTCTGCTCCTGATCAATTTTATGCTTGTCATAGGACCAGTGTACCTTGTGATACAGTTGGTCATCGGAAGAAATGTTTTATAGACCAATAAAAACGTTTTGACTTGCTAAGCATGATGTATAATGGAAATTTATCAAACCCTCTTTTCTCAGAGGCCTGGCTTAATTATATCGTCGGTTTACTTAATTAACCTCGTAACTACAGCTTGAAACAAGCTGTAGTCACGAGGTCTTTGAAGTAAACCGACGATATATTCACCAGGTTTTATGATAAAGAGAGGTTATATAATAGTTTCGCACATAAAAGTCAAATAGAAATATATACTAAATGATAATAATTGGCTTGCAACACGCCAGAATGGGGCATTCAGACATTTGCGTAAAGTGTCGTCTCGGATCAGCCTGCGCAGTCCGCGCAGGCTAATCCGAGACGGCACTTTACGACTACATTAGATTTTGTGCTTCAGTGGACTTGTGCAAAACAGAAAAAAATGCATAAAACCGGAAATTGTCGTTTCGGATTAGCCTGCGTGGACTGCGCAGGCTGATCCGAAACGACACTTCACGCAAATATCCGAATGCCCTTTTCAAGCGTGTTGCAGAAGATATTTTGACAATTCTTGGCGAGGTACTAGTTTTGCACCATAGTAGAAATTCTTATGCACTAAAAATGATTGTATTTATCAACTCCTAACGAGGAGCTAGTTTTGCACCACAGCAGAAATTCTTTCCATCACTCTCCCGCCTGTTTTCGATTATGCACCGATACAAAAAGCTAGAAATTAGTTCGAACTGACTGACTGGAAATAAGCTAGTGTGAAGATATGTGCTTATCTCTCGTTTGGTTGTTAAAAATTCATGATAATAAACGAGCCATGCTCTATGAAATGGAGGTCTCTTTACCACACAATCCCGACTTTTAACGACCCTGGGAAAGAAGCCTATAGAAAACATTGTGGGAAAAGGAGAAAATGCTGGTAACCAACTTTTAACGACCCTGAGAAAGAAGCCAAAAGAAAACATTGGTGAAAAAGGAGAAAATGCTGAAGTTTTTGAAGTAAATCGACGATATGTTATTGTGTCGTCAGTCCGAGTGTTAATCGCTTACAGAGAAATTAATTTCAAAACTAGGTTAAAAGCTGTCAGGACTTTCTACCATTGTTTACTTTTTGTTTGATATCAAAATTCGTTTTTCTACAAGCGACTATCACTTAGTCGACCACATAATAACAAATTTTTAATCTTAACAACATTTTTCATACTTAAAATTGGAATAATTTAAATTTCAATGCATCGTTTTAAAAACACAAGCTTTGATTTTTTTGCAGCTATTGGGCTTTAATCTTTTGGAAGCTATTCGGCCTTTAACATATAAAATCCAACATCTACAGCTGGTGTAGCTCTCCTTAAAATGTTAATAATCAACATGCTACAAAAAGGCTTTTGAACTGGAATAATATTTTTATGCTATGCTCTGGCAAAAGGGGGTTTAATTGCATCTCTGTGATGAATTGTATTGAACAATACACTACAAAAAAAAACCCATAGATCAAAGACCAATAATCGTGAGACAGACTGATCCTTTGACATGCATAGAATTAACCAATAGCAAAAAGTATCGGCTCAGGTCAGCCTGCGCGGACTGCGCAGGCTGACCTGATCGATACTTATTGCAGATGCATTTAAACACCTCCCCCCCTTTTTTTTTTGTTTTCACAGAGCTTGGTTCAAATGTAAGTATGGTCACGATCGATACCGTTTCGTACCATCTCATATTCGCCCAATATCATTTTCCCTCACAGTACACATAATCAGATCAGTGCTTATAACTCGGTATCAAATTCAATGACATTTTCCATTTACCGAGTCTCTTCCATATTACATTTCCTAAAATAAACGTAACTCGATCAGCAAGTATTCACCAGTCATTCTAAATATCGATCTAATCCCAGATTTAAAGACTTGCAATCTAATTGGCTGAAAAATCCGTCTAAGCCAATCAGATTTTTAGTTTTACGTAATTGATTGATGCATTGATTGTATGTGTTTAAAGCCGTTTTCAACAATATTTCAGGTCACTCGTCACAACTCGTCGATTTCGTACCTACATCTATCCTCGTCAGTATAACGGTCGTTTCCATTTCAACTGCAAATCACGTGATCTCATACATGGCTCGCCACTGTCAATCGTTAAAGAACGATATAAATAATCTCAATGAAGTAATTCACATCTGTATAACTGTCGGTGAAAACTTCAATCGAACTCTTTTTCAAGTGAAACACGAGGTATAATTCCAAAGATTTCGATAGAAAATTGAAACACAGATTTTCTTTTTTAGGAGGAGCCTTACAATTTTCAGAACGGTAAACCGGCGTATTTCCGGGCGATGAAATGTACCGATCTGTTGGATATCAATCCAAAGGTAGAAAAAATTGTGGGAAAAGGAGAAAATGCTGGTTACCAGCATTTTCTCCTTTTCCCACAATGTTTTCTAAGGCTTTTCTTTCTCAGGGTCGTCAAAAGTAGGAATTGTGTGGTAATGGGTTAAATAAGCGAAACACGGGGGCTGTAACTCGAAAATATTCTATTACAGTTACTTAATGCTCACGACCTCAAAATTTGATTTATGCCAGGATGTTAGGAATGATATTCTATATGTTAAGCCTAGATAACAGCGTAAATCAGCCTTAATTGAATTTTGCTTAGGATCATATAAATATTACATTAAGTAATATAGTACGGCTAAAAGCTCTATGATTTATTTCATGACAATTTGGCTTCTTGCAAAATGAGATGATGGAATAGGAATCGTATTCTATAAAATATTCTCTAGAACTTTCATGTCTTATTCTCAGTTATTTTCTAGAGTTAAACTAAAAAAACAATTTCTGATATTAACAACAAATAGCTTGCAACACGCGAAAAATGACATTCCGACATTTGCGAAAAGTGTCGTCTCGGATCAGCCTGCGCAGTTCGCGCAGGCTAATCCGAGACGGAACTTTACGTCTACTTTAGAGTTTGTGCCACAGGAGACTTGGGAAAAACAGAAAATCACATAAGAACGAAGAGTTTCGTCTAAGATAAGTCTGCGCGGACTGCCGCAGGCCGATCAAAGACGACACTTTACGCACACTTTACGCAAATGTCTGAATGCCCCTTTTTGCGTGTTGCAGGCCATTTGTCAAACAATAGTGGCATGCATCTTTTATACTCTTTATCAAACAAACTCGTTCTTCAAAGGGAAATATCACTCAGTTAACTCTTTCCCAAACAATCCCTAGTTTTTACGGGTCTGGAATAGTAGCCTTTTGAAAACATTGTGGGAAAAGGAGAAAATGCTGGTAACCAGCATTTTCTCCTTTTCCCACAATGTTTTCTACCCTATCATAGACAGAAATCATCTTTTCAGCAAGAGTTGAATTATCGTCTGTAAATTCTTTCAACTTGATCTAGTCCAAAAGTTTGTCGTTTGGGAAAGGGTTAAAGATCACGAAGCGGCCAAAAGTAACCAATGTGGTTGTTCAGGTGCATAAAACCATACAAAAGTATGGAAATAAATACGAAGATGATAGTGTCCTTTGGTAGGGTCGGCTCAACCTTGTGTCAGTCGCTGGCGGAAAAATATGAATTTTGAAAGTGGGTCAAAAGTTGCCAAGTCGATCTATCTTTTGTTTACTTTTAACCTAATTTTATCATTCATTTTTCTGTCAGTGATTGACACTTGGACCAATCACAGCATAACAGACTATCGTCTTCACAATAATTGCCATATTTAGAGATGGAGTGAAAAAAAAATAAATGCATTTTAACACCCGCACCGCTTTTGGGTCAGAAAATATCTGGCAAATTACAAGTAAAGTAAAGAAGAAGAAGAAGAAGAAGAAGAAGAAGGAGAAGAAGAAGAAGAAGAAGAAGAAGAAGAAGAAGAAGAATAGTGGTATTTCCTTAATGGGCTGCCTAGCCTCCTAATTATTAATAAATTTTTCTCCAGAGTTTCAAAAAGACTTGTAGGATGTCGCTTGATCAATAACGCGCGCTGATGTCAAGTATTCGTATTTAAATCAGCGTGATGACGTCACATCTGGTGCAATAGAAGTAGACGGAGTAACAGATTGGTAAAAGACCATCCCTTTATTTAAACGTTTAATCCTTAGGCTGCTAAGCAAGACTTTGATCTTTTTCAGACAGTGTAGAATAAAGATCAGACTGCACGGAACGTGCAGTCGGATCTTGATCTACACTGTCCTATAGGGCGATATTTTTCTCCAAAAAATAGATTTGCACTATTATCGATCGGGTTTTTACTTTCGGCTTAAAGCTTCCATCTAACTAATTATCAAACGGCAATATTTTAGGCTTGTCCAAATCAAAAGCATAAGCAGAAGACAAAATAAAAGTGACAGAAAATTTAAAATTTGTTTTGTGAAGGGTAGAAAACATTGTGGGCAAAGGAGATAATGCTGGTTACCATTCTAGAGGCTTCTTTCTAAGGATTGTCAAAAGTAGGGATTGTGTGGTATAGGGTTAAATCATTTAGCAGGACAATGGTTAACTTTTCATCTGCAACAATGTTGAATTCTAACGAGTCCAAAATTTTGTCGTTCTGTAGAGATTTAACAATTAAAAACCCTGAAATGCATCTACATGTAGATTGTGAATTATGATTAAACGTCAAAATTTCAACGTAATCTAGTAACGTAAGAAAAAAAAAAGAAAATGTATGTCGAAAGAAGTCGTGCATTAGGATAGAGACAGAAGTATGCCAGGAACCTGAGATAGTGCAGAATGTTGGAATTTAATCAAAGCACTGACAACTCGACCTAAATCTGCATTCGATAGAGATAACCCTGTCATGGTGCACTTTACATTTGTGATAGATAACGCTCCTCTCATTATAAATCGGTCAAGTTTTCCTGTTTTCTTCAATAATGATCTTGACCTTTTAGTTTGGTTACCACAATAAGACACTGTTTCACCCATAAGTTGCACCATATACGTGCATTAACCCTTTACCAAACAATGACGACTTTTAACACCCTTGAGGAAGAAGACTTTTGAGAACATTGTGGGAAAAGGAGAAAATGCTGGTAACCAGCATTTTCTCCTTTTCCCACAGTGTTCTCTACGCTCTCAGGGTCAAATTTCATTATATGAGTCACATTTAAATTGTTGTCTGCAAATGCTTTCAATTTGGACAAGGTCAAACTTTTGTCTTCTGGTAAAGAGTTTTAAGGTGGTGGACCCGAACTAGAAAACAGCTATTTCCACGATGATAATTATTATCATACAAAATTTGCTATTATTAAAATTGAGTACTATTGTAATACTTTAACCGAGCCACTTTTTCCATATTTTCCTTCTTAGAATTATCATTTATAAATCTAAAACCACTATATTCTCATAACAAACGGAAATAATAATTACCTCCCTTTTCTAAATGAAAACTAACAAAAGTATCAACAAATACTTCCAAGATCGACATCAAAGGAATTTCTGGTCGGTTAAAAATGTGCAAAAGTATTGTATCTGTATAAATCCGTATTTATCAACTACGAAAAAACAACAACATTTTTTCCATGCTGCACTAGAAGTGTTATGGGTCTACTACCTTAAAGCTCCTCGAAGTATAAATCGGTCAAGTGTTCCTGTTTCCTTCGATAATGACCTTGACCTCTCCCATAATGTTTTCTTAGACATAATATAAAAACAAATTCCAGCATTTAAGCCAGCCATTCATCTGCAAATGCTTTCACCTTGAATAAGTCTACTTTTCTTGGCGTGTGGCAAAGAATTAACCCTTTGGCTTCTGAGTGCTCCAAAAGGACCTTTTTCGGACAGTGTATAGATCAAGATCAAACTGCACAGAACGTAAACTCTGATCTTGGATCCACATTGTCCGATAATGAGATATGTTGCATACTCTTCCCCCCACCCCCTAAATAACTTTGAAATAGCAAATTTTGACCTTTTTTTTTTTTCCTTTATTTACTAAAGTTTTATTAGTAAATAAAAAATTAATATCAGATCGCCTGACCCCGACCAAGGCTTTACCTCTCTTTACCATATAACAAAATTTTATACAAAACTAAACCAAATAAAGCATTTGTAGATAACAAATTGGACGTGGATAAAAAAAAATCTAATAAAAATAACCTTTAATCTAGGGTAAAAAAAGAAAAACATTTTGGGGAAAGGAGAAAATGCTGGTAACCAGCATTTTCTCCTTTTCCCAAAAATGTTTTCAAAAGCATTCTCCTTAAGGGTCATTAAAACTAAGGATTGTGTGGTAGATGGCTAATTACGATTCTTCAGCCTCCCACTCCTACTACTTATATTTGCCTTGAACTTGATAAATGGCAAAATAATGAGTTCATACCCATCGAAAAGATCTATAAGTCTTTATCACGCATTCCCGAGTTTTAACAAACTTGCAGAAAAAAATGGCTTAACCCTTTCCTAAACGACAAATTTTCGAAGGTGAAATTTTCGTGGTGTCCGTGGTCGTGAGGTAGAGCGTCGGCCTCACAACCTAAAGGTCCTGAGTTCGATACCCGGGAGCGGGTGTCAACTTTGGGATTTTTCATTGGCCCACACATTCGGCGCGAGTACTGGTGTAGTTCCCAGGAAGCAGAATCGAGAGAGATTAGTATAAGTTATAAGAACTTGTTTCTCAATCGATGTAAAATAAATATGTTTAAACTAAACTAAATTTTCGACTCTTCCAAACTGAGAGAGTTTGCAGAGGACAATTTTAGATTTTAAGAAAATGGCAGGAAGTTCTCAAAAAGGGTAGAAAACACTGTGGGAAAAGGAGAAATTGCTCGTCACGAGCAATTTCTCCTTTTCCCACAGTGTTTTCAAAAGACTTTTACTGAAGACACGTAAAAACCAGGGCTTGTTTGGGAAAGGGTTAACGAACTAAGTCCGTAAACAAAGAAACAAATGAACAAGTGCATAGCAGAAATACAGGGACCGGGCAGGACTCGAACCTACAACGCCCGTACGAAAGACTAACACCATAACTACTGAGCCAAAGAGAATTCTCCCTAACGCACTTGTTAGGTATTGTATTCAAACCTTTCCCAAACGACAAACTTTTGGACTAGACTAAATTGAAAGCATTTGCAGACGACAATTCAACTCTTGCTGAAAAGATGATTTCTGTCTGCGATAGGGCAGAAAACATTGTGGGAAAAGGAGAAAATGCTGGTTACCAGCATTTTCTCCTTTTTCCACAATGTTTTCAAAAGGCTACTATTCCAGACCTGTAAAAACCAGGGATTATTTGGGAAATGGTTAAATCGGGATGAAGCCATGCATGAAGGAGTGGTCTCGCGTTCAATGGCCTTAGAAAACATTTCTGGAAAAAGGAGAAAATGCTGGTAACCAGCAATTTTTTCTTTTTCCCAACAATGTTTTTTGCTCTTTCGACGGTACATTTTAGCTTTTTAGTTATGTTTAAATTGTCATCTGCAAATGCTTTCTATTTGAACCTGTCTTAAAAATTTATCGTTTTGTAACAAGTTACTTTATATTGTTATGCACTTATATAACCTTCCTCGTTATAAACCCTTTAGCAAACAATCCCTGGTGTTTACCCTGAGAATCCTTTTGAAAACATTGTGGGAATAGGAGAGAATGCTGGTAACCAGCATTTTCTCCTTTTCCCACGATGTTTTCTACCCTGCTGGAAACAAATTTCAATTTTTGAGTGATGTTTATCTTATCATCTGCAAGTGCTTCAATTTGGATCAGTCTAAAATTTTGTCGTTTGGTAGAGTTAATTGATTGTTATGCACTTATATAACCTTCCGCGCTATCAATATTGTTTCCATGACAATATTTTTACTTGTTTTCTTAGAACTCTTTGAGGCACACTCTGTGAAAAAGGGGATTAATGTGCTCGGCGATGCGTAACTCTACATGAATCACCACACAACACAATTATAAATCAAAATCTACTTCATTTAGCAACCGACCAGATCATGAGGTTCAAAGGTCCTTTGACATGCACAAAATTAACCAATAGCAAAAAGTGTCGACCCAGGTCAGCCTGCGCAGTCCGCCAGCCTGCGATCTGGACAGGCTGACCAGGGTCTGTATTCACCAACCATTCTTTAGAACATTCTCAGTCTTATTCTTCAGAGTTTTGTCAATGTGAATATAACAGAACTTCTGATTGGCTAAACCAGTTGGTTTAGCCAATCAGAATTTCTGTTACTTTCACAGTTAGAAAAATCTTGAAGAACAAGACGAAGAATGGTTTTAAGAATGGCTGGTGAATACGGGCCCTGAATCGACAGTTTTGCAGAGAGATCAATTCCCTTTTTCGCGGGGCACATCTAATATGTATTTGTCTTGAACTAGATACAGGACAAAATGATGAGGACATACTTATTGACACATCTTTAATTGATCACTATTCACTTACATAACATTCTTTATTATCCATCTTGTTTCTTTCACAAGAATTTTGTTGTTAAAGGATTTAATTAAACTCCAACCAGTGAATTATTGGGATTTCTCAGTGAATTGATTTTTTCCAGTTTTTCAGATTGAATAGCATTACTAGTGATGATATGATATCATCACTAGAGATGATATAGTTTTAGAATGTTGCCGAAACTACTTTTTTTTACTTTATTGCTCACAGTCTAATGTTTCTGTCTCTGCTTCAAACGTCTTTAGTAAACAATAGCACAGTGAAAAGATTTAGTATTTGTCAGTTGGATATGTTTTTACTTTGGGAATGTTTCAAACATGTCATGCAGGAAATGTTTTTTTCTAATTTAAAAGTGAAAAGGTGCAAAACAATGCATGTCCTCAAAAGGAGTGGTAGATGACGTAACTTATGCTCGAACCCTCGAGCTTTTCGTCATCTGTTGCGTCAGTTGCTTCTGCCAAAAATGGATCATATGTTTGTAAAGAAAAGTCCTATGTACAGGGTAACAACCTACGTCATAGCATACGTCATCGGAGACATTTTAAATCCGCCATTTTCGTTTTAAAAGGTAATTTTTTCAGCTTGCACATTAATCTTATTGAAGATCTGTCCAAACAAAGCAGTGCATATTGTACCTGACAACTTTCTTCGTTAGTATACATTAATAGTTTGTTCATTAGTTTCATTTTATTTGTAATTACCTCCGCACAATTTTCGAAGCCGGTGACACACGTGCGATGTAAAAATAGATGTCGTATACAATGCTGTTAAGAATAATTGTGTTGAAGTGTTTACAGCTACAACATTGTTTCATGGCATTTTGATTTCACGAATAGGACAAATATATTTACCGTCACCAGATGAAGTAGGTATTCTAAGTAAATTGTAGATACATGTATCTTTTTAAAGTAATTAATCTGCCCTTTGCGCACAAAATGGTAGCTATTCTGACATCTCTGTTATGACGTAGGTTGTCACCATTGTGTATAACTATGTCGTTCTTGACAATTATTCGCAAACAAAGGGAGGAACAGGAGTATAATAAGTGGAATAATCAACTGGTCGTGTGTGATATTAAAAATCTGTCACTCGAATGGGGTTTAATACGGGTCAAAAACTCGACCTTCGGACTCGTTTTTCAACCGCATTACATAAACAAGTTGGCTCTCATACAAAAGAAGCCAGGAGATGTCAGGATCATTGTTTTCAAACTAGTTTACTGGCTTCTAATTTCAATATATATTTGGTACATGTAAACAAACAGGTAAAAAAGACGCCGCGAAGAAACCTCATATCCTTCACATGACGGTCATTTGACCTTCTTGTCTCGTTTTCAAGTCACATATCTCGTCCAGTGGTCTTCTTTCTCTTTTTAACGAAATTCTTCGTGTTATTTTTTTCTTCCTCTGTTTAAAGAATCAAGGAGGTCTATCCGAAGAAGAACTAGGGGCTTGCGCCCTGTTCTCCTTGTATCCGATTCTTTCTCTCTAAGTGTTCATACCATATATGCCTAGAGCACAGAGGGACCTTAATCCTACAAACTCATCAACATCATCATCATCATCATCATCATCTTCTTCTTCTTCTTCTTCTTCTCTTCTTCTTCTTCTTCTTCTTCTAAAGTACTAGGCTATAGACTCTCATTCGAAAAGGGTAAAACTGTTACAAGAATCGATAACATGCCTCACTTGTTAGGAAGCATCCGCCGATATGTCCGTTTCTAATTACGGAAACGGGAAATATCCGTACCTAATTCCATGCAATCATTCCCTTGGTGTTTCTTTATTATCATCGGCAGCTTAAACTCTTTACCAAACGACAAAAACTTTAGGCTCGTCCAAATCCAAAGCATTTGCAGATGACAATATAAAAGTGGCTGAAAATTTGTAATTCGTTTTGTGAAGGGTAGAAAACATGGTGGGTAAAAGGAGAAAATGCTGGTTACCAGCATTTTCTCCTTTTCCCATCATGTTTTCTAAAGGCTTCTTTCTCAGGGTGGTCAAAAGTAGGGTTTGTGTGGAAATGGGTTAAGTAAGTACGTAAATGTTATATATAATTCATGCTCTGTGAAAAGGGCGCTTAAAGTAACAACAACACTCAAAAGTAGACAAACAGAGTGTTTAAATGCATTTGAATTTATATTATACCATTTAAGAATATGAAAACTATTCCTGTCATTGTACGGTCGGTCTAAATGTTCGTTGCTGAGAGTTAAATTAATTTCAAAACTAGGTTAAAACCTGCAAGGTAGCTTTGTCTTTGGTTTACTTTTTTTCCTTATTTTTAGCATTCTTCTTTTTTCCTGCCAGAGACTAATGTGACCGGGTTGTCATTTGTAACAAGCATTTCCTCCTTTTTTCACAATCTTGATTTTCGAAGCCCTCCCTGTGTATATGCCGTAAAAAACTCGGTTTTAATCGGTATATTGACAAATGTTAATTTTTCCATAAAAAAATGATTGCTTCTTTACCCAAAATTTTATTTAAAAAAAAATCTTTCTACAGTATATAGTAAGTGGGGTTAAACCCCAATACAACCAACCAACCTAATTCTCCGGTAGTAGCTTATAATAACTACGTTATGATTAGAAAACAACAACCTGCTTCAAAAAAAAATCCATACTCTTGAAAAACGGGGTTTAATACATCAATGTTATGCATGATACCCAAACAAACCATCATAATTACATGTATGTATCCATGATATCTATTTGTGACCCATCACGCAAAAAGGGACCATCTGGGAATTCTGTACATCAATTAGATGAAAATAGGTCAATGATAGTGCAGGTCAGTTTAAGTTGAAAATTTAAAAATAATCAGTGTATAACAAGGTACAGTGACCACTTTTCATACAGAAAATGTCATTAAAGCGAAAAGTGTCAACCGTGGTCAGACTGCGCAAATGGCGCAGTCTGACCAGGGTTGACACTTTTCGCAGTTCCCAGAAGGTCCCTTTTTGCGTGATGGGTCACATTTGTTTAACTAACAACTTACTAAATCATGAGAAATAATCGTCCTTTAAAATGCAGAAAATTCAACCCCCACCCCCCCACCCCTCCAAAAAAAGTTTCCGCCCAGGTCAGCTTGCGCGTACTGCGCAGGCTGATCTGGATCGATACTTTTTAACAGATGCATTAAACCCCCTTTTCAGAGGTCATAGTTCAATCGTAGAAAAGTAATCCCGACTGTATTCCTTCTGTGCATAAGAATCTGACGCAAACAATCAGGCAAGGAACATCTTGATGGCTCACAGACAACGGTATCGTTTTTAAAAGGTTTTTTTGACTTTATCTAAAGTGAAATATATACAAGTGTATATTCTGTTGTCTGTCATAAGACATTTTCAAAAATAGTTTTTGATATTTTCATTTTGAGAGCTTGTGTTCAAATGTATGTTAGTTTTGGTTTATTTTTTATGTTTTGCGGGCTTTCACGGGCGGCATTGATACAAGAACAGACAGCCCAGAACGTGCATAGACCAAACGTTGTACACCTGCGCATGACATAATTATTCTTCGAAGATTCGACCTGTCTGCTATGACACATCACTCCCCCCAGTCTTTGGGGTATTGTTGTAACACGCCCTAATGATTTCATCTTCGCCAGCCAAGGCTGACGGTTCACCACGCTACTCTACCTTTGGCGTATCGAGCTTGATTTTTACATTCACCCGATACGCTTTTTCATTGGATGCTGCTAGCTCTAACTGCAACGAATGAAATCGCTCGTTGCATTTCATCGTTGATAAAAATAAAATAAGGTAGCGACCTTTCGAATAGAAGTTAAACATGGAAACCCACGTGGATGTCTGCTTATCGCTTCATGTTGAATAATTGTATTCGTAAGCGGTTTGTAAATCGATATTTCATTGGCTTTCAGAAATATGATGTAAAGGGGGGGGGATGATAACCAGCATCCAATAGAGGGCGCATCGCATAAATCTCGAAATCGGGCTCAATCAGCCAAAGTAAGATCCACGTAGTGATCGTAACCTTGGCTCGCCAAGATGTAATCAATGTAGAAAACGGCTGTTATCAATACCAATATCAATAATTTCACAGATCGTTCGGTTTAGCTAATCAGATATTGTGTTACTTTCAAATTTTCAAAATCTTCGAGAACTAGACGAAGAAAATTCTTAAGAATGGCTGTTGAATATGGTCCCTGGATTTTATTGAAGCCCCAACCAAGTGGACGTGGAGAGCAGTCTGATTCTAATTCCCAGCTCAGCTAACTTCTTTCCGGGAACTGATGAAAGCAAGTGCGACAGAATTAATTCCTCTGTCATTATTAATCATTGTGTGTACTATGGCTATTGCGAAAAGCAGCCAGTGGTCTGAAAAGTATATTTTGCCAATGAATGGTAAAAGAAACTCTAGCAAGGCAAGGATAGGTGCACTGGCCTCATCAATATAGATTACTAAAATGTCGTTGAAAATGGCGTTAAACACAATGTAAGTAATCTTGATTAACTCGTCTCACAAAAGACGTGTATGTATACAATATGGCGAGAGACAGGCGATGATAAAATGATTACATCACTGTCTCAGGCGCCGTGATTGATGGCGAATTGGGTTTATTACTTTCCAAGAATATTGATAGGAAAAGACTTAAAAACTGTTTTACCAATCGATTTTTTTTTTATCCTGGTTCCATAATGAAACCATTTTAGGGCAATGACTTCTTCGTCACTTGTCAGCTTACGATCGTGAAAAATTCAATTTATTTTCTGACTGTGTTTAGTTCGTGGAAAATAGAATCACGAGAAAAAATATCTGCTTCGAGAGTTTATGAAATATTAATAAAAGAGAGGTGTGTTTTCGTTAATGAGCAATTTATATGCACACAGATGAGACCTGTAAATTGTGTTCTTGTCGTGATGTGTTTTATTCATTATCTGAATAATTTCACGTGACTTTGTCTTATGAAATCAAAGTACTGAAAGTACTGAGAACTGGACTGAGACCTAATCATACAAAGAGGATGTGACTTAACCCATTCCCTAATATAACATTTTGAGACCGTCCTAAATTCAAAGAAGCTACAGACAACAACTGAAATGTGGCTATTAAGGGATTTTACGATACAGATTCCATAGAAAACATTGTGGAAAAAGGTGAAATTGCTCATTTGAGCAATTTCACCTTTTTCCACAATGTTTTCCAAAAGCTTTTTTCTCCATTGTGTTAAAATGAGTATATATGGAGGACAGGGTCAATCCCTCTCTGCCTCTGCCCCTGACCTTGGGCGATACCTTTTTGCAGGTCTATACATTACATCACCTTTCCATCTTTCCACAGTGTGGCATTTTCTTTTTTAATTTACTTTCTTTTTTTTTTTCAAAACAGCGTGCTGCAAATTCGTTTCAAGAGTTAGTGAGAGACAGAAAACCTTTTGAAAGAGAAATAGAAAATAAAAACCTTGGAATGAAATAGAAAATATTCTGGATTAAAATAAAAGTGGATTAATTTAGAACAGGCTATTTCTGACACTCACAATATTTTCAAAAGGGTCTATAGCAGGATAATTCAATCGTAGGCTGCTAAGCGCGACTTACTGACCTTTTGCGGACGGTGAAGATCAAAATCAGACTGCACAGAATGTGCATTCTGATCATGGATCATGGATAGGGACATATCTTTTCCCCCAAAATACGTTCGAAATAGCAACATTTGGGAATGATTACCATTGGCCTAAAAGTTTCATTTGCTTTATTTGTCAGGATAATGGATAACTCCTTCAACGGTGATTATATAACGTCGACCTCTGTCGACAACTAGAATGAAAAGCATGGCCAACTTTATCATGCAAATCAAACCCGGTAACTGTTATTTGACCGTTATGTAAGCCAACTAAATTATGAGAGTTTGATCCCTTTTGGCCGTGAAATCGATCACATATGGAATTATATATTGACTGGCGATCTCTGCAAACCCTTTGCACTTATAACCCGAATTTCGCGCTTCGAGTGAAGAGGGTTTCAATTTATTGGAAAACAACTCTGCGGGATATCTGGGGTTGTAAATTACTGGGGTACCAAAACTTGTAGGATTTGTTTTCCTTTCAGGTCTTACAATTTGATCTACCTCAAATTTTACCGAAAGCACGCGTTTGAAAAATTATGGTCAGCTATAGAAATGCTTTTGACCAGCAATTGCTCTTTTTCAAGCAATGTTGTAATGCCTTAATTGATACAAATTGAATAATTTGAGCCATATTTATTGTGTTCTCTACAACTGCTTTAAATATTGGGGCAGTCATACATTGCCAGTTCCTGAGGAGGTAAAAAAAAGAAAAATATCCGCAGTACAAATTTCTTATGATGAGACTAAAGCCGGGGGAAGAGCGCGACACGAACGCTCGAAATGTAACAGCACATTTGTTTACTGCATCTTTGGAATGTTATCTCTGATTTTTTCATCATAATTTTGAATTCAATCTCTGATATTTTTATTGATTTATCAACAAAAATGGTACAATAGTAAAAATACTTCGGTAGGATATACCGGTATTTCTTGAATAGCTACCCATAAAGTTAAGGATATTATGAAGAGGCTTCTCTTGTTATAATGTTTTTGAAAACATTAATTTCCAACCTGTAGCATAGAGCTATTACATAGTCAGCAGACGGCATTTTATTGTAATTGTTTTGCATAGCGTCGTCACAAATACATGTACGTACATGTATATTAGGCTGGGGAAAATGTGTTGGTAGATCAGACCACACTGGTATCGTCTGATCTATCATAAACAAACCAACCGTATACAAATTGTACTTTTTAACCTTTATGTTCAATAGGTCAGTTCTGTTTAAAACAATTTCGTCATTTTTTAGAAAAAGTCAGTGGTTTTGTGAGCACACGGTAAACATAAATCAGCCTGCACAATATTGTTGGAAAATCAAAATTATCTTCAGGGAAGTCAGAAAGCTTATTTATTGTTCTTTAATATGGCGTAGTTTTCAGTCATTTAGAAAATACATTTTTAGCCCTTTTTACACTTTTTTAAAGCAACTATCATATTTTCTTTCTTTTTCCCTGATCGTTTGCATTGTGCCGGAGTTCTCCGATGATGACCGAGTCTCACTGTTAGATAAGACGCCTATCGGGTATCTTGATAGGTGTTACGTAATGGTATACATTGATACATTTATACGGGGTAATCGGAAAGAAAGTACATGTATCAGGAAAAAAATCAGACTTCTTTAGGGAGAGGAATTATATAAGCTTTGATGCTTTCGATTCAATCCTTTTCGCAATACATGTTGTTGTAAATGAATGATGTTAGTATATTGAATAAATTAAAACTAAATGTTTAAACTAAGATCAGAATTTTTTTTATGAGATTATTTATAAGTATTTAAAGTCAAGTTTAACAAGATAAGGAAGTCCAATTTGCCGCCTTCTCTCTTTAGCTCTTTACTTGCAAATGTGTGATGATTAATGCATTTTCAAAAGTATTTTATGGCGACAGCTCACATATTCAAATTTCCTCGCTATTTTCAATCTGATCACATGTATTTTCTCCCTCTCATGTGTTTTCAAAAGTCAATAATTTAAAACCTTTTCCCATATGGAGAACTTTTTGACTTCACCAACTTTTAAAAAAAGCAATTTCAGAAAATAAATCAAATGTAGCTAAATTGATATTCTTCACTTTAAAAGAGTAGAAAACATTGTAGGAAAAGGAAACAATACTGGATATTGGTATTTCTCCTTTTCTCACAATGTTTACAAAAGGTTTTATGCAGGACCGTTGAAATTCGGGAGTGTGCTGTGCGGGTCACATCAATACTCCCAAAACGCAAATTGTTTTCTGCTGATTTCAGTCACATATTGATATTGCAACGACAATTTTTTTAAGCCAAAAGAATTTCGACAAATTAAATAAAACCGATTCGGCCCAGGATCAGACTGCTTATTTTGTACAGTTTGTTACTGGTCTATTGACTGCATAATTATTATAATGATCCAATAGTACAACAAATTCAATCTTCTTTAGAATTAAAGACAAAAAATAAATAAATAAAAATGCAATTTAAAGAAATTTATGCTAACTTAATTGAAATTATTTTCCGAGAAAAAATTAAAAAAGACGAAACTGGGAAGATAATGGTTTTTACAAATCTCTTAAAAGTTTTCACTGATGCAAATAATATACACGTACATGTAAAAAAATGATAAATACAGTCATTATATATTTGGACAATGTGTAAAAACATGATCCAGGTTTAACAAAACAATACAGACAAGATTATCATGTCATCAGTTCTTATCTTCCCTTTATCCGTTGCTAAATCTTTTCACCCAGTCTTAAAATCTCACTTAGCTCGATACAGCATTTTTTATACAAAAATTATCGATAGTGTCGTTTTTAAACTAAAATGGACGCAAGATCTCAATTTAACAAATATAAACGAATACTTTGATCATAATCACAACAAAACATAGAATACTTCAAGACGTTATAGATTTTTTTCTTGCAATTCATTTTTATGTTATTTAGCGTCAAAAACGGCGCAAGAGCAAATTTCTTAAACCTTTCTATAGAAATAAGAAGGAGAATGGGTCAGTAACTTTAAATCAAAATGGACGCAACTTCCCATTTTGCTACAGGAATTAAAATTATATTGAAGTAAAGTAGAGATATTACAGAATACTTCAAGACGTTATAGATTTTAATCATTTTAGAAGAAAAATGTGTTTTAGTCGATCAAAAAATTTTTCCTTCTGAATCCTATATGACAGGCCATTATCGGAAATCCTTTCGGACCAGATAATCGATAAGTTCCAAGGAGAGTAACTCTTGCTCGACCTGCAGCTGAAAGTTGGGGATGTACTGAAACTCATAATTACATTTACCTCTATGTTTAACTAAAGACGTTCTGTGCAGTATGACCTTGATCTATGCCCTGCGAAAAAAGCTCCTGTTTTCCCCTACAACCCAGAAAGGGTCACAGTTTGTAAGTCTATAAAAAACACTTTTCTCCAACCGGTTGCAATTACTTGTATAACAGGGAATAATATAAGTGTTGCCAAATGCATTACAAAGTTGTGCCAGGTACGCCGCTCTTACAAGCTTGTCATTTTGAATTAACTCGTTAATTACTGCAAACCGTACGTTAGTTTTTTTTTTTGTTAACGGCAGTATGCTGCTGTTATAAAACAATATTGCAAAACTATCGAATTACTTTGCAAATCCAAGAAATTCACTGTAAGTAACAAGCAATTTCTCCTCTTCCCTGAAGGTTTTAATTGAGTAGTGCTGTTGCAGATGAGAGTTTCATGCACCTCCGTGAAGCATTACACCGAGGGAGTCATCATAATAATAGTAGATCCAAACAACCGATTTTGACCAAAATCCATTTAAGGTAGTAGACCCCTAATGCCTCTAGTGCTGCATTGCATAAAGTTTTCTTGATAGTTGATATATACGGATTTATACATGTATAATATTTTTGCACATTTTTAACCGACCAGAAATTTCTATCTTGAAATTATTTGTAGACACTGTTGTTGTTTTCAAGAAAAGGGGGGCAATTACTATCTCTCTTTGTAATGAAAATATAGTATTTTTAGATTTATAAATGATAATTCTAGAAAAGACAAAAAGGGAAAAGTGGCTTGGTTAAAGCAGTACAATAACACTCTTTTTTAATCATAGCAAATTTTGTAGGATAATATTATTGTGGAAATAGCTGTTTTCTATTAGGGGTCTACTACGTTAAATCATGAACGATCCTTGAACCCTTGATCATGTTAAAGAAATTACAAATAGCAAAGAAAAGTTTCGACCCATGTCAGCCTGCGCGAACTGCGCAGGCTGACATGAGTTGAAACTTTTTGCAAAATTTCCAAATGCATTAAAATTCCCTTTTCAAAGAGCACCGTCCATTATTCTGAGTGTATCACTCAAACAAAGCTCTACTAGAGAAAACAATCCGAATCGACCAATCACTTATAAAAGAATACGAACTTATATGAGTGGGTCGAAACTTTTTACAAATGCATTAAATTCCCTTTTCAAAGGGCATCATTCATTATCTGACAGCAACACTCAGAGTTTTAACAGAGGAAAAAATAACCGGGCAATCACTTATAAAAGATATACACTTATTCGCATTGCAGTCACGTCAGCAAGGTGCTTTAGGTGCGTAAAGTCATTTGTGTGAGATCCTGAAAGCTTTAGACGGTTACAATGGCGTTTCTTTATTTTTTAAAGAATAGAATAAATTCGTTGAGGGGAAAAAATAGTCGGTGACAGAATAAACCCATTACCAAACAATCCCTACTTTTGACGCCCCTGAGAAAGAAGCTTTTTCCCACAGTGTTTTCTACCCTTCGCAGAACAAATTTCAATTTTTCAGACACCTTTAATTTGCTTTCAATTTGGACCAGTCTAAAATTTTGTCGTTTGGTAATGGGTTAAAGAAAAGAATAAATTTGTTGAGGGGAAAAAAGCAGTCGGTGACAGAATTAATAGGGATATAGACATTCTGTATCTTCGTTGAACAATATTTCAAGCTTAGAAGAATTCATTACATCTCTTATGACTGTCGTACCGTACTCGTCGCATTCATTTATCGACGTAGCTGACTGTGCTGGCTTTTGACCTACTTTTTAGTACTGATAAATAAAAAATGAATAAATAGACATTTGTGATTGGTAAAAAAAGGATATATGTTTATTTTACGGTTTCTTGCCCATTTTCGGACATATTTACGCCGTCTTTCTTTTTGAAAGATATTTCTTCTTTCTCAAGCCCGTAGGAACATGGGGGGGAGGGGGGGCCTTAGCCCCTCCCAATAATTTTGAAAATCACAGTAAATAAAATATGAGTTTTTAGTGCAATGCAACCACGCAAGAAAAGTCTCAGTATTTCGAAGTTAGGCCCCCCCCCCAATCTTGAAGTGTTGAAGTGCTTCCTACGTGCCTGTTTCTAGTTCTTCCTTTTTTCTTGTGCTCTTGACATATACCACAGTTGTTTTGTTAAGGAACGGATTTTTTTCATTATTTTTTGCTCAGATAATAATGTAATGTATGCCGAGCAAAGAATGAAAGTGAAAAATCATAGGTTGCGCAATAAAATACAACGATACAGTTCCTAAAAGGGAATAACACGGGTAAAAAAATACAGAAAATAAATTATGGGCTTTTATTTCAAACCTAAAAATGTTTTTGAATTTACATATCCGCTCAAGAAATGATTTTTCTTAGAAAAGTGATGTTTGCAAACTGTAAAAAGGCTTAATTTAACCCTTTCCCAAACAATCCCTGGTTTTTACGACCCTGTGATTGAAACCTTTTAAAAACATTGTGGAAAAAGGAGAAAATGCTGGTAACCAGCATTTTCTCCTTTTTCCACAATGTTTTCTACCCTTCGGGAAACAAATTTTAATTTTCGAGTCATGTTAATTTTGTCACCTGTAAATGCTTTCAATTAAGACCAGTCTAAAATTTTGTTGTTTGGTAAAAAGTTAAAGAATTAAGGCACTAACAGACCGCAGTCACAATAAAAAATGAGCAACTTATTGGCAGAGAAACTGCAGTATATGTCCTTAAGTCATTCAAAAATGCAATCTCTCTCTCTCTCTCTCTCTCTCTCTCTCTCTCTCTCTCTCTCTCTCTCTCTCTCTCCATCTCTCTCTCTCTCTCTCTCTCTCTCTCTGTAAGAATTATACCAGAAAGAAATTCAAATTCACGCCAGCAGATTGCTTCTTTTTGTCCCAGTATCTCAAATTATCACGTCTTTGTGGAAAAGTGAATAATGGCGTATCTGAACAAAAAAGAATCAATCATTCTATTATCAAATTTGCTGTCTTCCAGTAATGGAACTCATTGTCGTCTGCTGAATTGCCATTTTTTCCAAACGACAAATCAGGACAATGGAACACAATAGGACTAAAATACTTTCTTTGTATCAGATTCTCTCTGTGAAAAATTTCACAGGATCTCTTGATAAGTTCCGATGAATCTTTCTTGGTTGTTCTTTCACCAGCTATTCTATATGAGTCACACATTGTGATAATTGCGCGTAATGCATCTGCAAAAAAGAAGATTGATCGAAATTTATAGAGAACTACATGTATCTTTAAAATTCACCGTAAATTAAAAAATGCATAAATCTTAAGGAACACTTTTTGTCTCAGTTAATTTTTTTTTTTCTCTTGTCTGCTTTTGTAATTACCAAGCAATAAGATTTTCCCGCCAAAAAAAGGTGAAATAAAATTACTTCCGGTCTAGGAAGTCACTGGCTATTAACGTCACTCTCGCTTTCATGCAGATTTCATTTCCGGTTTCATCAGTTTATCAGGAGTTCGAAAACATAGTAACTTAATGGAGAAATTAGTCTAAACAATCGCAGCCAAGATAATATTTCATTTGTTTGAATCACTAAAATGCAATTTTAATTTGTGTAATCCTGCGTCACCTCTTTGAAGAATAATCTTTTTGTTTTATTCTATAAAAAAGATCTAGATTTGAAAGAAAAATGAATTATTCTCATCAGAACAGTTGAAACAATCAGAAAGTGTATAACTTTCAAATTTAGAACAGCATTTTAAAGACTAAGAATATTTTTAAGATTTTTTTTTATTAATGGTAAATAAAGACGGACCCTGATTCCCAGCTCCCCATGTTTTTTTTAAATGATAGAGACCGTATCAAAACACTTACAAAAATTGTATATCGCATTAAAGTTTATTAACGACTCATTAATCATTACTGAAAGACATTACTGAAAGACATGTTGATGGTGGAGTAGAAAACATTGTGGAAAAAGGAGAAAATGCTGGTTACCAGCATTTTCTCCTTTTCCCACAATGTTTTCAAAAGTCTCCATTTACAGCACTTGAAACTCAGGATTGTGTTTTAAATGGATTAACGACGCTTGGATGAAGTTTATATTTGCCGTTTGCATGTTGCGTGCAGGTGGCATGCGCGTTAGCAGATGTTCGGATGTCATTAAATTCTCCACGTAATCAAACGCAGAGAAACAGTGATGCGCAAACGACCAATAAAATGTCTGCGAACGCCATTCGCCAGCGAAACAAATTTCATTAACAATCGCATAATTGCACGGATTTTGTTATCAATTTTATATAGTTTTTTTAGAAAATTATTTTTGGAATCCTGGTACATAATTTATTCTATACAGTTACCTCCCTTTATTATGAGTTATGTTTTCATACAACACAGTGGGAGTCCTATGTGGCTCAGTGGTAAAGTATATTCGCGATCTGGAGGCCTCGAGTTCGAGTTTCACTTCACCCACTGGGTTTTTCACAGGAGTGTCCTTGGGCAAGACACTTAAGAACCCTATCCTAGTACTGGTGAAACCCATGAATTTGTGAGCTGTCGCAGTGATATGACTGGGACAATGTTGAAAGCGGCCTAAAACACCATTCAAGCAAAATATAACGCAGTAATTCTCCTTTTTCCACAATGTTTTCAAAAGACTTCTTTCTCACGGTCGTAAAAAACAGGGGTTGTTTGGTAAAACGATAATGTACCAATACTTCAAGTTCTATACTGAAGTTTTCGTTCTGCAAATAATTTACCCGTATTTATGAAACGTTTCCTTTTAATTTTGACCTCTAAAATATCATCTTAAACCAATTTCTATCATTAAAAATAAGTATTATTTAACTTTAACTGAGCCACTTTTTTCTTCCCCCGCTCCCCTCCCCGCTTCTTAGAATTATCATTTATAAATCTAAAACCACTATATTCTCATTACAAAAGGGAGATAATAATTACCTTCCTTTTCTGGAAACTAACAAAAGTATCAACAAATAATTTCAAGATAGACATCTAAAGGAATTTCTGGTCGGTTAAAAACGTGTAAAAGTATTATATCTGTATAAATCCGTATTTATCAACAATCAAGAAATTTTATTTCATGTTGCACTAGAAGTGTTACGGGCCTACTATCTTAATTGTTAGATAATTCAAAATACATTCGCAGAGGTTTTTTTTTTTTCATTTGGTTCTGATTCATTTTCGCTGTAGCCAAAAACAAATCACTTAATTATTTCTATTATAAGAAGAAGTGATAATTTGAACTGACGCAATTGCCTCAATTTAATCTAAATTAGGGAGTGTTTTCTTGCCATTAATTGTGTTCTGTCGACCCATTCGGCTGCTAAGCGCGACTGGCTGACCTTTTGCGGACAGTGTAGATCAAGATCAGACTGCACAGAACGTGCAGTCTGATCTTGGTTCTACACTGTCCGATTAGGAGACATTCTTTCTCTTAAAATAGCTTTGAAATGGGAAAATTTGGTTTTTTTTACAACGAGTTTGAAAGTTTCATTCCTTTTATTTAGCAAGATAAGGATCAAAGCGCTAATATATCATAATTACTAAGAATTAGCTGAAAATCATGGCATTGAAACAAAACAAGATATTCACTCGCTATTTAAAGTGAGTTTCAGCTAAGAATCTCTGCAAGAGAGAGAGAGAGAGACAGAGAGACAGAGAGACGGACTGACAAACAGACAGAGAGACAGAGAGACAGACAGACGGACAGACGAAGGTTGTTTATATGGAAGCCTAAAAGTGATTTGTACTTGATTGAATTTCACAACCAGGTATTTAGTAAATAAAAGATAGAGTGGCCTGGCAACGTTTGACTCATCTTTGCAAGCCAAGGCTGACGATTCACTACGCTACTCTATCCTTGGCGGATCGAGCTTGATTTTTACATTCCCCCGATATGCTTTTTCATTGGATGCACCCAGCTCTAACTGCAACGAATGAAATCGCTCGTAGCATTTCATCTTTGATAAAAATAGAACAAGGTCGCTACCTTTCGAATAGAAGGTAAACATGGAAACCCACGTGGATGTCCGCTTATCGCTTCATGTGTATTCGTAAGCGGTTTGTAAAACGATATTTCATTGGCTTTTAGAAATATGATGTAAAGGGGGTAATAACCAGCATCCAATAGTGGGCGCATCTCAGGAATCTCGAAATCGGGCTCAATCAGCCAAGGTAAGATCCACGTAGTGATCGTAACCTTGGCTCGCGAAGATGCGTTTGACTACACTTAATTAAAATCATTTTTTTCCCACAAGCAACAAATGCTTGGGCCGATGTAATGCAGAGAAATGACCCTCCCCTACAAAATGACCCGGGTCATTATTCTACGTAGAGAAATTACCCCAGAAGTCATTTCACTACGTAGAGGAATGACCCAGGTCATTCCTCTACGTAGAGAAATTATCCATGGGTCATTCTCTCTACGTAGAGACATTTTGTAGGGGAGGCTCATTTCTCTGCATTACAACGATCGTACTCTAACGGATTGTCATCTTCCCGATAACGTCCATACTTTAGTATGATTTAAATTCAAATACATGTACATTTTAACACCTGCACTGTTTAGTTTTGACCGGTATTGGGGCTTTAAATTTCAAAGAGAAAACGCCCCATGAAGATAAGATATAACATTCTATCGCGAAATGATAAACTTTCTCTATTCACAACGAGCATGCGAAACGTGTGTCTGAGGCTTATCAGCAAAATCCTTTAAAATTGTGTTAAGCAAAACACAGGAACAAGTTGATCACTTTCGCCTACCGATCGAAACAATGGATGTATTAAGTGGAGAGTGTAGAGCAAGATCAGACTACACTTACCTTCAGTCTGATCGATCTCTGCACTCTCAGCTGCTTACCAAGCAAGCCATCATACACTTATGGATCCAATTCTGGCACTTTTTTTTAAACAGCAATTCATTGTGGTAAGTTTTAACTCATTACATGAAAACTGTAGGAAGTGTTGCGAAAAAGAAATTGCTAACGGACGGACCGACAGACAGATGACCGGGGCCATAACATAATACGACCCTTCGAGCTTATGGAAAAAAAAAGAAAATTTAGAATAAATTAGGCTTTAGTCACTTTTTTTAACAGTAATTCATTGTGGTAAGTTTGAACTCATTACATGAAAACTGTAGGAAGAGTTTTACAAAAGAAATTGCTAACGGACGGACAGACAGATGGGATCATAACATAATACTACCCTTCGAGCGTATATAAAAAAGAAAATTTATGATGAATAAGGCTTTATATATAATAGTTAAATGCAGCCAGCAGGACCCGTATTCACCCACCATTCTTAAAAACGTTCTTGGTCCCAGTCCCCGGAATTTTCTAAATTTGAAAATAACACAACTTCTGATTGGCTAAACAATTCGGTTTAGCCAATTAGAAGTTGTGTTACTTACAAATTTAGAAAACCTTGGAGAACAAGGCTGAGAATATTCGCAAGAATGGTTGGTGAACACGAGCCCAGGATAAGGATATAAATTTCTCGTTAAGGGATCCCATGTAAACCTTGCATCTGTTTGCGATTCCTCAACCTGCTCATTATATAATTACTCTTGACATAATTTTGTATATAGATCTATAAATAATCTCTATATGACAAGCATAAGATGTACATACGTCAAGAAATGCATGTTCTTGGAAATTTCCTCTTGTAGCGAGATCTCTAAATGTGTTCGACGATTTGAACTATTTTCAGGGACAACTATGGCAAAGAAAAACAGTGTAGCGGGGGGGGGGTCTGTTTGCAATGCAGGACAATCAGAACTGCTGCTGCTCTCTTATCTGGAAGAGACATCTAATTTTCCTGTTTTTTTTTTTCTTTTGAAAGCTTAAAGAAAATATATAAAAAAAAACAACAACAACAACGCATCTATCCCAATGACGCTAGTTTAACTCTTTACATGTAACAATTTTGTTACAAGCTGTAATTACGAGGTTTTCGAAGTAAACCGATGAAATTAAGTATTCATTTTTGCACTTTTAGGATTAGTATTTACCAACCATTCTCATGAACATTGTTAGTCTTTTTCTCAAGAATTTTATGAATTTGAAAGTAACACAACTTCTGATTGGCCAAACCATTTGGTTTAGCCAATCAGAAGTTGCGTTACTTTCCAAGCCTAGAATAAGACTAAAAACGCAATTTACAATGGATGGTGAACATGTACCCTGGTCTCCATGTATAAATGCAAGATATTCCACGTGCTTGACATCAAAGGGAATAATAAAATGTGAAGTAAGGACCGGAATAAACCACAAATAAACGAAGCACTGGATTCGTGGAAGGAATGCAATGGTTTTATAATGTCAAATACACATTTTATTGCAGTAATTATCTCTGTTCGTAAACACATTACGAGAAACAAATCAGCCTCGCACTGACAAAAGTGGGGTTGGTGAATGTTCGTGATGCTACGAGTATATCATCTTCGCGAGCCAAGGTTACGATCAGTACGTGGATCTTACCTTGGCTGATTGAGCCCGATTTCGAGATTCCTGCGATGCGCCCTCTATTGGATGCTGGTTATTACCCCCCTTCTTTACATTATGTTTCTAAAAACCAATGATATATCGTTTTACAAACCACTTACTAAGACACATGGAGGGATAAGCAGACATCCACGTGGGTTTCCATGTTTACCTTCTATTCGAAAGGTAGCGCCCTTATTCTATTTTTATCAAAGATGAAATGCCATAATCGATTTCATTCGTTGCAGCTAGAGCTGGCCGCATCCAATAAAAAAGCGTATCGGAGGAATGTAAAAATCAAGCTTGATCCGCCAAGGGTAGAGTGGCGTTGTGAATCGTCAGCCTTGGCTTGCGAAGATGCGAGTAGATACACCGAGCAAGTCTTTACAAAATTATGTTTAACTAAAATAATATAATTACGGATCTATACAGTCCATTTTTTCTGACAAGCGCGGCTGAATCAAGAGGTAGAATGGTCCTTTGGCAAACAGAAAATTGATCAAAGGCAAAAAGTTTCGATACATGTCAGCCTGCGCTATCCGCGCAGGCTGACATGTATAGATACTGTTTGCACCAATAGAACATTGCTCATTTTTTCATGGGGTCAGCCTAAATCTTTAATGAACGACAAAATCTTAGAATTCTCCGAATCGAAAGCATTAGATGTATATAAAGTTATAAAATAATGGAATTAAGTTGCTTTAAGAATTATAAAAAAAAAAAAAAACCGTTGTGGGGGGGGGGGGGGGAGTGGAAAATATTATTTAGCAGAATTTTCACCATTTTGCCACGATACTTTCAAAGTCTTTAACCCTTCAATGCATGAAGGCACTGGATTATTTGTGCTTTCAGGCGCGCCTCAATATATACATTAATTTATTTCCATAGCAGACAATTTTAACGGATAAATTTGTTCTACGACACCGTGTTACCGGAAGTCAATGTTTGTCTCACAACCAAAACAAAACATCGATTTCTATGAGGGATTTTAAAGGTAAGTAAGGACTCTAAGGGTGAAATATCCTACCAAGGACGCAAAATAATGCTGAGAAGGAAAGGGCAGACGAAATTGTGGTCGGGTGTTAAAAAAGATGGAACAATGTGCCTAATCATTTAGATATGCGTGGACTTTCTGCGAAACTTACTGGAGAATGTATAATTACATATCGGTTGCTTCCAGCACGAGGGACTTCTAATTAACTTGTCAGATGGCATTAACTGTCTACTAAATACAAATGAAATGGACTTTATTGGTCTGTAGTGTAGAGTCAATTGGGGCCATTTCTTCGGTTATTTCCCTTGATTCCTCTCTTGTACTACATTTGGCCGAACAAAGGGATGACTTAGTTAAATATCCATGATTTTCATAAAGAGAATACGTATAAGTGGCTTGCAACATGCAAAAAGAAGCATTCGGAGACATTTGCGTAAAGTGTCGTCTCGGATAAGCCCGCGCAGTCCGGGCAGGCTAATCCGAGACGGCACTGTACGACTACATTAGATTTTGTGCTACCCTAGACTTGCGCAAAACAGAAAATTACATTAAAAACGGAGTGTCGTTTCGAATCAGCCTGGACTTGGACTGCGTAGACTGCATAGGCTGATTGAAGACTATCCTTTATGCAAATGTCCGAATGCTACTTTTCGTGTGTTGCAGGCAATATAGTTTTTTCGTACATCAAACAAATATCTAATGAGATTTGGAGAATTGATAATTTTCGAGCCTTGTGCAGCCTGATCTTGATCTACACTGCCCGCTCAAGGTCAGCGAATCTAGGTTAACATCCTTAGGGCTAACCAGTGAGCCTTGCCCATGGAAGAGAAAGACAGAAAGAAAAGACAGAGAAAAAAAAATAAATCTAACACCGTTTCTATAATTACTTGCTATAGTCATAAAATCAATAATAAATTCGCTGCTCCTGAAAATTAGAAGAGATGGGCGTCTAATTGTATCCGATACTTTGTACATGTACTTTAAGATTAATTAATTTGTAATGGAGAGATTTTTCCCTTTACTTCTTTATCGGAGAATTTTTCTGTTTTAAAAACATTAAAGACATTTTTTATGAAAACTGTGTATAAGTTGATAACAGGCCCAAGAGTGGCCAAAAGTCAACCTTGGGCTTGTACATATACTTTAAGATTAATTAATTCGTAAATGAGAGATTTTTCCGTTTACTCCTTTACAGGAGAGTTCCCTGTTTTAAAAAAACATTAGAGACATGCGTTTTTCTTAGATTTTATACATATTGATTAAAGGCCCAATACTGACTGAAGGTCAACAATGGGTTTGTACATATACTTTAAGATTAATTAGTTCGTAATGGAGAGATTTTTCCGTTTACTCCTTTACAGGAGAATTCCGTGTTTTAAAAACGTTAGAGACATGTGTTTTTTTCTTAAATTTTATACATGTTGATTAAAGGCCCGATACTGATCGAAGGTCAACAATGGGTTTGTACATATACTTTAAGATTAATTAATTCGTAATGAAGAGATTTTCATTAACAACTATACCGGAGAATTTTGAGTTTTTAAAGACGTTAGAGACTTGTTTTCTTTTTTTTTTTAATTCTACTTACAGGTTAAAGGCCCAATAGTGGCCGAAGATCAACAATGGGCTTATACATATACTCTAAGAGATTAATAAGTTCTTATTTGCAGTCTGATCTTGATCTACACCGTCCTCAAAAGATCCTTGATTTGCACATAGGTGCAGAAGAATTACACTGTAACACTTTACCAAACAATCCCCGGTTTTTACGACCCTGAGATAGAGGCCTTTTGAAAACATTGTGGGAAAAGGAGAAAATGCTGGTGACCAGAATTTTCTCCTTTTCCCACAATGTTTTCTACCCTGCTGGACACAAATTTCAAATTTCTGAGTTATGTTTATTTTATTGTCTGCATGTGCTTTCAATTTGGACTAGTCTAAAATTTTGTCGTTTGGTAAAGATTTAAAAACCACGTTGTGTTGACTTTGCCTCCCCGCGATCCTATTATTGATCCGCAGAATATCGCGACCAATATATTTCCCAACCACATATAAATTTTCTATTTCCAGCTATCATTTCCGTGGGGAGCTTACTCTAAATCCCATTGAAATAATAGATTTCAAGAGAGCGAAAAAAATTCTGTCACAGTGAAATCCTCTTTGCAAAGAATGACCACCTAATTTCACTTTACTCTGTATATAAATGTAATAATAGGAACGTTTGCAAGAGTTTTTTTTTTAAGTTAACAACAACAACAACAACAACCAAAAACAAAGTGAAATATGGAAAGTGCTTTATATTTCTCGAAGGGAGTAGTCCCATCCCTCCAAAAACCCTTTCGCCCCGTTTTCTATCCCTACATTAATCCACGAAATGGTTATCGATATATAATCAAAGCACTGGCAGTACCGAGCAATAAATTGCGCTATAAGTAACTCTGTACCAAACAACAAAATTTTAGACAGGTTCAAATTGAAGGCACTTTCGGATGACAAAATAAGCATAAGTCAAAAGTTAAAATCTGTTTACAGTAGGGTAGAAAACATTGTGGAAAAAGGAGAAAATGCTGGTTACCAGCATTTTCTCCTTTTCTCACAATGTTTTCAAAAGGCTTCTATCTCGGGTTATAAAAAAACAAGAATTGTTTTGTAAAGGGTTAAACCAAACGGCTTTGCGAGTTGCATCAGCTGCTTTTGCGGACATTTCAGATCAAGATTAGCTTTGGAAGTTCATGCACTCTTATCCTTACATGCATTTTTTTATGCCAAATGTAGTTACGCTATAATGTACAGAGCTCCAGATAAGAGGATGTCATTGTATTCTCAATCCACTATTTCTGTTTCGAAACCCTATGTTGTGGGTATTCAATGGAATCGTCTTAATGAGACGGTTCTAATAAATACCCACAACATAGGGTTTACTGGAGAATCATTTATATTTTTAATTTTTTAAATCACTCTCTCTAACTGGAGCCCCGATGTACCTATCAAAAATCAAGAAATAATATTAACCCTTTCCCGAACAATCCCTGGTTTTTACGGGTCAGGAGTAGAAGCCCTTTGAAAACATTGTGGGAATAGGAGAAAATGCTGGTAAGCAGCATTTTCTCCTTTTCCCACAATGATTTCTACCCTATCATATAGAAAAATCATCTTTTTAGCAACTGTTAATTTGTTATCTGCAAAATGCTCTCAATTTGGTCTGATCCAAAATTTGCCTTTTGGGAAAGGGTTAAACAAGACTGCTTCCGCTTCCTATCCTTAGCAGAATGAAAGTTTCAAGGAGTCTCTTATGTAAACATCGGTTTTACCAATGAAAACTTTTTCAACAAACTTAATTCTTTGCTAAACAATAGAACTTTCGACTTGTAAAGATTGAAAGTACTTGTTAGACATCAAAATAAGTGCAGCTGAAAGGATGATAATTGTCTGTGAAATTGTAGAAAACCTTTTGGGGAAAAAACGCTGGTAAGCAGCATTTATTTCTTATTTTCTTTTTTCCCAAAAGGCTTTCTAAACGTTAAATCGTTCAAATAGCAAGTCACTGCTCGCAGATTTACGCTGGTAATTTAGTCATATGACTTTGACAAATCAACGATCGTCCGAACTTTGTCTCAAAATTAGTTCTAGCCTTTCCTTGCATGCCTGTCACCCCATCCTGAGATAAGAGCCAATAAATATTATCTCTATCACACTGCGTCTTATTATTACTTGTATGTAAGATGGTGATTATGCTGGTAATGATTGTGTAAGGTTGCATGCACCACACACATCTACATAGAAGTCTTTACCAAACAATGAAATGTTGGCCTTGGCCAAACTGTAAGTATTTGTAGAAGGTAAATTCGGTGTGGCTTTCATGATGAAATTTATCTTAGACAGGAGAGAATACATTGTTTAATTATCAGCATTTTCTACTTTTCCAACAATGTTTCCAAAGGTTTGTTTTTACTCTCCTCTGGGTTTTTATTCCTCATCCTGCTAAAATAAATAAAATGAAAAGCAAAAAACAAATTTTGCTTGGATTTTTTTTTTTTTTTTTGGGGGGGGGGGAGGGGGCATTAACCCATTACCACAAAATCCCTACTTTTGACGCCCCTGAGGAAGAAGCCTTTTGAAAACACTGTGGGAAAAGGAGAAAATGCTGGTAACCAGCATTTTCTCCTTTTCCCACAGTGTTTTCTACCCTTCCCAGAACAAATTTCAATTTTTCAGTCACCTTTGTTTTGTTGTCTGCAAATGCTTTCAATTTGGACCAGTCTAAAATTTTCTTGTGTGGTAAAGAGTTGATAAATCCTGATCGGACAGTGCAGATCAAAGATCAGACTGCACTTCTCTTATTTTGGTGGATCTATACTGTCAGCAAAAGGTCCCTGAGTCGTGCTTAGCAGCGTAAGGTTTAAAGCAAAAGGACTGTGAGATAAAGGGATAAAAGAGAAAAACAAAACACTATCATACCTTCTGTTGTTGGATCCCCTTGAATAATCCACTCTACTTTACAAATTCGCCACAGGCCGTTGTAGATTCGATATAGAAAGCGGTTTGTCTTGTTTTGATATAGTCCACCTTCGATATAAAACAACAGCCAAGAATCCGTACTCACAGCGATAATTTCCAGTAAAAATCCCAGCAAAGTCAACCCCGTGAAGCCCATTAGAATTCGCCTCTCAATTATGAGATGCCTCTCCGTGAGGGGTTTCTCGGGCTTTCTGTATTTCCAAATGTTCATCTTGAGTGTTTTGATTTAAAAAAAAAAACTTTGTTAAAAGCACTTTTTACAGGTTTTTTGAAACTGCACCATCCAGAAAAAAGCTCATGGGTATAAAGGTCTTCTTTATAATCCAGTCTTCCAATTTCTTTTTGCTTGTCTGTATAATCCGTTAATTACCTCCCCTGAAAATGAAAAATAAAAGAAAAATAAAATAACTACCTGTGTTCCTATAACAACAGACAATTTCTGCTCATCAAAAGCATATTAAATGTCACTATATCAATAAACGGTTTCTCCCTGGAAAATAGAAAAATACCTTTTCATATTTCGCTAATTCGCTGCGAGGTATTTCCCTCAATTATGCCCTGCCTATATTCATGCCCATGCCAATAATGATTTCTCCCGTAATAAAACAGTTGGGGATCAATCCTTATATCTCACGATGTAATTCTTACTAGCATAAAACGATTATTCTTGATGATGTGACCCAGTATCAGGCAGATTACGGCCTTTAACTCTCCTAACTCTTTACCAAACGACAAAATTTAAGACTGGTCCAAATTGAAAGCACTTGCAGACGACAAATCAAACGTAACTCAAAAATTGATTTTTTTCTCGACAGGATAGAAAACGTTGTTGGAAAAGGAGAAAATGCTGGTTACCAGCATTTTCTCCTTTTACCACAAAGTTTACAAAAGGTTTCTATCTCAGGGTCGTGAAAACCAGGGATTGTTTGGTAAATGGTTATATAAGCAAACGAAACAATTTTTAGGCTTATCTATACTGGATGTATTTCCAAGCGACGAATCAAAATGTACTTCTAATTATTCAACTTGACTCGAGCAGGTTGAAAAAAAATTGTTGGAAAATGAGAAAATGCTGGTACTAGTAACCAGCATTTTGTCCTTTTTCCCACACTTTTTTTTCAAAAGCTTTCTCCTAAGTTTCGTCAAATCTTGGGACCGTAAGACAAAGGGTTAACAACCCTACATAGGGAGCTTTTAAGAATATTGTGGCGATAAGAGCTATCAGCTGTTTACCAATACCAGCAATTAATCCTTTTACCATACCAATTTCGACTGCTTTTTGAAAATGCGTTTTCTCCGTTCTGCAACACATTTATTTCTTGTGCCCTGATCACGAAATAATGGAAAGTCTACGTGGTTGTTTGTTGTTGTTGTTTTTTTATGTTTGAATGAAAATTTACACCTGGATACCCGTTTGTGGCGCAGTTGACGGGCAAAGCACTGTATGAGTAAGACATAACACTGGTGAAACTTTGAAAAGACATTATTGAACTATCTGCGTGATATGCCTTGAAGAAAAATTGTTGATAGTGGTGTAAAACAACACTCATTCAAACAACAGTACTAAAGCCATTTTATGTCGGTTATGTTACTGTACAGAGCCATGCATTCCCAGTTCCCATGCCTTTATGACAATTACGACGCAAAACACTCTTTCCAACACCCTGTCGTATTTCCCACATAAACAACGCTTTTTTTTTCGTGTGAGGGGAATACGAACTATACTACTCAAAATTTGCTATGTAGAGGTCACCATGTTTCCTTCCACCCCCTTCAATTTCAGAAAATCTATTCCGATATAAATATCTACTCGAAATATTTTAAACACGCTATGTTTCGGATACTTAAAATACTTCATAGTAACACAGATAAAAGCGACTTCCTGTGGAAAAAAAAATTATCAGTGCGAAATCGTGCGTTTTTTTTTTTTTAAATGCATGTAATTGAAATTACCCCTATCAAACTGTGAGTAGATCTAGCGTATCATTATTAGTCGATAACAATGAGTTTCTATGGTTGGAAAGCGTGCGTAGTCATTGTGGTATACCTAACGCATCGTTTTTTGATAATTACTGATTGCAAGAAAACTAGGGTCCGTATTCATTTACCATTCTTGAGAATATTATTAAATACTTTAATTACATATCTAGAAAGTATCACAACTTTTGATTGGCTAAAACATTCGGTTTGGCCAATCAGAAGTCATGTTACTGTCATCAGTGTATAAATCCATGCGTTCCTGGAGATCTGTCACCGCTACTTCGCATAAGACTTTCTCCAAGCTATTGGATGATTCTCAACGTAAACACTGAGTAAAATCAAAGCGTTGAGAACACTGATGTGGTATTTGTCAAGGAAGCTATGGTGTAGAATTAATGATTTTGAAAGAAAAAGAGAAAATTATTCAAATAATGGCTTGAAAGTCAACCTACTAAGCAAGTGAATATTTTTTTTTTTGGTTGAGGGGAGGGTATTTGTGACAAAGTTAGGATTATTTGTGAATTAGTAAATATTTTTGGTTGTTAACATTTAATTCCGAATATTACAATCAATTATTTGGATCTATAAATATCCATGCCTAGTCAAATGGAGTAACGCGCAATCTTGGGATGAACAAGCCGTGGGATGAAGTTGTTTTGGAACGAAAAAGCCAAGGACCAAGCGATCGGTAGACTAATTTTGTATCAATGCGCCATCAGAAGGCTGTTAGTGTGTAAAGTTAATTTCAAGTAAAAGTTAGTATTTCCACGGTAGATGGCCTCACCTAGTGTATTTAAACATGCCAATTCCAATTACATATCTGAGTGCTACCGAAAAAATTTTTTGTCTGAGAAAAATTGTTTTTAATTGAGCTGATTTCTTTTGGCTTAGCACAAAAAATGGTACAAAAATTCAACATTGAACTCATTGTGGCATTGTCTTCGACAGATACCACAAAAAAATTACTCGGATCTGTTACTATACCCTAAATAGAACCTAAAATAAATATTTGCAGTGAATTCTTCTTGTTATACTTAACCAGACATGAATTTCCAGGAATTTGATTTTGTCGCGAAATGTATGGAGGATAATCAACTGGTTGTGTGTGATATCAAAAATCTGTCACTGGAATGGGGATGTTAAATGATGGGAAAGAAAACCAAATCCGAACGACAAGTTTTTTACGTCATCATACCTCATTGGAATGACAGATTTCAGATTTTTAATATCACACAAAAACAGTTGATTATTCTATTCATTATATTCCCAATCCATATTTTTCTATTTGAATAACTATCAAGAATGGTATAATATGAACTCAGAACACTTTATTCGTAATTAAAGCCACCGGCCCGTATTACAGGGCGTAAAATTTACAAATATATTGTTAACCCCTTTCTGTTAATATGAAACTGCAGTTTTTTGACAAAAAGAAGAAAACGTCATATATAATGTACCAACATATACGGAAAACTCACACATACCTCAACTCAACTCAACTCAACTCAATTTTATTTTATAAAAAAGGCCACCGGCCCATAATGCAAATAACAATATCTATCCATCAAACCAGTACAGTCAAGTACCCTTTAAAGAACTTGTTCAGTAGGCATTCTGAGCAGCTAAGTATTATAGACAAAGAAAGACTATAACAATGTTCAATGAAAAGATAATACCAATATATTGCGTATCATATTTACATGATCAGTGAAGCTTTTGACAACATTTTCCGCATTCCATATACATGCAGCAATTGCCGAGATTCAAAAAAAAAATAAATAAATAAATAACAAAAGTGACAAACAAAGTTGCAATGGGGAAGTTACATGCGCAGTCATTTCCTTTCCCTCTCTCTGACAGTATGAGTTGTATAGGAAAAGATAGTTCCAGCAGATGTTCAATATCTATATCGTCTCTGGTGATGATACCATATTTATCATCACTTGTGATGCTATTTTACTATGAAATCCAAATAATTCACTGATAACAATATAACAAAATGCTAAAATAAACATAAAACAGTTAAAGTTCACCTTACAATGAATTCGTGTTTAATGCTGTTAAGAAGATTTGCTACAAATATCGTTTCTCAAAAAGTAAGCAGTTAAATAGAATTAATTGTGGTGCTGTTTCAAAATAAACGGAACTTGTCTGTTTTGCAATAATAAATCGGTAACAAGTGATTCACAGCTGAATGCGGAACTTACTTCAAATCACCCCCCCCCCTTTTTTTTTTGTCTTGGCATACTTTCAGGACAGATAAGACATATCGCATCTATGTAATGGATTATATAATTCTTCTTTCAGTAACAGAAAATGTTGATTTACGTCGCTCGGGACATAATTCCAAATATATTACGGCTACAATTCACTTATTCATGTAATTCATGTATGTTCTATGTTTCAACACTATTTATAAAGATGAGTTATGTTCTGTGAAAATGGGAAGGGGGGAGTGGTTTAGCGCAGTCCGCGCAGGCTGACCTGGATCGATATATTTGCTGATATTCTGCATGTCAAAGGACCATTCTACCCCCGGATTCAGTCGATTGCGAAACGGAGTGGACATATTTTTGTGCAGGCTGACATTCTGTCGAAACTCATTGCTTTTTGTAAATTTTCTACATCTCCATGGATCTATCTACACACATATTCAGTTAATTGTCTCTTTGAATGGATTTTTATAGATCCCTAATTATGTAATGTCTTGCTCGATGCAATGCATCACAAAAATGCACTTTTGCATAAAAAAAAACTTTTTGCCAAAACACGGCTCACTTACCAAATTAAAAAGCTAAGGAGTTAAAGGATGTCTATTAACCAACCATTGGTATATTGACTGTTTTCTTTATCCCGAATCTTGCCATCTGATTGGCTAACGCTTTTTTTCTCAGCCAATCACATGTTTTATATGTGAATTATATTATAAAACCGAAATTAAGATTGGTTTGATTAAATGGCTAACGATGTCATCAACAGAACGGAAATAAAATCATTGAATTTCAGCAGAATATTCTGTTTTGTTTGGAATAGGCGAAAATGTTTGAAATCAGCAAATTTTTACCTGAATCATCACACTTATCTTTAACAAAAAAAAGAACACTCTCTTTATCTCGAAAAAAATCTCCCATTTATCTCAAATAATCTCAAAGGAACTGTCTGCGTCTGCATAAAGAACGCCTAATAATTGACGTCTGTTCACGCCTTGGGTGTTACCAAAGCATACATAAGCAGAGCTCAAGATGGAGAGAGTTATTGATTTTGATTTTGATTTCAAAATTGAAAAAGTAAAATATTCTCCATTAAACCCTATGTTATGGGTACTCATTAGAACCGTCTCATCGAGACGATTCTAATGACTACCCACAACACAGGGTTTGGAAGAGAAATAACGGATTTAGAATACCATCACTCCCTCTTATCTGAAGCTCTGAGTATTAAGAAAGAGGAAAATATTCTTGAAAACAAACGACATTCAAAACAGCTTGACAATATTGTATCTGATTGTAAAAACCACCTAGTTATCCCCCTCACATACAAAATTTAAAACAAGAGGGCCATGAGGGCCCTGTATCGCTTCACTGGCTTTTCAACCCTTTACTACACAAATCAAAGAGTTGATGACCCTGAAAGAGAGGCTTCCGAAAGGATTGAACAGTCAGGCAAAACAAGTAGGTTTATTCATTGGCATGAAAGGTAAAGTTCTTGGGGAAAAAAACTGAAATGATAGCAACCTTTCTTTGAATTTAACATTCCACTCATGTGAGCATAACTATTAGCATAAAAACAAATCACTCTTCCTGAAAACAGAATATTTTCTATCAAAAACTTAAATACCTAGCACCGATTATGTATCACTGCAGTTTAATAATCAAGGATGGTAAATAGTAACTTTATTCTTTATGCAAGGAGTTATTTCCCTTGATCAATGGAGGTGACTATAAAAACAAACACCTGTTAAACTTGTGATCCCTTGAATGGAGCCAATTTTGACCCCCAGGCCTATAATATGAAGAAACTTGTTATAGGTCCATTAGACAAAGCTACATGCCAAATTTAGTAGCTCGGGGCCCTATGGTTTCAGAGAAGAAGATTTTTAAAAATGTTCAATATTTTTTCAGTTTTGTTGCCATGGTTACCAGAGTTTTTGAAGAAATTAAATTCTTTCAAAAAATTCGAAAGAGGACCATGGCAGGATAAGTTCTGTGAAGTTTCATCAAATTTTGATGAGTAGTTTCAGAGAAGAAAATGTTTGAAATAAAAGTTAACGTACACACGACAGACACCGGGCCATGACATTAGCCTGCTAGCCTTCCGCCAGTGGAGCTAAAAACCTTTAAATATTTATAACAGCAAAAAAGCTTGGAAACAAAATAATGACTAAACTAATACAGTTCCTGAACTGTCCAAGAGAAACTGTCTTTTATGCAGTAAGCGAACAACACAATTTCTGCTCAAAGAATCACAGTCTAGAATAAAAGCCCTTACATAAACACACACACAGAAAAAAAGAATATCCAGGAAAAAAATAATAAAGGAGGAACGAGACTGAATGAATAGCCAAAATCAATTTGTACCCTACCGTCTGTTAATAATATTTTCACAGCCGGCAGTGTTCTCTATATAACACACACTTGGAATCTTATTCTGGAACCCGTTACAACTGAGTAAACAAAGACGCCATTTCGTTTTATCCGAGGACGACAGCACTTATGGCGTTATGTACATATCATTATGTGTGCTAGGCTGAAAGGTTGCCAATCGCGACTCACTGACCTTTTGTAGACAGTGTAGATCAAGATCAGACTGCACGTTCTGTGCTATCTGATCTTGATCTACACTGTAGGCAAGAGGAGATTTTTTTTTATAAATACGTAAGTTTCGAATAATATTAACTGTGTGTTTACTATCAGCTTGAAGTTTTATTTAACTCTTTACCAAACGAAAAAAAAAATAGACTGGTCCAAATTCAAAGCCCTCGCAGACGACAAAAAAAATAGTACTCTCAAAAATTGAAATTTGTTTCGAGCTGAGTAGAAAACATTGTGGGAAAATGAGAAAATGCTGGTTACCAGCATTGTCTCCTTTTCCCACAATGTTTTCGAAAGGCTTCTATCTCAGGATCATAAAAAGCAGGGATTGTTTTGTAAAAGATTAACTTATTTAGTGGAATACATATTAATACGCGCGTGTAAAAGGTACATACATGTAATACTCTAAAGAGCAGGAAGCTCTAAGAATTTTCCTGCCACTATTTCTTTTTGCCACAGATTACAGTCATAATTATATCGTCGGTTTACTGCAAAAACCTCGTAACTACAGCTTGTTTCAAGCTGTAAGATACTTTTTTAAAGTAAACCGACGATATATATTGTGGTTTCATTTTTACGAGCATCGCGAACTTCGGTCTTTCTTTATTGAATGAATAAATTGCATTTTCTTAAAGGCAAACAATTTTCTCTGCAAAATCAAGAGGCATTCTTTCTATTATCTATGCTACAGCGGTGGACAGTGTAGATCAAAGATCAGACTGCACGTCACAGTGTGTGCTGTCTGAGACCAGACTGCACGTCACAGTCTTTGCAGTCTGAGATCAGACTGCACATCACAGTCTTTGCAGTCTGTGACCAGACTGCACGTTCTGTGCAGTTTTGTCTTGGTCTACACTGTACGCAAAAGGTCAGAGGTTCTCACTGGGTGTGTATTCACCAACCATTCCTCAGAATATTCTTGGCCTTATTCTTCAGAATTCCGTCAATGTGAAAGTAACAGAACTTCTGATTGGCTAAACCATTTGGTTTAGCCTATCAGAGGTTCTGTTACTTTCACAGCCAAGAAATCTTAAAGAATAAGACTAAGAACGTTTTTAAGAATGATGGGTGAATACGGACCTATGCCGAGGACCTAAAAACTAATCGTGCATACGTGATATACCACACTGCCCAAAAAAGCTTCTTGTGCCGTTTATGGCAAGGGTAATTGGTTTTGTATTATTTGAGAGGTGATCAGACTGGTGAGTTTAAAAGTTATATACTGTCACAGAATTTGCTGAGTATATCCATATTTCTTTCAAAATTGTTCTAATCTGTCCTGAGTTCGATACGCGGGAGCGGGCGTCAACTTCAGAGATTTTTTATTGGCCACGCATTCGGTGGGAGAAAGCTTTAGTATAAGTTGTAAGAACTTTTTTCTGAATCGATGTAAAATAAATATGTTTAAACACTAAAATATATTGATTGTGGCGCCGCATGCGCGGCGGCACTATATTTTTATTCGCTTTTGAAAAGTACCTATGGAGGCAGCCATATTGTTAACCGCGCTTCCAGCGATTTCGTAACGAGGTCTTTTCGTTCCTAAGCCATTTCGTACCCAATTTTACTTTTTATTTCTGATCATTTTGTCTTCACATCGATAATTTCGTATCCACTTTAGTCATTTCATAACCTGTTTTTTAATATCAATATTCGGTAATTTAGAATCTAGTTTTACTACAACTGCTTTTGTACACATCTCAAATTTAAATTATGTTAAATTTCGCTGAAGAATGGCTATGACTGTGTCTTATCATTATTGGTTCTTTCTTTTTGAAGTTTTAAGCCACTACAACTGCTTTTGTACACATCTAAAATTGAAACTATGTTAAATTTCGCCAAACAATGGCCGAAGAATGGCTATGATTGTGTCTTATCATTTTTGTTTCTTTCTTTTTGAAGTTTTAAGTTGCATTCTACAGATTATCGTTCAGGCTCAGTTCATTTCTCATCGAGTTCTGCATTAATTTGCATTGGTCATTTTTTGGATGATATAATGTGCCTTATTTCAGAAACAACTGATTTGCGGCGCCATTGATGTTACGCGTCAATATTTTCTTGTTACTTATATTTTACAAGGTCTGCTGCTAACATTATGCTAACATTTTTATAATACCCATTTCATCTACATGCGATAATGTTTCTGCTGAAGGAATATATTGGCTCTCAAATGAACTCAACTACTGTAAATAAACACAACTACTGCAAATTATCGGAAAGAATAAACTAATTATACATGATTACATCGCTTGTTATTAGGCACTATACTGTGATAGCGTATCGCAAAGAACAGCCAATATTAATTAACCCATTCCCCATTACAAAATAAGGAATAAAATTAATTTTATTGTGATTAAAAAACAAGCTCTAAAATTTCGATAGTGAAAGAAAAAACAAATAACAAAGTATAGTGATAAAAGCACTGTGGTTAACTCTTTACCAAACGACATAATTATTTAACTCATTACCATACGACAAAATTTTAGGCTTGTCCAAATTGAAAGCATTTGCAGACGACAAAATAAAAGTGACTGAAAATTTGAAATTTCTTTTATGAAGGGAAGAAAACTTTGTGGGAAAAGGAGAAAATGCTGGTTACCAGCATTTTCTCCTTTTCCCACAGTGTTTTCAAAAGGCTTCATTCTCAGGGGCGTCAAAAGTAGGGATTGTGTTGTAATGGGTTAAATGAACTTTATTCATCCATGATTTATGATGATTTTCTTGGTGCGATATATCACAGAGATGCATTTAGCCTTGATTTGCCAGAGTACTGTTCATTTTTTAAAAATGTGTATTTTTAAAGTAACAGTAAAGCCCAAAAGTAGATAAAGCGGGTGCTTAACCGTTTGCCACGCAATCGACAGTTTTGACGACCCTTAGAAAGAAGCCTTTGGAAAACATTGTGGGAAAAGGAGAAAATGCTGGTAACCAGCATTTTCTCCTTTTCCCACAATGTTTTCTACCTTTCCCAAATCAAATTTTGATTTTACAGTCACGTTTATTTTGTCTTCTGCAAATGCTTTCAAGTTGGACAAGTATAAAATAGTGTCGTTTGGTAATGAGTAAAATCCTCTTTTGCCAGGGAGCTGTTTATTTTCAAATTGTCTTGAAAAAAAAAAACCCAAACTTGTCCCATGAGTGCTATCGACATATAAAGACTTCGATTAATATCCAATGAGTTTTTTTTTTTCGTCTCTCTCATTTTTTTTGTCTCTGAAGTAACAAAACACTGGTATGCTAGTACCAGTTGAACCTACACCAGATGATGAAACTACTGACCTGTGCAATTTGACAGCCTTTTCAGACGAAAAAAAATGAATGGGGCTAAAATGGAGAGATACGTTTTAGAAGGGGAGGAAAATGTTGTGGGAAAAGACAAAAGTACTGGTAACCAGCATTTTCTCCTTTTTTCCCACAACATTTTCTAGAGCTTCTTTCCTCGGGGTTGTTGAAACTCGGGAGTGTTTCGTAATGAAATTAAAAAAATTACTGTTATAATTAGAATTTAAAGGTCCAATAGCTGACGAGAGTAAACAAGGTGGGTGTCAAAATGCAGTTGAATTCACATCGTACCAGCTGAAAGTATGGAAATTATTGTATAGATGACATTCTGTTTATACAAATATACGATTTGTCTTGGTGTTTGTTCAAATAAAGGAGTTTCAAAAGAAGGTGAAAAAATGCAAAGTCACTCTAGTCTATCATTTTTTTAATCTGATTTCAAAAAAAAAAAATCATTTGCAAGCGACCAGTACTTGGACCGAAATTTAAGCCATTACAGGACAATCCCTACTTTTGACGCCCCTGAAAAAGAAGCCTTTAGAAAACATTGTAGGAAAAGGAGAAAATGCTGATAACCAGCATTTTCTCCTTTTCCCACAATGTTTTCTACCCTTCACAAAACAAACTTCAAAATTTCAGTCACTTTTATTTTGTCGTCTGCAAATGCTTTCAATTTGGATCATTCTAAAATATTGTCGTTTGGTAATGGGTTAAGGGTAGTTTATTATTTTTACCATAATTTTCATACTTCAAATAGGTATTATTTCAATTCAAATGCTTTTTTTAAGGACCGTTCCCTTACTTTTGCCAGCTAGTGGAGCTTAAAAAAATTTTGTCAGTCAGTGATTTTGCAACAAAGCCAGTGCTAACCCACCACATCAAGTCAGATTACAGATATTGCAGAATGGGCTTAAGAATGAAATTTCATAAACCCCCCCCCCATCTTCCCCCCCCCCCCCACACACACACACATACGCGCCCCCAGGATAATTCCTGAAATAACAAAGATATTACCTGCTTAGCTTTATCCAAAAACTTCGAAAGCACCACAATTTTCCTTTTGTCTTCTACCCTAGGCTTGTGCAAATCACACTCCAACGAAACTAAACTACGGCTAGTCCTAAAAAAATGCAATAAAAAAAGGGACAACAACAAAAAAGTTTTTAAAATCCGGATGTTTACATGCAAACCACAAGCAACATCCCTCACACATATATACACACGAATGTACATCCGTAAAGATAAGACCTCGATATGAGTTCCAGATTAACGGCTGAGTACTGGACTCTAGAGCTATTTATAATAAACCGAAAAATCTCTCTCCCCCTCCTCTCTCTATCTTTATACACACATGTGAACGTAGCGAATGGAACAATACTCCAAAGACTTGTTCTTGTATTCTCTCCACGCGTAGCACCTGAGCGTATAGTGGAGAGAAAAAAAAAATGGCAAACGGAAATCCGCATATGCTAAAAGCTTATAGCCAAATGGCACGGGCGTGTGATTATTGAAAAGCGATGAGGTTATACCCTTTTTTATTCGCTTTTAGGCGAGACTTTATTCTTGGCGAAGGTGGTTAAATATTTAAGGGGCTTAATCGGTTTGAGTCATGCTATGCCAAAAGGGGGTTTAATGTACTCGTATCTGCAAAAAGTTTCAACTCATGTCAGCCTGCGCAATCTGCGCAGGCTGACATGAGTTGAAACTTTTTGCTCTAATTAAGTGCACAGTCCACGCCGGCTGACATGAGTTGAAACTTTTTGCTCTAAGTAAGTGCACAGTCCACGCCGGCTGACATGAGTTGAATCTTTTCGCTCTAAGTAAGTGTACAGTCCGCGCAGGCTGACCTGAGTTGAAACTTTTTGTTCTAAGTAAGTGTACAGTCCGCGCCGGCTGACATGAGTTGAAACTTTTTGCTCTAATTAAGTGCACAGTCTGCGCCGGCTGACATGAGTTGAAACTTTTTGCTCTAATTAAGTGCACAGTCCGCGCCGGCTGACATGAGTTGAAACTTTTTGCTCTAATTAAGTGCACAGTCCGCGCCGGCTGACATGAGTTGAAACTTTTTGCTCTAAGTAAGTGCACAGTCCGCGCTGGCTGACATGAATCGAATTTTTTTTTTTATGTTATTTGTAAGTTTTCTGGCTTGTTCAAGGACCCATTCTACCACATGATTTAATCGGTTGTTCGATGAAACGAATTCTATGGATCGATAATCATATGAAAACTTACCTGGTATGGTGCTTCATAGAGTTGCATTTAAACACCGTGTACCAGAGTGATGCCCATTTGTATTATGTTCAACCCTCGTTTTCAACATTATTTTAGTTATATCACGTGGCCAGTGTACCAATCCGTGCTTTACTTTAGCTTTTGTGCCCAATACTGTCTGTGCATGTCATTTTCTTCGAAGATTTGACCTGTCTGCTATGACGCATAACTCCCCCCAATATTGGGGCTATTGTAGTAATACGCTCTATAAAAAAGCAATGGTGAAAATGGCTTTTATCAGTTCTTTTGAGGAGAAATCAGGCCTGTTTTAGCTCCAGATTTTTCTAAACTGCTGATCATAGCTGACTGAATCGTACCAGGTAGCATTTTATTGAGTAAACGTTTATCTTAGTTTGAAATTCAAAGTAACGGTTGTCGCGTAGAAAAGTAGTCCGGTTCTGTTCCCAGACTTCCCAAATTAGATAGAAGTGTATTAGTACAATGCCATCTAGCGGGAGATAATGCACAAATCCCATCAGGGTGACCTATGCTTAACTCAGGAAATTTTAATCGTATAGGGTTTGACTAAACAGGGGGGCGATATAGATTATGATCACGCTGCATGTTCGTTGCAATCTGAAATGTGTTTTCAGCCATCTAGATGGGTCTAGATGGGTCGAGTTTATGACTAGGCTTAACTTTTTACCAAACGACAAACTTTTAGACTGGTCTAAATTAGAAGCATTTGCAGACGTCAAAATAAAAGTGACTGAAGATTTGAAATTTGTATTGAAGAGGTGAGAAAACATTGTGGGAAAAGGAGAAAATGCTGGTTACCAGCATTTTCTCCTTTTCCCACAATCTTTTAAAAATGCTTCTTTCTCAGGGTCGTCAAAAATAAGGATTGTGTGGTAAAGGGTTAATAAATCTCCGTAAAGCTTTATATCAAGCAAGATGACATGTACTAGTAACTATGGATCAACCAAATTCATTCAGTCTATCAATTGAATCAATTATGGGGTAGATTGTTGCTTTGAAACGCAAGAATTGGCCAATAGCAAAACGTATCGACCCAGGTCAGCCTGCGCAGGCTGACCTGAGTCGATACTTTTCGCATATATGTATTAAACCCCCTCTTCAAAGAGGTTGGTTAATATACTGCATATTTCGATTGGTTCGCGATCCTGCTAATTGTTTTTTTGTTGTTGTTTTGATAATTATTTCTCTTGTTGTTTTGTTGTTATTTTTGACAATACTGTTATTCTGCTTGAAGTTAATTGGGGGTGAATTTGCGTAAGCTCTTAATTAAAGATCACAACAACACGTTTCGCATATTATGATGCAATGTAAAAAGCGCATAAGCTGTAATAAAACTGCACGTGAACAACAGTATAAAAGTTTTATGATAGTAACATTCTGTCGTATATATTTCTCTGCATTTGTGTACAAAATCAAAGTACTGAAATTACCGATAAAATGTGATTGCAAATATTTTGGCTAGCAAATAGGTAGAGTCATCCATGAAAATTGCAATGAAATTGCATGTCAACAAGAGTATAAAAGCTTAAAGATAGTGTCGTATATATTTCTTGGTATTTGTGTACAAAATCAAAGTATTGAAAGTACCGATAGAATGTGATGGTAAAAAATTTGGTCTAGCAAATAGGTAGAGCCATTCATGAAAACTGCGATAAAATTGCATGACGTCAACAACAGTATAATTGCTTAAAGATAGTAACATTCTATTGTATAAATTTCTGAGCTTTGTGTACAAAATCAAAGCACTGAAAGTACCGATAGAACGTGATAGGAAAACGTTTTGCAAGGGAATATTTATCATGAAAGATTTGTTCATCTGAAGGTTGACAACATTTTTCCTTTAACTGATACCATCATTTCATGAGTACGAGGGCTGAGCAAAAAGTACGTGGAATTTAGACATTAATTAAAACAAAACCACTACGGCTATGACGCTTAAATTTTCATACCTTTAACCCTTTCCCAAACGACGAAATTTTCGTCCAGACCAAATTGAAAGCATTTGCAGACGACAATTCAACTCTTGTTGAAAAGATGATTTCTGTCTATGATAGGGCAGAAAACATTGTGGGAAAAGGAGAAAATGCTGGTTACCAGCATTTTCTCCTTTTCCCACAATGTTTTCAAAAACATTTCAAAAACAGTTTTCAAAAACTACTATTCCAGACCCGTAAAAACCAGGGATTGTTTGGGAAAGGATTAAGATCCATTCACAACGGACAAAATTGAAAAGTTTCCGACAAACTGATCCCAAAACATGGCTGCTTTAACTCTTTGTACGAATATTATAACAGCCACCCGAAGCAAGCAGGTTACGATAATGTCATTTAACTACGGCGTTACTAATAATCTTCTCGCGTCCACTCCTTGGCCCATCTTCGGTATTCTTGCATTTAAGCGTTTTGCATGCGGTTTTAGAATGGTTTTGGACTTTAACGAGTGCTTTGGGCTGTTTTGGGGGTGATTCTCTAACTAATTCATCCATGACCGAGATGTGTGGTGTCCGTGGTTGTGCGGTAGAGCGTCGGCCTTGTAACCATAAGGCCCCGAGTTCGATACCCGAGAGCGGATGTCAACTTTGGCATTTTTCATTAGCCCACACACTCGATGCAAATACTGGTGTAGTTCCCAGGAAGCAGCAGAATCGAGGGAGATCACTTTAAGTTGTAAGAACTTGTTTCTCAATCGATATAAAATAGATGTTTAAATCAAATTAAGACAGCAGTGCATAAGTCTTTTTCTTTTTTTTTTTTCAGAATATAGTGGGGTAAAAAAGCAATTCCTTGTTTATTACCAAATCAGTTAACATAAAGTATTCCTTTTCGTTAAAAAATTCTTACTTTTGTTTTTCGTAAGAGTATCCTTTGGCATAGCACTTTAGAGTGCCAGCCTAGTAAAAGTGAAACCCAAGAATAATCGTCGGTTTACTTCGAAAACCTCTAAACTACAGCTTGTATCAAGCTGTGAGTACGACGTTTTCATAGTAACCCGACGACATTTTTACTTGAGCTACCGCCTTTGTATGACAGAATTTATGTTGAAAGTGGCGTAAGACAAAATTCAATCGATCACTGAATTTCCTTTAAGTCCTTTTTGCTCTTTGTTTGGTCTAAAATAATTCTGCCCAATGATTGGTAAAAAGGGCAAGCTTGTGTGTGAAATACTTGAACGTGAGAAATACTCTATTAATCAAAGAGAGTAGTCATAAAGTGTATTGGTTTCTTGCCTTTCAAAACCAGGCTCCGGAGGTGGAATAATTTTGTTTTATGGTTTCAGTCAAGTGGAAAAGTCGTTAAATAATACCCACCTCCGCTCTTAGGGACACTTTCTTGGTCTAAACCTAAACAATGAGGGACGTGGTTGCCTCTAGTAAAAAAAAAAGCAGCACTCTTGGCTCGTACCTTACAAAAAAAGGACAAATTTCGTCGGTTTACACGAAAAACTTCGTAACGAGGTTTTTTAAGTAAACCGACGGTACAGTTCTTTCCATACCATAGACGACACCAGAATCTTTTGTGGACAGTGCAGATCAAGATCAGACTGCGCAGAATAAATCCTTAGGTAGATTTGTCATTTGATATGGAGAGAAATGTATCAAAAGCAAAAGTTTCGACCCAGGACAGCCTGCGCGGAATGCGCGCAGACTGACATGGGTCGATATTTCTTTGCAGACGCATTAACCCATTACCACACAATCCTTACTTTTGACGCCCCTGAGAAAGAAGCCTTTAGAAAACATTGTGGGAAAAGGAGAAAATGCTGGTAACCAGCATTTTCACCTTTTCCCACAATGTTTTCTACCCTTCACAAAACAAATTTGAAATTTTCAGTCACTTTTATATTGTCGTCTGCAAATGCTTTCAATTTGGACCAGTTTAAAATATTGTCGTTTGGTAATGGGTGAAGCCACCTTTTTTACAGAGCGGGGTCATATCTTTCTTTCCCTTTTCCTCTTTATGTGATCTGTATTACTTTCAGTGAGGGTTAGATAGCCTATACAGTTATGTATTTGAGAAACATCAAAAGTTGAATGAATGATGACCATGTAGAATTAAGGTCCCTCCGAGCTATAGGCATATATACTATGGATCATTAGAGAGAAAGAATCGGATACAAGGAAATCCGGGTACAAGTCTCTAGCTCTTCGTCAATTAGACATCCTTGATTCATTAACGTGCCAGGTGTAAAGCACGGATACACGCGAGGCTACCCCTGGGTCCCAAACCAGTTCACGTCTAGTTGGTTGGGAAACACAAGGTGTCTCAGAAAGGTCCTGGTTGGGGTATCGAAGCTCGGGCCTCAAGACTGATAGTCCAGTGTTTTACCACTGTACTACCGGTCCACCCCAGATAAATGAATGGGTAAATATATCTGTGTGAAATTCCTGAAATACTATTGTCACTTGGAACCGCTCCGCCCCTCCCCGCCTCAGTTCCCCTCCTCCCTCCCAGAAAAAGAAATCAACTCACTTGTATTTAAGTCTATCCACTAACAAGTCAATTTACATTAGCCCCAAGAGAGATTATAATCATAAATAATTGAATAAGCCACATCATTCAGCCAAGCAAAACATACTAACAAAATGTGCTGAACATTGCTGCCTCTTTTTCTAATATCATGTCTGCATTATTCGGAATAGCGAAATTATGCTTTTTTTGTACTGTATGTTCTCTAACTTCATATCAAAGCACTGAAAGTACTGATGGCTAGGAGCAAGTGGAAAGTGCTTATATACGTAAATCAATTTGAATTAAATCATGAAATATCTAGTCAAAAAGTGAAGGAAGAAAATATGTATGCCTATGCTCGGCTGCAGTTGCTTTAAGTGAAAATTTTAAGTTGAAAAGCCAGGCGTTACTGTGTCAAAATATTTGGATGTTTACCTGCCCCTGATTTATACGTTCCCTTAACAACTGGTCCAATTTTGTTAATATTATGATGATTAGCAACTAATCCTGAAGTAAATGTCTTCAGTGATGACAAAATTTTTGTACAATATCAAAATATTTGAACTTTTAAAGTCAAAAAGGGGCATTTATAACAGTTTGAAAAATACTTTGATAGATAAATCTCCATTTTCTATGGGTGTCTCTTTTGATAGCTAACTCCAGTTCAAGTTTAAAATAAATATCTTCAGTAATGACAGAGATTTTATAGCCTTATCTCTTGTATGTTCCTATTTTCCCTTACATGGGTATGTTCAGGTTTTCCCCTATTCCATTGTCAAATAAGTAAAGTATTGTTACACGAGTTTACATGGCATCTTGAAGTTCATTCCGGTCCAATCCAGTCCATTCCGGTCCACCCCGGTATTTCCAAACACCAGGAAAACAACGACTCATTAATTGCCCGATTTTTTCATGCATTAAAGCTGACAATGTAAAGGGTTTTGTCTCTTTACATGCAGTGATGCAGAACAGACTGAGGTGATCATAGTTGCTATAAAATCGTCACAGACTAATCTACATAAACAAACCTACATTTTTTTAAGGCCCATTCTATTTGCATCAATTCAAAGGAGGTAATTGTATGAGTCAGGAAGTCATCCTTGCATATTTGCATGCATCCAGCCCCCAAATGTTGGTCACATCAAAGAGTAGTCGGAGTACATACTGCAGTCAAGAAGTCATCCTGTCCCAAAAATATGAGTCCACCCTCAGAAGGCTAATCGCAAGAAAGAGCATTTGGAGCACATATTGCAGTCAAGAGGTCATCCTGGCTGAAGTACATGTATATGAATCCGACCCACTAATGTTAATCACAAGAAAGAGTATATCGAGCCCATGTTGCTGTCAAGAGATCATCCTAACTTAAATTTATGCGAGTCTAACCCGGACAAGCCCCCAAAATGTAAGTCGCATCAAAGAGCATTTGAAACCTACTATTGCTATCAAACGGACTGTGACTGCCGTAACTACAATAGATGTGCTTTAGCTTCATCTTATATACCTACTCCAGCGCTCTAACATCTTGCCTACAGCCTGTTTCTTTTGCATCTTTCCAAGGGAGGTAATTATGCCAACCACAACATTTGTTTGAACGCTGAGGCCAGCATTGAATTATATTGTGGTCAGTGTAGGTCAATATCGGGACTGTGAACAAAATGTACAGTCTAAGATTGATCCATACATTTAATTATGTTTTGTTACTTTTACGAAAACAAAGCGGATTTTTTTTTTTGTCTCTTTTGGGAGAAAAAATAACAAAAGCTATCATGTCAAAGTCTAAAGTTTAAACGAAACGCTTCAAATTTATTCATTGTGCTTGATATATGAAATATTATGTTATAGCTACTTTCCCGATGCTAGTGTTTTCTTCGAGAAGTGTTAAAAATTTGAAAAGCTGAAAAATAGCTGAAATAAAGTGGTGCTAGATGTCAAAACTTTCTAATGCACCGAGATTGGATCGTTAAACTTCAAAGAAACAAGAAGCCAGGTATGATGACTTCATTAATGGCATATATAAGATGTTTGTTTTGATGCGCCATGGCAATTCATTAATTCTAGAATGCCAGCATACATTCTCTTCCCACAAACCGATAGAATTTGTTCCTGCTTTATTTATTTAATCCTTTACCGAAAGTCCCGAGATCTTTTAACGGTCTTGAGAAAGAAGCCTTAGGAAAGCATTGTTTGAAAAATGGAGAAAATGCAAGTAGCCTGCAATTTATTTATTTCTCACAATGGTTTAGAACTACACTAATATTAGTCCTGTTGCTTGAGTAAAATTTGATTCATTTGTCGTTTTCAATGCGTTCAGTTAGGACAAATCTAAAGTTTCGTCATGTGGTAAGGAGGGAATTTAACTTCATCTCAGCGTCAGCAAAAAGCTTTGATCCATACTCTATGAAAATAGAGTTTTAATGCATCTGCAAAAAGAATAGACCCATGTCAATTTCCTGCAGTTCAAATATGGACCAGTTCTAACATTTTATCGTTTGGTAAAGATTTAAGCAACGGAATACTTCTTTCAGATGCCTCAGATGTTAGACGCGAAAAATCGCCGAAAAGAAAGTTTGCCTTAACCGACTCATGATCACGGGGTCGTGAGTCGCACACGCTTACCATTGAGCTACCCGGCCGCACTAGTTACTGGTTACTTGATAATACTCACTCTGCGATTTTGGTGACCAGCACGAATACCTAAATGTAACAGTGAAGGCCATCGAGTCTTTGTTCTTAAAGACATATCTCGTCGTTTTCATACAGCTTTCAGTTAGGTTTTTTTGTGGTATTTGTCGAAGACAATACCACTTTGAGTTCAATATTGAATTTTGAAGACCATGTATCGTGTTTTGTACAAAACTCAATTTTTCTCGGGAAAATGAGTTTTTCGGTAGCACTCAGATATGTTATTGGTAAAAGCATGTTAAAATACACTGGGTGAGGCCATCGATCGTGGAAATACTAATTTTTGATTGAAAATAACTTCACCTGCTCATAGCCTTCTAATGGCGCAATAATACAAATTGGTGCTGGGCTTTTTCGTTCCAAAACCAATTCGAACCATGACTTGTTCATCCAATGATTGCATGCTACTCCATTTGATTAGGCATGAATATTTATAGATGGAAATAATTGGTTTGTAATGTTGATAACTAAATGTTAACGACAAAAGATATTTCAAAATCATACTTTAATCTTAGGACCATTGCATGTAGAACCAGTCTCTATAGCAATTCATTTTTGCCAGCTGTAATCAATGAATGGAATAATCTACCAGATGAAACAAAGAATGTGGAGTCTCTGTCATCTTTTAAATACTGCTTAAATGTAGACAAACCAGTTCCACGTAAGCTTTACTTTTTTGGAGAGAGGAAAATGCGAGTCATTCATGCTAGGTTACGTAACCGATGTAGCAGTCTTAATGAGCATCTGTACTTGAAAAATTTAGTAGATTCACCTCTCTGTAGATGTGGTTATGTCGAATCGACGCACCACTACTTTTTACAGTGTTTATTTTATCGTGACTTCAGACTTAGTCTAAATCATAGCATATATGATATTTCAACATTTAATCTTCAAACCATTCTTTACGGGGATGAAAATCTTAGTCTTTCTGATAATCAAAGAATATTTAGTGCGGTGCATACATATATCCGTAACAGTGGAAGATTTTCTGGCAATGTATAGTTAATATAGGACTATTTGGTTTCGCATTTAAGTGGAAGTTTACTGTCTGTCTTTGTATTTATTGCGAAGCCATTTTTGTGTATTGTCTTTCATGACCATTATCAGATAATCTTGTACTTTTCCCATTTATCATAATTTATGTCGTAATTTAAAATGTCAATACAGAGGTGTTGGTCAAGTTGGAAGTTACTATGACTTCTTAATCTGTATCTATAGATTGGCAAATTTCTACCATTAACGCTCCAGACCATTCTGTCTCAATCTACTTCTAATGTTTTTTTCTTTTCTTTTTTGATCTTGTTAATGTTGTTTTCTTTCTACTTCTATCCATTTTGAAATTATTTTTATCGTATTGACTATGAAAAACATTGTACCATAACCTTTGTCTGGAAATTGGAGAAGAACTCTATAAGCTGTAGCTTCCGTTCTGATCCATTTCTTCAGTACATGTGTAATATGACTTAAGTTTGTTACTATTTGTTATATACTGTTGAATAAACTATGTTTAAACTAAATCATACTTTTCAGGTACAACGTTTTATTCACATGGTTTCTCTCTCTATACATCATGCATCGTACTGTCAAGGGACGTGACCCCTGACTCCTCCTAATGATCAAAAGGAGACCACCAATACACAAGTAAGCCTAACTTTGTAATGAGTACTCTCCCTTCAGCTAAAAAATGTATTCATTTGAATAGGTAGTTGACTTTCAAGCCAATATTTGAATAATATTCCTCTTCTTCTTTCAAGCTATTACTTCACACAACGGTTTCCTTTACAAATACCACTTCAGCGTTCTCAATGCTTTGATTTTAACCAAATCGTTCTTTTTATGAAATTGAAATCCTTCTTGTCAAATGTTGCTCCTGATGCCTGCAAGATAACACAGATTGCGACGGAAAGTAAATGCTTTTCAAGTTTTGGACACCTTCAAAGGAATCATTGTTGTTGTTTCCGGTTTTAAATAACGGGAAAAACCTTGTATTTTTCTATCCAATACATCGTATAATTGATTACTTATTTATATGTCTACAAATTTTCAAGATTTTTTATAGTGCTTGTCTGTCTCTCTGTCTGTCTCTTTCTCTCTGTCTTTCTCTCTCTCTCTAAACTCTTTACCAGACGACAAAATGTAAAGCTTGTCCAAACTGAAAGCATCTGCAGACGACAATTTAAATGTGACTCAAATAATGGAATTTGATATTGACAGGGTTGAAAACATTTTAGGAAAAGGAGAAAATGATGGTTACCAGCATTTTCTCCTTTTCCCGCAATGTTTTTAAAAGGCTTCTTCCTCAATGGTTTTAAAAGTCGTCATTGTGTGGTAAAGGGTTAAGCAATAACGATGTATCTTTATAAACCTGGTTTTTTTTTTTTTGGAAAGGTTAAAATAAACCGGAACAAAATTTGGGTTTACCGTTCTAGAAACTATAAGACGAGAAGCACGCAGTATGAAATTTTGTATAAAAGCCGGGTGTTCTCGAAAAAGTCAATTATCTACATGGTCAGATCAAAAGTTTACCTTTTACCCTTTACCAAACAATCCCTGGTTGTTACAACCCTGAGATAGAAGCCTTTTGAAAAACATTGTGGGAAAAGGAGAAAATGCTGGTAACCAGCATTTTCTCCATTTTCCCACGATGTTTTCTACAAATTTCAATTTTTGAGATTCGTTTATTTTGTCGTCTGCGAATGCTTTCAATTTGGACCAGTCTAAAATTTTATCGTTTGGTATGAGAGTTAAACCGCTAAATAAGTGCAATTAAACTTACACACGGATGGGAAAAAACCCATAACTTTACCTTTTCAAAGGTATTTTTGGTAGAAAATTCCTCCTAATCGGACAGTGTAGATCCAAGATCAGACTGCACGTTCTGTGCAGTCTGATCTTGATCTACACTGTCCGCAAAAGGTTTCATGAATCGCATTTGGCAAGTTAAGGGTTAAGACATATGGCTCATATTTGTTATAAGCACTTAGAAGTCTTGGCTAACCCGAATATTAAGACATAAATATTTAGATGGCATTCAACGCTTTTACTCTATGATACCTTTGTTCCTTTAATTCTTCGGAATGGTTTGGTTTTCACGGACGGAGAACCCGTTACCAAGTCTTTAAATCTTTTAACCAATTTAAAAAATATTAGAATTATCAAAATTGAAAACATTTGCTCATGATAAGTTGCATATAGCTCAAATGGTGTCGTTGATAAGATAAAAATTTTGTTTGGAAAAGGAGAAATGCAAGTTGCCATATTCTTTAAAGGGGCTTTTAGATTTGTCACGTCTCATCAAATTAAGAAAAAAAATCATATGTGTCACTGACATTTATAAGAAAAACAATACAAATTATCAATAATTAAGAATCATAAGATTACAAGAAAAAAAATGATGATGTTCCCTTAATAGGCAACGTAGTCTCGTAAGGTATTTTTAGATTTCGCCTCAGAAATTAAAAAAAAAAACATTGTGGGAATGTTAAGTGACTGGCACGTGACTATGACGCTTAAATTCCAAAACATAACAAACATGTAATTATTTTCCACAGTGTCTTCTTCGGACGCTATGTTCGAAGCTTCGTCTTTGTATTTCCGATATGTAAATGAGAGAGTTGCTCGTGTAAAAATAGACCGTGTTTCCCCGGGGTCGGTCTCGACCTGGGCTGTAGTAAATCTCTAATTTCTCGTGTTGTCGGATGGTTTTCGACTGCCATGGTTTTATGAATGAAAATTAAAAGGCTTTGGAGGTATAAGCATGTTTTTTTTTGTATTTTTGTTAAGTTTTCGTCCCAAAATCTGAAGGGCCACCTTTAAACACAGAGATTAGCAATGAGGCAATAAGAAAAGAAAATAAGTTTCCGTGCTTATCAGTAAATATCGAAATGAGGCCATCCATCTTAATTAAGACGAACTGTTGAGTGATCGTATATTAACAGAAACTTGATGATTTCACAATCATAATCAAACACCGCAGTACTCCATAATCCTGCCTTAACTGCCCAACAGAAGGTGATTTTAAAAATATTGTAAGAAAAGGAGAAAAATGTTGGTTTCCTACGATGTTTTCTTCTCTCCTTAAAGACACATTCCAGTATTCAAGCCACTTTCATATTGTCATCTGAACATGCTATGAACATGGCCATGTCCGAAATTTTGTTTTCTTTTTAAGAAGATGTAATCCATCAATGCCCGTTGTTTGCTAAAAGTGAGACCCGCCAAGCAAAAAGGGACCTTCTGGGAACTGCGAAAAGTGTCGACCGTGGTCAGACTGCGCGAATTGCGCAGGCTGACCAGGGTCGACACTTTTCGCTTTTATGATCTTTTCTGTATGAAAAGTGGTCATTCTGCCTTACTATACAATCATTCTTGAACTATCAACTTAAATTGACATGCACTATCGTTGATCTGTTTTCATTTTATTGATGTATATAATTCCCCGATGGTCCACTTTTTGCTTGATGGGTCACATTATTGGTAATAGGAAGAAATATGGACTCAGACCGGAACCAATGATACAGACCGTTTGATCCGGAACACAGAAATATAAATGAGGAATGCTCTGAAGAAAAAAGGGGTAAAATGCATTTGCAAAATGTATGTACTCAGGTCAGCCTGCGTAGTTCGCTGCCAAATATAAATTACACGGGGGTAAAGTTGCAGAGAAAGTGTAGTTCATTCCATTTAAAACTATGGATATTATCGTGAGACTGATGATATGTTATAGATCTAGTACAATCTGTCAAAGTTCCGGTCGCTTGCAGAAAATTGTATTCGTAAATCTAAAACAAAGTTTGCCAACTTAAATGCTAGTTTTCCCGATTCACTTTTTTTTTGCAAGCGACTGAAATGTTAACGAACTACTGTGACATAATTATTGTCTTATTATATTGGAAAGAAATTTCTCGTGATCTGATTGGATACTATGCCCCAAACAAATACATCATGTACACTGGCGAAACCAATGTAAAAGTAGTTTCCCTTTCGGGAGCCCCGTGTAGATGACTGCACAATCAAGACAACATCCGAAATGGCGCGTCGATCAAGATTTACATCAAGTTTAAGCTGCACGTTTTAGCACGTATTATCAAAGTTTCAGTGACGTCAAGTTTCAGTGACGTCAGTTTTCAATGAATTGGGGCACTCAGAAGGGAAAATCTACTTCAGTCTACTCAATTTTTTAAACCAAAAACAGATACTGTTAGCTTAACAAATGTTGGAATGGCAAAATTTTGCAGTATAATCAATTCGTTGTACGCTCAGGTGGCAGGGGACTTGGAAATTTGTTCACGGCTGTGGTGAATCATGTTCCCACCTCGCCTTCTGACCGCACAACTAATAATATTCGTAACAAAATGCATAGATTTCTTAAGATGTCATAACATAAATTTGGCTGCATTGTGATTCTCGCATTGTTAATTTTTGGCAGCTCGTGGGCCTTTGACTAATATTTTAGATCGAAAGAGTGAATAAATTGACTGCGTGACACAGAAAATATAAAGCTCACGATTATAACGAGAGGTTTTTCAGCGTAAAAAAGGAAAAGCAAAAATCGAGTTTCAACTATTGGCGTCCAAAAGCACTTTTTAACCTTTCCACCCTTCCTCCCAACCTTTTCCTCCCGCTTCGCAGTTCAGTCATCAATCAAGGTGTCGATTTTTCTTGGCATTTCTTTCAGCAAGACACATCAGTGACCTAACCTAGTGCTAGTGAAACCAACGACACTGAAGACAATATGAGTTGTACGGTCAGGTGGCAGGTGACTTGAAAACTTGTTCACGGCTGTGGTTAATCATGTCGGCCCGAAGGCTTACGCGTCCACAGATTCCGTCATTTCACCCAGAGCGTATTTGTTTTTAGAACGAACAAGTCCAAATCCGGTTATGTCCGAACACTATGTATTACAAGTCGCTCAGAGCTAAATTGCGTCCCTTGAAGCCCGACAAATTTGGTCTTACACTACGCGTTTCACGTTGGTTTTTTATATTCATGTAAATATTATCCAATCGGATCACGAGAAATTTCTTTGCAGTGCAATACAGTAAACTGTCTCCGTGATCTTACCGAAATGACGTTTGAAACTGTATAATACACAATTCCATTAAACTTCTAGATACCCTCTTGGCGAGAAGCCGAGCCCCAGTAGCTCAGTCAGTTGCATACAGGACTTGAGAACAGGAAGTCACTGGTTCGATCGCCGGCTCGGCCAATTTATTTCCGAGGACTGATGATAGTCATTGCGACAGGATTCATTTTTCTCCCACCGCTGATAACTGTCTCGCCGATGGTCCAATGAGAAAATCGTCAGTGGCTTAGAAAGAATATCATATGGAGTACTGGTGACAAAAACTCCAGGAAAGCATGGATAGATACACTGGCCGTCTCGATGTAACTGAGATAATGTTGAAAACGGTATTAAAAGCCATACAATTAATCAACCAAGATGAAACTGAGGTAACGTTGAAAACATTGTTAAACACCATACCATTAATCAACCAAGATTTAACTGAGATAAATTTGAAAACGGTGTTAAACACCGTACAATCAATCGACCAAGATTTAACTGAGATAACGTTGAAAACGGTGTTAAACACCGTACAATCAATCGACCAAGATGTAACTGAGATAACGTTGAAAACGGTGTTAAACACCGTACAATCAATCGACCAAGATGTAACTGAGATAACGTTGAAACGGTGTTAAACACCATTCAATTAATCAACCAATCTTAGCGAGCACATGTGAGGCTGCACTACAGGGAAAAATATCACAATTCTGAGAGAAAAGTTTGAGGTTATACCGAGGTCAACCCTTTTGCTGCCAGTACTGACTCAAACATTTTATACGGACAGTGTAGATCAAGATCAGACTGCATAGAATGTGCAGTCTTATCTTGGATCCACACCGTCCATTTTCTGTAGCTAAACTTTGAACCATGATCACCCACAAGAATGCAGTGAAAAAAGGCTTTTATATCTCGGAAAAAAAGTCGAATTTATTTAGTTGGTACCGGAAGAATTAACCCTTTACCACACTGCATGATTTTAGATATGCATAAACCAGAACCATTTTCATACGACAAATTACATGTGGATAAAGTGATTTGATTAAATCTATATCTGAAAAGTTAGAAAATACTGTATGAAAAGGAGAAAATGCTGGGTACCAGCATTTTCTCCTTTCCCTACAATGTTTTCAAAAGCTTTTTTTATCTCCCAGGGTCGTTAAAAGTCGATGTTGGGTGATAAAGGATTAACGTGATTATCCACGACCTCATCTCCAGAGCTATCTGCCACTTATGGTTCCCAATGGAAGGCGCTCACCACGCATACAGAGTAGCCATTTATCAACGGGGGCAATTTTATAACGGGGTTTATTCTTGTTTCAAACCATTTCAACAGGGAATGCATTTTCTTCTTTTTCCACAATTTTTTTCAAACGCATTCTCTTTCAGAACCATTAAAACTGTAAATAAAGAGTTCATTAGCATGTAATTTCTAAGCATTTTTCGACAGAGCTGAATGTACTGGCTTTATGACCTACTCTTTGGTATTAATAGCAAATGAATAAATAGAAAGTTGGCATTAGTCAAAATATACACATGTTTACTTTAAAGGTGGGTATTAAGATTTTTTACATCCCACCAAATTATATATCACTGAAATTTATAGGAGAAAACAATACAAATCACTTATGATTAAGAATCATGACATTACAAAAAAAAAAAGTGATGGTGTTCCCTTAAATTTAAGCCGTCCATCTTTTTAATATAGCTTTTTTCTTTATTTTTGTTCAGTATATGGTTGCCCTAGATCTAGTCTATAAAGAAATTAAAGGATCCTTGAGGAGTGAACCACAGATGACAATAATTCGGCGTCAGATCCAGTGATTACGAAATAATCAGTCTGGTCCGGTATATCAAATTTTAGTTTCTCGATCTCACCGATTGTGGGTTACCAGACTTCAAATAACCACATGGGTCAAATTTCTTTTACTGTGCTGTATTGCACATTCTGCTGTCATAGAAATTATTAAGATATCCTCAACAGTCTAGATCTTTTGAACACAGTACAAAAATAAACATGTACAGGTGAATGAAACCTACCGGAATCAGTTGTTGCCGTAGATTTAAGTTTAATATTCTCAATATTAGCCCTAACTTCCCCTTCCACACCAAAAAAAAAAGCCCGTTCCTCTTCAAAGGTCAAGATCAGAGTGAAAGAAAAATAGTGCTCACTATACAGGGGTATGCTTGATGAGGTAGGTAAATTCATCTCTCTCATGTCTTGCTCAATCTCATTCTCCCTTAGGCCTAACTGTCTCTAAACTCTCCCTCAACTATCTCTTTACTCTGTGGACGCAAAAAACCTAAATCTTCTCAAGCTTACGCGTCCAGAGATTTCATCATTTCATCATTTCATCCGGAGCGTAATCAGCGTATTTGCTCTTTGAACGAAGACGTCTAAATCCAGTTATGTCCGAACACTATACAAGTCCCTCATTCAGAGCTAAATTGCGTCCCTTGACACCGACAAATCTGGTCTCACACCACCCGTTTATTTCTGGTACTTTGAAATCGGAGTGAAAATCCCCATCTTTAGCTTTTAGCAAGCGACAATTTTTTGGTCTGGACCAAATTGAAAGCATTTGCAGACAAATTCAACATGACTTAAAAATTGAAACTTTACTTCAGAAGTGTAGAAAACATTGTGGAAAAAGGAGAAAATGCTGGTTTCCAGCATTTTCTCCTTTTTCCACAATGTTTTATAAGGGCTTCTTTCTTAAGGGCGTCAAAAGTAGGGATTATGTGGTAATGGGTTGAACTCAGTAAAGTCAGGTACCAGTATGTATTGGTTACCTCCCCTCATGATCTAATCTTGTCTTTTTGGGCTGTTCTAAGAAAAAGATGGATGGACGCAATCCACTTTAAAACAAATTTACTTTACCTGCAAATCGCCCAGGAAAAAATAAACACAGACCGAATGTTTTGAGTGGTCTGCGAGATGAATAATTATCAACAAAATCAGACATTAAATGTTCGCCATTCTTTATCCTTGACTTTAAAGAAATCAGGGCCTGTATTTACCAACGTGTCTCAAGAATATTGTGTTTTCCTAGAGTTAGAAAGTAACATAACTTCTGATTGGCTAAACCATTTGGTTTAGCCAATCAGAAGTTGTGTTACTTTCAAATGTAGAAAGTTCTAGAGAATAAGACTTCCAAACGGCGTAAAATACCCATGTGCTAGGTTTCAAATGCAGGGGTGTACCTGGTCCAAAACAAGATAAAGTGTTCGCGAAAGGTATACCGAAGGCACCACCGGATGCTCAAAGTGCCGAGAAAGCTGGAGGTGGTGATTTCCCAGTTTGGGTCTTCGGGGCCAGGTAGATGGAGGTGGAGGAGCCTTGGTCTCCCCCTCTGAACATTTTTTTTTTTTTTTAATTTGTAAAAGCTATAAGGTGGCCTCTGTAGACGTTTCTTTTCAGCAACTTTTTATTTCTCTTACTTTTTTTTTGGCAAAGTGTACGTGCCATCGTTTTTGCCTGCAAGCAGCCATGCCCCTGAAATGGCTTTATGGCAAGGATATGTGGCTGCATAGACATATCAGCTTCTTAATTATTTTAATGCTTGTCGCTTAACTCATATGCTTCCTGAATTAAAGGGAGGTAAACCGTCTATTCAAAAAATCTTGCCAAACTTCCAAAAATCACCAGTAAAGAACCAAAGACATGCATAAGAAAAAGTACTTTCCAGTGGCACAAGTGTTCCTTTTATAGGCTTTCTTAGATTCAGTTTAAAGCAACCATTTTTAATATTTTTTTTATTCCAAAAAACAAGCCATCCTATTGGCTGAGACGGTTCCGTCTCAGCCAACCCGATGGCTTGTTTTGGAATTCGGAATCGGGACAATATTAGATTAGTCCCTGAGTAAGTCCAGCTGATCTCCAAGAAAAGCATGAGTTTGGAGCCAATATATTGCCAACTCTGTTGAGTCTTAACGTGATACAACACATACGTTGTAAACATACCTGTCCGTTTCGTTTTTGTTATTACGTAGACTGACGTCATAACACTATTTATATAGAGTTTGTTTTTGAAATAATGGAGCCTATTTCATAAGTATCAAGCATCAAAGCGAAAAAAAAGTACGATAAACATGATGGAGAAAGATTGACCATGGTTACAAACATGATAGACTGGTGTTTATCGCTCAAAAGATATTTTTGGGTTTACTAGAAACATCTTTGACGGGTTCTCATATACAAACCATGTTTATGGACACGTCAAGTATAAACCGCATGCGATAAATTTAGCATTGAGCTGGATCGATCGATATTAAAAAAGGGGTAGTACAGATAGGTTATTGTGGCGCCGCTTGAGCGGCGGCACTATATTTTTATTCGCTTTTGAAAAGTACTATGGAGGCATCCATACTGTTTAATCGGCTTCCAGTCATTTCGTAATAAGATCATTTCGTACCCAGTCCATTTCGTACAATTTCGGTTATGTCGAACCTAGTCTGGATTACCTGCCCCTACCACTACGTTATCGGTACTCTTGAAGTACAGAGGGGTACCATACTATGTCGTACCCACCTATCCTTTTTATTCTGGTCATTTCGTACTCACTTTGATCATTTCGTACACACTTTTGTCACTTCATACCCTGTTTTTAATATCAATTTGGTCATGTGGAATCTAATTTAAATACTATTTTCTTGTGATGCTTGCCCAATGACAACTGCTTTTTTGCATAGCTCCAGTTGAACGTACGTTAAATTTCGCCGAAGAAAGGGTATCATTGTGTCTAACCATTATTGCCTCTTTCTTTTTTAATTTTTTAGTTGGATTCTGAAGATTGTTTAGGACTTCTCAGTTCATTTCTCACCAATTTCTGCATACATTTACTTTTGGACAATTTGAAACGCTATAATGTGATCTATTTTAGAAGAACTGGTTTGCTGTGCCATTGAAGTTGTGCATCAAAATTTTCTTGTTACATATTTATTGATAAGCTCTCTACAATTCGAACCATAGACTGCGTTTAAAAATGCATCTCTGCTCGTTTTGAAGCAATTCTAAGCCATTTTTTAAACCATTTTCATTCTTATATTATGAAACTATAATCGCTCTTGTATATTCGTACAAAATATCGCTCCTGACGGCTGCTTGCACAAGATTTTACAGATTACGATGGATGGAAAATGGATCTCATGTTTAGAGGCATTTAAAAAAAATTGCTGTTGTCGTTTCCGGTTTCCAATGAAGACAAATCCTTTGTGTTTGCTGCCTTTTACACCATATACATCAGTAACTACCTATGTTTACAGGCTATGCCATTCTACACTGTTTTAAGTTTGTTACATCGTGTTTTTTTTTTTTTCAATAAAATGCTACCTGATGCGATTCATTTAGCTGCGATCAGTTGTTTAGATCAATCTGGAGCTAAAACAGGCCTGATTTCTCCTCAAACGTATCGATAAAAGCCATTTTCTCCTTTTCTATTTTAAGACATATAAGACTGGTCGAATCTTCGAAGAATATGACATGCGCAGACAACGGTAGACAACGGTAGGAATATATCTTTAAAATTTTGAGAAATAATGTTTAAAGGGGCGTAAAAACCGTTCAGTCAGTCGATTAACAAGTCTACAAGTCTACAATTATCGTGTTTGCATTATACATGAACAGCTGAAGATGCAGAACCGTGTAGAAAGGCGCAAATCTGTAGATCTCGCGCTTTGGGCCGAAGTTGTTGAAGGCTGATAGATTGTAATGTCTGTACAATTGACGGCTCTGTCTAAATTCACGCTAGAAATATTAATATTTTAAGTATTTTTGCTCCTGAGTGACATTAACTTTATTGATCTTAATTTGTCTCTCTAAACTATTTTGGCGTCGCCTTGGTTTTTATCCCTGATTTTCTTTTGCTCCACAGACAAGAGTATCCGTAGAGGTATTTCAGAAATGGTTTTCACCAAATCACGTGTTCGGTAGCAAATCCTTGTGGTTTATGGAAGGCAGCAGCAGCAGCAGTAGCATCAGGAACAACAACAACAACAACAGATGTTCAATACATGTGTGGGAAAAAAGGGATCCGTATCTAACAACCACTCTTAAAAACATTGTTATTCTAGTAACGTTACTCAAGAATTTTCTTGAGTGTATGGTGTTTAACGCCGTTTTCAACATTATTTCAGTTATATCGCGGCAGCCAGTGCACCAACCCATGCGTTCCTGGATTTTTCTTTACCAGTGCTTCGCACAATTCTCTTTCCAAGCCACTGGCTGCTTCCCTACATGATCATCGTCGAAACAATGGTCAGCTGTGGGAGAGGAATTAATCCCGTCGCAGTGACTATCACTAATCCTCGGAAAGAAATTGGCCGAGCCAGGGGTCATAGCCAGGGATCGAACCCTGGACCCCGTGTTATCAAGTCCTGTACGCTACCGACTTAGTTACCGGGGCTGGGCTAAGCATTTCCTAAATCGAAAAAGTAACACAACTGCTGATTGGCTAAACTATTCGGTTTAGTCAATCAGAAATGGCGTTACTTACTTTCTTACTCTCTAAGGCTGCTGAGCTCGACTCAAGGACTTTTTGCGGATAGTGTAGATCAAGATCAGACTGCACAGAACGTGCAGTCTGATCTTGGATCTACACTGTCCGATAAAGTTATAATTTCCTCCCAACAATGACTTTGAAAAAGCAAGGAAGGCTATTCCTTAGACAGACAGAAAAATTGACCAATAGCGAAAAGTTTCGGCCCAGGTCAGTCTGCGCGGATTGCGCAGGCTGATCTGGGTCGATACTTTTCGCAGATGCATCAAGCCCTCCCGCCCCCTTTTCACAAGGCATAGCTCAAATTTGATTTTATAGATGCAATATAGACAAGTTAAACATTTTATCAATTTGTAAAACTTGTTTGTTTAGTATCTAAAAAGGCCTACTTCTGTGTTCATTTATCATTTTTTTTTTAACAAATCCATCTTTTTTTGTAAAACACCGAGAAATTACACAATGAGATATAATTCTCCTTAAAATTGTATAAATCATACAGTTACATCCAATGCAAAGGTGCAATTTTGGGCATAGATAAAAAGGTACGGGTTGGTTGTTTTGCAAAATCAGTAAACCCGTCTATTTTTATCACATCAGATGTGACGTCATTATAGTGATTTGAATAAGGATCCGCGTGATCGATCCGTTATTGTTCATGTGACCTCTCCACAAATCTAAACGAAACTCTGGCTTAAAATCTAAAAAATACCGAAAGAAGCTACGTAGCCCATCAAGTTAATACACTGATCATTTTTATGTCTTTCTTCTTTACTGATGGTTCGAAAGTCATCGCCTAAATAACTCAAAGATAAATCGTACTTAAGTTCGGCAAGAGAAAAAAATTATACAACTCTAACGCCGTTTTCAAATTATATATGTTGGGTTGTTAAGCGCTTCTGATTTTTTTTTTTTTTCTTTTTTTCTCAAATTTCTTTTACCGTGTTATTTCCCAAAAATTCTTCTGAAGCCACTTGCTGCTTTCCCACAGAAACACCGTCGATGCAATGATAAGCTTTGTTTGGCAAGATTAACTCTGTCTTCGGTGTTCCTGTTTTGTATTTTTCCCCATCTAGTACCCCTGACCCAGAATTCAAGCTGAAACACAGATCAATATTTGACATACTGTTATATTTGCCACAATGCAGTATCATATGTTGACAAGTATAAAATAGAATTTCGCACAAACCTCTTCAATTTCACACTGACGCTTAAACAAAGGAAGCCAAATGGATCGACAAATAAATAAAGGTTCCCGCGCGTTTCGACCGGATAGTAGGTAAACAAACCGTTTTTAACGCTTTACCAACAGACAAAAACTAACACTAGTTCAAATTGAAAGCATTTGCAGACGGCAATTTTCTTTTGAAAACGTTTTTGAAAGAAAAAGTTGCCGGTGTTGTGCAGAGAAATGACCCTTCCCTACAAATGACCCATGGGTCATTTCTCTATGTAAAGGAATGACCCATGGGTCTTTATTCTACGTAGAGGAATGACCCGGGTCATATTCTACGTAGAGAAATGATCCTCTACGTAGAGAAATGACTTCTGGGGTCATTTCTCTACGTAGTATAATGACCCGGGTCACTTTGCAGGGAAGGGTCATTTTTCTGCACCGGCAGTTTGCATCATTGCCCTGTAGGATGTCTACCTTAATTATCACATCCAAATTCTATCGTATGTGTAACATTTGCGTTGTCGTCTGCGAGTGCTTTGAATTTGGGCAAGAGTTAAATTTTGTCGTCTGTGGAAGAGCAAAACCTTAGGCTGCTAAGCGCAACTTAAAAATAAAGTTTGCGAACAGTGTAAATCAAGATTAGACTGCACAGAATGTGCAGTCTGATCTTGATCTACACTGTCCGATAGGAAGATTTTTTACCCCTAAAAATACCTCTGAAAAGCAAAGTTTGTGTTTTATTTTAATATTGGTTTAAAACTTTCATTTAACTTACTTAACGGGTTAAGGCATTATTTATATCTCTCGTATACAGATATTCCAAGTACTTTGTTTCAGCTTAGAAAGTAATGGATAGAGAGTCGAATCAATAAAACTGATCATAAATATATGTAGATCTATATGTAAGTTTCAACAAGGACAGATCAATTTGACTACGAGACGTATCCTACCTGTTGATTACAATTGCTAGGAAATCAAAGCACTGGCAGCACCGTACAACTACCTTTATTTAAATAGAGTTTTACACTATTTCATAATTTTCGTCATATTTTGTCAGCAGTCAGTATATTCACCGTCACCCACGGCATAAACAGGCTTGCTAGGTTGTTTAAGTAAAACAACTCTTCTTCTCTTCATTCTCATACCTCATATTCTGACCCGCTACAATAAGAATATGGACTATCACATCTAAGGGACCAAATGCCAAAAACCTGCAAAAATGCAACGCAACCTTTAAACGTAACCTTTCCTTGAACAGATAATTTGACCTCGTAATACATTCTAATTCATTAATCACACTTCCTTTTTGGGTCATGTGAAATATAGTGTATATACAGACAGGTTAATCAAGTAAGCTTCTCAGAGAACTGCAATCATGACTCAAATAGAAAGATGGACGGACCAATTGACAGGCACGATCGTGCAACAGGCCATTTTTCTTATCTACAAACATTTAAATACTTCTTATTTCCATGAGTAAATATCTGCTAGTTAAAGGTGCTTTCATTTTAGATTTTTTTTCCCAATAAGCATAACATAACAATGTGGCCACATGACTGACACTGTGTGGGTTACGATGACATTGCCCTGTCTGGGAGACTTGTTCATTTTCACACCATGCAGAGGAGTGTTCAAGAAGAGATAAGTCTATTGGATTGGTGAAAGTAAGATATGGAATTTTCAATCAGAATTCCACGACTACCAATTCAATTGGCCAAGACAGATTGTCTTGGCCAATTAAATTGGTAGTCTTGGAATTCAGAATTATAAAAAATATTCTGAACTGGTTCTTACTACAGCCTCAGTATAACCCACTCAAACTCCATAATAATGAATCACCAAACATTGAACAATCAAGCAAGAATTCAAGATGAAAATATGGTTTTATTAGAAGAAAGAAAAACGCAAACAAAAATTGACCAAAATAAGAGTAAAAATAAATCACAGTTGGCACAACAGACAATAGAGGAAAAAATCATGTTGTTCTGACACATCTTTAAACAATTTACGAAATACCTACATCTACAAACAATTATATAGTCATACTTTATTTTTTCAGTTAAACCACTACTTCACTGACTTTGGTTCCCAAAAACTTTCAAAAAAGAACAAACTTATGCACAAAAATGGAAAAAAGTCGCGCTAACATTCTTCATGTAATCAGAAGCAGTGTCTGGATTCTTAAAAAAAAAAAAAACGGTTTTCTTCTGTATATGTTGGGCTCATGTTTGAAAATGATAAATACGTGAAAATGTATATGACTATCATAATTATGGTAAGTGGCTTTAATAGTTAACCATCAAAAGTCCCTATCCCATGATGCTCATTCTATTAACTTTTTACTCCATAGATACTCATTTTGACGCATCAACAACAGGCAGCTTTTGAAAACATTGTAGGGAAAAGGAGAAATTGCTCGTAACGAGCAATTTCTCCTTTTCCCACAATGTTTTCCACTCAATCAGATATTTGTATCCTCATTTGTCCATTATTTTGACATTATATCTTTATTTGCTGCTGAAATGGAAGAGGTCTCAAATTGGCATAACAGGTAAAGGGTTAACTGCAAGTTTGTATACAGTCTTAATTTTCAATTTTTTAATTTGGTTATTTTTTCTACACACCTGCAACAACAAGCATAATAAAAACAACAACAAAAGCTGTAAATCAGTTATATCTGACAATAAATAAAAGAGGAAAGAGCAATGGATCCAACTATCACTAAGCCATGCCTCGGTTCCATTAATCAGAAAACAATGAATAATACATGTACGTCATGTAGATCCTTGTATTATAGCAACTACTTAACCTTGTAATTCAAGAAAATGATGGTAAGCAAACTGAATTGTAATTGAAATAAAACTTACGAAACAAATACCTTTACCATTTACCCTTTAGTTTACAAATTAAAATCACGTGCAGATTACAAATTAAATGAAGCTAAACTAATTTAATTTGTATTTAATAGAGTGGAAAATACTGTCGAGGAACAGGAGAAAATGCTAGCCACCATCATTTTCCCCTTTTTCCCCCACTATGTTTTCAAAAGCCTTTTTTCTCAGGTTCCCTTTAGCTGTGCATTGCTTGGTAAAGAGTTAAATTATTTACGATCTCACCAAAGTGTTAAACCAAAAGACTGGGTACCATATCCTAAGAGCATGATCTCTCATACTACATAAGATACAAATTGAGCATTAATACTGATTATAAAGACTTAGAATGACAACTCTAGAAAGTACCTGATTTTATTGACAGTGAAGATCACGATAATATTGCACAGAACTCTCAGTTTAATCATCGGTGTACACTATTTGTGTTGATATACAATTATCTAAGAAAGATAACTCTGTTAACCATATTGACACTTTAACTCTCCAAGCAGGGAGGTACAATCTGGTGTGTTTTGATTAACATGTTGAGAAAATCTGCTGTCAGCTTTTTGCTTATTTTTAAGTAGAAACAAGCGTTTCACAGTGGTAGCAGAGCAAAGTTCCCGTCCTCAGACCTCTGGGTTATAATAGCAAGATTTCTCGCCATAAACAGACTTGAAGTTACAATAATCAGCATTTTCTACTACTTAAAAATACTTATTCCCTACATTCTAGCACTCTAAATTCCAATCAAGATATGCTTGTTATATCTATGATCAAAATTGGCTTGTTATATCTGCAATCAGAATTGGTTTGTTATATCTGCTATAAAAATTGGTTTTTGTATATCTGCTATCAAGATGGGCTTGCTATATATGCAATCAAAATTGGTTTGTTTTACCTGCTATAAAGTTTGGCTTGTGATTTCTGCAATCAAAATTGGTTTGTTATACCTGCTATCAAGACTGGCTTGTTATATCTGCCATCAAAATTGGCATGCTATGTCTACCATCAAAATTGGATTGTTTTATCTATAGTAAAGATAGATATATCTGTGATTAAAATTTGCATGTTATTTATGCAGTGAAGAATGTTTTTTTTTATATCTGGCATTGTTACATCTCTGATCAAGAATGCTTTATTATTTTTGCGATTGGTTTGCTATATCTACAATCAATATTGGTTAATTATATCTCTGATCAAAATTGGCTTATTGTATCTGTGGTAAATATAAGTTTGTAATATCTGCAATCAAAATTAGATTGTTATATCTGCAATGAAAATTGACATGTTATATCTTACAAAATTTGCTTGTTATATCTTTAATCTTGAATGGCTTATTCTATCTACTTAGTACATCAATTATAGCCATTATTTATAGGATAGGCCACAGTAATGATTTACTAAAACAACACAGTTTATCAGCATGACCTTCACTTTTGGAAACAATGTGATTTTGTCCATAAAAAAGCTTAACGGTGTATATGACAAATGTTCCTTTAAGTGTGGAAAGTTCAAGGAAAATCTGTCCGCTTGAAAGTATGTACTTCTTTATGACTAACCCTTCATTTGATCAAATTATCTCCCCTTTTAACTCAATGGTCTATATAACACGCATATTTTTACATTTATCACGCTTTTATACATTTTTTTGTGTAAAAATATATGATTTTTTCTTTATAATCTATATTTGTATATGTTTCCTGTAAATTCCCTGTTTAACTATTAAAGAAAGGTGCTTTAAAACCAAAATAAGCTGAAATTTCGAATGGTATATACCTTTTTCAAAGGCAAATTTCTTAGACACAAGTACGGTGACCAACATCTTCTTCTACTGGAATCTCCTAGAGACATGATGAGCTTTGTATGTGCAAAGTTTTTATAAAATCTATCTCATAGAAAAATTTGTCATGTATGCTGATAATTACAAACAAACAAATCCTTATCCAATTTTATAAAATGTGAGGTAAAAAAGATATCCTATAGAAAAATAAAATAATACTTAACCCTTTGCTATACAACTCCTACTTTGAATGATTCTGACAGAGTTGGCTAGTGAAAAGATTTGGGAAAGAGCAGAAAATGTGGTTAACCAGCATTTTCCCCTTATAAGATTAGCCAATATTATGTATAGAGAGAGGAATATATATTAAACCCAAAAATACCAGTTACCAACAAAGCTCAGTCTATAGAGTCTCTATGTTATGGTATAGAAGGATGTGGGTTTAAATCCCAGTGGAGATAAATTATGTTGGACGTATTTATTTGTTATTTTGACTGATAGTTTATACACAGTAAATACAAGAGTATATACATTCACATCCTTATGAATTTTCTTTACAAAATATCAGCTTTTTCCTACCCAAGCATTTTGGGTCAAATCTGGTTTTTTGATCCCTCAAAAGCTGCTAAGACTTCAATCTTAACTCTTTACCAAACAACAAGATTTTAGACTTGTCCAGATTCAAAGCATTTGCAGACGACAAATTAACGTGACTCAAACATTGAAACTTGACTTTAGAAGAGCAGAACACATTCTGGGAAAAGGAGAAAATGCTGGTTACCAGCATTTTCTCCTTTTCCCACAATGTTTTCAGTGGGCTTCTTCTTCTGGGTCGTAAAAAACAGGGATTGTTTGGTCAAGACTTTTACTATACAAAACTACATCTCTTACATAATTTAAAAAATAAAAATGTACTTATGATTTAGAAAAAAATATATATTACTGTATATGGCATGGTCTGCTTTCTCTGTTTGGCACCTCATAAATTTATCATTAAGTTTCTTGGTCAAAATTGGTGACAAAAATCCTATCCACAAAGCTTGGGGACTACCATTTGGGTATTATCTCCTTTGCCCACAATGTTTTCTAAACCTTTTTCCTCAGGATTGTTGTTGTAAATGGTAATCTAGCAGAAAAGTGTCATGGTAATTGCAAAGAAAAGAAGTAAAGACATGGTAAGGAATATCATTGTGGGGAAAGGACCAAATAATTGTAACAACAAATTTTCCCTTATTCCCACAATGTTTCCATGCTTTTTCAAACACAAATTTCTATATTTGGGTTACATTTATTGTGTTGCTTGCAACTGCTTTAAACTAAGTTCTAAAATTCTGTCGTATGGTAAATAGTTAACCCATTACCACACAATCCCTACTTTTGACGCCCCTAAGAAAGAATCCTTTAGAAAACATTGTGGGAAAAGGAGAAAATGCTGGTAACCAGCATTTTCTCCTTTTCTCACAATGTTTTCTACCCTTCACAAAACGAATTTCAAAATTTCAGTAACTTTTATTTTGTCGTCTGCAAATGCTTTCAATTTGGACTAGTCTAAAATATTGTCATTTGGTAATGAGTTAATAGTATAGTTTATTCAGTATCGTTCACTGTGAGACATTGTGTCATGGTGGTGCAGTATAAGAAGAAAAATTAAGGAAGACAAAACAACGTGGAGGATAACCAGTATAAAAGTTGTATACAATTTGTAAAAGCATTTTGATACATATCAATTTTACCTGTTAGATAATCTAAGGGTTTAGTGGATAAGTACACAAAATGTTGACATGACATGCTATGAGTAAAACAAAAAATACTGATGAACCTTTTTGCAGCATCCCTGATAATTTACAGCAAGTTTTGATATGCGCCTGATAAGCCAAATTGAGTCATGGTTTCGCTCCTAACTGGATGACAAAATTTTGGAATGCACCAAATTGAAAGTATTTGCAGAAGCCAAATTAAATATTGGTCTAATGATAATTTTTGTCTTCACTAGGGTAGAAAACCTTGAAGGAAAAGGAGAAAATGCTGGCAAACAGCATCCAACAACGTAGCTCACCTTCCAATAAAAAACCCATTGATATTAGCCACATCATAGATCGTCGGTTTACTTCCAAAAGCCTTGTAACTACAGCTTGTTTCCAGCTGTAGTTACGAGGTTTTTGAAGGAAACCAATGATAAGTTGTCTGTAAATGCTTTGTGTTTGGTCCACGTCTGGTAGAGTAGATCAGTAGTAAGCATATCCAACTCGTGACCTGATGGTTGTGAGGAATACATCCAGTTCAATATATACAGCCTCCTAACATAAAACAAACTGAGGACTACATTAGAACACAAATTACTACGAGACAATGAAATGCACAGAATGGGATGACATGACATGAAAGAAAGTTAAAATAAACATTAGCCTGTATTCACCATCCATTCTTAGCTTTATTTCTTGACTTGCTCTACATTTAGTAAGTAAAATAATTCCTAATTCGCTAAGCCTTAGCCAATTAGAAACTGTGTTACTTTCAAATTTAGAAAATTCTTGAGAAGAAGACAAAGAAAGTTCTTAAAGACACTTCTTTAACCCATTACCACACAATCCCTACTTTTGACACCCCTGAGAAAGAGGCCTTTAGAAAACATTGTGGGAAAAGGAGAAAATGCTGGTGACCAGCATTTTCTCCTTTTCCCACAATGTTTTCTACCCTTCACAAAACAAATTTCAAATTTTCAGTCACTTTTATTTTGTCCTCTGCAAATGCTTTCAATTTGGACCAGTCTAAAATATTATCGTTTGGTAATGGGTTAATCATTTTCATCGGGTTTTGTGACCAATTTTATCTTTATTTTATGAAAGTATAATCATTCTTCTACCTTCATGCCAAATGATGCTCCTGACAGCTGCAAGATTGCACAAGTTACGTCAGATAGAATACTATTTCATTCTATTGCGGCTAGCCATAGACATAACAACTACAGTTTCCTATTCAATTCAAACACAAATTCCTGGCATCTCTTTATCCCATACGCCCTTTCTCTACTTTTTATCTATGTTTACACGGCTATCTAGATTCTACACACTGTAAAGTTAAACCCTTTCCCAAACAATCCCTGGTTTTTATGGGTCTGGAATAGTAGCCTTTTGAAAACATTGTGGGAAAAGGAGAAAAAGCTGGTAACCAGCATTTTCTCCTTTTCCCACAATGTTTTCTACCCTATTATAGACAGAAATCATCAATTCAGCCACAGTTGAATTGTCATCTGCAAATGCTTTCAATTTGGTCTAGTCCAAAAGGTTGTTTGTTTACTCTCTGGCTGTAAGGGTGCATCTTTAACCCTTTACCAAACGACAAAATTTTAGACTGGTCCAAATTGAAAGCATCTGCAGACGACAAAATAAATGTGACTAAAAAATGGAGATTTGTTCTAGGAAGGGAAGAAAACGTTGATGGAAAAAAGAGAAAAAGCTGGTTACCAGGATTTTCTCTTTTTCCCATAATGCCTTCAAAAGGCTTCCTTTACAGGGGTGTTTAACCCATTACCACACAATCCCTACTTTTGACGCCCCCGAGAAAGAAGCCTTTTGAAAACACTGTGGGAAAAGGAGAAAATGCTGGTGACCAGCATTTTCTCCTTTTCCCACAGTGTTTTCTACCCTTCCCAGAAAAAATTTCAGTTTTTCAGTCACCTTTATTTTGTCGTCTGCAAATGCTTTGAATTTGGACAAGTCTACAATTTTCTCGTGTGGTAATGGGTTAAAGTCTTCAATGTATGGTAAAGGGTTAAGAATAATTTGTGATTACTGACCCCCGTGACTTTAGAGTATGAAAATACACATAATGAAAAAGATTTGTTCAAAGAAAATATATCTGGATTTTAAAACTATATATCTTGACATTCTTATCAAATATACTATCATTTGCTTAACCTTTTACCACACAATCCTGCGTTTAAATAACCCTGAGGAAAGGAAAAAATCTCTTGAAAACATTGTGGGAAAAGGAGAAAATGCTGGTAACCAGCATTTTCTCCTTTTCCCACAATGTTTTCTAACCATTCAGAGATAATTTTCATCATCTGAAATGGAGTTTACTTGTCATTTGCAACAACTTTGATTTTGAACTAGTCTAACATTTTGCTGTGTGGTAGAAAATTAGGCATGATAAAAACAGCTAACAACAAAGTACATTCTACAAAACTATAGCAATAACTGTTGTATAAGTCTGATCATCCATACAAAAATAACAATAGAAATATACATGATAAATACCGTAATAAATAGATACAACTTGATTGATTTTAGAAAAAAATACAGCTGAAAAAAAAAGTTCTTAAGAGACTAATTAAGGTCGTAAGTTTAAACTCCTAGCCCTTTGGTATACAATCACAAGTTTTAACCCATTACCAAACAATCCCTACTTTTGACAACCCTGAGAAAGCAGCCTTTAGAAAACATGGTGGGAAAAGAAGAGAATGCTGGTAACCAGCATTTTCTCCTTTTCCCACCATGTTTTCAACTCTTCACAAAACAAATTTTAAATTTTCAGTCACTTTTATTTTGTCTTCTGTTAATGCCTAAAATACTGTTGCTTGGTAATGAGTTAATGAAAGGCTTTTGAAAACATTTTGAGGAATTAGAGAGAATGCTGGGACCCAGCATTTTTTTCAATTTCCTGTACTGTTTTCACATTTATTTTTTTAATAGAGTAGAAGACTTTGTGGGAAAAGGAGAAAATGCTGGTTACCACCATTTTCTCCTTTTCCCATAAAGTTTTCAAAAGGCTTCTTTTTCAGGGTCATATAAAGTCGTCAATGTGTAGTCAAGGGTGAAGGAGATGAATAAGACACTACAACAAAAAAACATTCTATTTTTTCTCAGAACAATAGAATGTTGTTGTTGTTTTTTCCATAGTGTTAAGATCAAGTTCAGAATTAGCGTTATGGCCATGCTGATCTTGAATCAGGACCATCTAGTATTTTGCAAAGTTTGTCGTGATCAGACGCTTTCAATTTAGAAGCATCTATATTTTGCCATTTACTAGAGAATAAATACTTGAGGATCTATTTTTGGGAAAAGGAGAAATTACTTGTTACGATTGCTCAACAAATAGTTGGTTGTACTGACAAAAATAAAAAAAAAACATCTGTAGACTATTGCGAGGCAACACAAATAGACCATTCAGATATATGTAGAGGTGGGATTAAAATGGATTCCATCAACCTGTCAAGAAAAAGGTGGGATTATGCAAATTATGAGGGTGGGACTAAATATGTAAACTTCATATACCTGGAATTCCTTGTAAAGAACTAGCATGAGCACCTACTAAATACTTATTTATAGCATAAAAATGAGCAAGAGCCCCTAGAAATACAAAACAGTGCCATATAGCATGGGCAAAGGGAATGATTCCGTCGCATTTGAAGAATACTACTCCGGAGACATATATAACTCCACCCACTGCCAGCTCAAAAACACCAGAGGGGTCAGTCTGAAATATACAGAAATTAGACGAGTGAGTTTGGATGGTTTGTAAACTATCATTTTCTGTTGTTTAACCCTTTACCAAACAATCCCTGGTTTTTAAGACCCAAAGATCGAAGCTTTTTGAAAACACTGTGGGACAAGGAGAAAATGCTGGTAACCACCATTTTCTCCTTTTCCCAGAATGTTTTCCTCCCTGCTCGAAACAAATTTCAATTTTTGGTTATGTTTCATTTGTCATCTGCAACTGCTTTCAATTTGGACCAGTCTAAAATTTTGTTGTTTGGTAAAGATTTGAATTCTTTTCATGCAGTTGTGGTTGACTTTGTTAATCTTTGCATATTTTTCAGAAAAATAAATATATGCACCTAGCACATGTTCAACGGATGCTATAGATAATGAGTACAATACAATGGTAAATATGCTGCAATGATCAATAAAAACTATAATGCAGAGATGTAAAATTTCACTCGCTCGCTTGTGTTGACGAGCCATCTTTGGACCAGTACAAGAAATATCTGACACTCAATACAAGTCAATTTTGCAACACAAAGTCGTCATCAAATCTTTACAGCAAACCAATCAGGCACCTTGTACAACATTTAGTCGCCGCCCATAATTCTAAACGACATGCTTTGACTCTGTATTATGTACTGTGTATTTAGCAATGACCTTGGGATGACTCGGAGTAAATACAGCTATCTATGCCTCTGTTAACCCTTTCCCAAACGACAAATTTTGGACTCTTCCAAACCAAAAGAGTTTGCAGACGACAATTTTAGATTTGGAGAAAATGGCAGAAAGTTCTCAAAAAGGGTAGAAAACACTGTGGGAAAAGGAGAAATTGCTCATTACGAGCAATTTCTCCTTTTCCCAGTGTTTTCAAAAGACTTTTACTGCACACACGTAAAAACCAGGACTTGTTTGGGAAAGGGTTAATTTCTTACGGGAATAGCCGGCGGAATTCCGAACCTGTTCCATGGTTTTCTAAAAATATTCTGAAGAAGTGGCACGACTTATTTATCATTAAATTGATTTAATCACTACAGATGCACTACAAAGAAGGTTATTAATCCTTTACCTAACAATCCCGTTTTCACGATAGAAGCCTTTTGAAAACGTGTGCTTTGGAAGGGTAAAAAAGAGTGCAAGAAATGGAGGAAATTCTGGTTACAGGTTTTTTTCTCCTTTTCCCATAATTTTTTTCCGAAAGCTTTCTTCCTCCAGATTGTTAAATTTTCCAACTGCTTGTTTATAACATTAAATACATACCATGTGAGTAACAGCATATGCAGGACATATTCCTACTATCAGGTAAAACACAATCTCCAGAGATTTAAACCTATTTCAAAGAAATAAAGATAGTAACAGACATATACAAAAAATAATATTATATTTTATGTGTCTATTTTTAGTTCTAAATGTTATGGGTAAATAAATGTCGTAATTTAAGCTGGGGGGAATTATTCCCCGTCACAGTGAATATTTTCCTACTGCCGAAAATCTGGAACTACTTTGTTTGTTCTACTTTGGTTATCTGTTTAACTGACTTGAGATCACTAGTTTTAATAGTGACATTCGCTGACAAAATAATCAGAGGAAATATAATATATAATTTATTTCATCAGCTTGTGGTTAATATGGGGTAATATTTGCGGAAAAAGGGAAAGGTATGCAAAAATAATGAGTGTCGTAAAATATTTGCCGAAAAAGGGAAAGGTATGCGAAAATAACAAGTGCCTTTAGGCACAAGTTATTTTCGTGGACCTTTCCCTTTTGAGGCAAATATTTCCCCATATTAACCCCAAGCTGATGAAATAAACTCTTTATTTTCTTTCACAGTATGGTTGCTACATTTGATTATGACTGTACGTTGTTTAACATTAGTTCAATTATATCACTGCTACCAGTGTACCTATCTATGTTTTCCTAGAGTCAGTTTTACCAGTACTCCGCACCATTTTCTTTCCAATCCACTGGCTGCTTTCCCACATAACCATTGACAAAACAATGGTCCGAGGTGGGAGAGGAATGAATCCTGTTGCAATGAATATCATCAATCATCTGAAAAAAATTGGCCAAGCCAGGATAAAACCGACAACCCCTTGTTCTCAAGTCTTGCATGCTATGAACTGGACTGAGCTACCGGGGCTTCGTCCTTGTCAAACAAAAAATAAAACCATTTGAGCACTGAATATACCCAGGGAACACCTTCTTCCTCCTATTAAGACCTTTGTAATTGCAAAGCCAGGACTGTTATTGTCCTAACATTTGGTGCAGTCTGATCTTAATGTACAATGGCTGCAAAGGCAACAACATTCATGTGAGCTTAACCCATTACCACACAATCCCTACTTTTGACACCCCTGAGAAAGAAGCCTTTAGAAATCATTGTGGGAAAAGGAGAAATGCTAGTAACCAGCATTTTCTCCTTTTCCCACATTGTTTTCTACCCTTCACAAAACAAAATTCAAATTTTCAGTCACTTTTATTTTGTTGTCTGCAAATGCTTTCTATTTGGACAAACCTAAAATTTTGTTGTTTGGTAATGAGTTAACCCATTACCACACAATCCCTACTTTTGACACCCCTGAGAAAGAAGCCTTTAGAAAACATTGTTGGAAAAGGAGAAAATGCTGGTGACCAGCATTTTCTCCTTTTCCCACAATGTTTTCTTCCCTTCACAAAACAAATTTCAAATTTATAGTCACTTTTATTTTGTCGTCTGCAAATGCTTTCAATTTGGACAAACCTAAAATTTTGGCGTTTGGTAATGAGTTAAAGGGCTAAAAATAAACAAGAGCCGTCAGAGATGGGTTACGCTCCCCGAACAAGTGCTTGTCATAAAATGTATGAAATTACTATAAATTCACTTCTTGTATCTTAAAAGGACCTGTTCATGCCCCAAAAAATTGAAGTGAAAAGGCAATGACAATCTTAGAAATATTCCCAATACAGGGTTCGAAATTCCCACATATTTACTCGCAAAATGCAAGCCAGAATTGGAAAATGCGAGTTGAAATTTCAAGCACTTGCAAAAAAATGCGAGTGCAAACTATTGAAGAACAGTTACCAAATATACTAAATTTCATATGTGAATACAAAAAAAGGGTAATTCTTTTTGTTCTGAATAAACATCGGTCATATCGTACTGAGAACACCCTTCGACGGATGTCGATAATTTTACATGTCGCCATTGAAGCCTCCGAGTTGTCGTTCGTTACCGGAGTTTCGTGAGGCAAGTGCGTTCGTCTGCACTCACAGCCGATACAGAGGTTTTGCGTTTTTTATACGGAAAAAACGATAGGCGAATTCATTCTCTGATTTGAAACAAAGACATTTGTCAATCCTTCATGAAAAGATAAATCATTGCGCACAAATAGCAACGAGAAGTAAGTCGGACGTGGTGGACTTGCTAAACCAGTTACCGGACACGCAGATATTCGGATGTGACACGTCAGTTTTTCATTTACAAAATCGTCCACCAGCGTAAGTTTTGTAGAAATTTAACCTCGCATTAGAACAGAAATTCAACTGAAATTGAATTGATTGTTAAATGAGGGTTTTAATGTCAATTAACGTTCCTTTTGTTTGGTTGTTGTCTCGGGTTGATAGGTTACGTAATAGAATAGAATTGAATAGTTTTTACTGGCCATTCGTTCTTTACAATTGGTATGCAAGCTGAACTTCAAAAAAAAAAATGCGAGTCCAGTTTTAATTTTGCAAGTGGAAATAAAAGCTACTTGCTAAAATTTGCAAGTGGATAAAAAAATGAAATTCGGACCCTGCAATATTAGAGAAAAACAATCTTTACATGAAGCCTCCTTTTTCTGCAACGCAGCCTGTTATTGAGAAACCAGGAAAGAGGTATGATAAAACGATTTTTTTAAATGAAGCCCCCTTTTTCTGTTATGCAGCCTGAAATTGAAACACAGGGGAAGAGGTATCTGAGCAGTTTTCTAATGAGTTTAGATTTGAAATTTCATTAACTTTTGAGCACTAATGTAGGAGATATTTTGAGAAATGGGCAAAGAGGTATCTGGGCCACATTCCAACAAGTTCAGATTTGGAATTTCACTAAGTTTTGAGCACTGATGTAGGAGATATTAGTGAAAAACAGGAGATATTAGTGAAAAACAATTTTTTACATGAAGCCCCCTTTTTCTGTGATGCAGCCTCAAATTGAGAAACTGGGAAAGAGGTATTTTGTGCATTGTTTCAAGAAGTTCAGATATGAAGTTTCATAAAATTTGGTTCAAGGGTTGTGGAGAAATGACTTCCAACGGACGGACGGACAGACGGACGGACAGACGGACGAACAAACAAACGAACAAACGGACCTACTCTCAGCATTGCGACTATTTGCTCCTCCAAAATGTTTCGGAGAACATAAAAATCTATATGATGAGTGATAATAGATTTGAGCACTTACTTATGATGGAAAAGGAACTGGTACAATATCCCTAAAACACACCCCACCCATACAACCCACATTGTTAGGTCAGCAGCGCCATCAAAGTCTTTCAGTACTAACCTGAAACAAATAGGTTACTGTACAAAGAATCATTAAATCTACCAAATGCAGGGTGTCCTACAATACCTGTTACTCTTTTAAATATGTTAATTTCTTGGTCAATACTTATTATCTTTATATCAAAAAAGATGTCATATGGAATACATGCCTTAACAAGAGGGCCATGATGGCCCTGTATCGCTCCACTAGCTACTAAGTAATAACACTAAAAGCCAAACATTACAATACTTGGCCAGTTTGTTTCAAACTTCAAGACTTACACAATTTTTTCTATAAACTTTAACAGGCAAAACTGTTTGGCCATGACCGGGCCATGACATAAGCCTGCAGCCCTTTGGCAAGTGGAGCTAAAAACAGACATGTTTTTTCAGTATGTATGCTGTTATATGTACACTGCATAAAATTGTATTATGTTACCTATCTTACAGTGTAATTTAACTCTTTACCAGACTACAAAATTATAGACTAGTCCAAATTGAAAGCAGCATTTTCACCTCTTCCTATGATGTTTTCAAATGGCTTTTTTGACAGGGTCGTCAAAAGTTGGGATTGTGTGGTAAAGGGTTATGGCTTTCATTTTCATGTTTCTTTTTTTTAGTTTTGGGGTTGTTAACAATTTGGCTACCATATGGGTGCCGTGTATATTCCAATAATATCTTCCTGTGTCTCCAAAGAGTGAACTTATTTAGCTGATCTGAACACTCTTTTTCTCCGAGTATGCAGATTCATAATAAAGTGTAACAGAGTTGCTACTCCAGAGTGCTCAAGTGTACTCCCTCATCTAAGGCGGTGCAGAGGGAGCAGCTATGTGATACTCCCCCCAAAAATGGCAGAAAGGTGAACAATGTTTGAATTTGGAGACTGCAAAGGATAACTTATGGAACTGCTCACAAGACATCCATGTGTACTGCAAGCTGGTAAATTACATGTCATTAATCGACATGATAATCTGAAGCCTCTGAAGCAATACTGAGATAATTGGTCGGCCATTTTAAATTTTTCCTCTCGCTTGATTTACCTCCGAACTGTATCGAAAGATACAGTATGTATTTTTGCAGATGCATTAAGCCCCCTTTTCACAAAACACAAGGGCTGCAAGGCCTATATATAAACTGCATACTTACCATGGTGTATACGAGGCTGCTATGAAAATGAAAATCACTGCCCTGTCACCCAGATGGAAGAAATGTCTTAGCAACCTGTAATTCAAAAGCATTAGTTATCTGCTAAAGTCTTTATTGTAGATTCTCATCATGATTCTTCTTGACTATTTTAGTGAACCAGCATTTTCTCCTTTTCCAACGATGTTTTCCTCCATTCAATAGACAAATTTTACTTCTTGATTCATATTTGCTTTTTCTTCTGCGTTTGCTTCCAATTTGGACAAGTGCAAAATATGTTGTCTGGTGAAAAGTTTAAAGTAGAAAAAAAGTGACAAAAAACCCAAGCTTAAATGTTCTTAACTCTCTACCACACAACCCCAACTTTTAACAACCCCGAGGAAGAAAACATTGTGGGAAAAGGAGAAAATGCTGGTAACCAGCATTTTCTCCTTTTCCCACAATGTTTTCTAACCTGTTTCTAACCTGCTGGAAACAAACTTCAATTTTTGAGTAATGTTTATTAAGTGCTTTGAATTTGGACAAGTCTAAATTTTTGTTGTGTGGTAAAGGGTTAAACAAAATTTTATGTGAGGAAATCAAATAAAATGAGTGAAATGTGTAAGCTGACATGAAAATACCTCTTTGAATTTTATCGTATTTTACTATGAAAGTGCCGAAATGAATGACAGGATAAATTTTAATCAATGTGGTGGATTGGTTTGTATTTGGAAGAGTTGAAACATGGGAAATGAAGACCACGCTAGTTATAGACCAGCATTTTCTCCTTTTCCTACAGTGTTTCAGAACCTTTTTATTCTAAGGGTCGTTTAATCTCGGGATTGCTTGGTAAAAGGTTAACCCTTTACCAAACAATCCCCGAGAGGAAAAATCCTTCTGAAAACGTGGGAAAAGGAGAAAATCCAGCATTTTCTCCTTTTTTCTCAATGTTTAATTCTCTTGTCATGTCAAGTTCAAATTTTTGAGTCAAGTTTATTTTGTAATCTGAAAATGCTTTCAATTTGGACAAGTCTGAAATTTTGTTGTTTAGTAAAGAGTTAAGGGATTTTGGCCATGTATTGCATTGGTGTGAGGTAAAAATGTCAGGGGTAAAAATGTCAGAGGTTAAAAAAATGACAGAGGTGAAACACCATAGATAAAATGTAAAAGCCAAAGTGGTAAATATGCCGGAGGTAATAATGTCAAAGGTAAAAATAACAGATGTATTAACTATTGCCAATATGTAGGGAAAAAGCTAGCTCCGTCATGGATTTGATACCATGTTGACACACACCTATTTTACCAAAAAGCTTTCTCCGATTATTCAGAAGCCTCAGGCTAGACGTAAGTGTGTTCCGACTGGGTTTCAAACCTGCTATGCCTTCACCAACTGAGCTAACCTGAATGGCCACAGCTTTTTTTCCAATCTGTATATACTACAATTAATACTTCTGGCATTTTTACCTATGACATTATAAACCCTCTGACATTTTTACATCTGGTGTTTTTACCTCTATCATTTTAGCATCTGGCATTTTTACCTCTGACATTTTTATCTACATGTATTTCATCAACCCTATCCCTGAAAGTCAAATAATGTGACACAGTAATCTTACCCTTTGGCCCCAGCAAATGATAAACAGTGGTAAAGTGTGGACATTGTGAATAAACAAAACAGTGCCAATCCGTAAATCAACAGTGTGACTACTTCTTTCCGTGACGCGGCATTCTCCTGCATGGACTTCAACCCATACAGACTCGGAAGTATACAAATCTACATTGAATATAGCATGTAAAAGAAAGCATGAATGTTATTCATCCACAAGATAGAATAGTTCAGTTTGCTTTGCACAGCTCTTAGTCTCTTTAGCAAATGGCAAAAATCTTGGACATGTCCAAACTGAAAGCATTTAAAGACCACAAATAAAATATGGCTTTAGTTAAAGATTCTGTCTCAGGAAGAGTTGCTATCTGGATTTTATCCTTTTCCCACAATGTTTTCAGGTGGTGTCTTTCTAAGGCTTGTTAAAACCCAAGGTTGTGTGGTAAAGGGTTAACCCTTTACCACACAATCCCTGTTTTTCACAACCCTTAAGGAGAAGCCTTTTGAAAACATTGTGGGAAAAGGAGAAAATGCTGGTAAACAGCATTTTCTCCTTTTTCCACATGGTTTTCTGTCCTTCCCAAAACAAACGTTAATTTTTTAGTATATCATTTCGTAATGGGTTAAAGCAGCAATAGCTGCCAAAAGTAAATAAAGTTGGCTTTAACAATGTATATGAATATAAACCATACCTTTTGCAAGAGTGAAAATTATTGTGAAGTTGACAATCTGTTATTGTGCTTTTGGTGCAACTGTTGAAATTCTGTTCATAACTATGTTAACTCTTTACCAGACGACAAAATTTTAAACTGATCCAAATTGAAAGCATTGGCAGACGTCGAAATAAAAGTGACTGAAAGTTTGAAATCTTTATCGGGAAGGGTAGTGAACATTGCAGGAAAAGGAGAAAATGCTGGTTCAGCATTTTCTCCTTTTCCTACAATGTTTTCAAAAGCTTTCATTCACAGGGTTGTCAAAAGTTGGGATTGTGTGGTAAAAGAGTTAAAAGTTGCAATGTCTCTCTTTTGTTTATTTATCTATTGACTGATTTTGAAATTCATTTTTTCTGCCATTGAGTAATATTTGAAATGACCACAAGTCATCTTCACATTATTTTCCATACTTGTAGAGCTTTCTCTTTAAATTTTAAACTTTTGCAACAAAAAAATCGGTTTTATTATGTGTGTAAATGAAACAATGAAACAAAATGGTACAGGTGATATGTGATACCAGTTCGTGAAAATCCAATCATAAAAACAAGGTGACTATTTGTAAAAATAATCAACATAATAATATATTTCTGTTATCTTTTTTGTCTTATTGAAGATCTAATATAAAAACATTGTGGTGATAGGAATAATTACCAGTAACAAGCCGTATATCAAGAGGTTATCAAATGTATTTGCTCTTTACCATTTCAATTTGGAGACCATTCCTTCATGCATAGCTTCCTCCCGATTTCAATACAATCCCTAACAGCTGTGTTAGGGAGATATCTCTTTGGCTCAGTGGTTATGGTATTGGCCTTTAGTCCCGGCGTTCTGGGGTTCAAATCCTGCCTGATCCCTTATTTCTGTTATATCTTTGTTCATTTGTTTCTTTGTTACAGACTTTGTTCGTAAGAAAGTGTAAATTTGCATTTTGCAACAATATTTCACAGGTACTCTATGTGTCAAATTTTTAACATATTTACTACCAAATTTTAGACTTGTCTTAATTCAAAGCATTGTAAGATGACAACTTCTGATTAAATGTGGTCCCAATGCATGTAATTGAATTTGTCTTCAAAAAGTTGAACAAACAAAAATTGGGGAAGAAGGAGAAAATGCCAGCAGTAGTATTTTCTCCTTCACCCATCATGATTTTCAACACCTTTTTTTCTCAGGGTTGTTAAAACACAAGGGTATTTGGTAAAAAGTTCGAGCCAGTAAGACAGTACAACAATTAACCCTACTTCAGATGACAAATTGATAGACTTCCCCAAATCGAAAAGCATTTACAGATGATAAATGAAACAAGGCTGAAACAATGGTTGATTGATTGAGTGTATGGTGTTTAACGCCACTCTCAACATTATTTCATTAATATCACGCCAGCCAGTGCACCTATCCATGCTTTCCTGGAGTTTCTGTTACCAGTACTCAGCACTATATTCTTTCTAAACCGTCTCAAATGATGGGACATTTCTATAAAAAGGGAGGAAACACTGTAGAAAAAGGAGAAAATGCTGGTTACCAGCATTTTCTCTTTGTCCTACAGTGTTTCCAAATCCAAAAGCCCCTTTTCCACGGAGTCCTGGAATCAATAGCTTGTTGAATGGATAACCTTGGCTACTTAAATGGTTCCAAAAGTCACCCTCGATAAATTTGTATCCAGGGGGCACTGAGATAAAATTCTGAGTTCCTTACCCCATGGGTGATCATATTGGCTACATGCTCCAAGTCAGTTGGTACATAGTGCTCTCCCTTTTTTGCTCTGTCATTCTTCAACCTGTAAGAAACCCACATAAATGATCTCAGCCACAGTACTCATTAACTAGTTCAGTTTAACCCATTACCACACAATCCCTACATTTGATGCCCCTGAGAAAGAAGCCTTTTGAAAACATTGTGGGAAAAGGAGAAAATGCTGGTAACCAGCATTTTCTCCTTTTCCCACAATGTTTTCTACTCTTCACTAAACAAACTTAAAATTTTTACTCACTTTTATTTTGTCGTCTGCAAGTGCTTTCAATTTGGACATACCTAAAATTTTGTCATTTAGTAATGAGATAAACATATCTATTTTACATCGATTGAGAAACAAGTTCTGCTAACTTATACCAATCTCTCTCGATTCTGCTTCCTGGGAACTACACCAGTACTCGCGCTGAATGTGTGGGCCAATGAAAAATCCCAAAGTTGACACCCGCTCCCGGAAATCGAACTTAGGACCTTTTGGTTATGAAGCTGACGCTCTTCCTCATGACAATGGACAACACAAGTCACTGACTCATTATGGCCATTCCAACAGTTGTCTATCTTTGAGCATGCTTGTGCACATTTGGTAAGAAAATGAACGATGCGCACAAGACAGGACCTTATTTAACCATTTACCACACAATCCCTACTTTTAAGGACCCTAGGAAAGATTCCTGGTAACCAGCATTTTCTCTGTTTCCCACAATGTTTTCTACCCTTCAGAAAATAAATTTCAAGTTTTCAGTCACTTTTATTATGTCCTCTGCAAACGTTTTTGATTTGAACAAACCAAAATTTTGTCGTATGGTAACGAGTTAAGGGTATAATAGCACACTGATTATGAAAAGCAACTATTACTTACTTTGAGGTATCTATTGATAATAAATAAGCCTTTTTCATCATTCAGTGTTACTGTCCTATGTCTGTCTTTAAATCTAGTCTCAAGAGACTTCCTTTATGTCCTTTGATTTTGGTCTGTCTGTCCTTCAATACATCTGAGGTATTCTGGATATAAGTTGTGATACTGGAGGTCTGTTTAAAAACTGAAGGGGCTGGATGTCTTTTCTAGATGTTATTTCCTCAAGGTCTTCTCCTGAAATATATTACTGACATTTGAATGACATCATTCAAACTTGCTACTTCACACAGAGCACAAAACTTCACTTTCATACTGAGTACAAAATATTAACCCTTTACTCCATAGATACTCATTTTAACACATTACTTGTAGGAGCATTTGGAAAACATTGTGGCAAAAGATGAAATTGCTCTAGATGAGCAATTTCACCTTTTGTCACATTGTTTTCTATGCTATCTAAAGGTGTCATATACACATAAGAAACTGCTTCACCCTTGCTGTTATTTAGGGTCAATTAGATATACCATAGAAATGCCTTATGGAGTAAAGGGTTAAGCAAAGAAGCATTTCTTTCAGCCTGGGGAAAAGACTCAAATAATTCCAATTTCAAGGCCTTGCCTTGCTATGTATATGAGCCTTACAGTGTAGATTCATGATCCAATAGCTTTAAAGGTGTAGATTGAAGATCATAGTTCACATTTGTGAAGCATGAACTTGTCTGTTACCGAAACATCCGTACATCATCTGTATCAGCAACCCTAGGTAAAAAGGCCTTTCATAAGCATTTATTCCATCTACAACAAATTTCATTTCAAACTCTGGGTACAATTATCTATGAAATGAAAAAATATACATAATAACCAGAGCTCCAGATAAATGGGAGAGATGGTATCCGAAGTCCATTATTTTTTTTTTCCAAACCCTATGTTGTTGGTACTCAATTAGATCTTCTCGATAAAAAAGGTTCTAATTTCTGGCCATATCATAGGCTTTAGTGGATAATAATTAATATTTTCATTTTTGAAATCAAAATCACTCCCTTTGTCTGGAGGTATGAATAGTATTTCTGTGGAACTTAAGAACTTATCCGTATATTAGTTACGTCCGAAAAATCGTTCCCCATAATTTATTCATCGATCTTTGGACATTGACCGATGACATAAATATCCTTGAAATATACAAATGAAAGGCACTACAAAACATAAAATTGCAAATCAGAGAATATCTCATACAACATTTCACGAGATTTACATCTGACAGCCGAAATATTTACTTGTGATTCCTTGTTTCGTTTCTATCAACAGAGATTTAAATCCTCTAACAGACGCTTGCAATTTTAGCCCAATCACTTGAAAGAATGACAGACAACTCGCCCCAAAGACAATTCGCTAATAGACAGCTCACCCCATTAAAAACTCGCCTCAAAACAATTCTCCCAATATTTTGAATTCAAGTCGCCCCAAATTGAAGACTAGTCATCCCAAACCGAAGACAACTCATCCCAAATTTTCGAAAACTCTGAATCTTGCCCAAGTTAATGAAGTCTAAATTTTAGCGGAATTCTCGTGCAGAGCATTAAAGTTCCATAGAAATTGGTTATAAATTCATGAAAATAATAAAGTATTTACTCTAGAACGTGCAGTCTGATCTTAGATCTACAATGTCCGATAAAAAGATGTTACTCCCCCAAAATTTAACTTTGAAATAGTAATACACGTGTTTTTACTATTGAATAATTCAATTGAACATTTCATTTTAGCTATTTAGAAGGATAAGAGTTAAAGATAGCTCAAATGATATAATAAGTCTAATAAAGAACGGGACAACAGGAGAGTATTCTGTTTATCATAATTGTCTCCTATTTTATATATATACATATTTTTTAATTACATGTACTCTTTTTAAAAAAAAGAAATCTTATATTTCAACGATCTTTAAACAACAAGAGGGCTTTAGTGTAACAGTGTTGGAATGGAAGAAATTGTTGGCTGCCAGCAATTTCTTCCTTTCAAAAATATGTTCTATCATTTCAGAGATAGAAATAATCTTTTAAGCTAGATCTACATTGAATTTGTTGTCTGCATATACGAGGGTTGTCCCAAAACACCGTGACAAATTTCATAAACGAGCCATTTTTAGCGTCAGGACATTCAATTTCAAACATTTCATCCATAAGAAGTAATTTCACTTTCTATTAAGTCTCTGATGAAGCATTAGCTCCATTTTGACTTTAAATTCACAAAATTGTTAAGGATGTGTCAATTGTAAATACTTTTTTTTGTTTTGTTTTGTTTTGTTTTTTGTTTGTTTTGTTTTTTGTATTTTTTTTTTTGTGTGTTTTTTTTTTGTTGGTAGTTTTTTTTTGTATTCTTTTTTTTTGTATTTTTTTTTTAATAAACATGTTTGATATATGTATTGAAAACATTGCATATCGAATTGCATATCGAAACATTGCATTTGTAGAGTTTCATTTTCTTTTGCTATTAAAATTGTCACGGAATTTTAGGACAACCCTCGTACTTTCAATTTTGTCGAAAATGAAACTTTGTGTTTGGATAGAGGGTTAAATACATTCCTTTAAAGTCACCCGCACTGGTTACTTACATGTATACTAAAAACCCTGTGCGTTGATTGGTCGAGCTGTCAGACGGTCAACAAAGCTTATCTCCATTTTACTAATAAATTACTACGCACTCAAAAGACGCGGATGTTTTAAATATTCCGCAAAGACATCAGAACTCCGTCTCTGTGTGTACTTTTCAGAACATTTAACCCGTTGCCAGACGACAAAATAATAGACTGACCCAAATAGAAAGCATTTGCAGACGAAAAAATAGTTATGACTGAAAAATCAAAATTTGTGTTAGAAAGGGTAGAAAACATTGTGGGAAACCAGCATTTTCTCCTTTTCCCACAATGTTTTCAAAATATTTCGGGAGTGTGTGGTAAAGGGTTAAGCTTTTATCAGACGAGAAAAAATAGACTTGTCCCAATTGCAAGCATACCTTAGTTGGGTCTTTCTTCATAAGGAATAAGGCAACTTTGTAAAGAGACAGATAAAATGTTCTTTAGCACTGAATCCCACGTCCTTTAGACGTTTTCCTGGTGACTTTTGATCAGTCTTTTACCCATTATCGCCCGCTAGATGGCATTCTACAAATACTCATCTATCTAATTTGGGCATTCTGGATACAGAAGCGAACTGATTTTTCAAAACAATAACCGTTACTTTGAATTTCAAAAATGAATTAAACGTTTACCATATAAAATGCTACTTGGTGCGATTCATTCAGCTATAATCGGCTAGCATGTAACCAATGCATCGACCGTTTATTTAACCCTTTCCCAAACAACAAAATTTTAGACTGGTTCAAATTGAAAGCACTTGCAGGCAAAAAAATAAATGTGCCTCAAAAATTGAAATTTGTTTCTAGTAGGGTAGAAAACATTGTAGGAAAAGGAGAAAATGCTGGTTACCAGCATTTTCTCCTTTTCCCACAATGTTTTCAAAAGGCTTCTATCTCAGGGTCGTAAAAACCAGGGATTGTTTGGTAAAGGGTTAAACAGCCCCTACATGCTTGTGTAATAGGCTAATAGCTTCGTTATAAGCCCTACTTTTCCAAAGTATTAGGGGGATGGGTGAAACGTCATAGCAGAAAGGTCGACTATTCGAAGAATATGACATGCGCAGACAACGGCCTTTTACCGAAGAATCCCATGGATTAAACGGACTCTGTAGAAGAACGTACTTGAAAACATCTTGAGAAAGGGAGAAAATGCTGGTAACCAGCATTTTCTCCTTTTCCCACCATGTTTTCTGCCACTTCAACGACAGTTCTATATAATTTGTTGTCTGCAAACGCATTCAAATTTGACTAGCATAATTTTTCGTCATCTATTGATGAGTTTAAGCTTTTATTTAAGCCTGTTTTTTTTTAAACCGGAAGTGACAGACCCATTACCGCCATAAATATATGGCGGGGCTTACAAAATAGATCTGGAGTTGTACGGGTAGGAAATGGTGAAGCTGCGAGTTGAATTAAATGTAATTTTCAAGCTAGCAATAAACCCAAGAACTATTACTATTGCGAATTTCATCCGTGGAAATCAGCGTGTCGGACGGTGTAGACCAAAGATCAGACTTTTAGCAGTCTGATCTTAATCCACACTATATATATCTTTAGCCAATCACTTGGGTAAGGCAGTCAGTATGTAGATGTAGCCTAGAGGGAGCAGAACACGGGTTTCAAGTTAGAATCTCAGCTTTGTTGAGCCTGCCCGGTTGGTTCAGTGGTGAGCGTGTCGGACTCATGACCTGGTGGTTGTGAGTTCGATACCCGGTTGAGGCGAACTTTCTTTCCGGCGTATTTTCGCCCCTCACCTCTGCTGAAGAATGTGAGAAAAGTAGTCGGTGGCTTTGGAAAGAAAGTTGTGTTAGTACTGTTGTGAGAAAGCCAGGCAACACATGCGTGTTACCGACCGCCATGATATGACCTTAGCTGTTAAAGTGGCGTTAAACCCAAAACTACGAAGTATACAACCAGTCAGCTTTGTCGACATGCCGGGTTTCTGATGTTTTGTGACAGTTAAGCTGTTTTATGAAAACAACAGTAACTAGCCAAGCGTACCACAGAGAAAGGACGTACGGATGTCATTTACGAAAATTGTTGTGAAATATCCGGCTACTTATCTATGTAAATTGGGCTTACGGCGTACCATGTGGCAGTTTTGGGAGACTCATTTTTCCCCCATCTCGATACACCAAACACTTAATGTGACTTGAAGTGGGTTTAAAGACACTGTAGATGAAAGTCAGGCTTTGAAGTTTCTATCACCATTATCACCATATAAGTTTTTTCGTTCAATACAATCCTAAACCCTTTCAAAATGACCCATTGAAATCCGTAGAAAGGTCTTACCTCGTCCCCGCCCCCCCCCCACTTCACTCCCACGCCTGAAAAGGCCATAAACAATTCAAACAAAATAATGTCACCATATCTTGTTGACGTCATTTCTGTGTTTTCCCTTTTAACTATTTGCACATTAAGGGCAAAATTGGGTACCCCTTTTAGAAAGTTTAGTGTCGAAATTCCAGTGCCTTTTTTCCGAGTCATTTCCCCAGAAATTCTGCATGAAATTCCAACAAAATCAATCCTGAACTTTCAGTACTTTGATAGTTTATGTCGACTGAAAAACCTATATTTGAGCCGTGCTCTGGAAAAAGGGGGCTTAATGCATATCTGTAATGCATGATACTAAGTAAGCTATCACATGCTCATACACTACGGGTCGACAATAGCTAATAAAAATAAAACTGACTAAATCATGAGATAGACTGGGCCTTGGACATACTGAAAAAGAATGACCAATAGCGGAAAGGTTAGGCTCAGGTCAGCCTGCGCGGACTGCACAGGCTGACCTGAGTCGATGCTTTTCGGTAATGCATTAAGCCCCCTTTTCACAGAACATCATACATTTTTATCATGTTTGGACTTAACCCATTATCACACAATCCCTACTTTTGACTCCCTTAAGAAAGAAGCCTTTTTAAAACACTGAAGGAAAAGGAGAAAATGCTGGTAACCAGCATTTTCTCCTTTTCCCACAGTGTTTTCTACCCTTCCCAGAACAAGTGTCAATTCTTCAGTCACCTTTATTTTGTCGTCTGCAAATGCTTTCAATTTGAACCAATCTAGAAGTTTGTCGTTTGGTAAAGAGTTAGTGTGCATGGGCCAAATGATGGTCATTATCTGCGGGACGTGATTCTGAGTGACTGTTAGTGATAGTTACAGGTCGTTGGATTGCCTGTTTATTTTGTATTGTAACGTTAAAGGTGGGTATTTAGAATTTTTACATCTCACCAAACTGAAAAATATATACATCACTGAAATTTATATGAAAAAATAATACCAATAATCAATCATCAAGACTCATAAAATTACAAAAAAAATTTTTTGGGGTGGTGTTCCCTTAAAAGGCTACGTAGCCTCATAAGGTATTTTTAGATTTCGCGCCAAAAATCAATAAAGCATTGTGGGAATGTCAAGTGACTGGCACGTGACTAATAACGCTTAAATTCCATTACGTAACCAACATGTAATAATCATTTTCCATAATGTGTTCTTCGGACGCTTTGTTTGAAAGTTCGTCTGTGTATTCCTGTATGTAAATGGAAGAATTGATCATCTAAAAATAGAACATGTCTCCCCTTGGTGTCAACCTGGGCCGTAGTAAATCTCTAATTTCTTGTGCTGTCGGATGGTTTTCAACTACTGTGGTTTTATGAACGCAAATTAAAAGGCTTTGGGAGTATAAAGATGATTTTTTTGAATTTTTGTAAAATTTTCGTCCCGAAAACTGAAGGGCCACCTTTAAAAGGTCATATAACGTGCTTAACCCTTAACTCTTATCAGACGACAAAAAATTTTGAGATTGTTGGAAATTGGAAGCATTTGTGGACAACAAATAAGATGTTGCTCAAATGATGATTTCTGTTCTTGACAGGGTAAAGAACATTGTGGAAAAAAAGGAAATGCCATGAATTGCAACAAGAGAGCCTTTGATACGTTTAGAAAATGTTCATCTCATTTCCAGGACTATCAAAGCATAGACCATTGACACCGTTACTAGCATACTTGTGCATCGCCTTCAATGCGCTATTTTTAGTAACGGTGTTTAAATATCAAGCAATGAAAATATCAATGTTTCATGATCTAGTGGAGCTTAAAAGACCAGTGATTAACGCAACGATATGGAAAAACAAGATAATCATACAAGCTTTAGCTATGTAAATAAATTGCTTACCCTGCATTATTGCAGTATTAACTCTTTACCACACGAGAAAATTTTAGACTGGTCCAAATTGAAAGCATTTGCAGACCACAAAATAAAGGTGACTGAAAATTTTTAATGTGTTCTGGGAAGGATAGAAAACACTGTGGGAAAAGGAGAAAATGCTGGTTACTAGCATTTTCTCCTTTTCCCACAGTGTTTTCAAAAGGCTTCTTTCTCAGGGGCGTCAAAAGTAGGGATTGTGTGGTAATGGGTTAAAGTCTAATCCACTCTTCCTCTTTTCATAAAGAAAAAACTAACGAAAAAGACGTATGAAAACAATTGGGAAAAGGGAAAAAACATGTCTGCAAAATTTTTTATTGTTTTATGTCTGAATTTTGTTGTCTGGTAAAAATAGATAACTTCAAAATATTTTGTGCTGGTAAACAACACATGGGAAAATTATTAGATAAAATGCACTGTCAAAGACAAACGAATATCGTGACTTTTAGATAAATTACATATTATTGAGTAACCTTGGCATTTCTAGTGTAACTGTCAAAGTTATCTCAGTTTTTTTAGCGAAAATACACTTTCAAATGTGATTTCAAGAATTCAAATTATTCTTTGTTTACAAGGATGCTGTTCATATAAAATGCAGACACAGTAGATAAAAATTGGATTCTTCTTTAGTATTAGATTCATTTTGAAGGGCATAAATCTATCTAAATTCAGGTAAGTTGAGGTTTTTATTATCTGTGTTATTATTATTATTATTATTATTATTATTATTATTACTATTATTATTACCATTTTTTAATCATTATAAATGCTATGGTTATGATCATTATTTTTATAATAATTGTAATTATTTCTTTTTTTCTTTTAATCATCATCATCATCATCATCATCATCAACATCACCATCATCCTCATTATCATCATCATCATCAGTATATGGTACCTTCCATCATTAATTCTTTATCAGACGATAAAATTTGTAAGACTCCTCCAAATTGATATGCTAAATTGAGACAACATTGCAGTTTCTGATTGACTTAACCATCTGATTTAGCCAATCAGAAGTTTATTTTATAATCTTTATCAAAAATTTGATTTTGGTTAGAATAAGAGCCATTCCTTTAGATAGATTTATCTCCCTTGTCAGATATGGACTAAAAGTAAATGAATAACACACTGGTTCTTACATATACCTGTGATCCTTTGTTTTTATCCTTGATTCCTTGGGGATGTTGCGATAAATATAATTTGATTCATGATTGTATGCAAGGTCCCATTTAATTTTTGAGCCAATTATGTTTTTTAAATATCAAAGAAATACATATAGACCAATTTGTAAAACTATCCAACCAGGATTAATCGGAATATTAACACAATAACACATTTGTGTAGTGCTAGAAAATCAAGGATAAAAACCAAGTAAACCCGTTATCACGTAATGTAGTACAGGAGAGAAATCAAGGGAAATAACTCAAGAATTCCCTGCGTTGGAATGCAATACAGATTGAGATTTCACAAGGCACAGAAAACAGGAGCAAAATAAAAACCCGTTTTTAACCGGTCAATCAGTACTGGTTCAAAATGGCAGAGGTAAAATTGAGTGCATAACGTGGTGTAACATTGAAAACAGTGTAAAACGCATAGCAAACAAACAACTAAACTACACAGATAAGGCGACAACTTGTCAATCGCGTTTTTCTCATCAAATTTGTGGTTGTTTTGACGATTTCGCCTCTGTTAAATTTGGGCCATGCTCTGTGAAAAGGGAGTCAAATGAATCTGCCAAAAAGTATCGACCCAGGTCAGCCTGCGCAGATGCGCAGGCTGACCTGGGTCGATACTTTTTGGTTAGTGGTCCATTTTCTGTATGTTAGAGGACCAGTCTACCTCATGATTCAGTGGGTTTGGCAGACAAAATGGACCTTATAGATCTATAATTATATGCTGGCCAACTCGGTACAATACATCACTGGAATGCATTTAAACCCCTTTAACCGGATCATGGCTCATTCGATAACGAATAGTTTCCGGTTTTGTGTCATTTTTTAAAATAAATCAGTAATCATTACTTGCTTTACATGCACGATCTGGGATTGTGGACTTTGAATTTCATGTACATGTACACCTTAGTAATGCATCATATCACGCAAGTCATCCCGTAATTATCAATTATTAACATCCAGTTTGTTTAACAATCACCTGAATCATCGAGTAGAAAGGTTGCTTGACATGCAGATTGTAGACAGAGAACGAAAAGTGTCGAGTCAAGTGATCAGTGCCGACTGCTCGGGCAGATATGAAATAGAGGATATTTGGGGTTTTTTTTTTCGATGAAAGATCGAAATTTATTTCATCGAGTGTACACCATCGGTAATATTTTCACGAGTGGCGCAGCCACGAGTGAAAATATTACCGATGGTGTTAACGAGATGAGCTAAATTTCGATCTTTCATCGAAAAAAAAAAAATTCTATTTATTTAATGCTTTTAACCCTTTCTGGGAGGAGCTTTATCAAAATTCAGTACAGTTCTTTTCCCTTATTCCCCGTGGCGTACCCCTCCCGCATAGCAACGTTACGTCAAGCGCGAGAAATTTAAGGTATATGACGTCTGGTTGTTAGGCACGCGCAATTTACCTAGGCAACAAGAACGTGCAAAACGGTATTTTCACTGGTGGTACCAGAGTAAGATCGAAAAATATTTTCACTGCTATTTCTCGATATCCTACCGGAAAGCATGAAAGAATCGATAATACTTTTTGTGTGTGTGTGCGACTACATTAAATCTCATTTTTACACAGCTTGGCTCAGATTGACATCAAGAAACACTAGTATCTCAATATTTAGTCTTACTTTATCAGAATATCTGAGATAATTATCTAGTCTGACTTTATCAGAATATCTGAGATAATAAACAGCAGAGATCCAAGATCTGTGTAGTCCTGATATTGATCTACAATTTCGTTCAAATTGAAGACTAAGCTCACGTCAAAAATAGGCATTCTTTGAGCCCCGGAAAAAATATGAGCACGAACCGTGTCCTAAGGTTAAAGGTCACAGTCACAGCTAGGTCAAATATCTTAGGAAGATATGTATTTGTGTCCTGCCTCTAACTTGCAGTTTTTGAATTTTGAATTAATCAGTATAACTTTGCAGAATTATTAGCCACACTAATATGTACAATGTGTCGCGCAAAAGAACCATGTCAGTAGGTCAAATGTCAAGGTCACGGCGAGATCAAATATGTTTCAGACGAAATTAAGGATAATAAATTTAGATAATTATGTTAATGTTTGGTCGATAACTTATTTCAATTATGAATAAATTTAAATACAAATGTTCAGAAATGTCAACCACGTACATAAGATGTGTCACTTGCTTTTAGAATAGACAAATTAACCACATCGAGATGAAGTGTCATGTGCAAGTTATACCTGTGGGTTAAAGGTCAAGGTCAAGGTCACGGCAAAGTTAAATGTGTTTTGGGGATAGTTTTTGTGTCCGGGCAGTACTAGGAATCTTTTAACTGATGAATGAATTTCATTGTAACTTTGTAGAATTATCAACCACATAATTAACCCATTACCACACAATCTCTACTTTTGACGCCCCTGAGAAAGAAGCCTTTTGAAAACACTGTGGGAAAAGGAGAAAATGCTGGAAACCAGCATTTTCTCCTTTTCCCACAGTGTTTTCTACCCTTCCCAGAACAAATTTCAATTTTTCAGTCACCTTTATTTTGTCGTCTGCAATTGCCTTCAATTTGGACCAGTCTAAAATTTTGTCGTCCGCTGGTAAAGAGTTAAATAATGTGTCACACGCAAGAACCATTTAAAATGTCAATGATCAAGTTCACAGCAAGTTTTTAAAAAAGCATTAAAACAGAAATGGATGTATGTTTGTATTCGGGCAGTAAATTTCTTGAATTAGGAATGAATTTTAATACACGGTCAACCACATGAAGATGATATGTTGCGGGCAAGAACCGTGTCCGTAGGTCAAGGTCATGACAAGTTCAAGTTTTTTTTTCGGTGGTCATGTTTGAGGCTGACCTCTTACACTTTTCATTTATGAGTAAATTTTTGTGTAACTTTGCAGGGTTGTCAACCAGCTATAAACTAAGTGTTGTGCACAAGAACCTTAGCGGTAGGTCAAAAATAAGGTCAAGGCAAGGTCAGATGTCTTTGTAAGTGTTGTGTCCTTAGTCAGTGTCCCTGTACACAGCTCACGGAAAAGGTTACTATTTTCGGGGCAGCAGTCATTTCTCAGTGACAGGCTTGTTTATTGTATTGCACTTATATTTTGCATTAATGTTTTGTTTCAAACAGGTGAGATATTTGAATTCACTTCTATCAAGGAAACAGGAAGTTCATCAGATGTTTTCATTGGATCACTAGAAATTTACTGTATACGAAAGATGTAAATTTCGTTTCGTATCTTAATTTTTGCTTTTAACCCATTACAACACAATCCCTACTTTTGACGCCCCTGAGAAAGAAGCCTTTTGAAAACACTGTGGGAAAAGGAGACAATGCTGGAAACCAGCATTTTCTCCTTTCCCCACAGTGTTTTCTACCCTTCCCAGAACAAATTTCAATTTTTCAGTCACCTTTATTTTGTCGTCTGCAAATGCTTTCGATTTGAACCAGTCTAAAATTTTGTCCTGTGGTCATGAGTTAACGACGTATTCGACAAATGTTCGCGCGCATCCTACAGCGCACACATATTCCTAAGTATATTTTGCACCTAATAGTAATAATGTTGATGCACTGAAACAAGTGGCACTTTCTTCGGATAGTACTAGTAAAGAGAGAGAGAGAGAGAAAAAATGTATCTTCGACATGTCACCGTAAAATAACTAAAATGCTGCCGACACGGCTTTACACACTAAACATGGAAACAAAAGCAGGAACTTTAAAGCTGTGGAAGTAAAGCTGTTTCCACTTTGAAAGTTATTTTTGGAAAAGGAGAAACCACTCCTATTCAGCAATCTCTCCCTTTACCTCCATGTATGCTGAGCTTTTATTATTATATTATTATTTTATTATATTATTATTTTATTTTTCCTTTAAAAAATAACTTCCGCGGTGACCTTCAACTTTGTTTTCTGGCGATTTAAGCACAGATAGGTGCTATTTTTATTTTTTTCTGATTGCTTCTTGTTAAGAATTATATTTAAATACTATAAGTGTGAAATTCTTAAGAAAACTCTGCCCGTTAGAAAGTATGTATTTATTGAAGATTTACTCTTAATTCGGTCAATTTCTCTCTCTTTTTAACTCAATGATCCGTATATAACTTGCGTCTTTGTACATGTACCATGTAAATCATTACCAGCAGTTTGTCCTTTTCCCATATTTTTTTCAAAAGCCTCTTTCACTAGGTTCGTTGAAACAGGGGATAATGCTGTAAAGAGTTAACACTTTCCCAAACAATCCCTGGTTTTTACGGATCTAGAATAGTAGCCTTTTGAAAACATTGTGGGAAAAGGAGAAAATGCTGGTAACCAGCATTTTTTCCTTTTCCCACAATGTTTTTTACCCTATCATAGACAGAAATCATCTTTTCAGCAAGAGTTGAATTGTCGTCTGCAAATGCCTTCAATTTGGTCTAGTCCAAAAGTTTGTTGTTTGGGAAAGGGGTTTATAACGATTCTGCACAAGTTTCATTTTTACTTACAACTTTTTAAAATGATTATTTATGGCGGATATTTTTTGTAGCGACGAAGGATTTTATATGAAATGAATGCCCCTCTGGCCACTCATATAAAGCGACGACAAATAGTTTCTACATCTAAGTTATTGCTTCGTGCTTTTCAATCAGGAAATGTAGCAAAACGTAACAAAAACACTACGTTTCTTGTTAAGTGACGCAAGATACGGAAACTGGATGACCTATTTATAGTACACATGGTTTTTCCCTCTCAACGTACTGCAGTTATAAATAGAATCCCGTCAACGTACGTAATTAAGTTGCGACGTTTAGTATCATACATGTATGTATAACGGAAGTTATTTTACATAACATAATAACATAATCTTTATTTGGCATTAAATATACACATATTCATAGCCAATACAAAAGTTATTTTACGCTTTAGTTGTGACCTTTAACCAAACGATTCCGCGATTTTACGAGCCTGGTATAATTGCAATTTAAAAAAAAATAGGAAGAGGTTGAAAAAAAAAAGAATGTTGTTTTTTTTCCGACAACACATTCTTTCATTTGAACCATATGCAAATGCATTCGTTAAGGACTAGTGATACAAATTTTGCCTTCAAGCTGGACTCATAATAGAGGGGTTAACTTTTCTTAATGTCTCCATGTCATAGTGGTTTATCATTTTTATCATTAAAGGTGTATAACTATCATAGAACAAATTACAATTGATGAGGCTTTACGTAACATAAACGTTTTCGTGTCGACGTTACGCCTTAGAAATAAGTCCCGTTGACCCCCAAGGGCAATTTAGACATCTTTTTCGGACAGTGTACAGTAAGATCAGACTGTCCAAACGTGCACTCTGATCTTGGATCTACATTATCCGATACTTTGAGACTTCTCCCGGCGAAAACATCTTTGAAATCACAACGGTAGGTCTTTCCTACACGCCGTAGATGTTCATTTACGTTTTTAACCCTTAGGTTGTGAAAAGCAACTTACTGACTTTCGGTGGACAGTGTAGGTCAAGATCAGACTGCACGGACCGTGCAGTCTGATCTTGAGTCTACACTGTCCGATTCGGATAATATTTTTCTCCAAAAGATCAGGCTGAAATAGAATTATTCTGATATTTGCCATCAGTTTGAAAGTTTTATTTAACTTATTTACCATGATAAGGGTCTTTGGTTTATTAGTTATTGTAGGAAATGAATGAATGGATGAACGTAGCGTAGGCTAAAAAAAAAAAAAAATGACGGACTCAAATTTACGTTAATGATATTACCGTATAGCTGATTATTTATTTTACGTTTTGAGATATTTTCTTTAACGTGACATGTTTAAAAATGCCTATTTTGTTTTCTAAAAGGGTTTGAAAGTAAGTGGGAGATAATTTCATCACAAATGAAACGCAGCTAGTTCAAAGATGCCTCAGTGTAATATTACATTTAAGAAATCGGAGCTTTTTTGACAGAAAGATGGACTTTGAAGATAGACAAAAAGAAGTGAAGCGAAGACATATGAAATACTATGTACCTTAAGTTATTGCTCAGTTTATATATTTTTTTTTTTCATTCGTCACGTAATGACGTCATGATTTGTGGTTAGCTTAGATGTATGAGAGGCGTACCCAGGCATACGCCCGAAAGCACAGGCGTAACTTTGAAATTATTGTCTTTTTGAGAGAGAGATAGAGAGGCAGACGGACAGACGGATGGACAGACAGACAGAGAAAGAGGGAAAAAGAGAGTAAGACAGACAGACCTACAGACAGACAGAAAAGGGGAGAGGGGAGAAAAAGATAAAGGGGAAGAGAGAGAGAGAGAGAGAAGGTGGGAGGGGAGGGGGAGGAATATCTTATCAAGACACACTACTCTGCGAGTTAATGGCTACCGTATTCCCATCTCCATTGGCGCTAAATGCTAACCTCTCAATATCCGCATAAGATCTCTTGTCATTACAACACATTCGACTCTAGAAAAGAAGTTTCGTGGAAACATTTTTGGGAAAAGGAGGAAATGTTGATATCAACATTTCTTCCTTTTCCCAAAAATGTTTTCCTGACTCCCAATAAAAAAAATTCAGATATTTTGCTACTTTGATTTTAATTTGTCGTCTGCAAATACTTTCGTTTTGAAAAGGTCTAAAAAATTTTCGTTTGGGAACGAGTTAACTACCAAATGGCAATATTTTAGGCTTGTCCAAATAGAAAGCATTTGCAGATGACAAAATAAAAATGACTGAAAATTTGAATTTTTTTTTTTTTTTTTTTTTTTTGAAGGGTAGAAAACATTGTGAGAAAAGGAGAAAATGCTGGTAACCAGCATTTTCTCCTTTTCCCGCAATATTTTCTAAAGGCTTCTTTCTCATGGGCGTCAAAAGTATTGTGTGGTAAAGAGTTAAATCATAAGGTTTTTGTGCAGACACAGATCACACGGATTGTACCGTCTGATTTAGACCTGCTAATCTTGAATCTGTGCTTACCACCTACCTCGTCAAATGTCTGTAATGGCCAATAGTGCGTAAATACGTTCTGTTCTGTTCTAGAACTAAATCTAGTACTCTCATATACCACAAAGGAAATTACGTAAATTGCACAAAACACTGATATCTCCTTTTACCGCAATTTTTTTGTAAAAAAAAAAATGTTATTTTATGATTTTATGACAGAAAAGCCCTTTTTCACATATCATGTTTGATTAGCTCACAAGCTATTTTTAGAAATTTGTCAATTTCTAGAACAAGTGATACAACGTAAGAAAATTTGAAGGAAATGACAATGCAAGTGTACTTTTCTGGAAAGAGCGTAACAAACTATTTGAAGTTTTCTGTCAACTCATGTCAGATCCTATACACTGATCGATACGAACTTCTAAACGGCCACTTTTAAGCAGTATATAATTTCTCATAGAACTTTTCTCGCGTCCGCTGCCTATAAAAGGGACAGCTTATGAATAGTACGGTCACAAATCAGTAAATGCCGCCTGCCGGTGTAATGCAGAAAAATGACACCCATTACAAAATGACCCCCGGGTCATTTCTCGACGTAGAGGAATGACCCATGGGTCATTTTTCGACGTCGAAAAATGACCCGGGTCATTATTCTACGTCGAGAAATGACCCATGGGTCATTTTTCTACGTCGAAAAATGACCCATGGGTCATTCCTCTACGTCGAGAAATGACCCGGGGGTCATTTTGTAATGGGGGTCATTTTTCTGCGTTACACCGGCGTAGCAACTGCCAGTTTTCACTCAAATTCGGCCGGTGGCAGCTCGATGGCAGCTCGGTGGCAGGCGGCATTTTAGACGCCGCCAGGACACCCCTGAAGTTTTAAGAAAAAGTTAAAATTCTGTCTACCACCAGCCGATTTTTTCCAATCGTGCCTATCGTCAGGGCGCCGGGTGGGCGCATTTCGTAGTCGCGCGGTGGCTGTCAAGCGGCAGACGGGCTGCAGCGCGATTTTTACTTGGTCGTCACGGGGTTCGAGGGCCTTCAATCTTCGACCGGCGATCGGTAGGAACTAACTGCCACTCTCCAGCATCCGGCCTGCTACCTTCATGCTACCGATAGGCCACCGTGCGATTTCAAAATATTTGCCTGCGGCAGGGAGGAGATTGAAAAGCAGATGGAAGGCGGCTGGCGGTGTTGGTAGGTGGCAGGATGGCGATCTGCCGAGTGCAGACTCCTGGGCCCCTGAATATAAATCCGAGGCTATTCACAATAAAAATTGTCGTCATGGCGATTCTAACAGCACCATAGCGACTCAGAGAATTGGGCTCTGGTCTCTTGCGCTTCGGTGCTGGCGCCTTGTCCTGCCCCTTGCCTTTGGGGCGCAACTTGTTGGAAGGAAAACATTTCTTAAGAATTAGATCTATTTATCTTGTGGTTGATAATAATAATGAACACTTTGTAGTTATACAAGAGCAATCTAGCTTTATATATCCCACGTAAACCAGCCTGCCGCCGCCAGATTATCGGGCGGGCGCCTGGCGGTGGCACTTCGAACGCCCGATCGCCGGCCAGTGTCAGGTGTAAATGGTCGGTGTCCGCCAGGTCGCCGGGCGATGGCAGGTAAACCGCCAGGCGGCCTTTAACTGGCAGTTCTTTATGACCACTCTCACCGATTTGTAAAAAATCGGCCGGCGTCATGTAATTTTAAGAATCTACCGATGTCTAAAAATCGGCAGGCGACAGTTTCACATTGTGACCATAGTGTTAGTTTCATATTTTTTCAGAATAATCAACCGAAAACGTGCCTGAGCCAAATACTGAAGAGAATTCATTCAATTATTATCGTGGAAGAAACTTATCGTTCAATTACTGAACACTGTAATTTGAAAAAGCAAGTTTTTGAAAACTTCGTGCTTGTTTTTTTTCGGATAGCATTTTTCCACAGAAAATAATTTTCATGTTTTTTCTTATTGCTTACAAAAGTTGAGTATTTTATATTTCTCTTTTTAAACTGTTTTCTCATGTAGACACCACGCATGCACAAACAACTAGTTTTTTTCTTTTTTTGAAAAAGAGAGTCCTTCTGTTGGTAAAACCGAGAATCCTTTCGTCACAATACCATGGTTAACGTCCAGATATATATCACAATTTGTTTTTATTAACATTTCTTTTACTTTCTGTAATTTATAGGAGAAACAAAAGTTGCCCCTTAGAAGTTCGTTTCAGTGTATATTGGGTATCTGAAGTAAGTATTGATGGTGCTCATTACAAATCCTCAGTTTAAAAGTTCCCCAACATGGTTTTTAAGCTTTTGGCCAGAATATCTTCAAGTAATATCTTTATTCTCTTCACCCTTCGAATCCGGAGTTATGCTTTAAGAAAAAGGCCTGGGCCCGTATTCACCAACCATTCTTGAGAATATTCTTAGTCTTATTCTTCAAGGTTTTCCAAATTTGTAAGTAACACAACTTCTGATTGGCTAAACCATTCGGTTTAGCCAATCAGAAGTTGTGTTACTTACAAATGTAGAAAATTCTGGAGAATAAGACCAAGAACGTTCTTAAGAATGGTTGGTGAATACGGGCCCAAATTTCTCCCCAAACGAATTGATAAAAGCCCTTTTCTCCATTGCTACTTTATGTCACGTATCACTACAATCCCCCCCCAAAAAAAAAAACAAACAAACAAACAAACAAACTGGGGGAGTAATGCGTCACAGCAGACAGGGCGAATCTTCGACAAATATGACATGCACAGACGACGCTAATGTTGTAATGCTTTCATATGCTGAGGGGGTACCGAAAAGAAGCACTGGTTTTTGATGAAAGTCCTCATAAAAAGCATCAGAAACATGAAATTAACAGAATATTTGTTTTTCTTTTTCGATGAAAGATCGAAATTATTTCATTTCGTAACCATTATCGGTCATATTTTCATGTTGAAAATTTGACCGGTAATGTTCACTCTATGAAATGAAGTAAGGAAAAAAATCAACGAAAAAAAAAAAATCAAAGAGTAGAGAACACTGAAGTGGTTTTTGGTCAAGGAAGCCATTGTGATGAATTAATAATTCGAAAGAAAAAGAGAAATATGATTCAACTACTGGCTCGAAGGTCAACCTATTAAGCAAATGAATACCTTTTTAGTTGAAGGGAAAGTACTCTCGACAAAGTTAGGGTTACTTGTGTATTGTCGGTCCCCCGTTGATCATTAGGAGTCAGAAGTAACATCCCTTGACAGTACGAATCATGATGGACAGGAAGAGAAACCATGTGAAAACATCTAATAAAATTAAGTTTGTTCCAGAAAACTATGATATCTTTAACTTTAAACATTTAACATCCAAATTACAATTCATTATTTCGATCAATGAATATTCATTCCCGATCAAATGGAGTAAAACGCAATCATGGAGTGAACAAGCCATGGGACGAACTGGTTTTGGAACGAAATAGGCAAGTACCAAGCCATCGGTGGATAAATTTTGTGTCATTGCGCCGATAGAAGGCCAGAAGCGAGTGAGCCTATTTTCAATAAAATATAAGCATTTCCAAGATCGATGGCCTCACCCAGTGTATTTTAACTTATCATTGCTATTTTTATACATGAGTGCTGCAAAAAAAAAAAACCTCATTGGCCTGAGAAAATTGGGTTTATTTCCTTCCGCTTTGCACAAAATACGATATGTGGTCTTCAAAATTCAATATTTAAACTCGTAGTTGTATTGTCTTCGACAAATTCCACAAAAAAACACAATCCTCTAGAACTATACTACCAGTCAGACATCACCGATATCTTGATTTTTTATATATATATATATATATATATATATATATATATATATATATATATATATATATATATATACAATGTTTGTAAATTCTAAACTATTTTGCAGACAACCATCCATCATGTCAAAGAAAAAAAAAATGCCGTCACATTTTTGAGCAATCATTTACATACATAATAACTCAATTTACGTTTACGGGGGAGGTGGGGCATTCCCTTGTTCTATCTTTAGACTAATTTTTACACTTTCATACAAATCCACCACGTGTCGACTTGTGCCTATTGAATCGAACTACTTTCCTTAATATGGAGGAAACATCAAGATGGTGCTTATCTATATATATTGTAATTGAGAATTTGTCCCTTGCCACAATGTTTCAACCACAAATCAAAGCAAATTTTCAATTTTTGAGTTATGTTTATTTTTATCATCTGCAAGTGCTTTGAATTTGGACCAGTCTGAATTGTTTTCGTTTCGTAAAGGATTTAACCTAACCCTAACCAAACGGAAAGAAAAAGAGCATGTCCAATATCACAGCATTTGCAGACGACAAATTATCTAGAAAATATTTTGGTTCAAATGATGGAATTTGTAAGTTAAAGGACAAAACATTTTGGAAAGAGGAGAAAATGCTGGTTGCCAGCATTTTCTCTTTTTTTTTATCCACAATGTTTCACAAAGTCTTCTTCGATAAAGTCATTAAACGTAGGACTGTGTGATAAGGCGTTACATATCACCTGCTTCAAACACATTTCAAGAGGTAGTGGGTACAAAAAACTTCGACAAAAATCCGGGACAAATTCAATTAGTCTAATATATTGTACATTTAGATTTCACGACTATATAATGCTAAACCATCAGAGAGCGTAGATCTAAGATCAGACCACAAGTTTCGTGCGGTCTGATCTTGATCTACGCTGTCCGTGAAAGATCCCAAAGCCGCAACCTGCACGTAAAGGGTAACCCCCATGACATCCGGTTTTCTAAAAATGGATGACGGGAAAAAAAAAGTACTTCAAGTACTTTGATCGGTAAACTGGACATAATTAATTATCTACCAGCCAACGCTATATAAATATCAGAGAATTTTAGTGAAATCGACAGATAAGCCCCCGTGCGACGTATTGTATGAATAAAAGGACTTTAATTTTAACATTCACTTTTACCAATAGGTAGGCAACACTTTATTCGTTATGGTAGCTTGCTTTTTTTTCCCAGGTTTATGGATGCTTTTTAACCCATCACCACACAATCCCTACTTTTGACGACCCCGAGAAAGAGGCTTGTAGAAAACATCGTGTGAAAAGAAGAAATAGCTGGTAACCAGCATTTTCTCCTTTTCCCGCAATGTTTTCTACCCTTCAATTTTTTTTTTTTTTTTTTTTAAATCAAATGTTCAGTCTTTCATTTTGTCGCATCCAAATGCTTTCGATTTGGACCAGTCTGAAATTTTGTAGTGTAATAATGAGTTAAGCAAATGAAACTGAAAGGTTCTAGGTTACAAAGATTCTATAGCTGTATACATGAGTTTTCATTTAGATCTCTAGTTGAAAGTTCTGTGATTTAACATAACTCACCAATCATCATCATCATCATCATCATCGTCATCATCAACTGCAGTTTGTATGACAGTATTTTATCGTTGATATCATTACATTTAAGAATCAGTCTGTGTTTTGGTCAAGATTTTTTTTGCTTTAATTTAATCTAATTTCGAATAATTTCCTGATCTTATTATGCTGCCGAAACATAGTTTTTTCAAAACAGAATCCGACAAGGAGAAAATACTGCTAACTAAATTCTTTTCCCTTTGTTACAGTGTTTCCAAAAAAGATAAATTCCTTCATTTGAGTCAAATTGAACTTGTCTGCAAGTGCTTTATGATTAATTGATCGATCGATCGATAGATTGACTGATTGATTGAGTGATTGATTCAAATTGAACTTGTCTGCATGTGCTTCAAGATTGATTGATCGATTGATCGATTGATTAATTGATTGATTTTTTAAATTGTTCGTTCTGTTGAATCTTTTAAAGAACCACAAATGCTTTCAAAAAGCTTCAACTTTCTTTGGGGTGTTAAAAGTCGTCATTGTGTGGTAAAGGGTTAAGGATCCCATAGCCAGAGAGTAAACACACGTTTTTAAAACTTGATAGTCTGTAGAATCTAGTCAGCTTAGCAAACGTAGATAAAAAGAAATGATATAAGGTGTATGAGATTTAGAAACCCAAGAGATTAGCCTTCGTTTTAAAACCGGAAATAACCAAAGTGGTGTGTTGAATAGCCTTCAAAAGAATGAAGTTAATTTTCCATCCGTCGTAATCGAGGAAACCATGCAACTGTCAGGGGACACCACTTGGCAGGTAGATACAAGAATGATGATAGTTTCATAAAATAAAACTAAACCTGGTTCTCAAAAACTGAATGGAAATGAGTAAAGATGAATCTTTAACCCTTTACTCCATAGATACTCATTTCTATACATTGCTTGTATGAGCCTTTGGAAAACATTGTGGCAAAAGGTGAAATTGATCGTGACGAGCAATTTCACCTTTTGCCACAATGTTATCTATGCTATCAAAAGGTGTCATTTTCACATAAAAAACGGCTTCATCCTTGCTGTTATTTAGGGTCAATTAGAGATACCATAGGAATGCCTAATGGGGTAAAGGGTTAAATGGCATGAATTAAATTTTTCTGCATTTGACTCCTACATTGTTTATTGACTTCTACATTAACCGGCAGTGTGCCTTTAACATTAAGGCTTTCTAGGGCAACTTTGTAGGCTTTTGCGAAATGTTTAGATCAACTTCAGCCTGCACGAAATGTGCAGTCTGATCGTAAAGTTACACCTCCGATACTTTGGAATATCTCCAGAGAGCAGTTTTGTTTAAATTTTGTAATTTATGGAATTTCGCTTTCGGATGAAAATGTTCAGATTAATTTATGAAGCAGCGAGAGGATTGGAGTTACGAGAATACATATCAAAAAATACCTTTCGAACTATAAAAATATCATTTTATGAACACACCTTGCGAAAAACACAACATTCGCAAAAAAGTGTAAATATTTCTGAAGAAAAAAACGTGTACATTGATCATTTGGTCACCTCAGCGCATTTTTATGTCAACGGATCTACTTTTTTGTTTTTGTTGGTGGTGTATTATTCGCCAATAACATTTGTGCGGTAGCCAACCTTGATTCAAATTTGATGGCCGCACTATACATAATTACGATTAGTTGTACGCTCAAGAGGCAGGGGACTTGGAGACTTGTTCACGTCTGTGGTGAACTATGTTGCCCCGAGCCGAAGGCGACCAGCATTTTCTCCTTTTCCCACCCTTTCCGATGCAGATTCCATCATTTGAATACATTTTTTTTTTGTCGTCTGCAAACGCTTTGAATTTAGATCAGTCTAAAATCTTGCCGTTTGGTAAAGACTAAAGAACTAAACATAAAACTTTGCCATTCAAAGAGCTGTGGTTTATTCAGTAGCTGACTCATTTACAAATGTAAACAAATAACAGGACGACAACGATATCGTATTATCTTGAACTTCGGTTTACCCACAACCTCTTGCAAACATGGCTGCGTCGATACATTCGATTGCATTACTAAAAGTCTAACATTTCTTTAAAAATTGCAGTTGGTTGCCATGGCAACCAGAGCTTTTGATGAAATCAAATTCTGTGAAAATATTCAAAGAGGACATCCCAACAAACATTCCAGCAAAGTTTGGTCCAAATTAGCCTAGCGATTTAGGAGAAGAAGATGTTTAAAGAATTGTTGACACCACTTGACGCAAGGAGCCCTCCCACTGCCAAGGCCATATTTTTCGACGGATCATAATAGATCAAAACTTCGCGAATAATTTTTGAAAAGGCTGGCCCGAGGAACATTTCTTTGAAATCATTTCAAAATCTGACCAGCGGTGTCCGAGGAGAAGATTTTCAAAGATTTTTTTCGAAAATTACATTTGGTGCCGATGGCAACCAAACTTTTCGATGGAATCAAATTCTGTGAAGAGGTTTTAAAAAGGACTTCCAAAGAAACATTCCAGCCAAGTTTAATCCAAATTGGCTCTGTGGTTTAGGAGGAGAAGATGTTTGACGACGCACGACACGCGATGCACGACGGACACAGGGTGATCCCAAAAGCTCCCCTTGAGCAAGCCGTGCTCTAGGTTGCTATTAAATGCGTAAAAAAGAATAAAGATGTATTTTTAATGAGAAAAAAATGGATGAATATCACCCGCTCAAATAAATTGTATCGAACTTTTTATACGACGTTTTTACCTTCCGGATACTGACTGTTTCCTTCCTCTAGTTTAAAATAACTGATGACACAATTGATTTGTAATGATCATTGTGGTTGCTATATATCAAACTTCTAACATGCGGTCGTAAACTTATTCAGTATTTCATGGTCGAAAATATTCATTACAGAAAAGTTGTTAGTTTACGTAATCTTAACTCCTAACCACACGTTAAGAAAAAGTAGTATTGTCCAAATGGATAACATTTGTAGACGAGAATTTCAGTGTGGTTTAAAAAACGGAATTTATCTTTGATAGGATAGAAAAACTTGTGCGAAAAGGAGAAAATGCTGCCTGCCAGCATTTTCTCCTTTTCCCACAAGGTTTTCAAAAAGGCTTCACCCTCAGGGTTGTTTAAAGTTATTAACTGTAGATTGTGTGGTTAAAGGTTTTAATCGAGACCGGATTGACTCAATAGTTTGTAATTTTGTTACCTCATGCTTGTCGGTGATAAGAGTGTCCTTGGTGTAGTGAAAACGTCTTCAAACTTTGATTATTAATCGCCGACTTTTGTCGGCATATTCCGTACGTTGACGATCGTCACCACCGACAACCGAAGTATGCCGTGAGAAAATGACAAAAGATATTTCAGTTTTTATCTGCGTGGCTGTATACAATTGTCGTAAAGGTTCCGTTCCATCATATTTTTCATACGACTTTGCTCTTGACCTACTTCTAGGTGTTGGTCTCAAATGAATAAATCGTTATCTGCAATTGGTCAAAAACGTGAAAACGTTTATTCTGCGACCGACGTGTACAGTTTGGAGAGATGCTGAGATTCGGTCTTTGGCGGTAAAGTGACTCCCTGTACGTATATATAGTTAGCTGACGGACGACAGTCGTCTTTCTCACCAGCTACTCACTATACTCTGCAAATAATGTTAAGCAATGACGACTATGTACGAAAATATACCAAGGAGGTCGATTTTAACAAAAGCACACGGAATACAACAAGAATGGTTGGCGAGAATAGCCGAATTCTGTCGATGATGTTACATCACCAGCAGAGAACCTCATAACTCCTTCTACACTATAGATGGCACCAGAGGCTTTTGTGGACAAAGGATGTCAAGATCAGACTGCACAGAACGTGCAGCCTGATCTGGATATTTTATGTCCATTACTTACATAATATTAGATTATGACAAAAAAATCTCTGGATCTTGTAGTAACAATGTTTTGCAGTTGTTGAGAAAATATAATTTATTTATTTGGTGGTGAAAAAGTTAATATGCTAATAAATCTGCTGTTGTTATTATTGTAGCGTTGTACATTCTTCCGTCCGTCCCTTGTCCGCCCGTCTGTCCGTCCTTACGAGCCCGACATTGTGGGGTTAGGGGTAACTGTACATTTAGTCTCTATGGGGTTCATTCCGTCCATCTGGTAGGTATGGGGTTAGGTTAGGGCTAGTGGAGTTAAAAAAGGTGCTCTTGTGGGGTTGTTTGGGTTGCATTGAATAAAGAGAGATTCGACCTCACAAGGTCCATCTCGTAAGACCGTCCGTCTGTCCGCCCATGTGTCCATATCTCCAATACCTTTAGACTTAATTTCGTGAAACTTTATCCGTGTGTACAATAACCCATGCCGACGATACTCTGTTTTTTTATTCGATGAAAAATTACCGACTGGAAGCGAGCGGTGAAGTAAATTTTCGACGGGGGATATAATTTCAACGAAAGTGGTTGTTAACATTTAATTTGTTGTGTATTCTGCATGATCTCCCAATTCACAGATCGTTTCTGGTTTGTTATTTGTAAACACAAGCCATGTTCAGCCTTAATCGTCTTGAATGACTGGAGTAATTTGAATGAATGAATGTTGTACTATCTGCCAGACATTCCATTGAGGTAACTGGGTTAGCTTGTATAACGGTCATTAATCGAACTTGACCTAATCTTGAATGGTTCATGTTCAAAATGTCTGTAACTTCTTTTCTTATTCGAGCATGTTTTATAATTTACTTCGGCGAAGAGTATACATCTAAGTAAGACATAGAGGATATTTGTTTTTTTCGGTAAAAGATCGAAATTTATTTGATCGAGTGAACACCATCGGTAATATTTTCACGAGTGGCTGCTCCACTCGTGAAAATATTACCGATGGTGTTCACTCGATCAAATAAATTTCGATCTTTCACCCAAAAAAGCAAATATTCTATTTATTTCATGCTTTTAACCCTTTCTGGGAGGAGCTTTATCAAAATCCAGTACAGTTCTTTTCCGTTATTCCCCGTGGCGTACCCCTCCTGCATAGCAACGCATTACAATATTACGTAAAGCGCGAGAATGGTATATGACGTCATATTTCCCATCTGGTTGTGAGGCATGCGCAATTTACCTAGGCAACAAGAACGTGAAAATCAGTATTTTCACTGGTGGCACCAGTGTAAGATCGAAAAATATTTTCATTGCTATTTCTCGATATCCTACCGGAAAGCATGAAATAATATCAAACTATAATCTGCTGGCATATTCAGTGTGTGCTCCTTCACACTTTGCTGCATGTTTTATTGGCGATGAAATTTTTTCATCCGTTGTGAAAAATGTCCAGTCTAATTCATATATTTTGCAGCGAAAAGGTCACAGCTATCTTATCGTCTTTCGTGATTTTATACTTGTAACACTTTGGTAACTTTAAACAGTAAGCATTGAGAAATATTGTAAAAAATACTGTTTACAAATACACTTGTATGACGTGTGGTCGGTATGTATACTCGCACGCCATTGCGTAAAGTTCGAGGCCACTTCGATTTTGACAGCCTTCCTTATAAGTAAAGGCGTTTGACTAAATTATTATCTGCCGTACATGACCAAGTATTATTTATCAGAATTTTTCATACATTTAGACGGTCGACCTGTCTTATATGACGCATTACTCAGTCCCCGATATTTGGAAAAAGTAGGGCGTATACCGAAGCTAAACCCAAGCCTGTAGGGACTGTTTTAATAAATGGCCGGTGCATAGGTTACCTGCTAGCTGATCATAACTGAATAAATAGCACCAGGTAGCGCTTTGAATTCTGAGTAAACGTTTATTTTGTTTTGAAATTCAAAGTAATGGTTGTTGTTTTGAAAGATTCGTCCGCTTATGTACCCAGAATGCTCATATTAGATAGGTCTGTGTATTTGTAGAATGCCATCCAGCGGGAGATAATGAAATGAGTCGGTCTGGAAATTCTGACTGTCTACAGTTTACATACCACTCAATATGAATCGGCTATAAAAAGAAGTATGATACAAATTCCCTGCAAGAAAAGGCGGGAAAAATTAACCGATTTACCCAACTGACGTAGACAGAATCATCGCTAATCACTTGTCGTCGGTTTACTTCGAAAACCTCGTAACTACAGCTTGTAACAAGCTGTAGTTACGACGTTTTCGAGGTAAACCAACGTTATGCTTCTGTTTGCGTGAAATCTGCTATGTGGATAATTTTTAGTACGATGCTGTAGGCCTATATATTTTTGCAATTTGTTGATTTGTTTTCTGGTGTCAGTTTTAAAAAAGTCCCAGTGCATTGAAAATTTTTTTAAGAATTACTGTCTATTCTTGCACGGGCATTTGCTGATAAAGACTTAAATTTGAAACAAAGCTAATAAAAAAAGAGAGAGCGACCAAGCAATTCATGAACTACTTTTAACCCTTTCCCAAACAAGCCCTTGTTTTTACGAGTCTGCAATACAAGTCTTTTGAAAACACTGTGGGAAAAGGAGAAATTGCTCTTAACGAGCAATTTCTCCTTTTCCCACAGTGTTTTCTACCCATTTGGAGAACTTTCTGTCATTTTTATCAAATTTGAAATTGTCGTCTGCAAACTCTTTCAGTTTCGAAGAGTCTAGAATTTGTCGTTTGGGAAAGGGTTAAAAGTTTTCTTTTCCAGCGAGTAACCTTTCGACTGACGGTACAGTAACAGATTGTCGCCTTTACACTAATTTCCATACTTTTAAATGGTATGATTTGATTTAAATGCATTTTTACTCATGGACTGTTTACTATTGGACAACGTTAGGCTTTTATCTCGTTGTAAAACGGTCCAATTTTGCCGTTTTAAGAACAGAATGGTCGTTTTTCGAACAGTGACATCGTCTATATTTATAATTCTAGATTTGATGTCATTGAATTTTTTAAAATCTGACCCCAATAATCGACGCACCCTAAAGATCTCTTGAAAATATAAGAAGCCTTTTGGAAATTATGTCCAGAAATCCACCAAAACTTTTGGCAGTTATCTATTCGATTATGAAATTAAAGTTGGGTTTTTTTTTTTTTTCATTATTATTTTTCTTGCACTATTTTTTCTTAGCCACTGATTGTTTGCTTTCTATTGCCTTACTTAATTAAAGAAAAAAATCTCACTTTAAACCTATAAAATACAATCCGGCCGAGTTTTAACGAAAAGGAAAACAGACTTGAAAACATTGTCACCAGCATTTCCTACTTTTCCCACAATGTCTTCTTATCTTTCATACATAATTTTTGTCCCTTGTGCAACATTTAGTTTGTCGTTTGCAAATGATTTCAATTTGGACTAGTCGAAATTTAATGTTTCATATCATTAAAATCTTAAGAGCTTCCTTTAATTTCAAATAAAGATTTAAAAAGGACAAAGGTTTCCTGTCTTGAATATATAACGGCGCGTGAGGGTTTGATTAAATAGAATTTCCCTAACTGATAAGCCTCACAGTAGGCTTTGTTTACCTCTTCAATTATTGAATAAGGATGATCGGGCTTTATCTAATAAAGCCAATAAATCTATACGTTAAAGTGAGCCGTTGGTATGCACCCAAATAATCCGCACGGGGCGATATGTGCGCCTGTCAATAAACTTCAGAAAAAGATTGGAGTTCTAGATGGTGTATTTTGCGGATTTTTGATAATTCATTTTAGGTATTTTTTTTATTTATTTTGATTCTAAATTTTTTAGTGACTGTTTAGTTGTACAGTGTTTAAGGTCGCTTTCCAACATTATTTCATTCAGTCACATCCCGGTGCTCAGTGCACCTATCCATGCGTTCTTCTGGTTTCTTTTACCATTTCTACGCATATTTTTTAAGCCACTGGCTGCACTCTCACATAACCTATCGCAATTTTAGTTAAACCATGCTCTGTAAATGAAGGGCTTAAAGGTGGGTATTTAGATTTTTCATATCACACCAAATTAATAATGGAATAAAATTTCTTGTCAGTTGATAAATAAGGATTTATAATAATATAATTCTTTTGCACACTTTTTTCTTACCAGTAATTCCTTTGAAGTCAATCTTGAAACTATCTGTTGATACTTTTGTTAATTTCCTGAAAAGGGGATTAATTATTATCTCCCTTTGTAATGAAAATATAGTGGTTTTAAACTTATAAATGACAATTTTAAAAAGAAAAAGGCTCGGTTACAGCAGTAGTAGAATAATACTCATATTTATAATAATAATAATAACAACAATAATAATAATAATAATGATAATAATAATAATAATAATAATGATAATAATAATAATAATAATCGTTATAATACATGTTTATTCATAGCAAATTTTTGTATGATAATAATCTATTGTAGTGGAAATAATTGTTTCCCGTGGGGGGGTGTACTACCTTAATTCAGAGTTCCAGATAAGAGGGAGTGATGGTATTCTGAATTCATTATTTCTCTTCCAAACCCTATGTTGTGGGTACTCATTAGAATCGTCTCGATGAGACGATTCTAATGAGCACCCATAACATAGGGTTTAGTGAAGAATTATCAGTACTGTCAATTTTGAAATCAGAATCACTCCCTCTATCTGGAGCTCCGTTAATTCTTGACAGAATGACAAAGTTATAGGCAGGATCTGTGTACAAAACAGACTTCTAGAATATTCTCCTTTTCCTCAAACGTTTTAAAAAATGTTTTTAGAGTAGTTAAAAAACTTGATTTTTTTTTTGTAAAGGATTGCTTCTGCTATTATGGGAGATCCCGATTTTCGAGCATGAAGTAACAATTACTTAATACAAATTCTTGAATGGTGTCTGTGGATTTATCTGGGTCAGGGGCTTATCGTCTAACCCTTTTTTTAAAACCCTTAACCAGAGTTAAATCACGTGTTAATGATCCTGAGGATGAAGGCATTTTAAAACATTGTGGAAAAAGGAGAAAATGCGACATACTTGAAATAATGTTGAAAACGTCGTTAAACACTAAATACAAACTACATATCAATAAATGCACACGAAAAGTTTTTCGTCTCGTCGCACACTCGTATTTAACCCTTTCCCAAACGACAAATCTTAGACTCTTCCAACCTGAAAGAGTTTGCAGACGACAATTGTAACTTTCATTACAATGGGAGAAAATTATCCGAAGGGGCAGAAAACACAGTGGGAAAAGGAGAAATTGCTCGTTATGAGCAATTTCTCCTTTTCCCACTGTGTTTTCAAAAGACTTGTACTGCAGACACGTAAAAACAAGGGCTTGTTTGGGAAAGGGTTAAAACAAGGTGGCAAACGGATAAATATCTCATAATTTTCTTTTTATTTTTAATTGCCGAAATGGTGTTTCATATAATGAAGGATTTTACTCTCTATTTAAGGGTTTTACCTATAAAAATCTCCTGCTATAGTTTTCTAGTGCAAAAAGTTGAGTTTCTGTTTTCTCGTCTGCTGAAATTAACCTTTTACAACAAAATCCTGATTTTTTTTTTAATGATCGTGTGGAGCAAAGCTTTTGAAAACATTTTGGGAAAAGGAGAAAATGCTGGTAACCAGCATTTTCTCCTTTTCCCAAAATGTTTTCTTCTCTGTCAAAGACAAATTCGATTATGCGACCCTGGTCTAATTTGTCATCAACAAACGCCTTCGACTTGGATTTGTCTAAAATTGAATCATTTGGTAAAGGGTAAAGTCTATACCGCATGACTAAAATTTAAGCTTAGACCAAAATGAAAGCATTCGTAAACTACAAAAAAATTGTGGATTAAATCATGAACTTATTCTTTCAAATGACAAAAAAGCATCGGTAGAAGAGGAGAAAAATGCTGGTTACTCGTAAGTATTTCCTCCTTTTCCTGCTGTGTTTTTTTAAAGGCCTATTTTTTTCTGGGGGGCATTAAAAATGGGTGTTGTATGGTCTTCGAGTGAAGTGTTTTAAAGGAAACGAGTTCAGAGACCTACTTTTTCCTTCTTTGAAACTGATAAGGAATGTTGTGTTGTGTTTGTTTTGGAATGGTAGAAATGTGGAAGTAAAATTGTAAGTTTTGTTATGTTTTTCATTTTATTTTATGCTTTCCGGTAGGATATCGAGAAATAGCAATAAAATGTTTTGTATTTTTCGGGTACTATCAGTGAAAATATCGATTTTTCATGTTCTTGTAAATTGCCCGTGCTTCACAACCAGATCGAAATATGACGTCATATACCTTACATTCTTCGCGCTTGACGTAATATTGTAATGCGTCGCTATGCGGGAGGGGTACGCCACGGGGAATAACGGAAAAAGAACTGGATTTTGATAAAGCTCCTCCCAAAAAGGGTTAAAAGCGGCACTCGTGAAAATATTACCGATGTTGTTCGCTCGATGAAATAAATTTCGATCTTTCACCGAAAAACACAAACATCCTCTATAGATATTTTCATTATTGTTAGTGACGAGCCGCGGTAGATCAGTCGGTTGAGTTCAAGACTTGAGAACAAGGGGTCGTGGGTTTGATACCCGGCTCGGCCAATTTCTTTCCGAGGATTAATGATAGTCATTGCGACAGGTTTTTTTTTTTTCCTCTCCCACCGCTGATCATTGCTTCGATGATTGTTATGTGGGAAAGCAGCTAGTGGCTTTGACAGAAAATTGTGCGGAATACTGGTAAAAGATACTCCAGGAAGGCATGGATAGATGCACTGGCCGCCGCAATATGACTGAAATAATGTTAAAAATGGTGTTAAACACCATACAATGAATCAATCAATCAACACTGTTTGTGAAATGTGTATTCATATTATTTTTTTCTCTTTTGCTCTCGCTTTTTTAGTCCAGTTTATTGCTCTATCAAGCAAGGTGTGATTTTAAGTGTTTTGGTGAGAGTGCATTGAATTACAGTGAAACCTCGATATTCCGAGGTCCCAAAAGGGACAAACAAAATTAACGGGTTATCAACGATTACTTAGGTAATGTTATCAGGTATATCGCCCACTTTGTCATATTTGTTTCACCTGGGTGTGTTTTTACATGTGTTCGAGACCTATTTTTTTTTTCTGTTTTCGAAATTGATACATTTAAAAAAAAAAAGAGAAGTAGTATTTATGTAGAAGTGAAAATGAAAGTTTTATTTCTAAAACGGTGAATCTTCGTATCTGTTAAGAAAATAGACAATTGAATAGGCCTAGTGTTGTTTCATCAAAGTGTGGTTTCACGTGTATTTTGGCGAGAGCACATAAGAGTTCAGTAAAACCTCAATAATCCGAAGTCGCAAGGAGACAAGCAAACTTCTTGGATTTTCAATTACTAACTTAAAGTGCGTCTCAATTTTTCAGATTTCTTTCATCTAGTTAGATCTACAAGTTTTGAAAGACATAGTTTTTTATTTTTCGAAATTGATGAGGAACACTGTTTTTCCAAGTGAAAAAAAGGGGGAAGGGAGGCAGAAATAAGGAAGTAAAACCATAAGTGCACTTTTTGTTGTATCATTGTCACTGTTGGGAGACAGATGTATTCAAAACGTTTTTTTTTTTATCCTTTTTTATTTTGTTTCCATTTTCATTATACGTGCATGTTTGGGAAAGTAAATTAAATAAAGTAAAAGGCTCAGTGGAGACCAAAACTAATCAATGCGGGCGTTTAAATGCATTTAAATTCTAATCACAATCTTTAAAAGTATCGAAATTACTATGAATATGACACTATGTTATTGTATGGTCGATCTAAGTATTAGTCGCTGCATAAAGAATGATTTTCGGAATCAGGAAAACAGTAAACCAAGTGTACAATCATTTGTCAACTTTTCATCTACATGTAGTTCTAGGACTGATTTTTTTTTTTTCTATCAGTGACTAACAGTTGGACCGGTAACCAGCACGTATTCTTTTTTCCTTCTTTGGGTTCGTCAAAACTTGGGATTGTTTGGCATAAAAAAAGATTAATTAATTTTTTCCCCTCTCTCTATTTTTCAGAATATCTGGACGGAAATTTAAAAAGGAAAAGAAAAAATAAAGAAACATGAAGAACAGTAACCACTACCATGTACTTGTCAACCTGTTATCCTTATATGTGTGTGTTGAAGGATTTCCGGCAGTAGATGTGGTCCCTTGCCCGAGTGAAACAAGTGTAGGTCAACAACCCTTATACTGTAAAGAAGTTTCTCGTGATCTGATTGGATATTATGCCCCGAACATATATATAGAGGATATTTTTTTTTTTTCGGTGAAAGATCGAAATATATTTCATCGAGTGAACACCATCGGTAATATTTTCACGAGTGGCGCAGCCACTCGTGAAAATATTACCGATGGTGTTCACTCGATGAAATATATTTCGATCTTTCACCGAAAAAAACAAATATTCTATTTATTTTATGCTTTTAACCCTTTCTGGGAGGAGCTTTATCAAAATTCAATACAGTTCTTTTCCCTTATTCCCCGTGGCGTACCCCTCCCGCATAGCAACGTTACGTCAAGCGCGAGAAATGTAAGGTATTTGACGTCATATTTCCCATCTGGTTGTTAGGCACGCGCAATTTACCTAGGCAACAAGAACGTGAAAATCGGTATTTTCACTGGTGGTACCAGTGTAAGATCGAAAAATATTTTCACTGCTATTTCTCGATATCCTACCGGAAAGCATGAAATAAATCACTATATTGTAGATGTTTAAAACGATAGTGTCCTGTCTGTTTTTATATCATTGGCCCGGCGGTAGAAACGGCAGGATTCTTCAGATTAATCTTTAGACTGCAAAGCGGGACTCACAGAACGTGCAGTCTGATCTTGGATCTACACTGTCCAATATGGAGAAATTTTTCTCACATATAAAAATGCTAAATGAATTCTGTAAAACTTTCAATCTGATAGTAAAAGCCGAATAATACTATTTTAACATGCGAGAGGGACTTGATTTTCCTGAGATTGCATATGAACTAAAGGTAAACAAATGCAGCATGACACTGAATGTTTTTTATCTGCTGGTATTAAGGGATTTAGAACTGTTAGTACAATTTTTAACTGAATTTCGAATTCCTCTCTTAACTCCACTTTATGCCCCTAATCAAACATGGTATGCACTGGTTTTTTTTTTTATCTAGCACCTGCTTTGAAGCCCAACTTTATAGACGGTTTCAAATACTTTCTTTCAAACGCTCTATGTATTCCAGGGGAGGGCTTTTCTTTCTTTTAAAAATATCATGGAAAAAAAACGCTTTTAGTTGACATTTTTTGCTTTTCCCACAATGGAAACGGCAAAGTCATTTTTGCCATAAGTAAACTGCTGTCTGCAGATTATGGACTAGTTTTTTTTTTTTTTGTAAAGAATTACGCGGTTACAGCCCTATAACTTCCGGTGTGCAGTGAAACACAAATGGCCGCATTTATTAGGACTGGTTTCGGCCGGAGTCAACGAGTAATGTTAGTTAACGATCTTCCCTAAAACTTTTGTACATGCCAGAATTTTCTGATCAAGACGATAATTCAAAGTATCCAAGGCATAAAACTTATTGAGCATAGAATGTTTTATATGAAATATCTCTCTGTTCTCTGGATCCATGAAAGGAGTGAATTTCGGTGCAATTAAGGTTTCTTTTTTTTTTCAGACGACCATTCCAGATTTTCACCGTGGTCTGATTGATCCCTTAGAAAATGAAGGTAAGAAAAAAAAAACATGCTTCCAGCACGGGACGGACGAACCTACAGATGGATGGAAGTGCAGACCATTCCTACGGAAGATCTAACTGACCTTCAAATACATGGATTATAACTCTGATTCGGAAATTACAGTATATCACGCCATATTCCATGCATGTTTGTCGATGCTGTCGAGCATGTACGAAATTTACCGAGAGTAATCGGTCTTTGCCGTTATTTTACGGCATATGATGATAGTATGACGTCGAACGACGAATTTTGCGGTTTTTTTTTTTTGTAACAATATACTTTAAATATTGTTTGATGTGTCGCTTGAAAAATGAAAAGTATCGTGGCATTTCCTTTATTGACCCAATACTGAACCGGCTTATCTTATACCTACCTCAAACCATTCAAAATATACCAAGGCACATGATTTGATAAACTAGAATATGGTTACATATCTTTTATCAACTCCCAACTGTACCAGCTGATCTTAGACCTTAGTGCAAGCCATTACAAAGAAACTCAATTTGAAAAACGGGGAAAATTGAATAGAAAGACAAAGAAGCAATTCGTCGGTTTACTTAGAAAATCTTGTAACTACAGCGTGTCACAAGGTTTTTGAAGTATACCGACGAAATGCTTATTACTATTTCTCCGTATGTCACAATAATTTCAAACCTTACATCGCCAAGGATGTTAAACTCATATCTGTACAGTAATTAGCTGAATTATTTTCTTTTTATCTAGGCATTTTGCTGCGTCACTGGGAGTTAATCGAAGGCGACATCATGATTCCGCCCGGGATGCACCCGGTATGTATAATATTAGCCATGTTTTGGAAAAACATGGTTATTGAATACAGTAGTCTTCAGTCAGACTTCGACAATGACTAATGTAGAAAAAGCATGTGAAAAGATGAGCATAAAGACTACTAGTTAACACTTTGCCAAACGATTCTTTAACTGTCAGTTACATTTAAGAATATACATTCACACAGTAGATCTGTATAAATGTTCTGCATTTGAACCAGAGTGAGGCATAAAATAAACAATTTAGAGTTGTGGGCATACCGGTTCTTTTTCTGAATTTGTACCCCCATTTTTTTTTCTTACATCCCCATTTTTCAATTTTTCAATTATAGGGGGTACAAAAAAATCCCCAAATAAAATTTTCAGTGGGAACACTGTTCAATGCATCTCCAAAAAATGTCGAACCATGTCAGCCTGCGCATACTGCACAGGCTGACGTGAATCGAAACGTTTTGCTTTTAGTAAATTTGCTACATATAAAAGGAGGTAATCTTCCTCATAACTGAGATGATTGGTACACAACATGAGAAGCCCGGTGAGAATTCCAGACTTACCATTTAACTTGGGTTCAGGTGCAAATATAAAATGAAATATCTCACAATAATTTTCAAAAAAAAAATACTCACTGAATATAAGGCCGGTTTCGGTTATTATAATCCAGAACCCAATATAATTTTCAATCATTTTGATCCTTTGAAAAGTTAACCAGTCTGATAACCACACAAAGTGATGACGTAATTCATAATAATCATTTCCGGTGTTGCAGAGAGAGGAGGCGATTGCAGCAGCAGGAACAACAAATGGTAGACGCGTGACATTCTCTGAATCGCCGAATCGAGATAGCGTGGTTCGAGTACCAGCCCAGGTACCATTAATTTGTTTCTCAATAAATGTACATGGAGATATGCGGTTTGCAAAAATAAGACTGGAAACAGAAGTGCCTAACACGCAGATTTTGTTGTTTTTAAAGACGAAATGGGTCAAGCTAACGTGCACAGAATGTAAGTTGGGCAACAAGACAGTCTTTCAATGTTGTAATTACTTCATTGGAGTTGTTGTATTATGTCTTGCCCCACCACATCCTAATTTGGGTATCAGACTAGAAATGGTCCTCTTTTTCTTCCTTTCAAAAAACTACAATAATAATCAGAGGAAATATAACATATAATTTATTTCATCAGCTTGTGGTTAATATGGGAAAATATTTGCCTCAAAAGGGAAAAGTTCGCCAAAATAACGAGTGCCTTACGGCACTCGTTATTTTGGCGAACTTTTCCCTTTTCGCATACCTTTCCCTTTTTCGGCAAATATTTTCCCATATAAGCACAAGCTGATGAAATAAACTCTATTTCTTTCTCCTCTTGTCCCATTTCTTGTATCATTATAATAATTATTTCTAACTTATTATAGGTACGGATTGCAATTCCCGACTTAACGTGGACCGACAGAATTGTACCCTATGTTATTGATGATGGCTTTAGTAAGTATATTTTATCTTGGAGCTCCAATAATGAAAAAAAAAGCTCCAGGCTGTATAACTGCAATAATGAAGTGATTCAAAGCTTAATTTTTCAAACAATCTATGTAAAATGCAACACAGCGTAGACCCATGACGAATATGCAAGTAAACTCTTAACTGTTACTGTTAACTCTTTAAGACGACAAAATTATACTTCTGTTCAAATTGGAACTAGGAAACCAAAAGAGGGTTGACAAAAAGAATAGTAACTAATGCGATCATTTAGTTACTTATCTTCCAATACACGCTGTTTTTATTGTTTTTGTTATTGTTGTTTTTGTTATTGTTGTTGTTGTTTTTGTTATTGTTGTTGTTATTGTTGTCGTTACTGTTGTTATTGCTGTTATTGTTCAGTGTTGTCATTGTCATTATTGTTGTAATTGTTTTTATTGTTATTGTAATTGTATTTAATATTGATGCTGTTGTTGTTATTGTTGTTGTTATTGTTCTTGTAGTTATTATTGATGTTGTTGTAATTGTTGGAGTTGCTATTATTATAGTTATTATTATTGTTATTGGTTTTGTTTTTGTTGTTGTTCTTGTAATATAGTTGTTATTATTGTTGTTGTTATTTTTGTGTTATCGTTGTTGCTAATTGTTAATGTTGTTGTTGTTGTCGCTATTGTTGTTGATATCGACGTCGTCAAATGTCCAGGTACTATTGCAGACTCAACGGAACTCAGTCAAATACGACTTGCGATCCAGGAGCTCACAGAAAGTTCCGGAAATTGTATTACATTTGTACCACGTGACCATCAAACCAGCTTTATATTCATAACGGGAAAACTGAATGGGTATGTTGATGAAGTTACGTACTCTTTACAAATTCCGGTGAAGCTGACATAGACATCTCCTTAACTCTTTACCACACAATCCCGATTTTTAACGACCCCTGCGGAAAAGGCCTTTTGAAAACATTAAGGGAAAAGGAGAAAATGCTGGCAACCAGCATTTTCTTCTTTTCCCTTAATGTTTTCTTATCTATCAAAGACAAGTACCTTTACCGGAGACATGTTTGAATTGTCATCTGCAAATGGTTTCAATTTGGACAAGTTTTCATTTTCATCGTGTGGTAAAGAGTTAAAGAGTGTTGAGAAACCCTTTTTTATTCTTCTGTACAAAAGTCTTCTTTTTTTTCTTTACAAAAGTCCTTTTTTCCCCAATGTTGTTAAGATTCAGTGTATTACTTGAACAGTTCATCATTTAACACTTCTGTATTCAGTGGTTAAACTGCTGCTACTTATTCTATGTACGGGAAAGAAGCAAATGGTCTGAAAAAAATGCGGATGGTACTTAATGCTCGGATTAGCCGTTTATCACAAAGTCCCTTGTTTTATCAACCCTCAAAAAAGGCTTCTGAAAATATTGTGGGAAAAGGACAAATTACTTGAAACCAACATTTCCCCCATTTCACACAATGTTTTTTACCCTTCGCAACTATCTAAATATCTAGAAGTGTTCCATATATATGCTTTTAATTTGGACAAGCCAAAAAATTTGCTGTGTGGTATAGAGTCAGTAACCTCAAATACCGACTCATATCAGGTCATTTATATCTCAAATGCAAACGCATCTCAAATGCTAATTCGTGTCAGTTTTAATTAACTCAAATCCAAACTCATGTCAGATGGTATATATCTTTTCCGCAGATGTTATAGCGGTGTAGGAAGACAGGGCGGAAATCAGACTGTGTCCATTTCAAGCGCACATAACTGCGTCACTAAGGGTATTATAATGCACGAGTTGATGCACGCGCTAGGCTTCCTGCACGAACATACAAGACGAGATAGAGATAGGTACATCCATATCAACTACGCAAATATATTACCAGGTAATCGTTTTGGTTTTTATCATTTTGAATATTTTTTCCTTGATCAGTTTTGTTAGCTTTGATTGTTGTGTTGTTGTTTTTTCTGACATATGCACACTACATATGCTTTCTTTTTCTAAGTTTCCTATAGTGTTTCGTTCGGTCGTTCATTCGTTCATTCGGTATCTAACGATGTTTTCAAAATAATTTCAGTCAAATCGAGGTAGCTACTGCATCTCTCCTTACTTTCCTAGAGGTTCTTTTGCACAATATTACTATCCGCTTGCTGACTTCCAACACTAACCATTATTGTTGAAAAGATGATTGGTGGTAAGAGACGAATAAATCGTATCGCACTTGCTAACATCAATCCTTGGAAAGAAATTCGTCGATGTGATTATTGGAAATGAGCCATGCCCTTTGTTACGGGTGTCTTAATGCATCTGCAAAAAGTATCGACCCGGGTCAGTCTAAATGGTCCGCGCTGACTGACCGGGGCCGAACATTCTTGCTATCGGTCATTTTTCTGTATTCCAAAGGACCAGTCTACCACAAAAATCTTTTAGTTTTGTGACAAAATGGAATTTATGGATTTATGTTGTGTCTTGCTTTGTATGGCCCACCTTGGAGATATATTAAATTCCTTTTTGCAATAGCACAGCCCAAATATAACTATCGAATTTCAGGATCATCATCAGATATCATCATCGTCATCATTTTGTATTTTTTTTTTTTTTTCAGGAAAGCAGTCTGATTTCAACATCAACAAAGAGGCAGATTTACAAAACATAACCTACGATTACTACTCTATAATGCACTATAAGACTAATCAATTCTCCTTGCATACTGCCACGTTAAACACCATAGATATACGAGATCCTGCCGTAAATGTGGAGGAAGTTGGACAGAGAAAATATTTAAGTGATAAAGATCATACTAGAATAAAAAAGCTTTATAATTGTCGTAAGTACCTTTACAGTAACTTTGGTGTTTTTTTATCTCTTTTTTCTGACTGAGAAATAACGGATTTAACATGAGTTGGCTTTTGAGATAAAATCTTGTTCATCCTTTACCAAACAATCCCTGGTTATGACAACCTTGAGATGACAGTCTTCTGAAAACATTGACTTCCGAAAACATTGTGGGAAAAGGAGAAAATGCTGGTAACCAGCATTTTCTCCTTTTCCCACAATGTTTTCTATCCTGATTGAAACAAATTTCAATTTTTGAGTCACCTTTGTTTTGTTGTCTGCAAGTGCTTTCGATTTTGATCAGTCTAATTTGTCGTTTGGTAAAGTGTTAAACGAGTCAAGGGAAAATGTTATAAAGCGAGGCTTTGGTGAGCTTAATAACATTTTTTTCTTGACGAGTTTAGTAAAATCTTATCTCAAACGCCGACGAATCACAGATTCTTTTTATCACATAATGATATTTCACAAATTGTAGATCAGAAGACGCAAAAAACATCCATAGATGTACCCGGGTAATATCATTAAAGCACATTCCCTTCTGTGGAATAGATAAAAATGTCCCTTCTGTGGAATAGATAAAAATGACGTCACTAATGACGCCACACAATTTTTATATCAAACATGTGTAAGATAAGAAAATTCGTGATGGGTATACCTATACTACACGGAAAACAAGGGAGGTTATGTGATAAAGATCATTTCGTTAATTTGGTGCTTTTGATGGTAAACGTGGGTTTACGTGCTTCCGCTTATTTCATCAAGGTTTCTTTTTTCAATGCTACCATTATTTTTTCAGTTGTGTTCCAAGCCCTATAATATGGCTTGCAACACGGGAAAAGAGAGCGTCGGACATTTGCGTAAAGCGTCGTCTTGGATCAGCATGCGCAGTCCGCGCAGGCTAACCCGAGACGGTACTTTACGACTACATTACATTTTGTGCTACAGTAGACTTGTTCAAAACATAAAATTACATTAAACCGGAAAGTGTCGTTTCGGATTAGTCTGTGCGGACTGCACAGGCTGATCCTAAAACGACACTTTACGCAAATGTCCGAGTGCCCTTTTTCACGTGTTGCAGGCCAATTATGGGCCATACTCTGGAAAAAGGGGCATAACTCTTTAAGAAACGACACAAGATTAGATTGGTTCAGATTTGGAAGCATTTTAGGTTAAACGTGGCTTTCCGTTCTTCCGTTTATTTCGTCAAGGTTTTTTTTTTTCTATTCAAATGCTTCCATTAGGTTTTCACAATTGTGTTAAAATAACTCATATTCAACTGATTCATTTTACAGCACTAAAGAATTGCTCCTATCCCCATACATTTAACAACGGTGTTATAGAAGTGAAAAATACAAATGTAGGATCCAGTATACGATATAGCTGTACGAGTCAGAACCACGTCCTGATAGGTGCTCCGGAACGAACGTGCATGTTTAATGGAAAATGGTCGGGGTCAACACCTATTTGTTTCGATAGTACAACAGGTATCAATCTTTTGACTTTGGCATCGGACTCCGCATCCTCGGGTCTCCCTATTTGCTACGCTACATCGACCCCTGGGATAATTAATTGAATTTCCCTCGCTTTACCGCTGGCCGAATGCTGGCTTTTCATTGGTTCCATCATCATTTTGTGATGGGCGAGTGGACTGTACGCTATGACGTTTCGTATCGATTTTCGGCGGCTGATTCAAAGTTTTATTAGTCAATTGTCCCAGGGTCGATGTAGCGTAGCAAATAGGGAGACCCCGGGGTATCCGAGGATGCGGAGTCCGTATTCAACAACCGTTCTTAGGAGTGTTCTTTGTTTTAATCGCCAAGATAGCCTGATTGTGAAATTAACAGAACTTCTGATTGGCTAAACCGAATGGTTTAGCCAATCAGAACTTCTGTTACTTTCACACCAACAAAATCTGAAGAATAAGATTGGTTGGTGAATCCAGTTATCCATGATTCTGACAAACCTTCATAACAGTTTCGTAACACCAGTCAGGGGATCTAAGTAGATGTATCTGCCTCTGTAGGTTATTGTTCCCGTAGTAACGTGGTACCATGAAGTAACCTGTAGAAATGCTAGTGTTACTATAGAAATAACCAAATAATTTGAAATTCCCGTTGTGGACCATGGTGCCGTAAGGTAACTAGTACCATTCTAATGGAAAACAGTTATTATTACTTTAATATTAGCCTAAAAAAGTTGCTATGATTCAAAATGAGTATTATTGTACTACTTTGACCGCGCCACTTTTTTCCATTTCTTCTTTTTTAGAATTATCATTTATAAATCTAGGGCCACTTTATTCTAATAAATTTATAATAATTACCTCCCCTTTCTGAAAACTAACAAAAATATCAACAAATTATTTCAAGATGAATATCAAAGGAATTTCTGGTCGGTTAGAAATGTGCGAAAATATTATATAAGTATAAGACCTTATGTATCAACTGATAAGACGTTTCATTCCATTTTGCACCAGAAGCGTTAGGATGGTAATACCTTAACTCATTACCAGACGACAATATTTTAGGATTGTCCAAATCGAAAGCATTTGCAGACGACAAAATAAAAGTGACTGAAAGTTTGAAATTTGTTTTGTGAAGGTAGAAAATATTGTGGGAAAAGGAGAAAATGCTGGTCGTTGCATCGAAATAAAAAAAGTAGTTCCAGATTTTCGGCAGGAGGAAAATATTCCCTGTGACGGGGAAATAATTCCCCCCAGCTTGAATCACGACATTTCTTTACCCGTAACATTTTTAAAAATAGACACATGAAATATAATATATGTCGATCTTTCACCGAAAAAAAAACAACAAATATCCTCTATTTGTCAACCGGAATTTCATTAATCTGCGGGCATTATGTCAGCTTAATTAACTCCCATACTTTTGTTACTCATTTTTTGCCAGCTGTATCATACTGTAATTTTGAGGAGCCTGGGTTGTGTGGGTGGACCCAGGGTTCGACGGATGAAGCAGACTGGACCAGGCATAACTCCCAGACACCCAGTGAAAACACGGGTCCAATAGAGGATCATACCCTACAGATACCAGACGGTATGGTGTTCACATTAGCATTGCTGAGGCCAATGGCAATTGTGGCCTTTTCGCAGACAATGTAGATTAAAGATCAGACTGCACAGAATGTGCAGTCTGATCTTTCATCTACCCTGTCCATTATTTCAAGACTGTGGGCTATAGTTACAGCATTTAAGTTACAATATCAATGCTTTACTGGCTAGAATAAGCTTAATTCAAACTTATTTTAACCAGTTAAAGTTTTTATTTTTTCAATTCTAAGCATATACAAGTGAGCCGTGTAAGTTTGCTTAATTCGAACTTATTTGACCCGTTTATAATATAACTTTTTTTGTTATTTCAACAACATACAGGGAGTCTTTTTAAATTCACGTACTTTAATTAATGTGACACTTAGATTTCAGTTAGGGCGCTATTTCCATTTTACCAATTGTATTTGTCATATGTTCATAATTACCATTTCACCTATCCATATATACCGTTGTGTTTTTATTTTTAACCATTTCAAAGTTATTGGCATCTTCGCAAGCCAAGGCTGACGATTCACTACGCTACTCTACCCTTGGCGGATCGAGCTTGATTTTTACATTCCCCCGATACGCCTTTTCATTGGATGCAGCCAGCTCTAACTGCAACGAATAAAATCGCTCGTAGCATTTCATCATTGATAAAAATAGAATAAGGTCGCTACCTTACGAATAGAAGGTAAAAATGGAAACCCACGTGGATGTCTGCTTATCGCTTCATGTGTATTCGTAAGCGGTTTGTAAAACGATATTTCATTGGCTTTTAGAAATATGATGTAAAAGGGGGGGGGGGGGGGGGGGGGTAAAAACCAATATTCAATAGAGGGCGCATCGCAGGAATCTCGAAATCGGGATCAATCAGCCAAGGTAAGATCCAGGTAGTGATCGTAACCTTGGCTCACGAAGATGAGTTATTGGTTGATTTCCGACATCTTCTATGGAATACGTAACACGTTAAACCGGAAAAATAGACGTTCTTAGTGTACTGTATCGATGTCCTCCATTATTCTACCTCTAAAAAAAAAAGGAGTGTATAATTTTCCCCCATTGTAATTGAATCAAAAGCATAATGAATGACAAAGCATGTATTAATTTTAATTTGGGCTTTACTGTCGTACACTTTCAGGTTATTATCTCTACTTAGAAGGGACAGGATTAACTCCCGATTTCAAAGCGAGGTTGATTTCACCAGAATTTCAGGGAATTTCAAAAGCATGTTTAATGTAAGTAACAATGCCATCTTTTTTTTTTATCAGAAATATTGTTTGAAGCAAATGTTAAGATGTTGCTTACCCGTAATTATTTTTCTGTTGTTCGATTGATTGATGTTTTAAAGTATTTTCGGCCTTATTTGGATTTTAGCATGGCAGCAGTTGGCTTATTTATGAATATCCACAGAATCAACGGTTCAGTGCCACTGCTGAATCTTTAAATTCTGTAAACTTCTTCACAGGGCACTAGCATGGCTTCTACTGCAACATGGTATAAAGAGTTTTTGGTAGTTGATAAATACGGAATTATACAGATATAATACTTTTGCACATTTTTAACCGACCAGAAATTCCTTTGATGTCTATCTTGAAATTATCTGTTAATACTTTTGTTAGTTCTCAGAAAAGGGAGGTAATTATTATCTCCCTTTGCTATGAAAATATAGTGGTTTTAGATTTATAAATGATAATTCTAAGTTGGAAAAAGTGAAGATGTGAAAACAGATCGATAGGTGAGTGCAACAGTATTCTAAGTGCCTGTACATTGTACAGGCACTTAGAATAGTGTTGCACTTACCCATCGAGATGCTTTGTACTACGGGTCCACTACCTAAATATTTCTTTTTTTTTTTTTTTACAGAAAATGACCAAAATTTCAATTTTTGTAACTTCCTACACAACAGGTTTTGGTACAACATGAATGGTGCAGGGATGGGTACATTAAACGTTTACTTGAATTATGAGGGAAATAACGAAGACAGAATATGGACGAAATCCGGGAACCAGGGTTATGGCTGGAAAATGGGACTGGTACCCGACCTCAACTCGTCAGTGCCGTTTAAAGTAAGTTTTAAGTTATTATCTTTAATCCACAGGACAAAGGTTTCGCCTTTGATTACTTTAATAAACAATAAAAATTCAAAGAAAAAATCACCAATTTTTTCATAGGTGAAAATTTCGGACAAACAGCGGCATTTATTGTTCTTTGCAGGTAATATTTGAAGCCGTGAGAGGGAGCCTTGATACAACGGATATAGCTATTGATGACGTCATCATTGGGGAGTGTCAAGATATTTTGTCTTACAAGGATGCTGTGATACGAGAGCTGAAGGAAGGTCCGACGTTTTTGTAAATTAACTTTTATTATTCATGATCGTAATTGTTTTAGTTTTGTATGGTGTGATTCATTTCCCTTCTGTCCTTGTTTTTTACCCCGCCCAAGCCTACCATCTTTTGTGTCATCAGTTTTCGTGTGCTATCATAAAAACAAATATCTTAAACTATGTTCCTATACTTTGAACAAAAATTGTTTGTGTAACGTACTCTTGAAAAGATATTTTTATATAAATGACAAGGGCCCGTATTCACCAACCATTCTTGAAAATATTCTTTGACTTATTCTCCAAAGTTTTCTATATTTGTAAGTAACACAACTTATGATTGGCTGAACCATTCGGTTGAGCCAATCAGAAGTTGGGTTACTTACAAAAATGGTTGGCGAATACGTGTCCAGCTCTTTTTATTGAAGCTGTTTATTTTGACGAGGCACTAGTTTTCTAGTGCCGAATCTTTTTACAAATTACCGGGGAATGGCCATATTAGTGATGCTTCGATTGCCTACCATTATTTTGACAGTTTTCTTTCTTTGTCAATGTCATGTAAATTTACTAAATCTCAAAAAAGTTTATTTTTCAATGGATAATGTAAATTGCTTCTTAAAATAAACGCCAGTTGCTTCTTCAAATTGCATACATTGATTCCATGGTCTGTTTCTAGTTTCAGGGATTTAGAAGTGTTTATCCTTGTTGTTGCTTAGGAAAAGTTCATGGGTGTTGTTTTGTCTACTCTAGAACACAAAACTGCATTACCAATTTTGTACACGTTATTTACAAAATGGAGATTCTAATCAGCAAACATAATGCGATGTCAAGGCTGTTTAAGCCTTCACAAAAGTTTGGGCTGAGGTCCAAAATTAGGGCCCGTATTCATCAACCATTGTCAATAAAATTCTATGTATAATTTTGAAAAACTTTCTATCTTTGAAAATAATGCTTGAAATTGGCTAGTTTTTTGTTTGACAAGTATAAAGTTTTGAGGACTAGGAAAAAGTTTTAAAATTCCACAGCTTAAAAAAAATGAAACACTCATTGCAACCTATTGTTTCTTTTCCTTGAATGTGTTCCTTATCCTTTAATCATATGTTTCTTTTTTGTGTTACATGCATTATGTATTGGTATGCCCGCAAATAAACTGTATGGTTATGGTATAACTCTTTCAGCATCAAATAAATAAATTGTATTTTTTCAAGAAACACATCCATTGCAAGAATGAGAAAACAGTTTAGTTTGAATCTAAAATGAAATAGTGGACAGTGTAGATCAGAGATCAGACTGCACATTCTGTGCAGTCTGATCCTGATCTACAGTGTCCACAAAAGCTTCTTGTGTCGTCAATAGCAAGCAAAAAATTAAGCTAGTCATTCATTTGTAAATATTTTTCTCTTATTTATTTTGCCGAGTGCCACATACTTATACAGATTTAACCGTTTCCACACGACAAACTTTGAACTCTGCCGTATTCAAAGCAACGACAATACCGTCAGTGGAGCCACGTTTATACTGTCATCTGCTAATGTGACCCATCACGCAGAAAGGGACCTCCTGGTAACTGCGAAAAGTGTCAACCCTGGTCAGACTGCGCGAATTGCGCAGGGTGACCAGAGTTGACAATTTTCGCTTTAATGACATTTTCTGTATGAAAAGTGGTCATTGTACCTTGCTATACAATCATTTTTGAATTATCAACTTAAATTGACCTGCACTTTCGTTGATCTCTTTTCATCTAATTGATGTACAGAATTCCCTGATGTTCCCCCGGCTTTTTACGTTATGGGTCACAAATGCTGTAAGATTAGAAATTAATGAAAGAAATGTCGTTCGGTTTAGGTTGCCGAAGGACTTCTACTTGTTGATGATGATAAGTCTTTTCCAAGGCTTCTTTAGATGTGTGACGAACATGTTTTTTAGCCTTACTCTGTGAAAAAGGGGCTTAATTCGTCTATGGGAAGCACGATACCAAGCAATCCATCACATAATTATGTATCCATAAAAGTTCATTTTGTCAAACAACAATGGAATCATGGGGTAGAGTGGTCCATGCAAATAAAGAAAATCGACCCGTAGCGAAATGTTTCGACCCAGGTCAGTCTGTGCGGGCTTCGCAGATTTATCAGGGCCGACACATTTCGCAGATGCATTATGCCCCTCTTTCAAAGAGCATGTTTCAATTATATTTTACCCTTTCATCTGTTTTCATTCTTCAGCAATGTGTTGTTGTTTTTTTTCTTGTAGCACTTGATTAATTTTGCAATAATGAGTGGTGTTTTTGTAGTGTATTTTTTTTTTATCATGTCTCTGATTTTCATTCTGTTCTTGAAATGAATTAGACGTGCAACTTTCTGTAAATCCAATAACATACAATACGTGAGTTATGCTCTGTCAACAAAAAGGTCATGCACTGTGGTGCATCTGCAAAAAGTATCGACCCACGTCAGCCTGCGCAGTCCGCGCAGGCTGACGTGGGTCGATTCTTTTTGCTATTGGTCAATTTTCTGCATATCAAAGGACCAGTTTACCTCATGATGTAGTTGGTTGTTGGACAAAACGGACTTAATGGGTCTATGATCTAATAATGACTTGATTGGTACTATACATCACGGGGCATTATTAAGCCCCCTTTTTGCAAAAGCACGGCTCACTTGTATTTGGTAGGCATTGTAAATTTTGTCAAACTGTTACACAAAATCATTTCTAGTAAAGATCCGATATCGGACAACGCATGTGTTCTGTGCAGGCTGATCTTGATCTTACATCTAAAAAAACACGTTTTCTCGGAAGGTATGATTTAATGCGCCTGATTATATATAATCAGCCGCATTAAATCATACCTTCCAAGAAAAACAATTTTTGAGAGGTATATATATATGGCGAATGAAAATGAAGGGTTGCAGAAAAGAAAAATTACGAAAACCTATTTGGGCCACCATTTCTTTCCTGCCTTTTAGCTTCGACGTCTTAAGATCACAATGATACAAAATTAATGTTTCAGGTAGTAGACCCCTATGGAAAACGGCTATTTCCACTTTAATATTACGTTACAAAATTAAAAATTAGTATAAATGTACTACTTTAACCTAGCCACTTTTTCCTTCTTTTCCGTCTTAGAATTATTACATATAAACTCTAAAACCATCGTAGTCTTATTACAAAGGTAGATGATAATTACCTCACTTTTCAGAAAACAAACAAAAGTATCAACAAATAGTTTCAAGATAGACATCAAAGAAATTTCTGGGCGGTTAAAGATGTGCAAAAGTATTATTTCAGTTTCAATTTTTATTTATCAACTAAAAAAAAAAAATTATCCTTGTTACACTAGAAGGGGATTACTACCTTAAGGTAGTACCATTCTGATGGAAAACAACTATTTCTACTCTAATATTATCCTAAAAAGTTGCTATGATTAAAAATGAGTATTGTTGTACTATTTTGATCGAGCCACTTTTTTTCCCGTTTTTTCCTTCTTAGAATTATCATATATAAATCTATGGCCACTCTATTCTCATTTCAATACAAACGAGGACAATTATTACATTCCTTTTCTGAAAACTAACAAAAATATCAACAAATAATTTCAAGATGGACACCAAAGGAATTTCTGGTTGGTTAAAAATGTGCAAAAAAATTATATCAGTATAAATCCCTATTTATCAACTAACAAGAAATTTCATTCCATTTCGCACTAAAAGCGTGTGGATGGTAAATATCCTGAATAAGCAAAATATGGTAGCCCAAATAGGGTTGTGTAGAAAAGATTTCTATAAAATAACAAGGTTTTGAAAGTACACAAATTTTGTTGTTCAATAAATTCCACTGATATATATCGGTTATTTTTGTGTTTGATTTTGTGTATGATCTCTCAACATATATTGGATCCTAACTTGCATTGTAAATTTGATTTAATGCGAAATTTGTCCCGAAGCCGTATTTGAAGGGCCGAGCACAGTCGCTCAGTGGGTAACAAACGGAAGTTGAATTCATGATGGGTGCCGTTTCGAACCCCCAGCTCGTCAATTTCATTCAAAGGATTGATGATAGTCATCGCGAAACTTTCATTTCTCTCTCACCACTGATCAGTTTTTCAAAGATGGTTTGTTGTGAAAGCAGCCAGTGCCTTTGGAAGAATATCATGCGACCAGTGCACTTATACCATATCATCGGTTTACTTCAAAAACCTCGTAACTACAGCTTGAAACATTCGGCATACCTCGGGTGATTGGAGCCATCGACCTAGATGTATGTACGGAATCGGCCGAGTTGAGACGAGTGCTCGAGGAACACGATAATATTAAATATTGCTCGAGACCGAAGGTCGAGTGAGATGTAACCATTTTCTTAAGCAGCGAAAAGCAAATACAAATACCAGGAAAGTTAATGCAACATAATATTCCATTATTATATACCTGCAATTTTCTACAACAAAATATTGCAATTTTTGACAATTCAATTCAAAAGCTGTAAAAAAAGAAACTCTTTGTTTAGTGGGTAGCAACTTCGTTTTCATGAACCGCGGATGAATATTACAGCAGAATATTTTAACCAATCAAATGGCAAACTATTACATGCGTTTATATTAAAAAGTCACAATGCCAATTCTGGAGCGGCATTTGACACCGTGTAGATATGGTTATTTTCCGTCGTTTCTGATGTTATCCTTGTGCGATGCAGTGTATTTATGCCGGAAAACTTATGGGTATACTCGTAAAGAATTATGTTAGAACACTTATAAATCACTTCTTACAGAGTACCACAACTGTGATTTTGATACGGAGTTTTGTGGTTGGTACCAGTCTTCCAACACATCTTTAACCTGGCATCGTCAAACTGGTTCCACGCCCTCCCTTTTTACCGGACCGTCATGTGACTGTAATAACTGCAGCACGTGCTCCAATGGTAGCCTTTCTCTATTTATAACCTCAACCACGTGACTTTTTTTTAAAAAGGTTATGGTTTCCTTTTGTCTTCTTTGACCTTTTCTTTTTATACTTAGTTCAATGTTTCATGATAACGATCAGAAAAAAATACCGATTCTATTTTCTAACTCTTCCATTGAAGATAGAAACAGCAGTTCCCCCGCACTAGTTACCTAGATGAGCAGGGCGTGCCACTCAACAAACATTGAAATATGACGTAATTTATCCTATTTTTCTCGCGCTGTATTTAATATTGCAATGCGTGGTTTGTTTGAGAGGGTATGCCATGGGGAATTACCGAACATAAGATTTTGATGTAAGTCCTGCCCCTAAAAAAAGGTTAGAAACATGAAATAATTGGGTTTTTTTTAATCAATAAAAGAGCGAAATTCCGATCTTTCACCCAGATAAATATCATCTATCTATCAATGACAGTGAAAGCATATTACGTCTTGGAAAGATCACACACAACAGTTTGGTTGATTGTCTTGTAAAAACGTAAAAGAAAAAGCTGTTTATTTATGCAGTCTGTTCCAATGGCCAAAAACTCCCTGACCATCGATAGTGCTTGCAACGACTAACTATAAGCCCCATTTAGATGGCCAAGTCTACATGGAATTTGTCCACTGGCCGCGAAGAGGAACGTTAGAAAAAAAAAACTTGTAGAAACATTGATGATCTCCTTTCCACTCAAGCCAACTAACTGAATATTCTATTCTAAGTAAAGGTAGCTATGTGTACATTGAGACGTCAGGTAGCAGAATCCACGGCGAGCATGCGCAATTGATTTCACCTCCATTTAAGGTATGTACTGTAAAATATGGAGCACATTGCATTCAGAAAATGTGATGATTCGTATGTACCAAGTGATTAGATTTTTTGTCCTGGGTGAAAGAGAAAGTTCTTGTTGCCAGCCTTTTTCCACTATATTATCAAAAATGAAAAAAGTTCCTTCCATGGAGTAGCATGGGATTAAAGCGGTAAAGAATAAAGATACCGGTCTTACAATGCAACTAGATTTAACCCTTTCCCAAACGACAAAATTTTAGACTGGTCCAAATTAAAAGCACTTGCAGACGACAAATTAAACGTCACTTAAAAATTGAAATTTGTTTCCAGTGGGTTAGAAAACATTGTGGGAAAAGGAGAAAATGCTGGTTACCAGCATTTTCTTCTTTTCCCCACAATGTTTTCAAAAGTCTTCTATCTCTGGGTCGTAAATACCAGGGATTGTTTGGTAAACGGTTAAATCATACCAATTAGAAATATGGAAATAATTGTTAAAATGATAATCTGTTAATGTCTGGTCAGTCAAAGAATCAGTCGCTGGAAGAAAAAAATGTAATAGTTGGTCAAAAGTTATAAACTTGTTTTCTTTTACATCGTTTTGACATTCATTTTTTTTTAAACCAGCGACTAACACCTGGGCCGACTGTACAAGTAAAAAATGTGATTTTCCCAATGATTTCCATAATACTTTTTCACACCCAGATTTTTTTACATTTGGTCGCTGCTAGGCCTTTTACAAACCGAAAATTTTATGAGACATTTCACCAGGATAATGGAAGAAATTATATTTTAAAGGGCCAAGACTATACGTGTGTAACCTTTGAGTATCACATGTTTGGTCGGGACATCGGTAATTTATCGCTTCACGTGATTGAAGGAAACATGACGTCACTGATTTGGTCCGTCTCTGGAGACCAAAGCAACACGTGGTTCTCCAAGCATATGCAACTTTATTCAAATGACACGTTTCAGGTAAGAAAAATCTAAGCATTGACAATTGAATTTTCTCAACCCCAATCCTCTCATTGAAGCAGTGGTGTAGATTTAGTTAATAATCTTTCCATATTCCCAGTGGATTTGGTGCGACTCGAAACCGGGGTCTCCATTTTGCTACTGGGCCAGACAGGATCCCCATAATTATGCAATGGTTTGCTTGGTATAATGAATCACGGGGATGCAGTAAACCCCTACAGCTAAAGCATGGCTTACTTATCTAGTTTCCTTTTCTTCATGGAACAGTTCCATTGCTTGTAAAGAACAGAAGTTCTCTGCTGTCGAAAAATGCAAGGATTCATTTAAACAAGCCAAAATTCAGATAATAAACAGACACTAGACAAACAATTGAATTCAACAACATCATCCATAACTATTGGATGAAACAATAATTTTGGTTTTCAAAAACTTGTATAAACTCAGTATGTTGACATTCCTAGCAAAGAAAATACAACTCCTGGTAAAATAATCATTGAACCGGAAGACCATAATTTTGATCAGCAGTAAAAGTATAGCAAGAGTAACCTTATATTCCAGCTAGCCTTCACAGCCACTTCCGGTGGAAGTTATAGAGGTGACATAGCGATTGATGATGTAAAGTTACACAGTGGAAAGTGTCCCGTGTGTGAGTACATTTAAGTTTCTCTTTGAAAAGTCCGAATGAATATCACACAGGTAAGATAACGTGGAAAAAATTTTTTTTTTTAAACATAGTCCACAATCTCCTATAACATTAATATTTAATTTACCTTATAGTCATTATTATTTGGAAATTAAAACTTGTCCAATTTACATTAGAATTGAAGTGCTTATTCATATATCTTAAATATAGATAAATATATTTTATCTAGTATTTCAGTGCGATTTCGAGCAACAAAATTTATGCAAATTTTACAATGACAACAAAACGGATAATTTTGATTGGACGTTTGGCAGCCATCTTTCGTCACAGACAACGACAGGGCCTCGTTCTGACCATACTTCCGGTACAGGTAAATGTTTTCTGCTAAACAAAATTGGAGGCAAAGAGAGATGATTTAATCTAGTGCCCTCTACAATCTGTTCTCTGTGAACAACTTTTCCATGTTGAACATGGCCATCGAAATAAAATGAGCGGCGTTCTTGAAAAGAGGTTTTCGTGCATCTTCACATGATGCATTACACCGAGCTAGCCATAGATAAATTGGGATCCGTAAAATCTATTTGCCTAACAGCCGACCAAACCTAAATGTAGAATCGTTCTTTGACAAGCAAAGATTTAACGATATCGAAAGTTTCGACCTAAGTCAACCTGTGCAGACTGCAGTCGATACATTAATTTCTGCAGTTACATTAAACCCCCTTTTAAAAGAGCATTGCGCAAGTACGCTTTCAACAATTATCACAGGTAGCGCGTTGCACCGGAATAAATTTTATAAAAAATGGTTAGGAACAATATCTCTTTCGTTGGTAAATAAGAAGGTAATGGCTTAGTGATGTGAAATCATTTATGACTTGTATTGTTGTTCTCAGTCCCATCGGCTAAACAAGGGTTTTTTTTTCAGAAGGGCAGAGAACTTCCGTTCATTGATCAAGGACCTAAACCATTCACTTGTTTCGTCATACGTACGAGATACAAAATTAATAATTATAACCGGACTTCCATTACAGGCAATTTTCTCTTTATCGATGCCTCAGCTCCCCGCTTACCTGGAGACTTAGCAAAACTATATACACCGCCTTTTATGTCTTCTGGCCATTGCCTAACCTACTGGTACTATATGTATGGACGTGACGTAGCATCTCTTAAGACACTGATAAAGTAAGCTTTCTCTTCTTTAAAGTTATTTCTACAACAAATTTGCAGCAGACCGTAAAAGTGAATTCCTCTTTACCAGACGTTATGATCTTTATTGTAACATCACTATTGATGATATAGTTTTAGAATGTTTACCGGAACTATTTTTTTCTATATTGTTCTTATTGTACTTTTATAGTAATTACTAGAATGAATTAGGAATATAATGAGTAGAATAATCAGTTGGTACTAAAAATCTGTTACTTGAATGGTGATTGATAGGTAAAACACTCGTCCTTCGACCACATCCAGTTCGAGTGACAGATCTTTAAAATCACACACAACAAGTTGATTATCTTTATTTATTAAGATACTTTAATGCAATCTATTTTTAGAAAAAAAGTACAATGAGCCAGATGTTCCGAATTACGTGTTCAAAATGATGCTAAAATGTTAACCTTTTGTTAAACAACCGCCCATGTCTTCCGGATTTCATGTCGGACTAACCTATCCTTTCGTTTCAGCTATAACAATGGAACTGAAACGCTTTTACAAGAAAAACAAGGTAACCAGGGTGCTACCTGGCACAAATCAACAATAAATATACCCCCACAAAATATCAGCATTCAGGTAAAACTTTTATTCAAATCTGCTAAAAAATTATTTATTTATCTATTTTTTTCCAATAAAAATGGCGTCATTATGGCCCTAACACAGACGACAAACGAGAGGTTAAGTGATAGTCATCTTTTCATTATTTTTAGTGACTTATTTCTTTAGTATAATTAGCTTTTCTCTCGTAAAAGGGGATACAGTGTATCTTTGTGATGAATTATACCAAGCAAGTCATCACGTGATTATGGACTCATAAAACCCATTTTATCTGACAACCTGTTGAAGATTAGGGAGGCTGGCCCTTGGAAAATTTACACAAAAGCAAAAAGTTTCATCCCATGTAAGCCTGCACGAACTGCACAGGCTGACCTGGGTCAAGCTTTTGCACATTCATTAACCCTTTCCCAGAGAATCCCTGTTTTTTACAAGTCTGGAATAGTACCTTTTTGAAAACATTGTGGGAAAAGGAGAAAATGCTGGTAACCAGCATTTTCTCCTTTTCCCACAATGTTTTCTACCCTATCAGCGACAGAAATAATCTTTTCAGCAAGAGTTGAATTGTCGTCTGCAAATGCTTTCAATTTGGTCTAGTCCAAAAGTTTGTCGTTTGAGAAAGGGTTAAACCCCTTTTCTAGAGAACGTGGCTCAAATATGATATCAACACTCATGATAGATATCAAATGATTAGTTTGTAATTGGTCTAATGATTGGCACTTTGCATGTAGAATTCAACAGAAACCATGTTGTTGAGTTGTTGTCTCTGAGGTTATTTTCTCGCTTACCTTTTCTTCTGCTATTTATTTCGGTGTACTTTGATTTTCATATTTTCTATAGGGGAACTTGGTCCTATTCCTAGGAAATGAAAAGACAAAGAAAGAGATAAAGGAAACAAAGTTCCCAAGTCTAGACCATTCAGTCATTGTCCACAATCACATCAAGTGCATAAGTAACCTCTGTATGATGCTTGATAAAATACCTCAATATTGCGGCAACCGATCTGCTTGAAGACAAAATTGTGTTTTTAAAGTAATTCATCCTAAAGTATACCTTGACCTAACTATTTTGAAATCATCAAAGGCAAATAAGTTGCTAACAGTAAAAATTGATGACGGTCGCCGATAACGGCTTGTGACGTCATCTATGTGTGGAGTTGAAGCGACACCCATACTACTCCTTCAAATCACTATCTCTGATGTACGTTATAGAACAAGATTGCCCTGAATGTTCAGTTGTCTGACTTAGATTGATACTTCATTTGCAAAGTTTTTTTTCGCTACAATTTTTAGAAATGAGGCTCTCTTTAGCAAAAGGGGGTTGAATGCATTCCTGTAATGCAGTATAAATACCAAACAAGTCGACCCAAGTCAGCCTGAATTTTAACGGAACAGTCTTATACTTCAAGGACCCCTAGAAAAATATGACTTTTTAAAAAAAATGTGAGAAAAGAAGAGAATGCTGGTCATCAGCGTTTTGTCCATTTCCGACAACTTTTTTAAACATTTCAGAGACAGATCCCATCACTTAATCCTCGCTTGATTAGTCGTCTGCCACTGCGTTCACTTTAGACAAATCAAAAACTTTGCCATTTTGTTAGGATTGGGGTTCACGTCGTGTAAACGAGTTTGGCGTGCAAACTGTGATTCGACGGGTGTTAACATACATCAGACTGTTCGAAAGTGCAGAACAATCTTGATCTTTAACGGACATCAGGAACTGGGATGTGAAGTAGTATAGGGGTTGCTTTCAAGACAAACAAAGGTGACAATTTGAGACAATGTCGCCGACCATCGTTTTACTTTAATTACAAATAAAGATGGCATATTGCGGTTTTATTGGCTGCCACCGTTTTGGATGTAAACAACAATAACGCAATAGGTTATTATCGGCGGCCATCATTTTGATTCAAATGCAAACGGAAATGACATAATAGGCCATTATCGGCTGCAACCAGTTTAATTTAAATGTAAACGAAAATAGCGTTATGTGACATTATCGACGACAATCAGTCTACTTCAAAAGCAAACAAAGACGATGTGATAGGACCTGTTTGCAACCATCATTTTATTTTAAATGAATGAAAATGCCGTAAAAGTACCGTATCGGCGACCGTTATTTTTCTTTAAGCGCACCCAAAGATAATTTGATAGGACCTTATCGAGGACAATTATTTCATTTCAAATGCAAAACAAAGATGACGTAATAGGACGTGTATCTAGTTTCTTCAGATGTATCATTCCGTCTAGAATATCTACATGAATTATGTCTATTTACAGATTGCTTTCATGGCAGAGGTCGGTCAGTCATATTCAAGTGACATCGCTATTGATGACATACGTATATCAAACTATGAATGTTAAGGAAAGATTTGTTGAATATTTACAGTAGTTTTCACTGTCTTATTATTGTTTCCTAAGACTTTCACTACAAAAGATGCTTTCATTATATATGAGTCATGCTCTGTAAAAAGGGAGCTTAATTTGTCTGCAAAAAAAAAATGATAAAAGTGTCGACTCAGGTCAGCCTGCGCAGTCCGCGCAGGCTGACCTGGGTTGAAACTTTTTGCTGTTGTTCAAGTCTCTGCATATCAAAGAACCATTTTACCTCCTGATTCAGTCGCTTGTTACACAAAATGAAATTTATGGATCCGCATTGTGGGCTAGTAGCACTTCACTGGTATAATGCACGGAGGACATGCATTCAACCACACAGCGCCGCTAATATACTTGAATGCTGTGCATTGTAACGTGCACTGGCCGCCGCAATACAACTGGAATAGTGCTGAAGAACTGAAGTGCATAAGAAAATCTTTGAACGTGGAACATACTTTTTTTTTCTCAGTGACACAAAAGCGTATCATTAACCTACTATTTAGACCTTTAACACACAGAACCGAGTTTTAACGACCCTGAAAAACACATCTTTTGAAAACATTATGACAAAAGAAGAAAATGCTGATAACCATCATTTTCTGCTTTTTCCTCAGTGGTTTATAATTTCAGCCCTTTGAGCTAAATTAAAGAATATGTCGTCAGCAAATGCTCTCAATATCGACAACATTAAAATTTTGTCGTTTGGTAAAGAGTTGAAAGGAAAACCGTATTACAACCAGTACAATGGCGATAATTTTGAAGAAAAATGAAATGCTTTTCGTGAGTTGTATTGAAAGCATTGAGTAAATAAGATCAATAAAAAGAAAAATATTAGTCTCTGGAAATACACACAATTTTTAAGATACGTCACACAGAAAAATTTAAACGGGTAGTCTTGATATAATGAACCTTAAAAACAATCGAAAATAAAAAGAATAAAACTAAAATACGGAAACACGTTTTAACTACAACTGAGAAGAAAACTGTAGATTATCTGAGTTTTCCACAGCATGTCCGTTGGCTACGTCAGTTTTTCCGTCAGAACACGTGACCCGTTTATTTTGGGAATCTCGTCCAACAAGAATGGCCGTGCTCAGGTGTGAACGTAACGTAGACTGTATATCCAAACGATTGGAATAGTCTATTGAAGAACTCTGAACATTTCTGTTGATGACGCCATTCATTAGATCCTTGAACCCTTTCCGGAAGTTCTCATTCAGTCCGGCGTAAACTATAGGATTGAATGCAGCGTTACTGTAGAGTAGCAACACAGCGCCGAAATCTAATGTTGGGTACCAGTCTGGTAGCTATAAAGAAACAAAGCAATTGTAGTCGATATATAAAATCTGACATAACTTCGCTTTTAAGATAAACTTATGTGAAAAGAGTTTTCAAAAAGGCGTTATAAAGCGAGCTTTTGGCGAACTGAATGACAAAATTAATGTTCATAGACGAGTTTGTGAAAATTTTACGTCAAACGCAAACAAATCTTATATTCTTTTTATTATGTAACGGCATATCAAGGTAATAGCTCCTTAAAACACAGGCCTTCACTTACATGTGTACTATAATTTACATGAAGACTATTCACTTCCTTGACAGGTTGGCCCTACAATACTGACGACAAAAAAATAATCCCGAAGAAACTTGCATACTTAAAAGATTTGGTTTTCAATCTAAAGATGATAGAATTCGAAGCTTTGTCGCGATAATTTTGAAAAATAATTTTGAGAAGAGATCTCGGTCAGCAATATATCAAAAAAAGGGGTAATATTACAGTGTTGACCAAACATCGTAGTCTTGAAAGCTTGTGTGAAATAAGAAAATTCATAATTCAAAAAGAAGGTTGTCATGTGATAAAACGACCAAATGCTCAGTTGAATCTTAATAATCTATGCCGTCTTTTCATGAGGATATCAAGATCAGACTGCATAGAAATTACTATCTGACCTTTACATTTACCGTTAGTTTGTTATTCCATGCCTATAAGATAAAAGTCCATCTGCGTTTCATTGGATTGTATATGCAGCCTTTGAAAAAGGTCAAATCTACATGAGACAAGCTCAGACGAAAAGGTCCAAATGAAAATCCGTGATCCACGATCCCAAAAAGTCACCACAGTATAACAGTTCCCTGAAATTCCTGTCTAGATAAAAACCTACTGAATTACGTGGTACACTGGGCTTTTGACATACAGAACATTTACCAATAACAAAAAGTTTCAGCCTGGGTCAGCCTTCACGGACTGCGCGGGCTGAACTGAGTCGATTTTTTTCGCAGATGCATTAAGCCTTCTTTTCACTAAGTATATGGCTCAATCATGCAATGGAAATAATGGAATAAAACTATAGCAGCCTACCTTGTATCCCACTTCACCTTGCGTAAACAGGAAGTAGATTTTGATGGTCTGGAATGGTACAGCACACACAATAAAGATTATCAGTACAGAAAACAGCATGATGACTACCTGAAATAAGACAGGGTATAATGTTTGGTGTCCAACACCATAAGGCAAATGGAAACGAAGATAACTTTAAAGCAAGCTACAAGTTCTTTGAATTAAATTACTTATTTGTTCAATATTTCGGCTATATAGCTGAAATATTGAACAAATATGTCATTTAATTCATGTAGAATTTTATTCATTTCCGGAATAATCAACAGAATCATTTGTATAAATAACAAGTACATATCGAATTTGATTTTTAAAAAAAACATTTTTTGGACATATTTTTAACGTTGGAAAAACCTAATCCTCCTACATTACCAGCGAATCATTTTTTCTGTTGGTGTCAGATGATAACGCCTACCCAGTTAAGAAACTGGCACCTTCACAGAAAAATGCTGAAAATAGTCAAACATACTTTTTTGTTTTTTCACGTCAGCACCTTAAGTTGCTTTCAGAACATTGCTTTACTTGTATGAAAAGTGTGAGACTATACACATGTCAGTAAAAACCACAGATTTGAGATATTTTGCACGGTAACTGCTTTCTGCTAAACAAAAAATAGAAAAATATTGCAAATCTGCAATTTAATCTGCTATTGGTTTTGTCTATAGTTTGGTTCCATAAAGATGGAAACTGTAGACTTTATCAAGAAAGGTCTCTTTTTCTTCGTGTAGGTATATATGACGTATAACACATTAATCAATAGTCACATTTTTATTGATCCTGGAAAATATGTCTTTTAACCCTTTGGCTGCTTATCGCGTCTCGCTGACCTTTTGCGGACAGTATAGATCAAGATCAGACTGCACAGAATGTGCAGTCTGATCTTGGATCTACACTGTCCGATATGCAGACATTGTTACCTAAACCATAACCTTGAAATAACAATATTTGGGTTTTTACCATCGAATTAAAAATGTCATTTTAGTTATTTAGCAGGATAAGAGTTAAAAACATTGTAGCAATTAGCATTTTCTTCTTTCCCCATAATGTTCTCTACTTTTTCAAAGAAAAAACAAAAAACAAAAAAGAAAGAAATCGTTCTTTGGAGCACGCATTATTTGTCTTCTGAAAATACTTTTAATTTGATGGAGTCCAAGAGTTTCATAATAATGATCACAAATAAGTAAGCAACCTACTTTGCGTTTAGATTTCTGCTGGATTGAAGACTTGGACGAAGCTCCAAGATTTGGTACAATTCTATTTTTCTTCAATTTGATGACAATCGAAGTATAGGCCACGGTCATTATCAACATCGGTGTCCAGTTCAGTATCCCGCACACCACGATCCAGTAGGCCTGTTTGGAGGCCAAACCATTGTCACATTTTCCGTCCTCCGTGCTTTTCATCGGCCATTTCTCATCACAATATTTCTCGTTCACGTCCTGCCACCTTCTCTCCATGTAGAAAAACATAAATAGCAACGGTGTTGCTATTGCAATAGCTGCGATCCATACAGCAGAAAGTACTAGAGTGACTTTGCGTCTTGTGACCCTGGATTTCATTGGAAACATGATTGCGAAAAATCGGTCGCTGGCTATTACAGACAGGGTGAACATGCTGGCGCACATAGCTGTTACTGAAAGATAGAATAAATTTCAAATATGTGCTGTGAACAGCAGGTTTAATGCATCTGCAAAGAGATATCGACAAAGGTCAGCTTGTGCAGTCCTTGGTATGATTAGTTGGTTGTATTGGTTGTATTGGGGTTTAACGCCACATTAACAGATAAGGTCATATCATGGCAATCGGTGACGCACATATGTTTTCTGGCTTTCTCACACCAGTACTAACACAACTTTCTTTCCAAAGCCACCGACTACTTTTCTCAAATATTTCAGCAGAGGTGAGAGGCGAAAATACGCCTCAACCGGGTATCGAATTCATAGGTCGTGAGTCCGACACGCTCATCACTGAGCCACCCGGGCGGGCCCTTGGTTTTAATGCATCATGTGATATGTCATAAATAAGCTAGTCATTGCATAATTAGGTATTCATAAAATCTATCTTGTTTAATAACCGACCGAATCTTAACTCCTTTGACACGTGGAACATTACCAATAGCAAACCTGTGCAGGCTCACCTGGGTAGACACTTTTTGCAGACGAATTAAACCTCAGTTTTAAAGAGTATAGCTCAAATGAAGTAGAACTTACTTTGAAGGAACGGGTTGAATTTGCAGAGAAATGAACCGAAGACCCAGAACTCGTTCAAGCTCGCTACCACGTGTATCCAGATAGGCATTAGAGCCACTAGCAGGTCCGAGACGGCCAGGTTGACCAGATAATAGTTTGTGGTTGTCCTCATACGTTTAAACTTGATCACAATCGTTATAACTAGAATATTGCCCACAAGCGCCACTATTTCTAGAATAACACAAAGTGTGACCTTTACCCCTAGTTCCCATGTTGGAAATTCTTTCAGGGTACCAGGGTATGGTATCTGACTAAAGTCGTAGACTTGTTTGGCTGGCTGGCACCCTGCTGTAGACATCGTTGAACAACCTGTTTAGCTAACAGAAGAACCAACTAGATCGGCACTATTGCACAAATTTCATGTTCATCAATCCGTTTTTAACATTTATCCAAACAGAATATTAACAAATCTTATTGAAGTCATATTTTATGCTCAAGAGTTATTTTCTCCTCGAAAAACAGAGACACAGAATGACAGCAACATCTGTGAAAAACAAACAACGAAAATACACCAGCAGTCTGTTATATTATTGTCATCTCGTAAACTGCTCATTCGATTTTAGAAATCTGTCATAATATGGCCTGCAACACGCGAAAAGGTGCACTCAGACATTTGCGTAAAGTGTCGTCTCGGATCAGCTTGTGCAGTCCGCGCAGGCTAATCCGAGATGATACTTTCCGTTTTTATGTGATTTTCTGTTTTGTGCAAGTCTACAGTACCACAAAATCTAATGCAGTAGTAAAGTGCCGTCTCGGATTAGCCTGCGCGGACTGCATAGCCTGATCCGAGACGACACTTTACGCAAATGTCCGAATGCCCCTTTTCGCGTGTTGCAAGCCATATATAGTTCTTTTTTTTTTCTCCAAACTTTAACATTTTTATTTTTCTGTTCTATAGACTCTAACGTTAGGAATAGGAATAGTCAATAATAACCAAAAAGTACCAGTGAATATTAAGTCCCGTCAGTATACTTCATAATGAAAAAAAAAAAAATCTGTTCTTACATGTTTTTCTTTTTTAACTATTTTAACACGTGTCTACTTCGAGGAAACTTCCACGCATTTTATCCAAAAAATTAATACTATCACCAGTTTCAAACCTGTCTCCAGAAAGCCCAAATAAATAGTCCTTTGATTAATATTTCTGTGAAATAATTATAGAATATTACAACACGATTTTCCACTTATTCACGACTATAACTTCTCCAAATTATTCAAAAGTTCCACCTAATTTGCATTGGGCACATATGATAAAGACTTTTAAATGTGAAATCTGTCTGAAACTGTATTTAAACAGAAATCCGTTCAAAGCATCAAAATGTCTGAAACGTTCAAAATTTACATATAATCTTATTTATTGGTTTTTAATTCTCTGTCAAGCGGCCATCGCTTCTCGACCACGTTTCATCCGTTATCTTGATTGCGGAAATTTCTCAATTTATGATATTTAGAAAACATTAATATTTATCAGCTGGGCTGTCAATGAACAATTTGACCCACCGATATCCTTACCTTTGTCTTACTTTTATCAGTGAGAATAAGTCAATCGAAAAATTCCAGTTGCACACTTGGGGGTATGTGGGACTGAATTGGTCCAAAGGTATTTATTTGTTCCTCCTACCCTTTTTTTTTTGTCGGTATAGCTGAATGCCTTGGCTTTTGACCTGTTTCTTAGTATTGTTATTTTCGAAATAACGAATGAATAATTAACAATTTTTTTGATTGGTCAAAAATGTTGATATGTTTATTCGGCGGGCCCATGCAGACATCTTTACGTGCAAATTAATGCAGTCTGCCAATTTTAAGATATTTCTTGTTTATGCATATGCAGATATTTACCGATAGAACATGTGACAAGCAGGGATTCGTTCGCGACTCCTCGTCTTAGTTTAAACATATTTACACATCGATCGAGACACAAGTTCTTACAGCTTATACTATATAATCTCTCTAAATTCTGCTTCCTGGGAACTACACGAGTACTCGCGCCGAATGTGTGGACCTATGAAAAATCTCAAAGTTGACACCCGCTACCGCGTATCCAACGCCTACGCTCTATCACACAAGCACAGACACCACACACCTGGCCTTAACCCTGTGCCAAGCAATCACGTGTTTTAATAACGACCGTCGAAGAAGAAAATTCTATGAGAAAAAAAGTGCGAAAAAGGTAGAAAATGTTGGCAAACAATATTTTCTAGCTTCCCACAATAAATTCACTTTTTTTTAAAAACGGGTTTTGTTTTGCTCAAAGTGTTCCTTTCATTTTCTTTCGAAGGATAGGGGTTTAGTGAGAGGTACAGAAATTCCCAGACAATAAGACGGCTGATCAGAGAATGAATTAAACTCAGAACAAATACTTAGCTTGGTCCCTTTTAGAATATTTTTAAGTGTAGAAAACTACATGGAAAGGCAAAGTGAATTGCATTGTTTACACCATAGATATGAGACCTGGAGAGCTGATTTACTGCATGGTAAATACCGGACAAGATTTATGGCCCTGCGACGTCCGCAGGTAGCCGCAGTTTATCTTATGTAAGTAAATACCAGCGGACCGATAAAAGTATCACCTGAGTAGTGAATTGGGATCGGTTTGTATGGCTTAACACCGTTCTTAACTCTGTTTTAGTTACATCTCCGTGACCAGTGCACCTATCTGTGCGTCCTAGAATTTCTCTCACCAGTTCTTGGAACAATATTCTTCTAAAATTACTGGCTGCTTTCCCGCATAAGAATCACTGAAAGAATTGATCAGCAGTGAAAGAAAAATTAATTATGACGCATAAAAAAACTTGTCGAACTGGCCACACGAAACAGCAACCCCGCGTCTTAACTCTTTACCAAACGACAAAATTTTAGACTGGTCCAAATTGAAAGCACATGCAGACGACAAAATAAATGTAACTAAAAATCTGAAAATTGTTTTCAACAGATTAGAAAACATTGTGGGAAAATGAGAAGATGCTGGTTACCAGCATTTTCTCCTTTTCCAACAATGTTTTTAAAAGGCTTCTATCTCAGGGTTGTAAAACCAGGGATTGTTTGGTAAAGGGTTAAGTCCTGCAAACAGTAGTCTGCACGGAAGACCGTTAGGGCCATCCCCTATGACTTTGTTGAATTTAAACGCGATACTCGACAGTACGATGGTGATAATGCGAAATTTCTATACTACGATGGTGATAACACGATAGTACGTTGATGATAGCGCGATATAATATCGTATTTTCATCATCGAACTATCGCGTTATCGTCATCGCACTATCGCGTTATTACCATCGCACCAAGGAAAAATTAATGTGCCTCACAACCAGATGGAAAGGTATGACGTAATTTACGTCACATTCTCGCGCTTGACGTAATGCGTTGCTCTAAGGAGGGGCTGCGCAACGGGGAATAACGGAAAAGTATTGTATTGCGTTTTGATGAATTCCCCCACCCCCACCACCCACTCCCCCACCCCCACCCTCCAAAGGCTTAAAAGCACGAAATGAATGCATTCTTTTTTTCGGTAAAAGATCGAAATTTATTTCATGGGGTGAAAATCATCGGTAATATTTTCACGAGTGGCTGTGCCACTGGTGAAAATATTACCGATGATGTTCACTAGAACACTTGCAACATGCGAAAAGAAATATTCAGACATTTGCGCATTAAAGTGTCGTCTCGGATCAGCCTGCGCATTCCACGCAGGCTAATTCGAAACGACACTTTCCTTTTCCATGTTATTTTCTGTTTTGCGCAAGTCTACAGTAGCACAAAATCTAATGTAGTCGTAAAGTGCCGTCTCGGATTAGCTTGCGTGATATTCTTTCTCCGTAAAAAAGACAAATATCCTCTATTTAGGCAGGCCTGAAAATGCGTTAAAAAAAAAAACTCAAAAAATCGCTTATTCACTATACAGTCAATTCAACACGCTTTGTTTGAACAAAGCACAATACAGCGATGGGAAATTACAATCTGGCCATCTTCGACAACATCAAAGACTTCTTAGTAAATAGTTCCATGTGATTTGTGACCTGTTAATTCTTTAAGCTGTAAAGCGCGACTCAATGACCTTTTAACAGACAGTGTAGATCAAGATCAGACTGCACAGAACGTCTGATCTTGGATCTACACCGTCCGATGCGGAGATACTTTCCACCAAAAAAAAAAAAGTTATGATTGCAATATTTGAGTTTTTACTATCGATATTCAACTTATTCAGCAAGATAGGCTTAAGCGTTCACTAGTCCTTCGTACAAATGCTTACTTCACTCTGGAATAAGCAGGTTTTGAAAAAATTGTGGAAATAAGAGCAATTGATCTATACAGGCAATTGCTCCTTGTCTCACAACGTTTCCCATGTGATAGAAGAAAGTTACTCCGTTATAAATTTCCATTTTGTGGCCAAAATCAAGTAAACTTGGATGCATGCATGAAAGGAAAGAGTACCTTCTGTTAAGTAAGAGATTATTAAAACATTTCCCGGCAATTACGCAACTTCTCTAGACGGCCCTTTTGTTTTGCTGTGCGATTGAATTTCAAATAAGAGGGCTTGTGAAATGGAAAATTAGCATTATTGTGGGACTATTTTCTTCCAAGAATGTTTACATTGATGCAGAGAGTATTAATTTATACTAATCGATAGTTTTAAGTATGGATTACATGCCCCTAAAACTTCGTTGAAGTATGGATGGGTACCAGACTACATATCCTTGAGCCGCCGCATTATCTCCCGCTAGATGGCATTCTATAAATACTCATCTATCTGATATGGGCATCCTGAGTACAGAACCGAACCACTTTCCTACGCGAGAACCGTTACTTTGAATTTAAAACAAAAAAAAAGAAGGTTTACCCGATAAAACGCTACCTCGTGCAATTCACTCAACTAATGATCACCAAAGCAGGTCTCATTTCTCCTCAAACGTATTGATACGTAAAAGCTATTTTCAACATTGCTACTTTATAGAGCGTAATACTACAGTCAGCCCGCTTTCGGGGCTAGTAGTGATGCGTCATATTAGACAGTCGAATCTCGAAGAATATGACATGCGCAGACAACGTGAGCCGCCATGGAAAAGCCTTCTGACCCCGTTGTCTGCGCATGTCATATTTTTCGAAGATTCGACCAGTCTGCTATGACGCATCACTCCTCGCGTTTTGACGTGGGTGGGGGGTGATTGTAGTGATACGCGCTATCAAATAACAATAGAAGAAATGGCTTTTATCACATACGTTGGAAATCAGGCCTGCTTTAGCTCCAGATTTATTTTAACTGCTGATCATAGCTGAATAAATCGCACCAGGTGGCGTTTTATCGAATAAACGTTTATCTTAGTTTGGAATTCGCGTAGAAAAGTAGTCCGGTTCACTACCCAGAATGCCCAAATTAGACAGTTGTGTATTTGTAGAATGTCATTTAGCGGGAGATAATGCTTCTAATCAGGACACTACGGGTACATGTTTTTGCGTGCCTAAATGATAGGTTTCTAGAACAATGACGGACAAGGACTATTATACATGTTAATGACATGGGCTCACTCATGCAAGAAACGAGTTGGCTACACCCTTTACCAGGCAACCCCAAAGTTTAACGACCCAAAGGAAGAGGACCTTTGAAAACATTGCGGGTAAAGGAGAAATTCTGGTAACCAACGTTTTGTCCTTTTCTAACAATGTTTCCTACTCTTAGAGAGAATTTTCCCCAACTTTTGCAACCTTTATTTTTTTAACCAGTTTAAATTTTGGATTTTCTTTTTTGTAAAGACAGCCTGTGGATCCGTTAAACTCATTACCAAACTACAACATTTTGGGTTTGTCCAAATCGAAAGCATTTGCAGAAGACAAAGTAAAAGTGACTAAAAATGTGAAACTTGTTTCGTGAAGGGTAAAAAACATTGCGGGAAAAGGAGAAAATGCTGGTTACCAGCATTTTCTCCTTTTCTCACAATGTTTTCTAAAGGCTTCTTTCTCAGGGTTGTCAAACGTAGGGATTGTGTGGTTATATTTTTGTCTACCAATTAACAGAATAACTAGGTACACTGATCCTTTGACATACACGAGCTGACCAATAGTGAAAAGTTTCGGCCCAAGTCAACCTACGCGGTCTGCGCCGGCTGAGCCGGGCCGATACTTTTCGTAGATGCATTAAGCCCCCTTTTTCACTAAACAAAGCTTAAATGGATACTAAGCTGAGAAAAAGACAGATAAATACGTGTATATAAATCAATTTTGTAAATAAAAAGTAAGACGGTATATCCACTTTACTCTCATTTATTAATAAGGCAAATAAAATAATACACTGCGAATTCAGTACATGGCAAAATATAATAATGGTCTGTAACATGAAAACGGCGAATGTTTGATTTATAAGATCAGACAACATCAACAAAATGCATGTCACGCACACTGCAGACACCCACAAACACACGCATATCTTCGCAGCTTCATTTGGTCAACAAGGCATTGGTCATGTTATTTTTAGTAACAGTCTCTAAAGATCAACCAATGAAAATTAGGCGCTTAATGATACACCAATAGAGCTTAAAAAGCCTATGGTAAATCATACATGTTTCCTTTTTTCACTCTAATTGCAATAAAAATTTGTCCTATCACAGTAACATTTTATTGCAAGCAACATTTAAGAAAGCTAAGTCTTAAAACAAGATCTGATAACCTGCACTTTCTTCTTTTCCCACAATGTTTTCAAAAGCAATTTCCTTCAGGGTCGTTAAAACACGGTATTGTGTAGTGTGTGGTTAACATGCATGACTGTATGTTAATACATTGTAATCAAAGGAGAAACTGAACAGCCACAAACCAATTCTCCTTTTGCCATAATATTCTTAAAATTTACAATTGCAAGATATCAAATGTTGCATTCAGAGGCCGATGGGGTAAAATAATTTACAATATTTAACATAACTTACGGTAATATCATATTTTCTTTTTCTTTTATACTTTAACTCATTACCAACCGACAAAATTCTAGGTTTGTCTGAATCGAAAGCAATTGCTGACGAAAAAATAAAAGTGACTGAAAAGTTAAAATTTGTTTTTTTGAAGGGTAGAAAACATTGTGGAGAAAAAAGAAAATGCTGGTTACCAGCATTTTCCACTTTTCCCACAATGTTTTCTATAGGCTTCCTTTTCAGGGTCGTTAAAAGTAGGTAATGGGTTAGGTAAGTTGAAAGAAAATCAACTTACAATATTTAGCATAAACTAGCATCATATATTCTTTTTCTTTTATTAGTAAGTTGAAAGACAATCATCTTACAATATTTCAAATAAAGCAATACCATGTTTTCTTTTTCATTAATTATTAAGTTGAAAGACAATCAGTACCATATGACATGGTAACCCTTTACAAAAAAATTCCATGTTTTCGCAACCTTCAAAAATGAGGCTCTTTAACCCTTTTCTCCATACTCATTTCTACGCATTGCTTGTAGGAGCCTTTGGAAAACATTGTGGCAAAAGGTGAAATTGCTCATGACGAGCAATTTCACCTTTTGCCACTATGTTTTCTACACTATCAAAAAGTGTCATATACACAAAAGAAACAGTTTCATCCTTGCTGTTATTTAGTGTCAATTAGAGATACCATAGAAATGCCTTATTGGGTCAAAATGCCTTAAGGTTAACTCTTTGCCAAACAATCCCGACTTTTGACAACCCTGAGAAAGAAAGCCTTTCAAAACATTGTGGGAAAAGGAGAAAATGCTGGTTACCAGCATTTTCTCCTTTCCTCACAATGTTTTCTAAAATCTTCTCATATAGGGTCATTAAAAGTCAGGATTCTATGGCAAAGGATTAAACTCAGAATTGTTTAGTAAAGGGTCATCAGGGGGGTTTAACCCATTACCAAACGACAATATTTTAGACTGGTCCAAATTGAAAGCATTTGCAGACGACAAAATAAAAGTGACTGAAAATTTGAAATTTGTTTTGTGAAGGGTAGAAAACATTGTGGGAAAAGGAGAAAATGCTGGTTACCAGCATTTTGTCCTTTTCCCACAATGTTTTCTGGAGGCTTCTTTCTCTGGGGCGTCAAAAGTAGGGATTGTGTGGTAATGGGTTAAAGGGCATAATGATTCCTTGTTCCAAATTTTCCCCTGCAGGAAAGTAAAAACCTTTTTCATTTTCTTACCAGCGAACTACTGATATTTTACGATGAATAACAAGGTTAGTGATGATAATTACTATTTATTATATACCTAGCCGTGAAATCCTGGAATTTCCAAGTGTAATTAATTTTGATATCATCACTAGTGACGTTACCAACTTTCACTTTCACTTCCTGTCGTAATTTGGGAACTACTTTTTTTTTCGACTACATTTTTTTCGACTTTCAAACGCAAAATTACAAATAATGATGTTAATAAGGTATATAATAAATAGAATAATCAACTGGTTATTTTTGATATGAAAAATATCTCACTCGGACGAGTCGTATGGCGTTAAAAAGAAACTCGTGCTGTGCACTCGTTTTTTCAACGCCTAACAACGCATCCTCGTGAGAAATTTTTTGTATCAAAAACAACCAGTTGATTATCCTCTATATCATCACTGGAAACGATGATAGTTTTAGAATGTTTGCTGGAACTACTTTTTCCCTATAGTCATCACAGTCTTCATGTTGTGCCATTCCTGATAATATTGAATAAATATTCAAATTATTAGTATAAACAAGCAATTTCGTTGAAATGATATCCCCCACCAAGAAAGACCTCCCATTCCGCCATTTTGCACCAAATAAAAAAAAGTGTCTTCGCAGAATGGATTATTGTACACATGAATAAAGTTTCATGAAATTCCATCCATTGGTATTGGAGATATTCACAGGGACGGACTGACGGATGGATGAACAGATGGACAATGCCAAATCCATACCCCTCCACCTTCTGCGGGGAATAATAAAAAGGGTGCTTCAGGAATATACATGTACTTGTAATATAAAGAAGAATCAGGGCATGTGATATTGAAAATCTGTTGGACTACTTTTTTCAACCTCATCACACCCCATTGTAGTGACAAGACTCGTAATATCACACACAACCACTTGATCATCCTCTACTCATTTGTAGGAATAGGTTGGCTTAACCCTTTCCCAAACAACAAACTTTTGGACTAGACCAAATTGAAAGCATTTGCAGACGACAATTCAACTCTTGCTGAAAAGATGATTTCTGTTTCTGATAGGATAGAAAACATTGTGGGAAAAGGAGAAAATGCTGGTAACCAGCATTTTCTCCTTTTCCCACAATGTTTTCAAAAGGCTACTTTTACAGACCCATAAAAACCAGGGATTGTTTGGGAAAGGGTTAACCCATTACCAAACGACAATATTTTAGGCTTGTCCAAATTGAAAGCATTTGCAGACGACAAAATAAAAGTGACTGAAAATTTGAAATTTGTTTTCTGAAGGGTAGAAAACACTTTGGGAAAAGGAGAAAATGCTGGTTACCAGCATTTTCTCCTTTTCCTACAGTGTTTTTATAAGGCTTCTTTCTCAGGCGCGTCAAAAGTAGGGATTGTGTGGTAATGGGTTAACCCTTTACCAAACAATCCCTGGTTTTTACGACCCTGACATAGAAGCCTTTTGAAAACATTGTTGGAAAAGGAGAAAATGATGGTAACCAGCATTTTTCTCCTTTTCCCACAATGTTTTCTACCCTGCCGGAAACAAATTTGAATTTTTGAGTAACGTTTATTTTGTCGTCGGCAAGTGCTTTCAATTTGGACCAGTCCAGAATTTTGTCGTTTGGTAAAGAGTGCATGAATATGGTCAACCATGAAACATGAAGCAAAATGAACAATACTGTACATAATGAGGTCACTAACATAATGAACAATGTTAAAAAATCACTTACTTTCATAAAGAAACAAAAACTATACATGTGTATTAAGCCTTTCCCAAACAAGCCCTTGTTTTTATGTGTCTGCAGTATCAAGTCTTTAGAAAACACCGTGGGAAAAGGAGAAATTGCTCGTAACGAGCAATTTCTCCTTTTCCCACAGTGTTTTCTACCAATTTAGAGAACTTTCTGCCATTTTTATCAAATTTGGAATTGTCGTCTGCAAACATTTCGAGTTTGGAAGAGTCTAAAATTTGAGGTTTGGGAAAGGGTAAATGACAAAAATCACTTTTCATGTATTAAACATACAATCAATCTCCTTTCAATCTATTTTTATCACTAGTCAACCTTGTGTGTCATTGGTGGAAATTCATGGTCATCGTCCAATCGAAGTGCATTAAGTCCTGCGCCGGTTCCCAGTTCTGTTCCAGTAGCTCCCTGTTCAAATTCTTGGAAAGGCTGGGAGTCTGAAATTAGTGGAGAGGAAATGATAGTCATAAATGGCAAAATAGTTCTTTTCTAAAAGAGGATATGAGCAAGCATTTCTAACTTAACAATCTACCACACAATATTAAAAATTTTAACAACTGTAAGGACGAAGACTTTTAAAAAAATTGTGGGAAAAGGGGAAAATGATAGTCAACAACATTTTCTCCTGCTTCTACTATGTTCTACAATCTACCCTTCCAAGAGTGATTTCTATTTTTTTTGTTTTAAATCACAGTTATTTAGCTGTCTCCAAAAGCTTTCAATTTGTGCAAGTCTTAAATTTTGTCATTTTGCAGAAAGTTAAATTAAAATAATCTATCCTTTGAAACTAAGCAAATACATTGTAAAGTAACTCTTTATCAAACAGCAAAATTTTGGACTAGTCCAAAGTGAAAGCATCTGCAGGTGACAAAATAGATGTGAATCAGACACTGAAATTTGATTAGAAAACAGCCTTTTCAACATTAGCTCTTAGTTCCCAAGTCCTGTCCTTGTTCAAATTCTGACTAAGCCTTTACCAAGCGGCAAAATTTTAGACCTATCCAAATTGAAAGCATTATTTCAATTTTGCAGGTGACAATTTCATAGTGGCTAAAAATGACGTAATTTTTCTGTGATAGGGTAGAAAACTTTGTGGGAAAAGGAGAAAATGCTGATTAACAGCATTTTCTCCTTTTCCCACAATGTTTTAAAAGGTGTCATCCACAGGGTCATTAAAAGTCATCATTGTGTGGTAAAGGGTTAATTAACCCTTTACCAAAAATTAACCCTTTACCAAACAATTCTGACTTTTAACAACCTTATGCAAGATGCCTTTTGAAAACATTGTGGGAAAAGGAGAAAATGCTGGTAACCAGCATTTTCTCCTTTTCCCTCAATGTTTTCTGCCCTTCCCAAAACTTAAATTTCGATTTTTCAGTCTATTTTGTCCTCTGCAAATACTTTCAATTTGGACAAGTCTATCAATTTTGCCCTTTGGTAACGAGTTAAATGGCAAGAGAAAACCCTGCAATACTTATAAGCCCATGAGAAGCTGAGAAGTATTTTGCTGTCAAGGATGCATACGGGAACAAAAAGATGGGGTTAATTCTTACTCCTTGTAGAGCGAAACCAAAGATATGAGTAGTATTTTGTTATATGACATAATGAGCCTCGCCCAGTGAAATGAGGTTTTAAACCATTACATGACCACAAAATTTCAGCCTTGTCCAAACTGAAAGCATTTGCATATGACAATTTCAGTGTGGCTCAAATGGCGTAATTTTTCTTCATGGGAAAAGGAAAAAATGCTGGTTACCAGCATTTTCCCCTTTTCCAACAATATTTTCAAAAGGCTTCTTTTTCAAGGTTGTTAAAAGTCCAGATTGTGTGTTACAGACTTAAATTCTTAAAATGAGTCATTAAAAATTTTCTTTTAGAAATTCTACAGAAGGCCTTGGCAGCATCATCTCTGTGAAGTTTTGTTGAAACTGGATGGGAAGTTCCAGAGAAGCAGCTGGCCTTTGACCAGTCGAGCTAAAAAGTTAACTAGTACAAGTGCTTCACCCTTTACCACACAATCACCAGTTTTAACAACTCTGAAAAAGGAAAAAAGAAAAATGTGCCAACAAGAGAAAATTTGGAAAACCAACATCTCCAGTTCCAAAAATGATTTCTACCAGATCAAAGGCGAATTCCATCCATTGAGTCACCTTCAATTTGTCACCTGAAAACCCTCCGAGTTTGGACTTGTTTCTGAAAACCCTCCGAAATTGTGTCCTGTGGCACAGAGTTAATGAGAAACAATCTGACATGCAAAAAGATTACACTTTTGTATGATTACAAAACAGAGAGAAAAAAGGTAGATGCTTGTAACAAAATAAGTTAACACAAGAGAGCCATTGCTCATATCAGTAAAGTCATCTATCTTTTCATTCGACGTCATTCAATTTCAAACCTAGGATATCATCAATAAAAACACTTTGACCTAGTTTCATGGATATCAGGGTCCATATTCACCAACCATTCTTAAGAACATTCTTAGTCTTATTCTTCAAAATTTTGTCAATGTGAAAGTAACAGAACTTTTGACTGGCTAAACCATTCGGTTTAGCCAATCAGAAGTTCTGTTACTTTGGTCTGGTACTTTCACAGTCAGAAAATTTTGAAGAGTAAGACAAAGAATGCTCTTAAGAATGGTTGGTGAATACGGACCCAGGATGGAAATATGGCATCTACTTTGGGCACAAGGTTTTTCTTAGATTTGGCCCAGTGACCTATTCTTTTACACTACAAACCCAGGTTTTCTGAGGTATCATTAAGCACACACAAGGCAAATGTTGACAAATGAAGGACGAAACACAATAGGCAACATATGAAGCACAACAACATGCACTCACCTTGCAGTTCAGCAACTTGCAATTGAGCACTTTTACCAGCATTTTCTTCTTTTCCCACAATGTTTTCTAAAGGCTTCTTTCTCAGTGTCATCAAAATAACGGTTTGTGTGGTAATGGGTTTAAAGAACAAAATTTTAATCTTATCCTAACTGAAAACATTTGCAGCTGACAAAATAACTGAATTGGAAAGAAGTTGTATGTGCACTATTGGCACATAGGAAGAAACAACATGAATGCATAGAAGAAACAACATAAATGCAGAGACATGTACACTGGAACTATGCAACACTCTCAAAAAAATGGTACAATGAGGAAAAAAGAATACAGGTCGATAATCATTTGAACACAACCCAACTAAAGCCCAGGACCTCGCAAAATACAAGCAAGTAAGATACTTACTAAAGCATGCATTTAGTTTAACGACCCTAAGAAATATCTTACTATTCACCAAATCAATTTAACCCTTTGCAATACAATCCCAAGCTTTCACCCATTAACAAACGACAACATTTTAGGATTGTCCAAATCGAAAGCATTTGCAGACGACGAAATAAAAGTGAATGAAAATTTGAAATTTGTTCTGTGAAGGGTAGAAAACATTGTGCAAAAAGGAGAAAATGCTGGTTATCAGCATTTTCTCCTTTTCTCAAAATGTTTTCTAAAGGCTTCTTTCTCTGGGTTGTCAAAAGCAGGGTTTGTGTGGTAATGAAGAAGTGAAATTTTGAAATCATTTTGGGAAAGAGGAGAAATGCTGGTAACCAGCATTTTTTTTTCTTTACCCACAATGTTTTCTACGCAATGAGAGACAAACTTCCTTGTATGAGCCAACTGCAATTTCAGCAAATGCTCTCAATATGGACTAATACCAAAAATTCAAGAATTTCTCTGTTCAAGAACATATATTTTAAAAGTGTGTTTCTATGTACAATGTAGAGGTGATGAGCTGTGTTTAGTAAAGGCGTTTAATGATCAACAGATTATTTGACGTTCCTTGATAAACCATCCAAGCTTTGATGCCCTTTGCTCTGATGTTGGTTGGTTGGTTGGCTGTATTGGGGTTAATTCTTTTATCAAATAAAAAATATCTAGACTGGTCCAAAGCTGGTTACCAGCATTTTCTCCTTTTTCCACAATGTTTTCAAAAGGCCTACTTCTCAAGGTCATTAAAACTTGGGCTTGCGTGGTAAAGGGATAAGACAGGAAAATATGTCTGACATTGCCAACAAAGGGAGTTATGAGATTAATGAATTTCTGTGAGGAGGATTGGGGTTTTCACTACTGTGATGGTAAAGAAAGGACTTTCCTTGATATCTATTTACCTTAACCCTTTCCCAAACAACAAACTTTTGGACTAGACCAAATTGAAAGCATTTACTGAAGACAATTCAACTCTTGCTGAAAAGATGATTTCTGTCTATGAAAGGGTAGAAAACATTGCGGGAAAAGGAGAAAATGCTGGTTACCAGCATTTTCTCCTTTTCCCACAATGTTTTCAAAAGGCTGCTATTCCTGATCCGTAAAAACCTGGGATTGTTTGGGAAAGGGTTAACTTACGATTCTGACATTTATACACCATTCTAAAGGATAACCCTTTACCAGACAACAAGATTTCAAGCTGGACTATTTTGAGAGAAGTTGTAGACGACAAATTAACAAAGGGCATATTCCTTTCACTACTCCAAACACACCGAACATGTTCTTGGTCAATGGATTATTTTGGATTACTGTGCCTTGTTCTTCAGAATATGTTCCGACTGTTCTAATTCAATCGAGGTGCAGCGCACCTGTTGAGCGGTTGCTAGGTGATACAGGATGATGAAAGACAGACAATTCTTCATGGCCAAATTTGCAATTGTCTTTTGTAAGATATGAATGCCATAAATAGGGGCATTGTAGACTCGTCTCTACTCCCTCCACAGCTAATCATTTCCTCAACTAACACAGCTAAGACAGTGGCTCTTGCAAAAGCCATCATGACAATGTACTTTAATTTTGATAAGGTTAAGAACAATGTTCCGAACTTGCTCCATTTAGAACATACTTCCAGAACAGTGTATTGTGTTCTGAAATGTTCCTTTCGCGCATTCCAGAACAGCATTCAAGAACACAGAACATTTTACCAGAACAGGTGAAAGGAATACACCCTAAGATAAAAATTTTCTATTTTGTGTTTGAAAGGTTAAAAAACATTCTTGGAAAAGAGAAAATGCTTGTCTCAAGCATTTTCTCCTTTTCCAACAATGTTTTCAAAAGCTTTCTTCATCAGGGTGGTTCAAATATGGGATTGTGTGGTAAAGGGTTAGTGGAAATTTAAAACAGAAAGTTAAGTAAACTACCATACAGAGATTAACATGCTCTACATCCAAAAATGAAACTGTTAAATTATGATACACCATGGTGCCTGTAAGAGGAGACCTAGTTACCTATACCAGACAGAATTATATCAATCTCGGAGATACCCGCATAGCCTGGGTGCAGCCCAACTTCCTGTGGCCCGCCTTTTCCTTTCTGGGTAACCGTTGCATAGCTTTCGAGTCGTACGGGAGAAACGGGGGCGTTTGGTGTACAGGTCATAATCGGTGTCTGGTGTGATGCTGCGGCACTATGCACAGGCTTACCTGTTGGTTGGGTGGGCGTGTCTTCTGTTGTTGGGTCGGCCCTTCTCTGTACGGTGCCTGCGTAGCTAATGGGACTAGAAGAGGCCTGGGCTAAGGGTTTGTCAGAGCTGGTAACGGGTACTTCAGACATGTGACCTCCCTCCGACTGGCGGCCATCCAAACTGTAAAATAGTAGAGAGATATATTTGGAACAAATAACCTGTATAGATTCAACATCTTGTTAAAACAAAGACAAACTTTCACTCCGTATTGCATTGATTAGTAGAAAAATGCAGCCAATATTTAACTCTTTCAGGTAGTAGGAAAAAAAGACAACTTTAAACACCCCTGAAAGAAAGCTTTTGCAAACATTGTGGGAAAAAGAGAAAATCCTGGTAACCAGCATTTTCTCCTTTTCCTGCAATGTTTTCAACCCTGTTGGAAAAACTCAGAAACAGCTCTGATAGTCAAAATATGACCGAAATAATGTTGAAAATGGTACAAAAACACCATAATTATAAACAAACAGACCCTAAAAAGCATTGTGAGAAAAGGAGAAAAATCCTGGTTATCAGCAATTTCTCCTTTTTCAACAATATTTCTACCGATCAAAGGTCAAATTTTGAGTTCGATTTATTTGATCGTATCTGAATGCCTTAAATTCGGACAAGTCTAAAATTATGTTGTTTTGTAATGAGTCCAGTTTAACCCATTACCAAACGACAAAATTTTGGGTTTGTCAAAATTCAAAGGAATTGCAGACGACAAAATAAAAGTGACTTGAAAATTTGAAATTTGTTTCGTGAAGGGTAAAAAACATTGCGGGAAAAGGAGAAAATGCTGGTTGCCAGCATTTTCTCCTTTTCCCACAATGTTTTCTAAAGGCTTCTTTCTCAGGGGCGTCAAAAGTAGGGATTGTGTGGTAATGGGTTGAATTAGTTTACCCGTGTTGTCGCAGAAGCATGCACTCTCCGCCGTCGTTTGGATCGAGATTATAAATGTACAAATAGCCATCCTGGGACGCTACCAGAAGCCTGGGAACTTTTTGTATACTGCAAAATAAAAAAGATTTACTTGCATCACAATGGTTAGAGTACTGACACACCAACCCTTTACCAAACAAAACTCTGTTGAAATAACCCTGGCAGAGAGGCAATTGAAAACATTGTGGGAAAAGGAGAAAATGCTGGTAACCAGCATTTTCTCTTGTTCCACAGTATTATCTCCCACTAGATGGCATTCTATAAATACTCATCTATCTAATTTGGGCATCCTGGGTACACAGCCGAACCATTTTCCTATGCGACAAGCATACTTTGAATTTCAAACTAAAATAATGTTTACTTAATAAAAAGCTACCTCGTGCAATTCACTCGGCCATGATCAGCAGTTTAGAGAAATCTGGAGCTAAAGCAAGTCTCATTTCTCCTCAAATGTATTGATAAAAGCTATTTGCTACACTGCTACTTTTTAGAGCGTAATATTACAGTCTGCCCGCTTTCGGGGCTAGTGATGCGTCATATAAGACAGTCGAATCTTCGAAGAATATGATATGCGCAGACAACGGTTCCACAGTATTTTCTATTTTATCAACTAGGAATCCCTTATTATCTCCCGCCAGATGGCATCCTACAAAACTTACACATCTATCCAATTTGGGCATGCTCAGTACAGAACAGTAATACTTTTCTACGCGATAACCATTATATTGAACTTCAAACCAATTAAATGTGTATTCAATAAAATGCTACCTGGTGTGGTGCATTCAAATATGATCAGCTTGCATTTAAACTAGCACCAGCCATATATATACCCATTACCAAAAGACAATATTTTGGACTGGTCCAAATTAAAAGCATTTGTGGACGACAAAATAAAAATGACTGAAAATTTGAAATTTGTTTTGTGAAGGGTAGACAACATTGTGGGAAAAGGAGAAAATGCTGGTTACCAGCATTTTCTCCTTTTCCCACAATTTTTTCAAAGGCTTCCTTTCTCAGGGTAGTCAAAAGTTGAGATTGTGTGGTAAACAGTTTAAAAAGGCATGTCACCTATGTCTAAACAATGGGCAGTTTCTGAACAATTTTACACAACAATTTTAGGGATCAGCAATTAATCAGACATTTCAAGCATTCAACATGGATTATAAAGAAGAAACACTTAGTAATAGATAAATTGTAATATCATATTTAATGTGTCTACTTTTAGAAATGTTACGGGTAGAGAAATGTTGTAATTTAAGCTGGGAAGAATTATTTCCCCGTCACAGTGAATATTTTCCTCCTGCCAAAAATCTGGAACTACTTTTTTTGTTCTACTTGAGATCACTAGTTTTAAAAGTGGAATCGTTGACAATAAAAAATATAATAAATAATTTATTTCATCAGCTAGTGATTAATATGGGGAAATATTTGCCTCAAAAGGGAAAGGTCCGCGAAAATGACTTGTGCCTTATGGCACTCGTTATTTTCGTATACCTTTCCCTTTTACGGCAAATATTTCCCCATATTAACCACAACCTGATGAAATAGACTCTATATATTCAACTTGGATAAAAAAAGAGAAACTTAAAAGAAGACAGAAAATACACAATAGGCTGCTCAATGGTTACTACATAATTGACAACATTTCCTCAAATAGAGAACGGGCAAATGAAACCCTAATGTGAAAGATTATGAAAAAATTTAGAAATAAGTAGAGTTCAAAATTCACCATGCACATATTTCTATTTCTTTTAGAACATTTAGACTATTTTAATTATAACTTTGTTCGGAAATATACTGTAGTAGACAGAGAAGTTAAACACTGAGGGTTATAAAGAGTTTTTCTCAAAGCTTAAAGATTTGTCACTTCATACTGTCAAAATATATGTTTCATGCTCTGAGAAAACATGGTTTACCCCTTAACCAAACAATCCCTGGTTTTTACGACCCCGAGATAGAAGCCTTTTGAAAACATAGTGGGAAAAAAGAGAAAATGTTGGTGATCATAAGTTGGGTTGTTTTCAAATTTAGAAAATTCTGGAGACTGAGACCAAGAATGTTCTTAAGAATGGTTGGCGAAAACAGCCCTGGTTATCGGACAGTGTAGATCCAAGATCAGACTGCACATTCTGTGCAGTCTGATCTTGGATGTACATTGTCCGCAAAAGGTACTCCAGTTGCACTTAGCAGCCTTGGATTAGGAGTATGAAAGACAAGGAACAATCAGAAGAAGGCTACACAAAGTATTAGATGCTGTTTTTCTATTCATTACCAGTCTGTCTTCTCTAAGAACCTGAATCAAAGTACCAATATGATTATCTCATTACCAAATGACAATATTTTAGACTGGTCCAAATTGAAAGCATTTGCAGATGACAAAATAAAAGTTACTAAAAAATTGAAATTTGTTTTGTAAAGGGTAGAAAACATTGTGGTAAAAGGAGAAAATGCTGGTTACCAGCATTTTCTCCTTTTCCCACAATGTTTTCTAAAGGCTTCTTTCTCAGGGGTGTCAAAAATAGGGATTGTGTGGTAATGGGTTAAACAGGCTGACCAAATCTTCTAATGCAATTTCATTAAATTCAAGACATATTTGGTTTTACAAAATCAAACTCTAACCAAAGAATCTCTTTTTAACTCTGGAGAAAGATTCTGAAAACACTGCTGGAATAGGAGAAAATGCTCGTAAAGTCGTAATCACAGTGTTTTCTACCTTTTCAAAAAACAAAAAAAAAAAACCATTTGATCAATCAACATTTGATGTCCACTGAATTTGTCGCCTGCAAATACTTTTGAAAATTTTCAGTCATCTTGTAAAATGTTAGGGGTATGTGATCTAAAAGCATCAAAGACTTTTTCGACACTAAATTTTTATCTTGGGTTGTATGTATTATAAAAAATACTCATGCATTTGTGACTTCCATTTTTCATTATAAACATGCTAAGTTACGGTCTCAGTTCTAGTTTCTATCATTTCTTAATTCACTGTGGATCGATGGTTTCAAATCAAAATTGATACACATAATCAAAAGTACCTATGTCACTTGGGTTGCTGTTATTTTCTGTTAACTCTATTGAACTTTTTCCAATGAAACTGTTCAGACATCATCAGTAAGATTTTCACAAGTGGCTGTGCCACTTGTGAAAATCTTACTGATGATGTGCTCTTGATGAAATAAATTCAGATCTTTCACCCTTCCTCCCAAAAAACAATAACCTCCATATATTCAGTAATGAGAGATAATATAAAATGTCAAAATTGTGCATGCCAATGCAGACAACAAGGCCAAAACAGACAACAAGGCTATGTACATACCTTGATTTTTCTTTTTCTTTTGAAAAAAGCCGTGTTAATTCTTTACCAAAGGACAAAAATTTGGACTGGTCCAAATTGAAAGCACTTGCAGACGACAAAATAAGTGTAATCAAAATATTGAAATTTGTTTTCAGCAGGGTAGAAAACATAGTGGGAAATGGAGAAAATGCTGGTTACCAGCATTTTCTCCTTTTCCCACAATGTTTTCAAAAGGGTTCAATCGCAGGGTTGTAAAATCCAGGGATTGCCTGGTAAAGGGTTAAACATCATCATTTAACCCACCACCAAACGACAAAATTTTAGACTGGTCCAAATTGAAAGCATTTGCAGACGACAAAATAAAAGTGACTGAAAATTTGAAATTTGTTTTGTGAAGGGTAGGAAACATTGTGGGAAAAGGAGAAAATGCTGGTTACCAGCATTTTCTCCTTTTCCCACAATGTTTTCTAAAGGCTTCTTTCTCAGGGTCGTTAAAAGTCGGGATTATGTGGTAATGGGTTAATCATGGCTAGGGAAAGGGTCACAAAACACCTGAAAAAATCTGTAATTGTACCTACATGGCTATTGCACAGACATTTCTAAGGCCTTGGTTAGGGAGTTTACAGATCGCAAAAGCGCGTCCTTGGTTGAACATGTCCGTTACTTGTGTTGGCAGATAATTTGCAGAGGTTTTGAGCGCTTGGTTAAAATAGCCCATCCAGCTTGACTGGTCTTCTTGTGGTCGGCTGTGAACAGATAAATATCACAGAAAATTTAGAATTAACTCCTTACTAAACAACAATATTTTAGACTGATCCAATTTGAAAGCATTTGTAGTAGACAAAATAAATGCGAGTGAAAAATCAGAATTCATTTTAGGAAGGATAGAAAACATTGTGGAAAAAGGAGAAAATGCTGGTTACCAGCATTTTCTCCTTTTCCCACAATGTTTTCAGAAGGCTTCTCTGCCAGGGTCGTTAAAAGTCGGGATTGTGCGGTAAAGACTTAACCCTTTTTCCAGACGACAAAATTTCAATGCTGCATTCACGATGACCTCAGATTGGGAGAGATCCCCTAACACAGAATCGAACAGAGGTGAGCAAAGATTTAAACACACTGCTAATGAAACTTACCTCCATAAGCTTAATTCAGCAGACAATTTAAAGAAACAAGTATCTTAAAGCTTTACTAAACAACAAAATTTAAGACTAGTCCAAATTCAAAGCATGTGCAGACAACAAAATAAATGTGACTTAATTGAAATCTGTTGAAGTAAAGGGTAGAAAACACTGTTGGAAAAGGAGAAAATGCTGGGTATCAGCATTATCTCCTTTTCCTACAATGTTTTCAAATGGCTTCTTTCTCAGGGTTAATAAAAATCGGGATCATGTGGAAATGCGTTAACCACAGCTACTCATATTGACAATTTTGAAATAAACATTTTCAAATAACAAACCTCAGCTCCTTCTCCAACAATGCTTTCAAAAGCTGTCCTCAATACAGAGCCAACAGTCCCTATATTTATGATAAAATAACACAAAAGATAATACTCACCTGTCTTTGTGTGTTTCTAGTTTAAATATATGTACAGTTTCTGTGTTACTGGATGCAGATAAATACATGGAGTCCGCGCTAAATGCCAGTGAGTATATATGCACACACCTGAAACAAAGATCACAGTCAACCTAGAACATGTCTAACCCTTCACCGAAAAATCTCAAGTTTAAACAACGCAGAGAAAAAATGCTTTGGAAAACATTGTGGGAAAAGGAGAAAATGCTGGTAACCAGCATTTTCTCCTTATTCCACAATGTTTTCTATCCTATCAGAGACAAATTTCATCGTTTGCGCCACATGTAAACATTAGTCTGTAAGTGCTTTCTTCTTAGACATTGTCGTCCAGTAAAGAGCTGGCGTAAATTTTTACCCCCAAAAATGTACAATGTATTATCACAACTGTCAATTTAATCCTGAAAGTGCCTTTCATGACCACAGTTGCCTTTGCAGAAAGTTAGGATTTAGATCAGACTGCTGAACACATGCAGTTTGATCTGCCATCTAAAGTGTCCACTTTGATAAAACATTTAACCATTTCCCAAACAATCCCTGGTTTTTAAGGGTCTGGAATAGTTGCCTTTTGAAAACATTGTGAGAAAAGGAGAAAATGCTGGTAACCAGCATTTTCTCCTTTTCCCACAATGTTTTGTACCCTATCATAGACAGAAATAATCTTTTCAGCAAAGAGTTGAATTGTCGTCTGCAAAAGCTTTCAATTTGGTCTAGTCCAAAAGTTTGTCGTTTGGGAAATAGTTAAGAGAAAAGAAACTATCGATCTGCATTTATTTGGATCATATTTCTACACTCAAAATGTCTCACTGATTTACTTACAGCTCTATGGGTTAATATTTGTATTACGGATCTACTCATACTGAGGTCCAGATAAGAGGGGAGTGATGGTATTCTAAATCCATTATTTCTCTGTGAAACCCTATGTTGCGGGTACTCATTAGAATCGTCTCGATGAGACGATTCTAATGAATACCCACAACATAGGGTTAAGTGGAAATAATTTTTTTTTTTTTTTCATTTTGAAATCAAAATCTCTCCCTCTATCTGGAGCTCTGTTAGCAGTTGTATCAAAAATGATCAATGAAATACTGGACAGAAGATACCAAAACTTTCTCTTTTTCTTTCAAAGTTTTAAAAGGCTTGTTAAAAATTGTACCACAACATTGTAAAATTCCCAACTGAACATATACCAAGTTAATTACATGCTTATGTAACTATAACCTACCTCTTCATGCCACGTCTGAATTCAAATAATTTTTGTCCATCAGAAACAGAAAATACTCTTATCACAGTACCCTAAAATAAAACAATAACAATGTTTGTTGCCATAAGATTCCTTTAAAATAGCTACAAACAACAAAGTTAAAGGCACAATGGTGACCCAAAGTAAACATTTGCTGAGACAAAATGCAGACAAATTTAATTCATACCTTTTAACTCATTACCAAATGACAAAATATTAGGTTTGTCCAAATCGAAAGCATTTGCAGATGACAAAATGGAAGTGACTGAAAATTTGAAATTTGTTTTGTGATGGGTAGAAAACATTGTAGGAACAGGAGAAAATGCTGGTTGCCAGCATTTTCTCCTTTTCCCACAAAGTTTTCCGAAGGCTTCTTTTTCAGGGTCATAAAAAGTAGGGATTGTGTGGTAATGGGTTAAAAGTACAGGTAATATGAAGAGTCTAATGATGTCCTACAATGCAATCTGTCAAAGTTTTACCAATTGTTTTACAGCACATTTTTTAGATTTTACCGCAACACATAATAATATCCATGCTGTTACACTATCCATACTGTTACACTGCCCATACTGTTACACTATCCATATTGTAACACTATCCATACTGTTACACAGTCCATACTGTTACACAGTCCATATTGTAACACTATCCATACTGTTACACAGTCCATACTGTTACACTATCCATATTGTTACACTATCCATATTGTAACACTATCCATAATGTTACACTATCCATACTCTGTTGCACTATCCATACTGTTATACCATATTACCAAAATTTGTCTAAAATTTTGACTCCAAAATTGTTAACATTTGAAAGCTGTTGAGTATCTTGAGTCTGCTTGATATACTGCTTTCCTCTTTTATTTAACCTGCCTTTAACTCATTACCAAACAACAATATTTTGGGCTTGCCTAACTTGAAAGCATTTGCAGACGACAAAATAAAAGTGACTGAAAATTTGAAATTTGTTTTCTGAAGGGTAGAAAACATTGTGGGAAAAGGAGAAAATGGTGGTTACCAGCATTTCTCCTTTTCCCACAATGTTTTCTACAGGCTCCTTTCTCAGGGGCATCAAAAGTAGGGATTGTGTGGTAATTTGTCATCTGAATTTGCTTGCAGGAGTCTAAAATTTGCTGAACAATAAAGAGTGAAGACTTTACCATAAAATTTTAAGTTAAAAAAAAACCCTGAAGAATAGTTTTTGAAAAGATTATTGAAAAAGGAGAAAGCCAACTCTCTCTCCATTCCCAAAAATGTTTTCTAACCTTTCAAAGACAAGTCTGATCTACTTGGTCATATTTCAACTTGAACCAGTCCATAATTTGTCCTTTGATAAAGACTACCATTTACCATCAAAAAGAATTTACACTCAACAGAACATAGCTCAAATGTGGAGAACTGTTTTTGGAAGGGGAGAAAAAAGTTGAGGCAAACAAAGAAAATGCTAATTACCAGGATTTACATAATTACTTACTTTTTCTGAAGCAGTTGCTATTTTTGTGCCTTGATGGTTGAAAGCAATGGCCACTAATGGATTATCATGAGCAGGAATCATCGTAACAGCTCTCTACAAAACCAAAACAAAAATAGAAACATCCTAGCAGAAGTTTAGCTCTCTATTCTCATATGGCTGAATATTCTCACCCTCTCAAGAACAAAATTCTATTTTCTAATCACTGGAAAAACAGGGTTTATCCCTTTACAAAAACAATCCAGACTTTTAACACCTCTGTGAAAGAAGCCTTTTAACTCAGTAATTACCAAATGACAAAATTTTAGGTTTGTCCAAATCAAAAGCATTTGCAGACGACAAAATATTAGTGACTGAGAATTTGAAATTCGTCTTGTGGAGGGTAGAAAACATTGTGGGAAAAGGAGAAAATGCTGGTTACCAGCATTTTCTCCTTTACCAAGAATGTTTTCTACAGGCTTCTTTCTCACGGTCGTCAAAAGTAGGGATTGAGTGGTAATGGGTTAAAAACACTGTGGGATAAGGAGAAAATGCTGGTTACCAGCATTTTCTCCTTTTCCCACGATATCTTCTCCCCTTCCTGAAACAAATTTTATTTCTTCAGTCACATTCATTTTGTCGTCTGCAAATGCTTTCAATTTGGACCAGTATGAAATTTTGTTGTTTGGTAAAAAGTAAATGCATATTCGTAATACACTGTACCAAGCAAGTCAACACATAATAATGGATCCATAAAACCCATTTTGTCTAACAACCTGATGGAGTCATCAGCTAGACTGGTTCTTTAACATGCAGAAAATTGACCAATAGGAAAAGTTCCAACAAAGGTCAGCCTGCCCAGGCTGTTCTGGGTCAATACATTTTGCAGATGAATTAACTTTAACACACAATCCCAACTTTTAACAACCCTGAGAAAGAAGTCTTCTGAAAACATATTGGGAAAAGGAGAAAATGCTGGTAACTTGTATTTTCTCCTTTTCCCACAATGTTTTCTTCCCATCCCAAAACAAATTTTAAACTTGTAGTCACTTTTATTTTGTCATCTGTAAATCCTTTCAATATGGACCAGACTAAATAAAATTTTGTCATTTGGTAAAAGGTTAAGCCCCCTTCCAGAGAGACTGGCTCATATTTACAATACATGTACTTGGTGATACAGCCCCAATGGTCTTGAGGAGATAGTAAAGGACCCCTTCCTTCCTATTAACTAACAGTGATATAATCTTTATGCTCATTTCTTCCTCTCAGGATGAACACAACTGGCTCCTTACTGTAACCTCTTTCTGCAAATGCTGGCAAAATGGCAGGGTTCAAAAAAAAATTCAGAATTCTTACTTTTCCTCCTACCATTTTACCTGGACTGGGTGGTGAGCGTCTTGCACTCATGACCTGGTGGTTGAGAGTTTGACACCCGGCTGAGGCGAACTTTCTTTCCGGTGCATTTTCACCTCTCAACTCTGCTGAAGCATGTGAGAAAAGTAGTCAGTGGCTTTGGAAAGAAAATTATGTCAATAATGGTGTAAGAAAGCCAGGAAACATATGTGGGTCACTGACTGCCATGATATGACCTTAGCTGTTAAAGAGGTGTTAAAACCCAATACAACCAACCAACCAACCAACCATTTTGCACTCATCCTACAGTTGGACAAAGAAGGATAATCTACTTGCCCTCATCAAATCTTTACTAGCAAGGACGAGTGGATTTTTTGGACCCTGAATGGCAAGCAATATTTCGTAAATTACTTGTGCAAATCAAAATCTGATTAAAAATGAATGCAAAATCTAATCTTGAGTTAATACTTTCAATTTCCTCATAGTTTCCTGTTTTTATCTTTCTTTTAAGTCTTTACCCCACAATCCCAACTTTTAACGACTCTGAGAAAGAAGCCTTTTGAAAACACTGAGGGCAAAGGAGAAAATGCTGGTAACCAGCATTTTCTCCTTTTCCCACAGTGTTTTCTACCCTTCCCAAACCAAACTTTAATTTTTCAGTCACCTTTATTTTGTCGTCTGCAAATGCTTTCAATTTGGACCAGTCTAAAATGTTGCTGTTTGGTAATGAATTATTGGTGGTGGTGGTGGTGGTGGTGGGTTAGGAAGGGGCACTTTCTTTTTTTTTGACGGTGTCCAACATTTTCATATCTATTTCAGTATTTCTGGTATATTGCGGTGGTCAGAGTACGTATCCAAAATACAAGGAGTTTATTCTGTCAGAACTATATTCCATTCAAGCTACTTGCACAACAAGCACTTTCAGATCCTTGTATCCAAATCCTTGTAATATACTTCACTGACTTCACTCTTTATTGAATAATTACTTGTTTTCAGTACGGTGAGGTCTTTAAGAAGGCTTTGAAAACATTGCTGAAAAAGGAGAAAATGCTGGTAACCAGCATTTTCTCCTTTTTCCGAAATGTTTTCTACCCTGATTGAAACAAATAAAATCATTTGTGCCACATTTCATTTGCAAATGCTTACAATATGGGTATGTGTGAAATATCATTTGCTACAAAGATTAACTCTTTCACTACCATTTATGATTTAAGTGGTTCTTGCGTATGGTATATACTTGTATTAAAATCAGACTGCATAGAATGTGGAATCTGATCATAGACCTACACCATCTTATATGTTATACTAATCTATTAGTCAGTGGAAATCTACCTGTACTAGCAGCAAATAAGTGGAATATCTGGAGTTAGTGGTGAAAGATTTCACAAGTTGTTTCCAAAAATTCTATCATATTTGCATTACATACTTTCCCCTTGCAAAAGCCTATGTTTCACCAATTCTGACATTTCACGCTTAAGTATAATCAACTAACCTTTCATCTCTTTTATTTTTTTCCTAACTTGAGTATATAAAATTAACTTACCAAGTTAATAGTGTCAAATATTTGTACTTCTCCTATTGAACTACTGCCTGGGTAGGCGAGAAAGCAATTATCATTGTTAATAGAGAGAGCACAAAGTCCTGTGGGGTTAGAGGGCGTGTCACGGATGGTGTGTAATACTTTCATATCTCGGATGTTGTGGATGTATAAACTCTCTTCCAGACATACTATCAACCTCTGTAAAAATGAAAAGGAAGGGAAAAATCACTTACAATGTTAAATCTTTAACCCTTTACCACACAATCCCGACTTTTGACATCCCTGTGAAGGAAGCCTTTTGAAAACATTTGTGGGAAAAGGAGAAAATGCTGGTCACCAGCATTTTCTCCTTTTCCCACAATGTTTTCTTCCCTTCAAAAAACAAATTTCGAACTTTTCGTCACTTTTAATTTGTCGTCTGCAAATGCTGTCAATTTGGACAAACCTAAAATTTTGTCGTTTGGTAATGAGTTAACACACAATCCGAACTTTAAATACCCCTGTGAAAGAAACCTTTTGAAAACATTTGTGAGAAATGGAGAAAACGCTGGTAACCAGCATTTTCTCCTTTTCCCACAATGTTTTCTTCTCTTCCTCAAACAAATTTCAATTCTTTAGTCATATTTATTTTGTCATCTGCAAATGCTTTCAATTTGCACCAGTCTGAAATTTTAAGAAAGAAGCATTGGTAACGGGTTAATGCTATGTTTTGGCAAATAGCTGACCCACACCACACAATCCCAAGTTTTTAAGACTTCCAGAAAATATTGTGGGAAAAGTAAAAAAATGCTGGTTACCAAACCTTTTAGAAACAAATCTACAAAAAATATAATTTGTTGCTTTAACCCTTTATCACACAATCCCAATTTTGAACAACCTTGAGAAAGAAGCCTTTTGAAAACATTGAGGGAAAAGGAGAAAATGCTGGTAACCAGCATTTTCTCCTCTTCCAACAAAGTGACAATGTTTTCTACTCTTCCCGAAACAAATTTTAATTTTCAATCCATATTTATTTAGTTGTCTGCAAATGCTTTCGATTTAGACAGGTCAAATTTTTTTAGTTTGCTTATGGTATAAAGAGTTAAAAGGTTTGCAGACAAAGATATTGTCAAGTGATAAAGATTTAACCCTTTACCAAACAACAAAATTTTAGACAAGTCAAATTTGAAAGTATTTGCAGACAACAAAATAATGTGGCTCAAAAATAGAAATTTGATTTGAGGAGAGAAAACATTGTGGGAAAAGGAGAAAATGCTGGTTACCAGCATTTTCTCCTTTTCCCACAATGTTTACAAGAGGTCTTATCCCCAGGGTAATTAAACTCGGGATTGTGTGGCAAAGAGTTAATCAACATTTTGGCACACAAGCAACAAAGTTTGTAATTAGCATGCTAGAGCTAAATTTTAAATTAGAAAAAGAAAAAATATTACCTGTCTGTTTAATTTCACAGCTAGAATTGAATTTGAGTAACTGTAATTGCAGATTTCTGTTCCCTTTTTGAAATGGCATACTTTCAACTTCCGTGGCGATGACAAACTCACTATAGCAACTAGGCTACTTGAAAACAACCTTTCAACAATACTTATATCTTCAGCATCTGAAAAGTTCAGGGGAGAAGTAAATTTTACATTATTTTAACTCTTTACCAAAAAAAACAAAAAAAATTAGACATGTTAGTTTAGTTTAACCCATTACCACTCAATCCCTACTTTTGACACCCCTGAGAAAGAAACCTTTTAAAAACCCTGTGGGAAAAGGAGAAAATGCTGGTAACCAGCATTTTCTCCTTTTCCCACAGTGTTTTATACCCTTCCCAGAACAAATTTCAATTTTTCAGTCACTTTTATTTTGTCATCTGCAAACGCTTTCAATTTGGACCAGTCTAAATTTTTCTCGTGTGGTAATGGGTTAAACATATTTATTTTACATCAATTGAGAAACAAGTTCTTACAACTTATACTAATCTCTCTCGAGTCTGCTTCCTGGGAATTACACCAGTACTTGCGCCGAGTGTGTGGGCCAATGAAAAATCCCGAAGTTGACACCAGCTCCAGGGTATCGAACTCAGGACTTTTAGGTTATGAGGGCGACACTCTACCTCACGACCACAGACACCACTTTAGACATGCTGACAGGATAAGCATTTGCAGATGATTATTTGTGGCTAAAGTAAAAATACATGTGTTTGCAAGGTTAATATTTTTTAACATTGTGGAGAAAGGGAAAAATTCTGGTAACAAACATTTTCTCCCTTTTCTACAATGGTTTTAAAAAGTTTCTTCATCAGGGTCATTAAGAAGGATTCAAAATTTTAATAACACTGTCATCTGACCATTGCCTACAATACTGACTGGTCTCAATATATCTTCTGGTAAAAGGTTAAAACATTTTTTAACCCTGTACTCCATAGATACTCATTTCTACACATAGCTTGTAGGAGCCTTTGGAAAACATTGTGGCAAAAGGTGAAATTGCTTGTGATGAGCAATTTCACCTTTTGTCACAATGTTTTCTATGCTATCAAAAGGTGTCATATACACATAAGAAACGGCTTCATCCTTGCTATTATTCAAGGTCAATTAGAGATACCATAGAAATGCTTTATGGGGTAAAGAGTTAAGGTAAAGATTTAGCCCTTTACCAAACAATCCCATGATGTAAAAAAATTTAAAAATCAAAACAGCTTTTGAAAGCACTTTGGGAAAAAGAGAAATGCTAGTAACCAGCATTTTCTCCTTCTCCCACAATGGCTTTCTAAACATTTATAAAAGAATGCTGCTAGTTCAGACATTATCTAAATTACCATCTGCAAATTATGCTCTCAATTAGGACAAGTCCAAAATTTTGTTGTGTGGTAAAGAGTTAAACTCCCTGTCTTTTGGCCAATTCTTCGACCACTGTCATCAAGTTACATGAAACTTACTTGACAATATTTTTACCCACACTTCAAGATTCTTTATTTTCACAAACATGAAGAAGACGGCTTTTAACAGGAAACATTGTGTGAATAGAAACAAATCCTGGTAAAAGCATTTTCTCCTTTTTTTAACTGTTTCTGGCCCTTTTCCTTTTTTTTAATTTAACAATGTTGCCTGCCCTTAACCCTTTACCAAAATGACAAAATATTAGACTGGTCCAAATTAAATGAATTTGCAGACAAAAAAATTAACATAACTCAAAAATTGAAATTTGTTTCCAGCAGGGTAGAAAAGATTGTGGGAAAAGGAGAAAATGCTAGTTATCAGCATTTTCTCCTTTTCACACAATGTTTTCAAAAGGCTTCTATCTTGGGGTCATAACAACCAGGGATTGTTTTGGCCAATTCTTCGACCATTGTCATAAAGTTACATGTAACTTACTTGAAAATACTCGTATTTTAACCCATACTTCAAGATTCTTTATTTTCACAAACTTGAGAAAGACAGCTTTTGACAGGAAACATTGTGTGAATAGAAACAAATGCTGGTAAAAGCATTTTCTCCCTTTCTTTAAAACTTTGTTTCCTGCCCTTTTCCTTTTTTCAGTTTAACAATGTAACCTGTCTTTAACCCTTTACCAAAACAACAAAATATTAGACTGGTCCAAATTAAATGAATTTGCAGACAAAAAAATTAACATAACTCAAAAATTGAAATTTGTTTCCAGCAGGGTTGAAAACATTGTGGGAAAAGGAGAAAATGCTGGTCACCAGCATTTTCTCCTTTTCACACAATGTTTTTAAAAGGCTTCTATCTTGGGGTCATGACAACCAGGGATTGTTTGGGAAAGGGTTAAAAAGAGATTTCTAATAAGTTAAGCCATATTCACCAACATACAGTGCTTTTAAAATGGTCTACCATACATAAATAAGCAATGTTCTGTGGAAGGTGGGCTTCATGTATTTTTAAAAAGGTATTGACACATTCAGTCTGCATAGTCCATGTAGGCTGAAATGGGTAATTTTTCTTTTGTCTTTTTTAGACTTTTTAAATGTCAAAGTACCATTCTAACCCAGCATCCAGTCCATTGTCAGACTAAATCAATAGACTTTATGGATCCATGAATATGTAATAAAATGCTTGGCAGAGCTCTAGACAGAGAGAGTGATTTTGAAAATTTTTGATTTCAAAATTGAAAATACGACAGATTCTCCATTAAACCCAATGTTGTGGGTACTCATTAGAATCGTCCCATCAAGACGATTCTAATGAGTACCCACAACATTGGGTTTAAAAGAGAAATAATGGATTTAGAATACTATCACTCCCTTTTATTTGGAGCTATGGAAGCCTTGGTATATTGCAGTCTCCCCGTTTATCAGAGTATAGCTTAATAGCATTTGCAATACTGAAAACTGTATGCACTCTCAAATTCCTCTGAAATAGACCTACCTATTTATGACATTTTAATTGTACTGCACGTAATATTTACAAGGTTGTGTGCTTATTTATTTTGACCTTGATATTTATGTCCTCCTGTCAAAGCACTGACAGTAATTGCCTGGATAGGTAAAGATAGGGGAAGTTTGGGAGGGGGGTGTATTACATGATCAAGAAGTAATCATATCACTTTTGTTCTTAGCTGAAACCTATGCTGTAGGGGCTCATTAGAATTGTCTCATTAAAACAATGTGGAAAAAGGAGAAAATACTAGTTGCTAGCATTTTCTCCTTTTACCTCATTGATTTCAAAAGCCATTTCCAGAGGGGATTGTTTAGCATAGGGGTAATGAGTCATAAAGAAAATCAGCGAAAAAAAAATACCATTGTCATAAATCTGATCTAATTTCTCCACTGCATTCAAGGAAAACAGCTTGTACCCATTCTTTGTTCCAACAGCTATAGACCTAAAAGTAGAAGGTTGATTGCATGAATAGTGTTTTAACTCATTACCAAATGACAAAATTTTAGACTGGTTCAAATTGAAAGCATTTGCAGACGACACAATAAAGGTGACTGAACAATTGAAATTTGTTCTGGAACAGATAGAAAACACTGTGAGAAAAGGAGAAAATGCTGGTTACCACCATTTTCTCCTTTTCCCACAATGTTTTCTAAAGGCTTCTTTCTCAGAGGCATCAAAAGTAGGGATTGTGTGGTAATGGGTTAACCCTTTGCCACTCAATCTTGATGTCTAACACCCCTATGAAAGAAGCCTTTTTGAAAACATTGTGGGAAAAGGAGAAAATGCTGGTTACCAGCATTTTCTCCATTTCCCACAATGTGTTCTTCCTTTCCTTAAACAAATTTCAATTCTTCAGTCACTTATTTTGTCATCTGCAAATGATTTCAATTTGCACCAGTCTAAAATTTTGTTGTTTGGCTAAGAGTTAACTACCGTCTGCAACTGCTTTGAAATTTTGACAAGTCTAAGTTCTTCTTTTTGCTAGGGAGTTAAATCAGAATTTCCTGCAACAACAGTTGGTTTAATGTAACCTACACTATGGAAAACATCATGGCAAAAGGGAATTGCTCATGAGCATATTTCACATTGGACATATTTACAGATAGGAAGTGTCTAGGGGTACGGATCCGTACCTCTAGCCTGTGAGGCTAGAGGTACGGATCCGTATCCCTAGCCTGTAAGACTAGGAGTACGGATCTGTATCTCTAGCATTTTCAGTATGGACAGGCTAGAGGTACGGTTATTATATAGTTTGAATGAATCTTGGTTTGATCATCCAGATTATTGTTTTGAAATACAAGACCCTATTGTCGTTCAACCAAACTGTTTTCAAAGAGTCCTTGTTTTCGAACTCTAGCTGATCTTGGCTCCGGGCTTGTTCGTCCCTGAACCATTTCACCCAAGGACTTGTTCATCCCTTCGTCCGGGCTTGTTCGTCCCACACTACCCTGTCGATACTATTGGAATGAACATTGCTGCGTGCCTATTCATTAAACCCTTATTCAAGTTGAGAGCAAATGTTTGGAAACGATCTTAACAAAGTCTCCTTTTTAACCCTTTACTAAAGAATCCCTGATTTACTCCCCATAGGAAAAAGCCTGCTGGTAACCAGCATTTTCTCCTTTTCCCACAATGTTTTCTGTTCTTCTCAAGTCAATATCAAATTTTTAGTCACATTTCTTTTGTTGTCTGCAAATGCTTTCAATTTGGTCCTGTCCAAACTTTTTTCATTTGGTAAAGAGTTAAAAAGGCTGATGGGGTAATGAGATGAGAAAGAAAAAAAAAATTCTTGATGACAAAACGAAAGCATATCTTACGTGCAGTCTTGGTTGAAATTAACGAACAAGAGATTTGACTGGTCGTCCCCGGCTTGACCTGCAAGATTCATGAGTCCAGTCAAGCCCTTGGACACCCCACTGTATAGATAATCCGTGCTTGTCACAGGTTCAATTACGCATTTCGTTGAAATTATTGACTTAGATTCTCTTTGATTACTAAGCTGACATTTGTGTAGTCTGTCTATTATCACGCATTTGATTGGTCAATATCTGACGGATACTTTCCGAGTATTCCGATTGTGACCTTCATCAAAGATGGCTGCGCCCTTATGAAACTAAACTTCAAGAGCTAGATACAATAGAGAAGCGATTTACCTCATGCAAAATGTGCAAAGCACAGTACATGTAACACTGCAAGAATGAGTTTCTGCCTGAAAAGCATCCGCTGTTCAAGAAATATTCTATGTCTCTGTCCTAGTAGGAATCTCATTCAAGTGAATAACAGACGATTTCACGTACTCTCATGTGTTCGGTACAACTACAAGCTGAAGTGTAGAACATGGCAACACCAGAAAGATCTCTGTGGACATCCGTTTAAATTGGTTTGCATGTTTTAAACCTTAACACTTTGTATATTGTAACGTTTTTAACATGGGTAACCTAGCTGTGATCAGTGGATAATGAGGAAACTAGTTGGCTAGGTTGTCTTTTTGAACAGTAATTAAATGAATGGTATTTAACGCCCCTTTAAAACAATATTTGAGTCATATCACGGCAACAGCTGATATATTCATGTAACCAGGTGCGAAAATTTATGCAGCTAGATCAGAGATTGAACCGGGGACCCCTCACAAGCAGGACAAGTGCTCTACCTACCGAGCTACCAGGCTGCTTACACAAATCACTCACCCATAATGGTTCTTAAACTGTTTCATCATAGGCCGTTATATACTGCCCTGCCAGTTTGGAATTTGTCCCCACAGGACAAAGAACAAATTGCTATGTTCTTGACAAACCCAAGAGCAGTTGCACATTAGAGAACAAATTTATGCAGCCAGGCCGGCGCTTGAACCCGGGATCCCACGCAAACAGGGCAAGTGGTCTACCGACTGAGCTACCAGGCCGCTTACACAAATCGCTCACCGATATAGGTTCTTAACCTATTACAACACAATCTCAAATGTTGACGACCCTAGCGAAAGAAACCTTCTGAAAACATTGTGGGAAAAGGAGAAATGCTGGTAACAAGCATTTTCTTCTTTTCCCACAACATTTTCCACATTTATTTTGTTGTCTGCAAATGCTCACAATTTGGACAAGTCCAAAATTTTGTTGTTTGGTAAAGAGTCAAACCATTACATTATAGGCCATTACATACATGTATGTCCTATGTTTCACAAGTACTTTGCAAGACTTTGAAGTGTTTTTCCCATGAACCCCACCACAAAAGGCCTGCTGCATCCAGTTGAAATAAATCAACCATGACTTCCCTCACACACACTACCGCAGCTTTATCAACTGAGCTAGCCAGGGATCTGGTCGTGTTTATGCCCAATGTCAACTTCAACAAACTAGGGCTTGAACCTTGGGCTTACAGATATTGACGCCCTCTAAGTAGGACCCAAAGTAACCATGGTAACATGAGTCGGAAATTACACTAGAAGTCATTTTATCAATTGTATGACAATGTGCAAGACTTCTAACATTAAATTACAGTGTATGCCAAGTTAGAAAGTGATATAAGGGTTTGAGCTACATTTTCCTACTTTTCCACAGTATTTTCAAATGCTTGCTTCCTCAGGCTTGTTCAAATGCAGATTATTTGGTAAAGTCATTAAGTATAATTTCTTACTGGAAAATTGAAGGATTTCTTGAAAGGTGCTAGCCCTTAACACAGAATCCTGAGTTTTAACAACTCCACAGAAAAGAAACCTGAAGGGTAACCAGCATTTTCTCCTTCTCCCATTATGTTTTCCATCATATCAAAGACAGAAATTAATCAAATCATCATTTTACCTACATTTATTTGGTTGCCAGCAAACACTTTCAAGTGGTTCTGTCTAAAACTCGGTCATTGGTAAAGACTTAAAAACAGGCCAATGATCAATTCTTGTAGAATTTGCAGTTATACCATAATTTTACAGAAAGGATAAAGGAAAGAAGAAATAATAATGAACATGTTTTGTTTTTCAGTTTTCAACAATTGTAAAACCTTTACCCATTGAACCTGATGATGACTGCAAGGAGAAACATGACAGCTCAAAAAATACACAGAACATAACAAAAGTAATAGACTTCCAATTACCTGGAGTGAAAACTCAGAACAAACACAAGACAAGACAGTTTGATGAAAAGTTTAACACATATTCGGATAAAAACACAAAATTAAAATGGGTTGAAGTTAAACCAGATGTTTTTACACTTGAGGTTGACTTTGAAGACACTATTAAAACAGTCAATGTGAAAAAGACGGATAAAAAGAAATCAGTGGTTGTTGAATTTCCAGAGAAATCAGAGGTCATTCAAATAAATCTTGATCCAATACACAAGTTGATAGACGAAACAAGTCCTTCAAAGAAACTGGAAAGTATCACAGAGTTAGCAGGGACAGAGGTTAAACTTGATGTCACTAGGCTACCTGAATATTACATGAAACTTTCAAAGGTTAGATTGACTGGTGAGTACTAGGGAGATTGTACAGGGTTTGCCTTCTTGTGAAACAGGTTTACCTTTAACACCTAACAGCTAGGTTTAGTTTAACCCTTTACCAAACAATCCCTGGATTTTACAATGAGATAGAAGCCTTTTGAAAACATTTTAGGAAAAGGAGAAAATGCTGGTAACCAGCATTTTCTCCTTTTTCCACAATGTTTTCTACCCTGCTGGTAACAAACTTCAACTGATGAGATAGTTATTTTGTCATCTGCTAGTGCTTTCAATTTGGACCAGTTTAAAATGTTGTTGTTTGGTAAAGAGTTAAAAATACAACCGGTGTAGTTGTAATATTAGGATGGCTGTAGTCTTTGGTGTTTCAGCAGAGCAAACAGAGTAGGTAAGAGATTACACTGTACATTTTTTGCAGTCTGATCTTGGTCTACATTGCCTGCAAAAGCAATTTAAGTTGTTTACCCTTTACGACACAATCACGACTTTTAACGACCCCTGGAAATGAGACATTTGAAAAAATTGTGTGAAAAGGAGAAAATGATGGTAACCAGCATTTTCTCCTTTTCCCACATTGTTTTCTAACCTTTCAGAATCAAAGTTAATAATTTGAGTCACACTTAATTTGATGTCTACAAATGCCTTCAGTTTGGATCAATATAAGGTACTGTCATGTGGTAAAGAGTTAAAGGAGGATGCTGTAATGTTAAAAGATGCTTGTCCCACCAACACAGGCTTATTGGATGTGTGTTTGTGTTTTCTAACAGTATCTATTACTGTGGCTCTGTACATAAGGCAACACTCGAGACTCTTTGCAGTGAGAGAGAGGAATTTAGAATTTCACATGGCTGTCATGAAACTCACAATTCCTTCACCCTAGCCAAAACAATCTAAAAGGTTTAACCCTTTACCCGATGACAAAACTTTTTGTAGCCTTGTCCAAATTGAAAGCATTTGCAAGCAACAATTACGATGTGGTTCAAAGAGTGCAATCTTGCTTTGAAAAGGTAGTAAACATCGTGGAAAAAGGAGAAAATGCTGGTTACCAATGTTTTTTACAGGGTCGTGAAAAGCCGCAATCTTTTGGTAAAGGGTTAATGGTGCTAAAGGGGAAAAAAGGTCTTTTCGAAGACATGAAAATTTGAGCAGTTATCTTAAAGGCAACAGGTAAAACTCTCGATTGTCTGGTGAAGTATTTATACTCGTATTTGTGTGGTTTTTTATTAGATATTTCAATTTATTCTCGTTTCACAGGTTTGGTTGTTCTCACGACAATGGCTGGCTACGTCATGGCACCAGAACCGTTTAGTTTGATCAGCTTTTTATCCTGTTCATCAGGCACTGCTTTAACTTCATGTGCAGCAAATGCTATGAATCAGGTAAGTGCTTACAGTTTTGTTCCCAGGCTTGAAGACGTGGAGAGCATTCTTCAGTAACCCCTTTTCTGCTGGATAAATAAAATGCATTTTCTTAACCCTTTCTCTAATGACAAAAATTTAGACGGGTCCAAATTGAAAGCACTTGCAAACAGCCAAATAAAAGTAACTCAGAAATTGAAATTTGCTTCCAGCAGGGTAGAAAACATTGTGGGAAAAGGAGAAAATGCTGGTTACCAGCATTTTCTCCTTTTCCCACAATGTTTTCAAAAGGCTTCTTTCTCAGGGTCGTTAAAAGTCGGGATTGTGTGGTAAAGGGTTAAATTGGCAAATGCTTTGGGTTTGGACTAATCTACATTTTTGTGGTGTGGTAAAGACTTCAGGCATTTCATGCAACAGCAGTCAGGTTAGAAGAAAGACGAGGCTTCACACCAGTTTTTGTAGGGTGATCTTGATCTTCACTGTCTACAAAAGCACTGATCGATGTCCATAGCACGCTACGAGAAAGACTAGTGTTGAGAGAGATATGGAGAAAGAGAAAGAGAGCAGAGAGAGACTGAACATGTACATGTATATTTTTCTAGTGTTAAATCTGAGCCATACTCGATGAAAAGGGGGGCATAACTCATACGACAAAGTTTTCGACTTGTGCAAATTGAGAGCATTTGCAGAGGACAATATAAGTGTGACTGAAAAGTTAAAATTTGCTATGGGAAGGGTAGAAAAAGTTGTGGGAAAAGGAGAAAATGCTGGTTACCAGCATTTTCTCCTTTTCCCACACTGTTTTCTAAAGTGTTCTTTTTTAGCATCGTCAAAAGTTGTCATTGTATTGTCTGATTAAGGGTTAATGCATCTGTGTCAGTGAAAAGTTTTGACCCAGGTCAGCCAGTGCAGTTGCACAGGCTGACCTGGGCCAAAACTTTTCACCATTGGTCAATTTTCTACATATCAAAGGATCAGTCTAACTCATGATTAAGTTTTAAAAATGTGGCTATTATGGATCTATCATTATGTGATGACTTTCCCGATATCATGTTTGACGGAAAAGCATTAAGACCTCTTTTTCCAGAGCATGGCTCATTCCTTTTTTTGTTTTTCTGCAGTATTTTGAAGTACCATTTGACTCCCAGATGAACAGAACAAAAAACAGGGTGTTAGTGAAAGGACTTTTAAGGTTTGTGTTCTCAAAGACTATCACATTTGAACTTATTATCATATCATATTTTTATAACCCAGTAGTTGAGAGCCGAGCCCTGGTAGTTCAGTTGGTTATGTGCAGGACTAGAGAACTGGGGGTCATAGGTTCAATCTTCAGCTCAGCCAATTTCTTGCAGAGGATTGATGATAGTCATTGCAGCAGGATTCTTCTATCACCTCTTACTATTGTTTTGACAGTGGTTTTGTGGAAAAACACAGTGTGGCTTGGAAAGATAATTGTGTGGAGTACTGGTAAAGGAAACTCCAACAAGGCATGGATACATGGATAGTTGTACTGGCTGCTATGATATAACTGAAATAATGTTGAAGATCATGATGGCCAAACAACAAAATTTTAGACTAGTCAGGATTAAAAGCACTTGCAGACCACAAAATAAACGAAACTAAAATATTGAAATTTGTTTCCAGCAGGGTAGAAAACATTGTGGAAAAAGGAGAAAATGCTGGTTACCAGCATTTTCTCCTTTTCCCACAATGTTTTCAAAAGGCTTCTTTCTCAGGGTCTTTAAAGGTCGGGATTGTGTGGTAAAGAGTTTACACATGATGCAGTCAATCAGTCAACCAAGTAGTTGAGAACTATAGACAGTAATCTATGCAGTGCAGTGCAACTTTTTTTACATACTTTATACTTTATTACAAAAACTGTGGAAAAAAAAGTTGCACTGAACTGCATTTTGAATAAATATTTGCATAGCTTTATGCCAGTTAAAAGCAGTGTACATTCAATTCCCCTAAAAATTGCAAAAATCTACAGAATTTTCAGAGCTCCAGATAAGAGGGAGTGATAACATTCTAAATCCATTATTTCTCTTCCAAACCCTACGTTGTGGGTACTCATTAGAATCGTCTCGATGAGACGATTCTAATGATAACCCACAATATAGGGTTTAGTGGAGAATTATTAATATTTTCAATTTTGAAATCAAATTCACCCCCTCTATCTGGAGCTCTGAATTCTGTGAGAAGATACTCTTTTTTTTTTTCCAGTATATAGTTACATGCTACATGGTCACAGCCATGAAAACCTGATTGTGGTAACTCTTTATAGAATGATGCCATGTTCAAATTACAGTAAAGAAAACACTGTTTTTGAAAACATTATGGGCAAAAGGGAAAGAATGTTGGAAATAAGCATTTTCTCCATTTCCCACAATTATCCCTACGTATCATAGAACTAAATTATTGTTTTTGAAAACATTATGGGAAAAAGGAAAGAATGTTGGAAATTAGCATTTTCTCCTTTTCCCACAATATTTCCTACGTGTCGAAGAACCATCATGCCATGTTCCAACTCAATGGATGTTGTATCTTGGACCCTGAAACTTATGACCCAAGGAGGTGTCCAATTGTTTTGTGGTCGAAAATCAAGGTCACAGGTAATCCTTGTTTTGAAACTTGCTGGAATCCCATTCAATCCGTGTGCCATATGGTGCAGTGTTATTCATCGGAAGACTTGTTTACTCAGCATAATCATGCAGATATCTCTATCATTCTATTTCAGTCCTCTACATGCAGTTAGTTTCTCTGTGATAACCAGTGCTGTTGGCTTGACAGTTCTCTACTTTGTTGTGAACCCATTAACGGCTGCTCTGGGTGCTTTTAATCTTGGGCTGTATACCCTTGTTTACACGCCCATGAAGAGATATAGTATAGCGAACACTTGGGTGGGCTCAATCGTGGGTGCCATACCTCCAGTAATGGGTTGGACGGCTGCCACAGGATCTCTTGATTCAGGTTTGCTTTTTCTGTTACCTTACACCAAACAATTTTATACTTTAACTCTTTACCCCATGAGGCATTTCTATAGTATCTCTAATTGACCCTAAATAATAGCAAGGATGAAGCCATTTTTTATGGGTAATTGACACCTTTTGATAGCATAGAAAATATTGTGACAAAAGGTGAAATTGCTCGTCACGAGCAATTTCACCTTTTGCCACAATATTTTCCAAAGGCTCCTACAAGCAATGCGTAGAAATGAGTATCTTTGGAGTAAAGGGTTAACCATCATAAAGAAAAAAGTTTAAGAAAGAATGTTTGAAAAGGAGGAAATCTGGTGACCAGATGATAATATATGGCCTTTAGGGAAATTTAGAAGTTAACAGGGTGTTCTTTCATATCAAAGGTGTTGTGTAGAATGACGCTGTTGTCAGATTAGCAATCACATCTTTTCTAGAACAGGGTTTAGTATACTAGCATACCAAGCACAGTCAGAACAATGCAGGTGGGGAATTTTGTCAATCTGCACTATAAAATTTGAGAAGTAAACATAGGACTTATAAGTTAGGGCCAAGGCCAGGTAGCTCAGTCGGTAGTGTGAAGGACTTTAGAACACAGGGTCAGGGTTCGATCCTTGATCACAACCCCTGGCTCAGCCAATTTCTTTCCGAGGATTGATGATAGTTACTGCAGCAGGACCTTATTCCTCTCCCACTGCTGATCATTGTTTGGACGATGGTTATGTGGGAAAGCAGCCAGTGGCTTAGAAAGAAAATTGTGTGAAGCACAGTTAAAGAGAAGCCTGGAACCCATGAATAGGTGCACTGGCCGCCACAACTGAAATAGCATTGTAACACCTTACAATCAAATATAAATTAGGATCTCGAAAAATGATATTATTATGTACTGTGAATGATACTTTGAAATTATAATGATGTGATTTAATGACTTAGTTAATTCCGTCATCTTCTGTTTACGTGAAATTCGTTTACAATGAAATATATATATACACCAAAGCCACCCATTATATAATTATGAATGTCGTAATCAAAACAGAAGAAATTATTTAATTGAGGTACAACAGGTAATTGTAGCCCAGTGTAAGCAATAATCACGCACCTAATGTTTCGCGGCTTATTTTTTAATAAGCAAGAAGGTCGAACAAATAAAATCCATATTCTTATCTAAATTAACTTTAATCTATTCTTTTTTACCATTGAGAATATAAGAAGGCGCTTGTCATTCACTGTGGTCGCCAATCCGAAAGTCCAATACAAATATGGCGGTTTGTCCTCTACGTCATCAATAGTCACGCACTTTCAAAATTGAGTTCTGTATGGAGGACAAAACGGGTCATAATTCTAACTTACTTATCAATTTGAAACAGAGTTTGTAAGGGGTGAAATCTATAAGTTTTAAGTTTGAAACTGTTGAAAAATTGAACAAAAAGATATCTCAAAATAGCGAAGAGTTTTTTAGTCAAAGAAATGAACATATTTACAAATTCCGTTTTTTAAATACTTTACAGAGTTTACTCTTCAACAGGTGCACATGGAACACTATGGCAAGGGCAATAAAAAAGATCTTTTACTCTAAGTCGCTAGATTGCAACAGAATTTTAAATGTGTCCAGTGCATACAGTTCTCATTTTTTCTGTTTTATATAAGAAGTATGGTCTGTTTGGACCTCCATAGTTTATACATAATTTATGCATAATTATGTGATACCCATGTGACCTCGTAGCTCAGATGTAAACAAAAACATACAACAACTGTTAGTCGAGTTGGATGACTGAAAACGAAAAAAATATGTCACTTTCACCTTCAAATTTTTTGGGTTAAGAAATATGTACCAAAATGACACCGATTATACAATTTGATCAAGAACTTATCGGAAGATTCCTTGCTTTCCACATTATTACAGCTAGAGAAAGATCATCGGATGGAGACGCTAAAATTATCGTATGACATCATGGGTGTTTGTGTAGATGACGTATTTGGTCGCCTGTCAGCGGTGTGTGATTATTGTTTAGCGTGAAAAAGCATACTCGGAGGATACTAGCATCATGTTAAAATTCAGTATTTAAATGTAGATCACAAACTCTTGTGCCAAACTTTGTGGAAAGAGGGGTTTGAGGCATTTACAGAAAGTATTGACCCAGGTCAGCCTTCGCAGTCCGCACAGGCTTACCTTGATCGAAACTTTTTGCTAGTGGTTGATTGTGTGCTATAGGACCAGTCTACCTTATGATAGTCCTTTGTTCGACTGAATGGTATTTATAGATCAATAAATACAAGATGACTTTCTTGGTATAATATAACATGTACACTCACTAAACCCCTTTTTCCAAGAGCATGGCTGACAAGTGTCGGAGCTCCAGATAGAGGGAGTGATTTTGATTTCAAAATTGAAAATCTTCATTATTCTGGACTAAACCCTGTGTTGTGGGTACTCATTAGAATCGTCTCGTCGAGACAATTCTAATGAATACCCACAACATGGGGTTTGGAAGAGAGACAATGTATTTAGAATATCATCACTCCTTCTTATCTGGAACTCTGAAGTGTTACATATTTATGGCAGAAAGACTCAAAGCTCTTTACCATACAACAAATTTTTGACTAGTCCAAATTGAAAGTATTTGCAGACGACAATTTACATGTAAATATGAATCAAAAATTGAAACTTGATTAGGGAAGGATAGAAAACATGGTGGGTAAAGGAGAAAATGCTGGTAACCAGCATTTTCTCCTTTTCCCACCATGCTTTCAAAAGTTTTCTTTCTCATGGTCGTTTAAAGTTTGGATTGTGTGGTATGGAGATAGCAAAGATATGTGTATTATTTTTGCAGGGGCTTTTATACTTGGGGCCATATTATATGCATGGCAGTTTCCACATTTCAATGCGCTTAGCTGGAATCTACGTCCAGATTACTCTCGGGGTGGCTACAGAATGGCTAGCGTTATTAACCCGGACCTGTGTAAGCGTGTTGCCCTACGGCATAGTGCAGGAATGGTCGGACTGTGTTTTTTACCACCAGTGACGGGAATGACTACGTGGATGTTTGCGATAGATTCCCTTCCGTTGAACTTATATCTTACATATCTTGCGTGGAATTTTTACCGAAAAGGAGACAGTAATTCATCAAGGAAATTGTTTCGCTTTACTCTTATTCATATTCCACTGTTGTTTGCATTGATGATTGCTAGCAAGAAATATAAGAAAGAAGATGATGAAGGGAGTATAGGAATGATGGAAGTGCCAGCATATGAAATGTAAATATTATATTTCATGTGTGTATTTTTAGAAATGTTATGGGTAAAGAAATGTCATAACTCAAGCTCAAAACGGAAAGATCCAAGAAAATAACTCGTGCCGTATGGCACTCGTTATTTTCGCATACCTTTCCCTTTTTTTTGGCAAATATTTCCCCATATTAACCACAAGCTGATGAAATGAACTCTATCTCTTCACCAATCAACTCATTACCAGTCAACAAGCTTTACACTTGTCCGAAAAGCAAGCATGTGTAGATGGCAAAATTATTTGTTTTAAATTTTAAACTTTTTCTTTAGTAAGGGTAGAAAACATTGTGGGAAAAAGTGAAAATGCAAGTAATAAGCATTTTCTCTTTTTCCATTATGTTTTCTAATGTCATTTTAAACTTGTGTTTATTTGGTAAAGAATTTACAGAAACTTTACACTCATGAAGATCGAATGCCTTTCGTGACATCAAATTTGATGAGCCTAAAAAAGATAAGATTTGTCATTGAAAGAGGATAAAACATTTTTGGAAAAGGATCAACAGATAAAATTAACCCATCACCACACAATCCCTACTTTTGACGACCCTGAGAAAGAAGCCATTAGAAAACATCGTGGGAAAAGGAGAAAATGCTGGTAACCAGCATTTTCTCTTTTTCCCCACAATGTTTTCTACACTTCATGAAACAAATTTCAAATTTTCAGTCACTTTCATTTTGTCGTCTGCAAATGCTTTTGATTTGGACAAACCTAAGATTTCGTCGTTTGGTAATGAGTTAATTTTTAAACACTGAAAGAGGAGAAAAGGTTGTAGGAAAGTGTTACAAGTGTTTTCTCCTTTTCCCACAATTTTTTCAACCACTTTCTTTCTCAGGGTTGTTTGTGCAAGATTGTATGGTAATTGAATGAGCATGTGATCAGACTGTTTCGGAGTAAACAACCAAAGACAGAAAAAAACATAAATAAAGCAGACTTTTTACACCCATTACCATACTATCCCTACTTTTGATCACTGTGAGAAAGAAGCCTTTAGAAAACAATGTGGGAAAAGGAGAAAATGCTGGTAACCAGCATTTTCTCCTTTTCCCACAATGTTTTCTACTTTTCACAAAACAAATTTTTAATTTTCAGTCACTCTTATTTTGTCGTCTGCAAATTCTATTGATTTTGACAATCCTAAAATATGTATCGTCATTTGGTAACGAGTTAAACAGATAGTCTTTTATTCTTTACCAAAAGATAATAATTTAGGCTCATCAAAATTTTGCAGACTAGAAATTAAATGTAGCTTAAATTGTGGGATTTGACTCTGAAAGGGTAGGAAACATTGAAGGAAAATGGCCTTTGAAAACATTTAGATGGAACACCGGAAATTGCTAGAAAATGCTAGCTACTAGCATTTTCTCATTTTAACAATGGTGTATTTGCTGTTTGCTTAACACTTTTAATTTGTAAAAGTCAAAATTTTATCATGTAGTTACCGTGATTATGATTCAGTTTTTGAAAAACACCACAATATTGATTCTACATTTCTTCTCGGAATGACGGAATTGAAATTGTATTAAGCCTTTACTGCATAATCCTTAGAATCATGGAAGTTGAGGAAGAAAATTTCTGGAAACATTGTTGGAAAAAGCAAAAAAAAGCTTGTAACAAGAGCTGTGGAAAATACCACCTGAAATGGGTCATTTTGATAGAGTGAACTCCTTATCAGATGCCAAACTTTTCAACTTGTCCAAATTAACTCATTACCTAACAACAAAATTTTAGGATTATCCAAATCAAATTCATTTGCAGACAACAAAATAAAAGTGACTGAAACTTTGAAATTTGTTTTTAGAAGAGTAGAAAACATTATGGGAAAAGGAGAAAATGCTGGTTACCAGCATTTTCTCCTTTTCCCACTATGTTTTCTAAAGGCTTCTTTCTCGGGGGCGTCAAAAGTAGGGATTGTGTGGTAATGGGTTAAAAACATTCACCAAGATCAGATTAACCCCAAGTGCACCTAGCTGACCTTTAGCGGACACTCTTGTACAAGATTACACTGCTCAGAACGTTCAGTCTGATCTTTAATCTACACTGTCCGATAAGGTGACAGATTATTCTCAAAAACATAACTTTGACATAGCAATATTAAGTTTTCTACAATCAAAATGAAAATTCCATTTCAGTTATTTAGCAAGATAAGTGTTGACTCTTTACCACACAATCCCGACTTATAATACCCCTGTAAAAGAGTCTTTTCAAAACATTCTGGGAAAAGGAGAAAATCTTTTTCCAGCAATGTTTTCTTTCCTTGCTAAAACAAATTTCAATTCTGTATTTAACATTTATTTTGTCGTCTGCAAAACTGGACCAGTCTAAAATTTTGTCATTTGGTAAAGAGTTAAAAATGGCTCAATTGATTAAATTTATCATTAAAAGGACTGCAAAGTATGAGAGAAAGAAGAAAATCCCAGTTACCAGGATTTTCTCTCCTGCACGATGTTTTCTCTTTCAGCCTTCTCTTGCAAGGATAGTTCAAATTAGGGATTGTGTTTTAAAGGTTTAATGTATGGACAGAGTGAGGTTTATTCAGTCAAACCAGGTACCGTATTCACCAACCATTCTTAAGAACGTTCTTTGTCTTATTCTCCAGTATTTTCTACATTTTGCAAGTAACACAACTTCTGATTAGCTAAACCATCCGGTTTAGCCAATCAGAAGTTGTGTTACTTACAAATATAGAAAACCTAGGAGAATAAGACAAAGAATATTCTCCAGAATGGTTGTTGAATATGGGCCCTGAGTCACCATGCTAACATTTTAAGTGATAGAAAAAAGCTTTTATGATTTTAACTCTTAAATTTTAAAACTTTAGACCCGTTAAAAATTCTAAGCAGGCACAAAGGATAAATATTATATGTCGTTTTTTTCCCTTGAAAGTGTAAAAAACATTGTGGGGAAAGGGAGAAAATGCTGGTTACCAGCATTTTCTCCTCTGCCCACATTGTTTTCAAAAGACTTCTCTGGGGTTGTTAAAACTTAGGATTTTACTTTTAGAGGTTAAAATTGTTCAAATGCTTAAATATGCTAGATAATGTCTGTAAATGCAATGTGTGATAATAATTGGCTAGCCAATATCATCAAATAAATCTGTTTGTTGAAAAGTAGTTTATTTATTGATTTCTGTTAATACTACATGTATGATGTAGGTAATTCCTTTTCACTTTACAGGTCGAAGCAAGCGAGTGCATTTCAAGACACAGTGTCTTACACGTTTTTCTTTTCAAACATCTGTGAAACTACTCTCAGAATCTTTTTAACCAATCTTTACAAAAATGATACAGCCATCATCCTACTTCTAAATCCTGCATATGATTTGATTCTTAATCTCATTACCACAAAACAAAATTTTAAACTGGTCCAATTTGAAAGCAGTTGCATATTACGCTGGTTACCAGCATTTTCACCCTTTCCAACAATATCTTTTATCAATCCTATACACGGGGATCATTTTAACTCCAAGATGTTGTGGTAAAAGAGTAATTGAATCAAACTTTCTGCTGTACCATTCAGAATTTGTTATAGCTTACAGCTCGGTTCTAGTTGCAAGTTTTCACTCTTCACCAAACAATCCTTGGTTTTTACGACCATAAGATAGAAACCTTTTGAAAACCTTGTGGGAAAAGAAGAAAATGCTGGTAACCAGCATTTTCTCCTTTTCCCACAATGTCTTCTACCCTACTGGAAACAAAATTCACATTTTGAGTTATTCTGAATTTGTTGTCTGCATGTGCTTTCAATATGGACCAGTCAAAAATTTTGTTTGGTAAAGGGTTAAAGTACTCTACATCGTTGTTAGTATCAAAGGGGGCAGGTGCATGGCTCAGTGGTGTAGTGAGAGACTCGTTGCCTAGGGGCCTCGGATTTGACCTGTGCTGGATCCATCAATCAATGACTACTTACCTACGGCCCCGAAGCATTGGATGATTTACTGCAGACAGACAGACGGTAGAATTGAAAACACACCAGTGATGCCGGTGTAATGCAGAGAATGGCCCCTCCCCCACCCCCCTTCAAATTGACCCATTGCTCATTCCTCTACGTAGAGAAATGACCCATGGGTCAAACTATAGGGGAGAGTTATTTCTCTGCATTACACCGGCAAAGCTGAAATCCATGAATATTTCAATTAGTTTAAACCTATACTGACCAATGAAATCGCTCGTGCAGCGTCAATAAACCTACCTGAACAAAATCCGAAGGTCGATGCTCACGAAGTTCATTTTCATGCCACGCCACGATTCATCATTGCTGAAAAACTAGTGAGAAAATGAAAGTGATGAATAAGTAAGAAATATTAGCCAACCTAGAAGTTATAAAACCATATAACATGTTTGCGTTTCTTTTTTTCACCGAATAAGTCCATGCGTTTCGAACACGGCTATCAACCTCGTACACTCCGTCTTTCTGTATAAGAACGACCAGTGCACGTGCTTCACGAAACACCCGAGCGCTTCGTGCTCTCGGGTGTTACGTGAAGCTCGTGCCCAGGTCGTTCTGATCCGGAAAGACCTCGTAGTCCGTCGTGGTGTCCTTGGTCGTGAGGTAGAACGTCGGCCTCATAACCTAAAGGTCCCGAGTTCGATACCCGGGAGCAGGTTTCAGCTTTGGGATTTTTCATTGGCCCACACATTCGGCGCAAGTACTGGTGTAGTTCCCAGGAAGCAGAATCGAGAGAGATTTGTAAGTTGTAAGAACTTGTTTCTCAATCGATGTAAATAAATATGTTTAAACTCAACTCCGTCGATTTCCTACACAGAAGGGTTGCTCAAGGTCCATTCGAATGTACTGGTCTTGTGTACCTAGTAGATTTCCACAAAGGGCTAGAAAAGCTATAAAATTTATCAACGTTCGTGTTTTTGGGACGGACTCCCAGCCTTCCTTTCAGTTTGAAACTTGCTTTATATAGATTTTTGAACTAGACTCCTTCCAGATCATGGAACTTGTTTACGCGGATTTTCGTACTAGACTCCTTCCAGAACATCGAACTTATAAAATTTGCGCAACTGTTCATGCATTTCCTGGGTTACATCAGTAGAGAATGGACTAGGCTTAACCCTTTCCTAAACCATCACTGATTTGAAAGCAAAGTTGGACAAGGAGAAAAATGCTGATTACCAGCATTTTCTCCTTTTACCACAATGTTTTCTACCCTGCTGGAAACAAATTTCTATTCTTGAGTTACAATTATTTTGTAATCTGCAGGCGCTTCCAATTTGGACCATTTTAAGCCTTTCTCATTTGGTAATGATTTTAAAAGTGTCTTGCCCAAGGACATTCCCACGAAAAACCCAGCGGACCATTTGGGGCACAAACCTGGTTCCTTCAGGTTACGAGTCCCATACTTATTCACCCAGCCACTCAGAACACCCTCAATCAAAAACTTCCATCGTTCATTTACTAAACGGCAAATATGCATAGCATTGGAAGGCAACATAATTGTCAAAATTGAGAGGTCAATAAAAACATCAAGAGAACAGGAGAATAAAACGGTTACAAGTTCCAATTCGAACTTAAATAAATCGCAAGCAAATGCAGGCGACAAGTTCTGTATCTAAAATGTAAACTTTTATTCTTCAGATAGGGTAGGAAACATGGGATATGACAAAATGCTGGTAACCAGCCTAGAAATAGACATTGGTAACTGGCTGGTCTTTTTCCACATAGTTTGCTAAAGCCGAATGGCTCAGGATTTCATTGTCGTTTAACCCTCTACTACGTAGATACTCATTTATACACATTGCTATTAGGAGCCATAGGAAAACATTGTGCCAAAAGGTGAAATTGCTCGTGACGAGCAATTTCACCTTTTGTCACAATGCTTTATATGCTATCAAAATGTGTCATTTACACATAAGAAACGGCTTCGTCCTTGCTGTCAATTAAGAGATGCCATATAAAATGCCTTATGGTGTAAAGGGTTAAACTGGAAGGCAGATAGGTCCAGTTGAGATTTGAAGCCATTTTCTTTCTCTGTTTCTGGCTATCAATCTTCTCTCCATAATTTCTACTAGTCATAGTAATATTTGTACGTGCGTAACGTCAAACTGTTGCCTCAGTCAGTCACCGTCATATTGTTTGAATGCTTTACGCCTCTTTCAACTTTATTTCAGTCGCATCATGGAAACAGCTCACATATTCAAGGCTGTATTTTCTGCGCTACACCAGGATCAGGTCTGGGCTCTCGAATGCCTTGGCAAAGGATACACCTTACCCTACGAGTTCTACACTTTGCCAAGACCCCGAACCCCCCCCCCCCCCCCCCCCCCCCCAAGATATTAAGATCAACAACGCAAGATGGGATTCTGGAAAGCAACTATAAAACCCCATCATAATGCATTTTACTGGATATTCATAGAATTGGCATTTCGTGAAGACCTATAATGGTGGTGTTTAAAATGCAATTTAACTCCTTATCACACAATCCCGACTTCGAACGACCCTTGGAAAGATGCCTTTTGAAAAACTGTAGGAAAAGGGAGAAAATGCTGGTTACAATGTTTTCCACTACTAAGTCAAGTTATTTTTGAGTCATTTATTTTGTCGTCTACAAATGCTTTCCATTTGGACAAGTCCAAAGCTTTTTTGTTTGATATGGAGTTAAACGGTACATATACCCGTTTCAAGATTAACTTGCGCCGATGACAATCTGTTGTGTGGTTGCCATTGGTTGGAACATAATTTGCCAACATGGACCTGCTGTACGTTGGTGATCAACTTCAGTACCATGTCATTACTTGCATGTTTGAACAGTAGGACATAGGTAATCAACTTTGGTAATCAACTTCAGTACCATGTCATTACTTGCATGTTTGAACAGTTCGACATTGGTAATCAACTTCAGTACCATGTCATTATTTGCATGTACAGTAGGACGTGAAACTTCATTTTCACATCATAATTTACCTATGACGGCCACTGGCCTTCAACCGTCAACGACAGAAACCACAATTCAAACGAGTTTTACGACCCTTACAAAAGGAGGACGGGGCACGACATTACTGCAAGAAATGGAAGAAAATGCTCTATTGCTCCCACAATGTTTTCTATCTTCACAAATAATTTACCATGCCATACGCTTAAACACGTTACCAAATGACTAAGGTTTAGGTTTGTCCAAATCAACGCATTTGCAGACAACAAAATGAAAGTGACTGAAAGTTTGAAATCTGTTTTGTGAAGGGTAGAAAACAACGTGGGAAAAGGAGAAAATGCTGGTTACCAGCATTTTCTCCTTTTCCCACAATGTTTTCTAGAGGCTTCTTTCTCTGGGTCGTCAAAAGTAGGGATTGTGTGGTAGTGGGTAAAATAAGTATGATACGAGATTTTTTGTTTGGCAGGTTATTAAACAGAAAAGACGGTTCTTTCACCAAGGACATTTATTCTAAATTCCAACCGCAACATAAATAATGCAATACACGTGGCGCGATGATATATTACAATGACCAATTATGAAACAAGTATTTTAATGCTTTACCAATCTACAAAAAATTTTGGACTGGTCCAAATTGAAAGCATTAGTAGACAACAAAATTGGCATTACATAAAAATAGAAGTTTTGGGAGGGTAAAAAATATTGTGGGAAAAGAAGGAAATGCAGCTAACCAACATTTTCTCCTCTTTCAACAATCTTTTCAAAGGCATACTCCTCAGGGTCATGAAAACCAAAGATTTTTTGGTAAAGAGTTAATAATTCTTACAATTATGACAACTTCTAACAATTATTACAATTATGACAACTTTTAACAATTATATCTTGCTCTTTTTTGCCTTATAAATTTCATTCATTAATTCCTTCATATACGAAATTTCGCGTTGCAAGGACTCGACTTTCTCTCGCAGTTCCTTGTTCTTATCAGCCAAATTAGCTTCCTGTTTCTGCAGACTTTCTTTTTCCTGTCTTTTCTTCACCCTGTATCGAGTGGCAGCATTCTTATTTTGCACCTTTTTTCTATCTTTCTTATCTTCAATGCATGGAACTTCTACCTCATAGGGTGCAGAACGAACACAGTCTCTTTTTGACTTTGATTTCAGTTTCGTAAATTCATGATCCGACGTCTGACTTCCGGTTTCTGAACTTGTTAAACCGTCTAGTTCCTTTAGTTTTGCAATATCTACAGTTTCTAATGTGTAACTATCAGACGGAGACGGTGGTATCGAGGCTAGATAGGAATCACTGTCTGAACTATTTACGGACTGACTTGCATCAGTCACCGGTGACAAAAGTTCAACGAGATCTATAGTATTTTGAACACTGATGTCTCCATTTTCAATATCAGATGAATTTGACACTGCAGACTGCAATTGGATTAAATCCTCCAATACATTTTCACTAGATTCTTCTAAGAGACTGTCAAATGAAGGGGCAACAAATGATAAATTGGGCACAATGGCTTCTGGTGACTGTGGGCTCTGTGGAGGAGTGGGTATACTTGACTGCGCTTGTTCAATTGGGCCTTCGTCTGTCAGCAACGCTTTAAGCTTCTCATAAGCAGATACTCTCATACCCTCTTTCAAAGGTTCAGAGTCTATAGATAATATTGAAGTGGATGGCTCTTCTGGAGAAATAACTATTTCTGGTGTACACGTGGTTACCAATTGGGATTGTGCAGTATCGGCACCATTTAGCAGTGACTTCAGATCAACATTTTCCATCCAGTCATGGCCCAAAGAGTCTGCAAGAGAAGAATCCAATGTCTCAACAGAGGGCGAAAAAATATTCAGTTAACTTACCGAAGTAACAATTGGGTTCTACCAAGCAAATCTATAGGCCTGCAAGCAGCCTAAAGGGTATAGATGAAAGTGATTGTTCAACAAACATTAAGTTACATCTTCATGTACCACAAGACGTCGCAAATTCCCAGTAGAAAGTTACTTTTCAATGGCCAACACTGTTCTCCAAATTCCAACCATTTCTCTTAAATTCTTACAGTATACTAAATGCATCAAGACACAAAGCACTCTACCATTAACCAAAACTGAACAGGCATCTATTAACAAATGCAATTAAAGGGCATACCAAAACATATGGGGGGAATGCTTTGGGTATGATGAAAACAGTTTCCCCGTAAATAGAAAATTACCCTTTCTGATTCAATATTTGAAGGCAAATAATTATAGTTAACCCTTTACCCCTTTCTGCTTCAATTTTTGAAGGCAAATAATTACAGTTAACCCTTTACCCCTTAAAGTATTTCTATGGTATCTCTAATTGACCCTAAATAACAGCAAGGATGAAGTCGTTTCTTATGTGTATATGATACCTTTTGTAAGCATAGAAAACATTGTGACAAAAGGTGAAAATGCTCGTCACGAGCAATTTCACCTTTTGCTACAATGTTTTCCAAAGGCTCCTACAAGCAATGCGTAGAAATGAGTATCTATGGAGTAAAGGGTTAAGTGTTTCCTCTGCAAAGGGAGACCACCAAACTAGAAAAATATTAAACCAAGAGCCTTTTCTTACCAGCCACTTCCAGGAGCACATCATCAAGAGATCTTGATACAGGTGGCTCCGTGTCATATTTCAGGCAATCCAATTGCCCCAAGTCGGAATCAAGAATGCTGCCCTCGGATCCAATGTCAGCGGCCAAAATCTCCGCTGATAAACCAAACGATTCTTCCAGGCAGTTCTCCGGCATGGAGAACTCCATTGCATCGAATAAACTCAACGCCGTCATCTTTCTTTTCTATGTACTGGGTTTCTTCTATGTTGGCTTCTGCCAGGTAAAAGCAATGGTGAAGGGACCTGAAAGGAAAGAGAAAGCCCTTTACGTGACCTCATGGTTGCACTTTAACCCGCCCCTTCTCTTATTCACACCTTGATTGGGCACCTCAATGCTTACCAAATTACAGCAAAATCCTGTTGCTGTACATTTCAACTTGGCCTTCGTAATACCCCCTGGATCCTCCATCAGGAAGTTCTGCAGTTTTCATCCAGATGGTTGTTAATAAACACTAACCTTTATCTGCCATATATTACCAGTTATTCACAAAACAAGCATAAATTTCAGATAACCAATTTACTTTCCACCTGTTTCGTTACTTTCCTGTTCGTTACCATGGAATTGTCCTTTTCTCGTTAATTTCACGTCATATCAGACTCGGGGCTGTACACAGTATTCCGATACATGAATCCGATATGCCAGTACCACTTTCCGTGAAATATTTCGTCCAACAGAATTCGCAAGGTACAGCAGTTGGAAAACTTGAATTTTCTGACATGCTACGGTGAAAAATCCTAAACTATCAGTAATATGGTGCCACACCATTGTCTCAAGAAATACTATTACCGCCATCATTCTTTCCGTACTGTTAACAGCATCAATATGGCGGACTTTCAGACCACGAGGTGGCAGAAACATGAACCGTCACCAAAATAATCTTTTCAATATATTGAAAATTAAGAACGAAAAATAAAATATATACTTACGCCATGGTTGAATATATATGTTTTGTTGTTGTGCAAAGCCTTGCTTTTGCACGGTGTCGTTTTCCCGACTATGCTTCCATACTTTCCGATATATCGTTTCTGTTGTGCATTCGTCAGCTTGAGAACATGGTATGGCGCACGTAGGCAAGTTTCCACGATATCAGGGAAAGAAATTTTGTAATCATACGCGTCTGGACAGAGAATATTTGGAATAACACCAAATATTTGGACCTGAATCAATATTTCCAGCAATTAAGGCGATGAAAAATACACTGGGTGGTAAATATATAATTTTGGAGATATTTTTCAATAAGGAAAATATTAAAGCTTTGAAACTATTTCGTGTTAGAGCATTGATATTTGAGTGACACGTTTTAACATTGCATCAGAAATTCGGCAAAGCGCCAAGTTCGCCAATGACGACCTTGCATGACCTTTTTTCATAACCCTCATTGGCGTAGAAAAACACACCTCTATTTCAAAAATAGTACATGACGTAATGAGAATTACTACGTAAACCCACGTAGATCCATTCACTGTTTGAATACCGAAAATAGAAACGATCAAAGCTAAGGTTACTATTTAGGTCGCCTTGTCATAAGATCAACAGCTTGATTTAATTAGGCATACCTTTAAACACCCTTGACCCATTACCAACCGACAAAATTATGGACTTGTCTAAAGTTAAAGCATTTACAGACGACAAGAAAAATGTCTAGACTATATGGAGGTCAGAAAAAAACGTTGGAAAAGGAGAAAATGTTGTCCAGAATCAGCAGTTTCTCCTGTTCCCATCATGTTTTCAAAAGCTTTTTTTCGTCAGTTGATCAAATGTAAATTTTATAAGATCTACGGGTTTGAAAATTCACCACAAAAGGCGCTTTACTTGTAAAAGGTCGTCAAAGGACTTTTGTAAATTTAGATCTAAAGACGATTAAATTGCGTAACCATGTCTACACAATTATATTTTAAACTGTACTTGACGAGTTATAAAATCATATTTTATAAGAAAGTTTGAGTATTTTGACCTTTTTTTGATGAAGATCTAGATCTATTAAGAATTTACACTGAATTGGGTGGAGGAAGATTCGGACCCAAGAAGATTCGGCCCAACGCAAAATCTTGAGAAGATTCGGACCCAAGAAGATTCGGACCACCTATGAGAAGATTCGGCCCAAGGTAGAGGAAGATTCGGCCCTAATTTTGAAAACAGCAGATAGTGAAGGCGATTTCCATATCTTGCAATTATACTTAATTTTTTATTAAAGGAGAATGCCCAATATGCAGGTTAATTTGATATAGGTTTTGTCCCATTTTGTTGTTATGTAATGTAGCATGCAAAGAACATTTTTTTTTGTATTTGTAAATGATTATACGGTACATTACACAGTGTGAAGATAGTTGAAACTATGGATTACAATATTTTTTTTTTCTTCACAGTTTGATGATGAATAAGATAAAGGATTGTAAATGCAGTTTTCACAGTTTGAAGATGTTTTTGCAGTACTTGTCATAAATAGGCGATTTGTAATTGTATTGATGTATTATGAATGGTATGTATTGATTTAATAATTGTTGATATCGTATTTTTTTAAGTGTTCTCATATGTGAGGGTAGATAAATTTGATAGTATTGTATAATGAATGTGCATCAGATTCATTATTACTATATGACCTGGAGATTGTGATCCGATAACTAAGAACCCAAAATTTGATTAACTGAATGCACGCTATTTTACATTTTTTTATTGCTATGTCTGATCTTATGTACATGAAACATTAGCAAAAAAGGTTTTTATCTAGTTAGGGCATAATACCGTCGGATATCACGAATGTATCAATTTCCAGACTGTAACTTAAGGCCTATAACCTGACAATTCCGACTCTTAAGGACAATGTGAAAGAAGGGTTTTGAAAGAAATTGGAAAAATGAGAAATCGATTGTATTTTTTTTTCTGCTTTATCTACATCGTTTTCGTATGTTCTTGGAGGTCTTTAAGAATGGTACAATGTTAAAAAAATCGTCTGCAAATGTTACGTTCATTCTCATTGTCTGGGACGGACAAGAAAGGGTGCATTCTGATCTGGTCTATATAACACCTTTACAGGATCGCCAAATTACTACTTGGTTTCTCAGAAAAATCCAAATTTAATTTCTGTCTATAGTTAATTACATCTTGTTGGGATTGTGACCCTAGATCAGACTGCAGTAAATTGCGATCCGATCTTGACGCTAGACGGCTTTGACATGTCTATGTATTACTGCTTGGTTTGTCAGAAAATCTCCTAACCTAGTTACTGTTTTTAGTTAATTACATATTGTAGAGAGTGTGATGCAAGATCAGACTGCAGTAAATTGCGATCCGATCTTGAGACCATATTGAAATTCTGTGTGTTGTGATGTTGAAGTACACTCTTCGATATGGCGAGTAAAACGGGGTGCAGGGTTTAATCCTATTACAGTGTTACGCGTTATCACTTTATGAACTGTTATTGTTGATTGACTTGGAGAAGTTCTATAATTATGTCATCGTATTTTTCACAGTTTTGATTTTTCTGGGGGAAAGTTATCTCTGGGCTTTTTAACAAGTTCAACTTGAACTGGCTTTTTAACGTTTGTATGGCAATGCAGACTATGGAGAGATTGTTGGCAGCCAACTTTTCTCCATTTTCCGAAATGTTTTATATCTTTTCAAAAGAATCCCAACCATATGAGCCAGATTCATTTCTCCATTGCAAATAAACTCTGTTTTTTGACAAGTCTACATTTTTCCAAGTTGTAAAACTCTGTTTTTTGACAAGTCTACATTTTTCCAAGTTGTAAAAAATTAATTTATGTCCGATGTCTTAATGTGCATAACATCATGAGTGGAGAGAATTTGCTGGTGGCCAACATGTTTTCTTAAATTATCTTAAATGCATTTTTTTTTTTTTTCATATCCCATAATAATAGTTAACTCTTGAACCATATTAAATTGTCGACCAAAAATGTTTTGAAATTGACAAGTTAACATCTTCCTCCTGTCTACATGTTTCGTTTAAAGAAGTAATAGGTAAAATCAATGCATATATTACTCATTTACAGGAATTTCACAACAAGAGTACTTATTCCAAGGCAAAATAAAGTGCAAATAAAGTTCAAGCCGATTTTTTCAGTGTCTCAGTAAGATTGTTCCAGAACAAAGACAAAATTACGCTCCTAGATTGTTAAAGCAAACAAAACATACAGCCATTAATACAAAAAACAAAATATGAAAACTGGTCCGAGTTCTCTCTATTTCTCATCGATTGTGCCGAATCTTCTCCAAAAAAGGGACGAGAAGTACATCACTAAAATCAACCAATAATGGCGTTAGCAGAACATGGTAATAATCGTTACGTTCTGCAAAACAATATGGACGATTAAGATTACTCTAACGTTTAAGAATAATTAGTTCAATCAGGTAATTTTACTGGCACAAACAATATAATACAACTTAAGCCGAATCTTCTCACCCTCGGGGCCGAATCTTCTCACCTGCTGGGCCGAATCTTCTCGAAAATCGCTGGAAGGCCCTGGGCCGAATCTTCTTGGGTCCGAATCTTCTGACATCCCACTGAATTTAGTAGATCTAGATGTAAACTACTGTACAATTCTCCAGAAGGAATGAATGCTTTGGGTTTCAAAATTGAAATTATTATCTAATTATTTTCCACTAAACCCTATGTTAGGGGTACTCATTAGAATCGTCTCATCGTGAGTACCCACAACATAGGGTTTGGAAGAGAAATAATGGATGTAGAATATAATCGCTCGCTCTTATCTTAGGATCCGCACGTGTCGATAAATAAAAGGCAGAAACATTTCATTTGTGAAATGGTTAGATCTTTTTTCACTTAATTCTTTACAGAGAGATAGTCTACCTAAATAGAGCTGAGATCGTGAATCATTTACTTTTTGTCTTCTGGTTGAGTTAGCCCTTTACCCCGTAATTCTGAGTTTATACAGGGATGATGTATCTAGTTTATATTTAATTGACCCCTAAGAAGAAGCCCTTAGAAAAAACATTGCAGGAAAAGGATAAATATGCTGGTAACCGACATTTTCTCCTTTCCTCACAATGTTTTTTTCTATCCTGACAAATTCAAAGATCACCATCAAGGCTGTATTTTATTTGTCGTCTGCAAATGCTTTAAGTTTCGACAAGTCTTGGAACAAATTTTTATATGCAGATGTAGTAAAATGTTGAACAGGAAGCAAACATTAAATACATGTAAGTAGATCTTGGCCCCCATGGCTATATTTCCCAATGTCATAACAACATTGATTGGTCAACTTGTGGGTTTTACCCCACTACACTTCGTCCCAACCTCCCCCCCCCCCCCCCCCCCCCACTATAAAAATCAACACCCTTTAGAAAGTAAGGTGCAACATGATATTTCACTTAACTCTAATGAATGAATTTTAGTCTTGTCTAAATTGAAAGCATTTGATCACGACAAACTATAAAGGTCACTAAAAAAAAAATTAAGTTGACTGTGGAAGACTACATAACATTATGGGAAAAGAAGAAAATGCTGGTTACCAGCTTTTTCTCTTTTTCCCACAATGTTTTCAACGGGCTTCTTTTTCAGCGTCGTTAACCGTCCGGATTGTGTGGTAAAGGATTAAATACTATTCATGCGTTTAATTTGTCTGTATTTCGATTCCCCCTCCCACAACATTTACTTTTAGCTACCAGTGGGCATTTAAAGTTAGGCTAACCCTTTATCAAACAATCCTGGGTTTTCACAACCCTGTAGAAAAAGCCTTTTAAAAACGATGGTGTAAAAAGGAGAAAATACTGGTAACCAATATTTTCTCCTTTTTCCGCAATGTTTGCTACCCTATCAAAGCAAGAATGTAACATCTGAACCACATACACTGAAATGGTTGTCTGCAAATGGTCTCATTCTGGACAAGGCTGATATTTTGTCATTTGGCTTTACCAATCAACATAAATTTTAGACTGGTCCAAATTGAAAGCAGTTGCAGACGACAAAATAGAAGTAACTCAAAAATTGATATTTGTTTCTAGCGGGTAGAAAACATTGTGGGAAAAAGGAGAAAATGCTGGTTACCAGCATTTTCCCCTTTTCCCACAATGTTTTTAAAAGGCATACGTTTCACTTGCAGAGGACAAAATGAAAGTAACTCAAAAATTGATATTTGTTTCTAGTGGGGTAGAAAACATTGTGGGAAAAAGGAGAAAATGCTGGTTACAGGATTTTCCCCTTTTCCCACAATGTTTTCAAAAGGCTTATATTTCAGGGTCGTAAAAACCAGGGATTGTTTGGTTAAGGTTTAAACCAGTAGGATTACAAGAAAAGACAGCAATAAAAAATGTGTTTTATCTTGTTAACTCTCTTGTAAGATCTGCTCAGGAAGACACCATCAAAGAAATGTAAGCTATTTCAGTCACATCTAATCCTTTACAACTTAGTTCTGTGTTTTGACAACCCTGAAAGAGAAGGCTTTTTAAAATATTGTGGGACGTGGAAAAAAATGCTAGTAACCAGAATTTTCTCCAATCAACGACAGAAATCCTCAATTGCTTTGAATTTTGTTAAGCTTTATACAGAGCTATAGATAGGAGTGATTTTGATTTCAAAATCAAAAATATTAATAATTATTCTCCTCTAAACCCTATGTTGTGGGTATTCTTTAGAACTGTCTTGATGAGACGATTCTTATGAGTACCCACAATATAGGGTTTCAAAGAGAAATAATGGATTAACAAAACCACCACTCCCTCTGATCTGGAGCTCTGACTTTTGTGAGATAAGCCTTTTACAAACAATCCCTTGTTTTAACTCTTTACCAAACAATGCCTGATAGAAGATAGAAGCCTTTTGAAAACATTGAGGGAAAAGGAGAAAATGCTGGTAACCAGCATTTTCTGCTTTTCCCACAATGTTTTCTACCCTACTAGAAACATATTTCAATTTTTGAGTTACGTTTATTTTTTTCCGCTGCAATTGCTTTCAATTTGGACCAGTCTGAAATTTTGTCGTTTGGTAAAGAGTTTTAACTACCCAGAGGAAAGAACCATATATACGAAATATTTTTGGGAAAAACAGAATAAAATGGCAGTTATCTACAATACATATCTACTACATGTATATATATATACGTTTTTTATGTTAATGCAGATATAATGTTTTTGTATGGTAGAATTAGCTCTTTGCAATGCAATCCCAAGTTTAAACTATCCTAAGAGAAAAAGCTTTTGAAAACATTTTGGGAAGAGGAGATAGTAATAGTAACCAGAATTTTTTTCTTTTCTTGTAATGTTTTCTACTTTATTTGAGACAGATTTTATCATTTTCAGCCAGACAAATTTGTCACCTGCAAATACCTGTACTTCTGATTTTGGCAAGTCTGCAATTTACAAGTAATTTGTAAAAGAATTAACCTCTTACCACACAATATCTGACTTTTAATGATCCTGAGAAAGAAGCCGAAAGAAAACATTGTGGACAAGGGAGAAAATGCTGGTAACCAGCATTTTCCCCTGTTTCCATATTATTTCCAGCCTATCAAAGTCAGACATCGTCTTACTAGTGGGTTTTAAGATACAGATTGCATTGAAAACATTGTGAGAAAAGGTGAAATTGCTCATTTTGAGCAATTTCACCTTTTCTCACAATGTTTTCCTGAAGTTTTTTTCTTCATTGTGTTAATATGAGTATATATGGAGGAAAGGGTTAAATTAACAAGACTTAATTTGTTGTCTGCAGATGTTTTGAATTTGGTCCAATCCAAAAATTTGTCATTTGGTAATGAGATAGTAAATAATAAGTATAATCATGTGACAAATACCATTCAAAATTATTCATTATTCGAATTACAGATCAAGTCTTTTGTAAATCACAATAGGGGAAAATATGCATTCAATCACACAATGAGCATAACATTACAGTGCATGCTTTAACCCATTACTAAACAATCCCTACTTTTAACGCCCCCGAGAAAGAAGCCTTTTGAAAACACTATGGGAAAAGGAGAAAATGTTGGTAACCAGCATTTTCTCCTTTTCCCATAGTGTTTTTTACCCTTCCCAGAACAAATTTCTATTTTTTAGTCACTTTTATTTTGTTGTCTGCAAATGCTTTCATTTTGGACCAGTCTAAAATTTCCTCGTGTGGTAAAGAGTTAACTCTTTTCCTAACGACAAAATTCTAGTCTGGTTCAAATTGAAAGAGCTTGCAGACGACAAAACAAACCTAACCCAAAATTTGTTTCCAGCAGGGTAGAAAACATTGTGAGAAAAGGAGAAAATGCCGGTTACCAGCATTTTCTCCTTTTCCCCCAATGTTTTCAAAAGTTTTCTCATTCAGGGGTGTTAAAAGTCGTCATTGTGTGGTAAAGAGTTAAATATAAAAAGATCAATGATGTTGTCAATGGTAATGATATTCAGTCACATGTCCACAAGTTTCCCCCATTTTATTATATAATACCTCCCGACATTCTTCAAGTTTTGCTCTCAAGTCATTGAAGCCACTGGCTGCTTTTTACAAAGACACAACACAGTTAACCTCTTAAACATTACCATTTCAGACAACAAAATTTAACCCTTTACCAAACAACAAAATTTTGTACTGGCCCAAATTGAAAGCATTTGCAGACTACAAAATAAATGTCATTTAAAAATTGAAAATTATTTTCAGAAAGATAGAAAACACTGCTGGTTACCAGCATTTTCTCCTTTTCCTAATGTTTTCTAAGGTCTTCTTCCTCAGGGTCGTTGAAAGTCGGGTTAACTCATTACCAAATGACAAACTTTAGGCTCGTTCAAATTGAAAGCAGTTGCAGACGACAAAATAAAAGTGACTGAAAATTTGAAATTTCTTTTATGAAGGGTAGAAAACATTTTGGGAAAAGGAGAAAATGCTGGTTACCAGCATTTTCTCCTTTTCCCACAATGTTTTCTAAGGGCTTCTTACCCAGGGGCATCAAAGTAGGGATTGTGTGGTAATGGGTTAACTCTTTACCACACAATCCCGACTTTTAACGACCCAGAGAAAGAAGCTTTTTGAAAACATTATGGGATCGGGAGAAAATGCTGGTCACCAGCATTTTCTCCTTATCTCACAATGTTTTCTACCCTTCCCAAGACAAATTTCAATTTTTGAGCCACATTTATTTTGTCGTCTGCAAATGCTTTCAATTTGGGCAAGTCTACAATTTTGTCGTTTGGTAAAGAGTTAAGGCATGTAAAGTGTAAAGTATTTGGGTAGTGGACAAATAAACTGTACCTCTAATGGTCTGACATGTCTTTAACCCTTTACCAGACGACAAAATGTTTGCCTTGTCCAAATTGAAAGCATTTGCAGACGACAATGTCAGTGTGGCTCAAATAATGTAATTTTTCTTTGATAGAGTAGAAAACATTGTGGGAAAAGGAGAAAATGCTTGTTCCCAGCATTTTCTCCTTTTCCCACAATGTTTTCATAAGTCCTGTTTCTCAAGGTCGTCAAAAGTTGACATAGTGAGGGAAGGAGTTAACCCATTTCCATACAATTACCACTTTTGAAGACCCTGAGAAAGAAGACTTTAGAAAACATTGTGGGAAAAGGAGAAAATGCTGGTTACCAGCATTTTCTCCTATTCCAACAATGTTTTCTACCCATCCCAAAACAACTTTTAAATTTTCAGTCACTTTAATTTTGATGTCTGCAAAATACATGTACAGTATATGCATTCAGTTTGGACTAGCCTAAAACGTTGTTGTTTTGTAACGAGTTAAAAGGGTAGAAAACTAGGAGGTTACTGGCATTTTCTCATTTCTTCACAATGTTTTCAAATGGCCTCTTTATCAGAGTCTTTGCCGAACCCCTGTAGCTAGGTTGCTAGCCTACAGGGCTTGAGAACAGGGAGTCTGCAGTTCGACCTCCGGCTCGTCCAATTTCTTTCCGAGGATTGATGATAGTCATTGCAACTGGATTCATGCCTCTCTCTCCGCTTATCATTGGTTCGGCTATAGCTATGTTGGAAAGCAGCCAGTGGCTTGGAAAGAATATTTTGTGGAGAACTAGTACTAGTCCCACAACCACAGTTAACCCTTTACCCCATAAAGCATTTCTATGGTATCTCTAATTGACCCTAAATAACAGCAAGGATGAAGCTCTTTCTTATGTGTATAATTATGACACCTTTTGTTAGCATAAAAACATTGTGGCAATAGGTGAAATTGCTCATCACGAGCAATTTCACCTTTTGCCGCAATGTTTTCCAAACGCTCCTACAAGCAATGCGTAGAAATGAGTATCTATGGAGTAAGGGGTTAAAACAATGGTTGACATTATTTTTGTTGTCTGCAATTCCTTTCAATTTGGTTGAGTCATGAACATCATTGGTGATATTTTCACTCATGGCTGCCCCACTCTTGAAAATTATTACCAATCATGCACTAATAAAATAAATTTCAATCCTTCACAATAAAAAAAATCCTCAGATCTTCACTATAAATGGCCCAACAGCTAAGTCCAAAGCTTATGAATAGAATCCAGTGACAAAGAACAAGAATGCTATTTTGCTACACAGCTAAGACTGAAAAAATCCAAATGAGAGCACCACATGCTCTTGCCAACAGTTTGGTGCACCTGCTTTTTGAGTAAAATTTTAATGTCATAAAGGTGGTGTAATTGTGTAAAAAATGCTTTTTAGGGGTAATCTGCCCATCTTTTAGGCTTACCTTATTATAGTTAGCCCCTTTTTTAGATGACAAAGTTTTAACCTTGTCATAATTGAAATCCTTTAATTTGCAGACAACAATTTCAATATAACTTAACTGTGAGATTTTCTCTATCCCTTTACCAAATGACAAAATCTTAGACTTGTCAAAATTGAAAACATTTACAAACAAAAAATTGAAACTTGACTTTAGAAAGAGTAGAAAACTTTGATGGAAAAGGAAAAAAATGCTGGTTATCAGCACTTTCTCCTTTTCCCACAAAGTCTTCAGAAGCTTCCTTTTCAGGGTCGTTAAAAGTCAGGATTATGTGGAAAAGGGTTAACAGGATTTTCTCCATTTTCCACCGTATGTTCAAAGTCCTTCTCCCCTTAACTCTTTCCTAAGTGACAATATTTTAGGCTTGTCCAATTCGAAAACATTTGCAGACGACAAATAAAAGTAACTGAAAATTTGGATTTTTGTTCTGTGAAGGGTAGAAAACATTGTGGGAAAAGGAGAAAATGCTGGTTACCAGCATTTTCTCCTTTTCCCACGATGCCTTCTAAAGGCTTCTTTCTCAGGGTCGTCAAAAGTAGGGATTGTGTGGTAATGGGTTAAACTCATTGAAACGACAGTGTGTGGTTAAGGTTAAGAGATGAATCAAGAACAAACACCTCAAATAATTACATTTTATTGTACATAAATTCAAAATAAGTCCATTATTCCACAGAATGATGGCAAGTAAAAATTCGAGACATGTATCAAGGCATGAGAAGAAATTAAAAGAGTTTTTTTTATTTTTCAGTAATTCATTCACTTTTTTCCATTTAATCCTTACAGGGCGACGGAAACTTTGGCCAAGTCCCAATGGAAAGCATTTGCAGATGATAGAAAAAAAAAATTCACTTGACCACTGAAATCTCTTTTTGAAAGGGTGAAAAACATTATGAGGAAATGCAGAAAATGCCCTCTCTCACAATGTTTTTTACCTTCAAAAAAAGATAAAAAATTCTGTTTGAGCCACTTTTATAGTGTCCTCTGCAAATACTTTAAAATTTGGCTGGTCTATAATTTTGGCGTTTGGTAATCATCTAACCCTTTACAAAAAAATTCCTAGTTTTTACGACCCTGACATAGAAGCCATTTGAAAACATTGTGGGCAAAGGAGAAAATGCTGGTAACCGGCATTTTCTCCTTTTCCCACAGTTTTCTACCCTGCTAGAAACAAATCTCCATTTTCAAGTTACGTTTATTATATCATCTGCACATGCTTTCAACTCAAACCAGTTTAAATTTTGTCCTTTGGTAAAAAGTTAAAACCTGTGCTTGGTATTCTGCAAATATTTCCAATACAGACTTGTCCAAACTTTTTTCATTTATTACACTGTTAAAGGCATAATACTCTCTATAAATAAACGGGACTAATAACTGCACCACGTCTCAATCTGGAATGCTGCTACAAGGAAATTCTAACATCATCATACAAACCAATCTTAGGCATAGCATCTCCAACACGCATTTCAAAATGACAAAAAGATTACTTTTTTACAAAAAAGTAAAATTTTAGACCTGTCCAAAATGAACATATTTACAGACCACAAAATAAATGCCACTCAAAATTTAGCTCATTATCAAACGACAATATTTTAGACTGGTCCAAATTGAAAGCATTTGCAGACGACAAAAAAAGTGACTAAAAATTTGAAATTTGTTTTGTGAAGGGTAGAAAACATTGTGGGAAAAGGAGAAAATGCTGGTTACCAGCATTTTCTCCTTTTCCCACAATGTTTTCTAAAGGCTTCTTTCTCAGTGGCGTCAAAAGTAGGGATTGTGTGGTAATGGGTTAAATTTGTTTTGGGAAGAGTAGGAAATATTCAGGAGAAAGGTGAAATGCCAGTTGACAGCATTTTCTCATTTTTCCATATCACTTTCAAAGTTTTGTCTCACGTTTGTTAAAGGTCTGGATTGTGTGGTATATGGTAAAATATTTGACAGAAAGGGATCTTTCCAGATAATACAAACATCATTTTATAACATTCAATACAATTAATCACGTATGGCAGCCCCCATCCCCATCAAAAAGAAAGATACGAAAAAATGTAACAAAGATAAACCCAGTTTAATACGGAGCCAAAACATTTTAGGCTTGTTGTTGTTTAAGTCTTTACCAAACATCAAAATTTTGGACGAGTCCAAATTGAAAGCATTAGCAGATGACAAAATAAATGTGAAAGAAAAATTGAGATTTGTTTTGAGGAGGGTAGAAAACATAGTGGGAAAAAGAGAAAATGCTGGTTACCAGCATTTTCTCCTTTTCCCACAATGTTTTCAGACGGCCTCTCTCTCAGGGTCTTAAAAGTCAGGATTGTGTGGTAAGAGCTAACCCTTTAACAAAAGAACACCTGGCTTTTATGACCCTTCGACAGAAGCCTTTTGAAAACATTGTAGGTAAAGGAGAAAATGCTGGTAACCAGCAATTTCTCCTTTATCCACCTTGATTCCTACCCTGCTCAAAACAAATTTCAGCTTTCGAGTTACATTTTTTTTTTAAATTTTGACATCTACAAGTGCTTTTTACGTCTAAAATTTTGTCATTTGGTATATTATAGTAATATCAATTGCAGACTTCAATTTATGCGTGTCTCAAATCCCTGGATCTAGAAGTTAAAAAACATTGTGGAAATAGGAGAAGGTAAGGCTCAAATCGCTTGTCTTTTGAAGGTAGAAAAACATTATGGGAAAGGAGAAAATGCTAGTTACTAGTGTTTTTGTCCTTTTCTTACAATGTTTACAGAAGTCCAAAGTCATCCAAGTTGCTCAAAGACAGTGTTTTTTTTATTTAACCCTTCCCAAATGACAAAGTTATAGACTTACCCAAATTAAAAGCACTTGCAGTCGACAAATTCAAATGTGACTCAAAAATTGAAATATGATTTGGGAAGGGTAGAAAACATTGTGGGAAAAGAAGAAAATGCTGGTTACTAGCATTTTCTCCTTTTCCCACAATGTTTTCTAAAAGCTTCTTTCTAAGGGTCGTCGAAAGACGGGATTGTGTGGTAAAGGCTTAAGGGTGAACTACAATAATCAAGAACATATAACACAGACTGAACAGACGCCATAAAAAACACTCTACCAACTGTTGACAGGTTCCTTTAACCCATTACCAAACAGCAATATTTTAGACTGGTCCAAATTGAAAGCATTTTCACTTTGTGTTACCACACAACACAATAAAAGCGACAGAAAATTAGAACTTCGTTTTGTTAAGGGTAGAAAACATTGTGGGAAAAGGAGAAAATGCTGGTTACCAGCATTTTCTCCTTTTCCCACAATGTTCTCTAAAGGCTTCTTTTTCAGGGGCGTCAAAAGTAAGGATTGTGTGGTAATGGGTTAATCTTGTAGCAGATCCCTTGTCACGTGCCATTTTAGTAGAAATTGTGTACAATAATGATTTTCTCTTTTTCACACAATGGTGTTTTCAAATAATTATATTCATTTTGAAAGTGGAAGCATGCAGTAAACATTGTGGTATTAGCAGAAATTGCTTATAAAAACTACATGTATTTTTATTCATTTATCACCTTGGTGTTTTCAAATACATTCAAGACTTTAAGTCAAAACATGCAGTTAACATTGTGGTATTAACAGAGATTACTTTAAAACAGTATTTTCTAATTTATCACCTCGGTTTTTTCAAATATTTTCATGACTTTAAAGTATAAACATACATTAAATATTGTGGTAAAAGAAAAAAATTGCTCATAACATCTATTTTCTCATTTTGTCACATTGGTAATTTCAAATACACGTATATTCATGACTTTTGAAGTCTAAACATGCCGTTACCATAGTATGTAAACTGTGAAAGAAATTTCAAACAACTTATATTAATCACTTTTGATAATTGCTTCCAGCTGGCAATCTTAACCTTTTACAAGTACCACACAACAAAATTTTAGACTAATCATAGAATGAAGGATTTTCTTTTTAATTATGGAGAAAACATTTTGGAAAAAGGAGAAAATGCTGGCACCAGCATTTTCTCCTTTTCCCAAAATGTTTTCAAAAGGCTTCAATCTCAGGGTCGTTAAAACTTGTCATCGTGTGGTAAAGGGATAAATAGTATTCATGCTGTGCTCTGGGTGGTTTCAAAAGTTGGCCCCACACATCCCAGGATTCAAACCCAAGACCTTTAGCATTAAAGACCAATGCTCTACCCATACACAACTATTTGGCATTAGAGACCAATACTCTACCCATACACCTCTGTCTGTTATTTCATGACTTTAACTCTTTACCACACAATCCCGACTTTTAACGACCCTGAGAAAGAAGCCTTTTGAAAACATTGTGGGAAAAGGAGAAAATGCTGGTAACCAGCATTTTCTCCTTTTCTCACAATGTTTTCTACCCATCCCAAAACAAATTTAAATTATATTTATCATCTTCAAATGCTTTCAATTTGGACTGGTATAAAATTTTCCCGTGCGGTAAAGAGTTAAGGTGACTACCCACATTTTAACAGAAATTAACTAGGTTGCAAAACATAGCAAAACAATCAAATATCAAACTTTATGATTGCACTTTTTCTCGACAAATTTTCTAACAAAGTGATTCCCCATTACTTCACACACCTCTTTCAAGCATAAAAGAAGGAGTACCAAGCACTGGGATGTTTGACCCATCTTTCTATGACAGTCCTCTGACAGATTTTAAAATACTACAAATGTTGTAAGTTATTAATCCTTTTACTCCATAGATAGTCATTTCTACACATTGCTTGTGGGAGCCTTTGGAAAACATGGTGGCAATAGGTGAAATTGCTCGTAACGAGCAATTTCACCTTTTGTTACAATGTTTTTTATGCTATCAAAAGATGTCATAATTATACACATAAGAAACACATTCATCCTTGCTGTCCTTTAAGGTCAATTAAAGATACCATAGAAATGCCTTATGCCGTAAAGGGTTAATTAACTCTTTACTACATGCAAAAATGTAAATGTATCCACACTGAAATAATTCGGAGGATGAAGACTTAAATGTTGCTCAAATTATAGGGAATGGGTAGAAAACATTGTGAGATCTCCTTTTCCCACAATGTTTTCCAATGGCCTTTTTCTCAGAGTTGTTTAAACTTGAGATTTTGTGGTAAAGGATTAACATGCATTTAAGTGAGGCAAAAACACTCTTGTGCTGTACAAAGTCGCTTTATTGCCTTGAATAAGAAGTCAATTTATAGGAAATAATTGTACTCTCTGCAAGGCAAAAAACTGAAAATGAGTGAAAAAAAAATCGTAAGAAACAGCTTCATCCTTGCTGTTATTTAGGGTCAATTAGAGATACCATAGAAATGCCTTATGGGGTAAAGAGTTAAGCTAGAACCAATAATTTCTACAAACCTATTAATAAGCCATGCTCTGTGACAAGGGGGTTTATTGCATGTGCATAACATATTGACCCAAGTCAAACTGCGCAGGCCATGCAGGCTGACCTGGGCCAAAATGTTATGCTATTGATAAAATTTCCTGCATCTGAATGGACCAAACTACCTCCAGATTATGTTGGTTGTGTGACTAGATGGATTTCACAGACCTGTAACTAATGCTGCAGTCACACATGGCTGGATTTTGAACCGGGTCCATTAACCCTTTCCCAAACGACAAATTTTAGACTCTTCCAAACTGAAAGAGTTTGCAGGTAACAATTTTAAATTTGATGAAAATGGTAGAAAAATCTCCTAAAGGGTAGAAAACACTGTGGAAAAAGGAGAAATTGCTCGTTACGAGCAATTTCTCCTTTTCCCACAGTGTTTTCAAAAGACTTGTACTGCAGACATGTAAAAACCAGGGCTTGTTTGGGAAAGGGTTAAATTAAAAGCGGATTGACCCGGTTCTACCTGTATCAACCTGCATTGTAAGCTGTGTCAATTCCTGATGGATTCAAGGGGGTATGATACAGCGGAGAAAATTTTTTTATCATGTTCAAAAGTTTTGCACAGATTTCAACTTCGTATTGATATCTGTGTTGACCTGGTTCTAACCGCATCGACTGCATTGACCCGCTTCAACCTGCTGCGTAAAACCACATTGACCCCCTATGGACCCATAATTGCCCTTTTTATATCCCTGTAGCCAACTTTTAAATCTGCATACAAAAACCGCATCTAGTTAATATTCTACCCTGCCAGTATAAATTACCTCCATTCCGGGACCAATACAGCTCATTTTCACCAGGCAAATCCGGTTTGTGGCCTGGCCATATGTGACTATAGCATGTTATAATGCGTAACAATGATGCATTTTACCCCCACTTACGAAAGCCTGTCTCATAAAATAAGCAGCATGTGTATTTCTAAGAAAGAAGGAATGATAATGCCACAATAACAAAATAATCGGATATAAGTCTTGACCCATCACCACACAATCCCTACTTTTGACACCCCTGAGAAAGAAGCCTTTTGAAAACACTGTGGGAAAAAGAGAAAATGCTGGTAACCAGCATTTTCTCCTTTTCCCACAGTGTTTTCTACCCTTCCCAGAACAAATTTCAATTTTTCTGCCACCTTTATTATGTCATCTGCAAATGCTTTCAGTTTGGACCAGTCTAAATTTTTCTTGTGTGGTAAAGGGTTAACAAAACACCAGTGAAAATAAAACATCTCAAATTATATCATTTATTATGCAGTCCTGCCACAATCGTGAACAGAGAAAAATTCCAACTCTCTAATTTATAGGAATCAAGTTGACCCTTTACCTAACAATCCCCAAGCTTTAACGACCCTGAGGACGAAGTCTCTTGAAAACATTAACTCATTACCAAATGACAATATTTTAGGCTTGTCCAAATTGAAAGCATTTGCAGACTACAAAATAAAAGTGACTGAAAATTTGAAATTTGTTTTGTGAAGAGTAGAAAACATTGTGGGAAAAGGAGAAAATGCTGGTTACCAGCATTTTCTCCTTTTTCCACAATGTTTTCAACAGGCTTCTTTTCCAGGAGTGTCAAAAGTAGGGATTGTGTGGCAATGGGTTAAAGGAAAAGGAGGGAAAACTTTGGTTACCAGTATTTTCTCCTTCACACATTGTTTTTAAAAGTTCTCTTCATTACCATCATTAAAATTCCATGCTATCGGATGTGATCTAATAAATTTCTACCACACATTTTTCTGTGATTTTCCTATTATTTCATTCTACCGTGCTAATTAGAATCCGGAAAACTAGCATGAACTATTAGAGTCTGTATTTACCTATCATTCTTCAAAACTTACTTGGTTATCATATTAAATTCATCTCTTTACGAAACAACAAATTTTTGGACTGGACCAAATTCAAAGCATCTGCAAGCAACAATCTAAATCTTGTTTATATGATGATTTCTGACTTTCATACGGTAGAAAACATTGTGAGAAAAGGATAAAATACTGGTAACCAGCATTTACTCCTTTTCCCACTGTTTTCTACTCTGCTGAAAACAAAGTTCAACTTTTGAGTGACATTTATTTTGTCGTCTGCAAGTGCTTTCAATTTGGAAAAGCCTAGAGTTTTGTCGTTTGGTAAAGGTTTAAGAGGGTTAGTAAACACAGACCAAAAACTTTCTCTTGTATATGTTTTCCAGGGTAATGTCTGTTCGATCCTGTATTTTTCATTAGCCCATAAATCTGAACCATCACATCATAAGTAGAAAGGTCATGACACCAACAGTGAGACACTTGGGACCATTAAACTTTTTACTACATAATCTCAGGTTCTAACAACCATGAGTAAACATCTTTTGAAAACATTGTGGGAATAAGAAAAATGCTGGAACCAGCATTTTTCCTATTCCCACAATGTTTTCAACCCTTCCTACAACAAAAAATTTCTAACAGTTGAGCCACATTTAAATTATCATCTGTAATCGCTTTCAATCCGGACAAAGATTTTATTGTGTGGTAAAGAACTTAAAAAAATTCATTTAACCATTGAAAGAACATAGATTCATGAGCACTAGCATAAGCAATCTTAATTGATTCTTTTAAATTTATCAGGGGACATGTCCATTCCAGCCCATAGTTTGAATTAACCCATACATCCAGTTTTATCTCACATTCAACTTAATAACAAGTTTAATCTAATATCGAGTGAGGACATGACATAATTATCATTGAGACACAACCATATATGGTAGGTTGAAGTGCAGTTGCCCAGTTTTTTTTTTTTTCTGTGTGTGATAGAATCATTCACCCTTTACCACACAAACCCGATTTTAAAAATAATCTCGAAGATAACGCCTTCTGAAAATAATCTAGGAAAACAATGTTTTCTACCCTTTCAACAAATTCCAACTTTTGAGTCACATTTTATTTGGTTGTCTACAAATGTTTTGAATTTCATCTAGTCTAAAATACTGTTGTTTAGTAAATAGTTAACCCTTATACCAAATAACAAAATTTTAGACTGAAATTGAAAGCATTCGCAGAACACAAAATACACCGAACTCAAACATTGGAATTTATTTCCAGCAGGGTAGGAAACATTGTGGAAAAAGGAGAAAATGCTGGTTAGCAGCATTTTCTCCTTTTCCTACAGTGTTTTCAAAAGGCTTCTATCTCATGGTCATAAAAACCAGGGATCGTTTGGTAAAGGTTAACTAGTATAAACAAGCAATTCTGAATTCTCTCTTCAATAAAATTCAATGTAAGCTTTGCCTAGTCTTCACACTCGGGTTGATAAAAATTCATTAAAATTGAAATCGGATATTATGATGAAATATCATGAAGCACTATCTTTAAATAGTTTTTCCAATACATGTAGTAGCTTTGAATAAAATGCCTTTTTAGATAAATATATTCTAACCTTTCTTCTGCTCTCAAAAGAAACGATCTGAACATATTTCACAAAACAAACTAAAAATTTTCATTCATCTTTACTAAATGACAAATTTTCAGACTGTTCAAAATCAAAAGCATTTGCAGGCAACAAAGTAAATATCTTTTTAAAATGGCAAAATTTATCTTTGTTATGTTTCAAAGTATTGTGGGAAAAGGAGAAAATGCTAGTTACATTTTCCAACAATGTTTTCAAAAAGCTTCTTAAACAGGATAGTTAGAAATGGGATTCTTTGGTACAGGGTTAAATGGTGTTTCAAAGAAACTATCAGAATGTATAGCTGGGGACAATGAAGTTGATTCTAAACTTCATGCACATATATTACAATGCATCTTCTTCATATGACTAAAAGAAACATCGACGAGTAGAGAAATTGTTCATAGAGAGCAGGTCACAATTTGCCACAATGTTTTCGATCATAAACTATACCATGTTTTGTATACCAGAAATAGACTCATAACTAAAGAAGTTGTCTTTCCTTCATACCCCACAGCCCCTTCCACAACTATATACTTGCCTTGCAGCCAGTGTAGATCAGGATCAGAATGCACAAAACATGCAGTCTGATCAATGATCTACACAGCTAGTTTCTCCTGGAACAAAATAAACATCAGCAACCATGAAATCGCAAATACAGTAATTCAGTTTTTATTTCTAGACTGGAGTGTAAGTTTTATTAAGCCCTCTAAAGGTTTACTGTCATTAACCCATGTGTTGTTAACCGTCTACCAGATGACAAAATTTTAGCCTTGTACAAATTGAAAGCATTTGCAGACGACAATTTCAGTGTGGCTCAATTGTGTAATTTTTCTTGGGTAGGATAGAAAAACATTGTGGGAAAAGGAGAAAATGCTGGTAACCAGCATTTTCTTCTTTTCCCACAATGCTTTCACATGGCCTCTTTTCCAGGAGCATCAAAAGTCAGCATTTTGTGGTAAATGGCTAAGCAAGACTCACTGACCTATTGCGGACATTATAGATCAATATCAGGCTGCAGAGGATATGCAGTCTGATCTCTGATCTACCCTGTCCAATAAGGTTATATTTCCCCCCGAATTTTGGTTTTTTACTACTTTTGACACTCCTGGAAAAGAAGCCTTTTGAAAAATTTGTGAGAAAAGAATAAAATGCTGGTAACCAGCATTTTCTCCTTTTCCCACAATGTTTTCTACTCTGTCAAAGAAAAAATTCACCATTTGAGTCACACTGAAATTGTAGTCTGCAAATGCTTTGAGTTTGGACTAGACTAGAAGTTTGTCATCTTGTAAAGGGTTAAAAGTTTCTGGATAAGAGTTAACCCTTTACTCCAAAGATACTCATTTCTATGCATTGCTTGTAGGAGCCTTTGGAAAAAGGTGAAATTGCTCACAATGTTTTCTATGCTATCAAAAGGTGTCATATACACGTAAGAAACTGCTTCATCCTTGCTGTGATTTAGGGTCAATTAGAGATGCCGTAGAAATGCCTCATGAGGTAAAGGGTTAACACAGAGAGGTTTGGACTGAATGCAACTTGTGCTGAAAAGTGTTAAGACATGGCAGCATCTACTGCAATGTTGAGTAATCTTGGATCACGCTGTTTTTTAATTCACAAACATTTTCAAAATCATGCCAACAGTAAAATTATGTTGGTAACTCGAAGTTGGTAAAAATAACTGCATAAGGAACTGTTGTAAAAAATAATCGTGACACTTCAGAATAGCCCTGGCAGGCCAGTTTGTATCTAATCTGGATCTTCCTCTTGCTTGTTTCACTTTACATGGTGGAGCACTGTCCTCAGTTATGTATTTTGATAGATTTCTCCAGGTAGTTCCCTACTCTTGATCGTTTTGGTGTCTTATTGACATGGTCTAGTCCTAACCACGGCCGAGCTTGTATATTTCCACCTGAAAATTCAATGAAATATTCATGAGCAGTGCTCTGGTAAAAGGGGGCCTAACTCATTACCAAAGGACAATATTTTAGGCTTGTCCAAATTGAAAACATTTGCAGACGACAAGATAAAAGTGACTGAAAATTTGAGATGTCTTTTATGAAGGGTAGAAAAAATTGTGGGAAAAGGAGAAAATGCTTGTTACCAGCATTTTCTCCTTTTCCCACAATGTTTTCTAAAGGCTTCTTTCTCAGGGGCGTCAAAAGTAGCAATTGTGTGGTAATGGGTTAATGCACCTTCGTGATACACGATGCCAGGCAAGTAATCACATGATTATAGATCCAAAAATAGCCACTTATTTCGACAACCAATTTAATCATTAGGTAGACTGGTCCTTTGACATACACAAAATTAACCAACAGCGAAAAGTTTTGCCCCAGGTCAGCCTGCGCAGTCTATGCAGGCTGACCTGGGTCGATACTTTTCGTAGATGCATTAACTCATTACCACACAATCCCGACTTTTAACGACCTTCAGATAGAAGCCTTTTGAAAACATTGTGGGAAAAGGAGAAAATGCTGGTAAGAAGCATTTCCTCCTTTTCCCACAATTTTTTCTACCCTCCAAAAATTAAAAATCAATTTTTGATTCACATTTATTTTATCGTCTTCAAAATGCTTTTAATTTGAACCTGTCCAAAATTTTGTCGTTTGGTAAAGAGTTAAGCCCTTTTTCTCAGAGCATGGCTCACATTTATTCAATTTAACTCTGGTGAATAGCTCTGATATAATGTTGAACCCTACTCTCAAACTGTGATGTGTGATACCAAGCATGTCATTACATAATGATGGATCCATAAAATCCAGTTTGTCTAGCAACCTGAGGCAGAATGGTCCATGGTCTTGCAGACAATTTACCAAAGACAAAATTTTGACCCAGGCCAATGATGGTCTGTATGATATTGATGACATAGGTGCTTAGGCCTTTTTTCCCCTATGATCTTGATCGATACTATTTCAAGTGAACCTAATTGTGTGGTTATTAGCCTTTTACCCCATAGATACTACTCATTTTGACGTACCAAAAACAGACAGCTTTTGAAAACATTGTGGGAAAAGGAGAAATTGCTCGTTACGCAAAATGTTTTCCACTCAATCAGATATTTGTATCCTTATTTGTCCATGTTTTTGACATCATATCTTTATTTGTTGCTGAAATGGAAGAACCTCAAATTGGCATATCTGTTAAAGGGGTTAATGTATGCATTCATACACACATGTCAAACTGTTCATACAAAATAAATCAGCAAGCAAGATTTGTTCATGTAGGAACCCTTTTGCATATAATCCTATGTTCTATCAACCCTGAGAAGGAAAACACAATGGAAAAGGGAGAAAATGCTGGTGCCAAGCATGTTCTCTGTTTATCACAATGTTATATACATGTACCTGTTTGAAAGACAATTCCATCTTACAGGTCATGTTCTTTTTTTAACCATCTCAAAACACCTTCAATATGGGTTATTATGTAAAAAACAAGAGCGGCAAATTGTCGCAAGATACGCCCGTCTTACCCCAAGTTGTAAAGCTGGGGCATGCACCGGACAAAATTCAAGTATGAAAAACAACAAAGGGCAATAACTCAAAAATTAAGCAAGAAAGTGTTGTGATTTCTGTGCACTGCACTCCGCCTCGATGAGATCTATCCACCCATGAAATTTCATAACCCTTGCTAGTATACTTTTGGAGATATGCTCCGGACAAAATTCAAGTATGAAAAACAACAAAGGGCAATAACTCAAAAATTAAGCAAGCAAGAGTTATGATTCCTGTGCACTGCACTCCGCCTCGGTGAGATCTATCCACCCATGAAATTTCATAACCCTAGCTAGTATAGTTTTGGAGATATTCACCGGACAAAATTCAAGTATAAAAAACGACAAAGGGCAATAACTGAAAAATTAAGAAAGCAGGAGTTATGATTCTTGTGCACTGCACTCCCCCTCAGTGAGATCTATCTACCCATGAAATTTCATAACCCTAGCTACTATAGTTCTGAAGATATGCTCCGGACAAAATTCAAGTATGAAAAACAAAAAAGGGCAATAACTCAAAAATTAAGCAAGCAAGAGTTATGATTTTTGTGTACTGCACTCTCCCTTGATGAGATCTATCCACCCATAAAATTTCATAACCGTAGCTAGTATAGTTTTGGAGATATGCTCCGGACAAAATTCAAGTATGAAAAACAACAAAGGGCAATAACTCAAAAATTAAGCAAGCAAGACTTATGATTCCTGCGCACTGCACTCCCCCTCGATGAGATCTATCCACCCATGAAATTTCATAACCCTAGCTAGTATAGTTTTGGAGATATGCTCCTGACAAAATTCAAGTATGAAAAACAACAAAGGGCAATAACTCAAAAATTAAGCGAGCAAGAGTTATGATTCTTGTGCACTGCACTCCGCCTCGATGAGATCTATCCACCCATGAAATTTCATAACCCTAGCTTGTATAGTTTTGGAGATATTCACCGGACAAAATTCAAGTATAAAAAACGACAAAGGGCAATAACTGAAAAATTAAGAAAGCAGGAGTTATGATTCTTGTGCACTGCACTCCCCCTCAGTGAGATCTATCTACCCATGAAATTTCATAACCCTAGCTACTATAGTTCTGAAGATATGCTCCGGACAAAATTCAAGTATGAAAAACAAAAAAGGGCAATAACTCAAAAATTAAGCAAGCAAGAGTTATGATTTTTGTGTACTGCACTCTCCCTTGATGAGATCTATCCACCCATAAAATTTCATAACTGTAGCTAGTATAGTTTTGGAGATATGCTCCGGACAAAATTCAAGTATGAAAAACAACAAAGGGCAATAACTCAAAAATTAAGCAAGCAAGACTTATGATTCCTGCGCACTGCACTCCCCCTCGATGAGATCTATCCACCCATGAAATTTCATAACCCTAGCTAGTATAGTTTTGGAGATATGCTCCGGACAAAATTCAAGTATGAAAAACAACAAAGGGCAATAACTCAAAAATTAAGCGAGCAAGAGTTATGATTCTTGTGCACTGCACTCCGCCTCGATGAGATCTATCCACCCATGAAATTTCATAACCCTAGCTTGTATAGTTTTGGAGATATGCTCCGGACAAAGAACTGGACGCCGCCCGCCCGGACGCCCGCCCACCCGCCACATGTGATCCCATAGTACGTCCCGTCTTCGACGGGCGTATAAAAAAAAAAAATGAATTTGAATAATGATGAGAAAAGAATAATTTAAAATTATGTGGGAAAAGGAGAAAATGCTGATAATCAGCATTTTCTCCTTTTCCCACATTCTTTTCTATCATTCCAAAGGCAAATTTCAGTTTTTGAGTCTCATTTCATGTGCTGTCTTCAAAAGCTTTTATTTTTGACCAGTCTAAAAAAATTTGTTTATAAAGAAAAATTTGTTTATAAAGATATGCATCTCACCTGACAGAGAATGAGGTAAAAACTGACTAATGTTGACTTTCAGATCTTGGTCTTCATCTGATATGTATTCCAACTTGCCCATCACAATCACAGCAAATTTGTACTGGAATAGAAGAGAAACAGACAGTATGTAAATGAAACATTATGTAAAAACTATATAATTGGAAAGGTTCGCGACAGAATTTTTCGAAAAATTTGCAAACTTTTCTGTTTGCATATTTTGTAACAAGTATACCAATATATAACACTCGTCTTTCTTTGACAGAGTAGAAAACATTGTGGGAAAAGGAGAAAATGCTGGTTGCCAGCATTTTCTCCTTTCCCTACGTTTTCAAACCACTTCATTCTCAGGGTTGTCAAAAGTTGGGATTGTATGGAAAAGGGTTAACTCTTTACCCTATAAGGCTAATTGACTCTAAATAACAGCAAGGATGAAACCATTTCTTATGTGTATATGACACCTTTTGTCAGCATAGAAAACATTGTGACAAAAGGTGAAATTGCTCATCACGAGCTATTTCGCCTTTTGCCACATTGTTTTCCAAAGGCTCCTACAAGCAATGCGTAGAAATGAGTATCTATGTAAACGGTTAAACAGCAAACAACAGAAATGTTGCTATTTAAAGATTGCTTTTGCCAGAATATGCCATATAGTACAGTCATTGCAGATCAGACATCAGGATCAGACTGCATATTCTTGATCTACACTGACCACTAAAGCCACTAATACCCGCCCCAAAAAGAATTCTGGCTAAGCCCTACTTCCAGATCGTAATCTCCGACTGTGTGCTGCCACTCAACTATGAAGGCAATGTGATTTAACAAATTGAAAACAAGTACTTCTGTCATGCAATATCCAGAAACCATACCTTTTCAAATTCTTTGTCTAAAATGTCTAATTTCTTCTGTACTCTTTCTTTCACAGTTGAAAATTTTTCATTCTGGAAAACAAAAACATTACACTATGAATTTAGGAATGTTTTCTTCTAAATATAGAGTTGTCATTAATATAGGAATAATAATTTGGTATCACAATTTTTGTGCCATGGGTGAAAACAGGGGCTTTTGTAAACAACTCCTTTAATCAAGCTAAACTATAAAATCTATCAGCTCATAAATATGCCAACTCATTGCTGCACATGCCTGATTTTCAGTGAAAATTTTAAGTTGAAAAAGCTTAACTGTGAAATTAAATAAAGTGAATCTATTTGGTAATAATAGAGATATTATAAAATGTCACATTTTTTGCATCCAATGACACCAGGGATATGACGCTGACTTGTCGTTCTCTTCAAAAACAACCAAGCTAATAAAGCTGTCACACTGCTTTAACAACCTGCTTAACATAAAAAACTTCCATTTATTGAAAAAGATTTCCTCGGGCCACTTATGACATTTGTTTCACATACATGATGATTTCAAATGCATTTCAGTCCCATTAAAACTCTTGTTAAAGCTTCATAATTATAAGACGGAAGCTTTCTCTACTACACCTACTGGACAATGTACATATTTGAAGTTCCATTAGATTTGATTGTGGCCATGATTTCAAAAATATATTTCAGTTTTGTTAAAATTTGTATTTACAGTTCAAAAGTATACAGCAAAACTTTCTGCACTTCAAAAACTAACCATTGTAAATTTCCGATTTTCATGAAACTTCATCATACTTACATTTCTAATTTTCAGTAAAAACGGCACTCCGAAGGTAGAGAACACTTCCTGTGAAACAAGACAAAGGTTACAATTGAAAATGTTGTCCTATTTGATCAATACATCTGCTCCTTTATAAAACCGGATAGCTTCGATACTAAACAACTTGATTCCATAAAAACCATTTTGTCCAATAAACAACTGTACCATGAGGTAGACTGGTCCTTGGACATGTAGAAAATTGACAAACTGTAGAAAGTGTCAACCCAAATCAGTCTGCATGACCTATCATTTATGAGTCAATACTTTCTTTAATACGTTAGACTCCCTTTTTTATAGAGCATGGCTCATTAACTGCAGCCAATCAAGATTGCCTGCAAATAGGATACAGAAATGAAAATTTAATTCTTCATGATTCATGCCTTTACAAAACATTGCAAAACCTACTTTATAATTACTTGTTGAAATATCAACCTAACTTGGGTTTAACACGTAAATAAATATGAAAGTATCTTGGCATAAGAACTGACCTGTTATGAGTGTTTTCTTTTTTCTTACTATAGCAAGATTTTACTTTAAGGAACAACCCCAAGTTTTAACAACCATGAGGAAGATGGGACGTGAAAATATTGTAGGAAAAGGAGAAAATGCTGCAATAGAGCTATGCAGCATTTTCTCCATTTCCCGCACTATTTCGTAACCTTTCAGGACCAAATTCGATCCTTTCAGCTGCACCTGATTTGACCTTTGAAAATTCCCTCAATTTATACTTGTCAAAAGTTTTGATGTTAGGTAAAGACTTAAAAGGGTATGGACAGCAGACAGGATTTTGCATCTTGCTTTCATGAACGCCAATTAATTTGTTGGGTATGAAGGCTTTCAGGCTGGACAAGTCTAAAATTTTGTCCTTTGGTAAAGAGTACAAAATTTTAGACTCTTCTAAATGGAAAGAATTTGCAGACAACAAAATACACATAATTGAAAAATTTAAACTTGACTTTGGAAGAGTAGAAAACATTGTGGGAAAAGGAGAAAATGCTGGTAACCACCATTTTCTCCTTTTTTCCACAATGTTTTCAGATGGCTTCTTCCTCTAGGTCGTAAAAACCAGGGATTGTTTGGGAAAGGGTTAAATCACGAAAGTGGATTACCTTGTGAAAATGAGCAACGTGTATAAGTGCCTCATCGTCACCTAAGTTGATCTCATCTTTGGGAATTTCTTCCACTCTAAGCGTCTTTGTCGTACCAGTGGAGCTGAGCATTTCTAGAGATATATCTTCTGGTTGTATAGAGTATATCTTACATCCTATAACTTCCAGTAATCTAGCAAATGTAAAACATGAATTTTCAAAAACTGAACATTTCCTGCTATATAACAGTCATGACTAGTATAAATATCTCAAATGAATGAATAAATGAATAGTGTTTTATGGCCCGTCGACAACTTGGGTCATATTGGGCGCACTTACTTAGTAAACAATAATGCAAGGTGAAAATAACATACATGTGCAACAACATAAGACAAACATGATAAATGAGGAATGGATGAAACACAAAATGATGCCCCTTTTGTCGCCTTTTAAGGCATGCATGCTGTCACTTTTGTTCCGCCAGATGAAATGGCAGATGTGACGATCGCGGGACTGCAGTGGTTTATACCCCTGATTAAACCACACGGGGTCCCACAGGCCAATTGATTCCCATTCCAAACCCTATTTACATCAAGAAAAAAAAAAAAAAAAATATAGGATTTGGAATAAGAACTACCCAGCCTGCTGCAATCCTACGAATTACGAGGAAAGCAGCCGTTTGTCTCTAATTTTAGTCGCCTTCTACGACATGTCATAGAGAAAGGCCGAGGTCCTATTCTATAAAGTAAAAAAAACCCAGGACCCCACGGGGATATAAATATCTCAAATAGTGTGAGTGGTTTTAGATTTATAAATAATAATCCTAGAAAAGACAAAAAAGGGAAAAGTGGCCAGGTTAAAGCAGTACAATAACACTCTTTTTTAATCATAGCAAATTTTGTAGGATAATATTATTGTGGAAATAGCTGTTTTCTATTTTGGGTCTACTACGTTCAAGTCTTGTGTTTGAGCCCCACGGGTTTCCATCTAAAATTACAAATAATCTTTCGGATGAGATATTAACCACAGGAAAATGTGACAGTATTATGCACAGAGCATGTTGACAAACCAGGGTCCGTATTCACTAACCAATCTTAAGAACATTCTTTGTCATATTCTCCAGAATTTTCAAACTTTGAAAGTAACACAACACCTGATTGGCTAAACCATTCAGTTTAGCCAATCAGGGGTTGTGTTACTTTCAAACTCCTACATCTTGAAGAATAAGACTAAGAACATTCTTCAGAATGGTTGGTGAAAGAAGAACCAAGCATCACTTTGGACCAGCTCTGTCCTATATCGCCAACTATCTCCCCTATGGGAAACCAGTGGCGAAGATACAATGACCAATCATTTTAGTCAAATTGCAGTGTCTGTATTTTGTCGAATACGGGAGTTTTGCAGAAAGATGCCTTGTACAAAAAAATGCTTCAATGTGGAAAAAACTATACACCCAGTTGCATCCAGTTATCCATAGGTGGCTTAAAGTACTGGTAAATACACATTCAATATTAATGAATGCCCATTTTTGTCTTAAATGGTGAGCTCCAAGTTAATAGAATTGTCAACAAAATCATCTGTAAATTTGGACAGCTGCATGTTTCATCAGCATAATTAGAAAGTAAAGATGACACTGGTCTTGAGATCAGCGATAAAGCCTCAATCAGAAATAGATTATTGGAACACTTCTGAATAGAAAACTTTAATTGAGTTTCAATCAACTTTTAACTACAGCATATTATTGGCTCGGTGCAAAAAGCACATGGAGTTTGTCTATGTAGACATACAGGTCTCTCAGTGACTCAATAATTCCCCTTACCTCAATTTACCACTCTCTGTGAGTTCAATTTGTTTCTTTGCTTCCTCTAATAGATCAGCTACTCTGCCAGTCTTGTCAGGATATAGCACTAACTCTTTCTGTAACATTTCCAAACAATAATTGAGCAATTTTCTGGACAAAGGGTGTTTAACCCATTACCACACACTTTTGACGCCCCTGAGAAAGAAGCCTTTTGAAAACACTGTTAGAAAAGGAGAAAATGCTGGTAACCAGCATTTTCTCCTTTTCCCACAGTGTTTTCTACCCTTCCCAGAACAAATTTTAATTTTTCAGTCACCTTTATTTTGTCGTCTACGAATGCTTTCAATTTGAACCAGTCTAAAGTTTTGTCGTTTGGTAAAGAGTTAATGCATCTATGTTATGTATCATAACAAGCAAGTCATCATAAAATTATTGATGCAATAAATCCATTTTGTCTCACAATCAACTGAATCATGGACTAGAATGGTCCTTTGACATGCAGAAAGTTGACCAAAAGCACACAGGTTTTGGTCCACTTCAGTCTACACGAACAAGGCAGGCTGACATTGGCCAGTACATTAGTTTAGCTTAAAACATATTATTTTACATGGATCTTGAAACAAGATCCTACAACTTATGCTTATCTCTCTTGATTCTGCTTTCGGGGAACTACACCAGTACCTGCATATGTGTGTGTCAATGAAAATCACAAAGTTGGTACACACTCCCGAGTATCAAACTCAGGACGCTAATGTTATGAGGCCGACACTCTACCTCACAACCACAGACACCACACGAAACATTCACCACCCTATTCATTGACCATAGCTGGTGTAAACCCATTCCACCTTCCAGTAATGCAAAACTTTCCTTTGCAAAAGTAAGAAATCAACTCATAATAACCACATGCTAAAATCTAATTGAAATGAATAGTTTTAACTCTGACAGTATTTATTAAGAATTCCTTTATTTCTGTATAGTGCATGTAGCCCCCAGAGCCACATTTTTTGACGGATCAAAATTTCACAAACAAGTTTTGAAAAGGGTCATCCAAGAAACAACTCTGTGAAATTATTTCAAAATCCAAACAGAGGTTTCAGAGAAGAAGATTTTTTAAGATTCCTTCATTTCTGTATGGTGCAAGTAGCCCCCGTTCACCAGAGCCACATTTTTTGACAGATCGAAATTTCACGAACATTTTTTGAAAAAAGTCACCCAAAGAACATCTCTGTGAAATTATTTCAAAATCCAACCAGCGGTTTCAGAGGAGAAGAATTTTAAAGAATTCCTTCATTTCTGTATAGTGCAAGTAGCCCCTATTCACCAGAGCCACATTTTTGGACGGATCAAAATTTCACGAACAATTTTTGAAAAGGGTCACCCAAGAAACATATCTGTGAAATTATTTTAAAATCCGACCAGCGGTTTCATCAGAGAAAATTTTTAAAGAATTTGCTAAAAAATTCCATTTGGTTGCCATGGCAACCAGAGTTTTTGATGGAATCAAATTCTGTGAACAATTTTTGAAGAGGACTTCCCAAGGAACATTCCTGCCAAGTTTGGTCCAAATTGGCCCAGCAGTTTAGGAGGAGTTAATGTTTAAAGAATTGTTGACGACGCACGACGAACGATGGACGACGCAAGACGGACACTGGTTGATCCTAAAAGCTCCCCTTGAGCACGTTGTGCTCAGGTGAGCTAAAAAGATAAGCTCATTTTTACTGAAAACATATCTGATCCCTTAACCCATTACCACGTAAACACGAATTCCAACCACCCTGAAGAAAAAGCCTTCTGAAAACATTGTGGGAAAAGGAGAAAATGCTGGTAACCAGCATTTTCTCCTTTTCCCACCATGTTAATACAGTTTTTGAGTCAGCTGTATTTTTTCCTCTCCAAATATCTAAAATTTGGACCAGTCTAAAATTTTGTTGTTTGGTAAAAAGTTAACCAAGTAATTCTGTGTTTAAATGACTCCTTTTCCCTCAATATTTAGCTTTGAACAGTAGTAACAAACAAGTCCTATTTTGTGTTTATTAAATGTTAGTATAAATTGATAAACTTACCTCTTCTTTTAACCTACTATTTACATATATACACTTGAATTGGCGCTTGTTTTCAAGTTCATTAATTCTAATATTAAGCTGGAAAATAAAAGAAAGAAAAGAAATATAAATTAATTGCTGGTAAAACAGTAATATATCCGAGCTGGAAAATTCACTTAAAAGCAATATACATGAACATAATTCACTGAAGTTGCATGTCTCATATGTCACTAAGAAATCATAGGGTAGATTTATCCTTTACTATGCTATCTGGAGTTAAAACAATCCTTCATGGTGCAACTTTTGACAACACTGTAGAAAAAGGAGAAAATGCTGGTAACCAGCATTTTCTCCTCTTTACACAGTATTTTTAAACCTTTCAGCAACAAATTCAATCATTTAAGCCATATTTAATTTGCCATCTGCAAATGCATTCAGTTTGAATTCGTCTAAAATATTATAAATCATCATAAAAAGAAAGAGTTGAGCAAATTGTCTGAAGAATCATGTTTTTCTTTTTAACTGTGTTTACTTATTTCCAAGAAAAAGAGTATTTTCTCATTAATCTCCAGAGGCACTTCACAATTAATCCTTTACCACACAGTTCCAACTTTTAACACCCCTTTAATGAAGCCTTTTCAAAACATTGTAGGAAAAGGAGAAAACGCTGGTAACCAGCATTTTCTCCTTTTCCCACAATGTTTTCTTCCCTTCCAAAATCAAATTTCAATTCTTTAGTCACAATTATGTCGTCTGCAAATGCTTTCAATTTGAACCAGTCTACAATTTTGTTATTTGATAAAGATTTAAATTAGCTGTGCATAGGTATCTTCCAAAATCACAAGCAGCTATCCTATACAAACCAAATTTATTCAATGTTTATCTGTGAAGCAGAAATCTTTTCTTAGTTTCCATTCTCTGAGCATCTTTTCTTAATTTCCATTCTCTGATCGTTAAGTTAAAAAAAAAATCTTGGCTATGACTAAACATTATTTCAACTTGTATTTTGAAATTTGTGAAACAGTTACAAAACATAAATCTCTTATGGACAGACATATTTTTAATCTTTTCTCAAATGCAGATGATACTTAATGCATGGAATAGATCCACCTTTTACAACAAAACTTCAGACTGGCTTTTCAGTATTCAGTTTTTCTAAAGATGTTCTGTACTAACTCTTTCTCAGTTTTTTTGTGAATGCTCATGAAATTTTTCAAAACTGCAAGTATTTTGTTTACAAAAATGGAACTACGGACTTCACTGAAACAGGTCCCAAAAAGTTGAGAGTTTGCTTACCTGCTGGAAATAAAGTTTTTTCTGTTGCCGGGGTTTTGTGTACAAGAGAAGTTCTTTCAGACTACCTTCAAATGTACAACGTATTGGATTTCCTGGACCATCCCTATACCTATAAGTTACAAAATGTAATAAAATAAGTAAATCTTACATGACATGTGTATTTGGCATTATAATCAAAGTGCAACCAAAAGCGTGATAAAATCTACATTATTCTATATAGAGTGATGTCATTCTATTTAAAGTGACATCATTCTCTATTGGCATTATAAACAAAGTGAAACCAAAAGCATGATAAAATCTACATTATTCTATATAGAGTGATGCCATTCTATTTAAAGTGACGTCATTCTCTATAAAGTAAGTTATTCAATGCAATATAACCTGCATTCACCTTTTTACTCTATGTTTTTACTGTAAGTATGAACTTCTTTTCCAGTCATTAAGACTTGGTTATGTTGGACTCCAAATAATCTTCTTTGTGTCGTGGTTTATCGTTCAATAAACCATGTTGTGAGTTATAAGGCACAATTAGTAACCCACTCAGGCTATTGCTCTTGTGGATTTTTTATTCTGCATCATAACTCCTAACCATGTTTATTGAACAATAAACCACGACAGAAAGATTATTTTTTTAATAGCCAACTGGTGGCTGAAAGCATACAATGCCTTTGAAATCAAATAAATCAATTCTTCAAAAATTATGAAAGTCATTGTGAAGATGGCACTACTATTGTTAGATCTGTCAAAGTATTAGTTTTGCAGAAAAATAAAATTCAAAACCAGGTAAAAGGTAAAAGGGGTAGAGTGACCTGGCAACTTTTAACTCAGATTTAAGACTTACAGACAATTCTTAATAACATTTTTACCCACATTTCTCAAGAATTAACTAAATCTGAAAGTTATCCAAGTTCTGATATGCTACACCTTATAATTTGGCCAAATTTAGAACTGTAACTACGGATGGATAGTATACAACCTAAGGTCCAAAGCCATTGTTGTTGTTCATTGTTGTAGGCCCAAAAGTAAAATAATCTATGTATGACTTATGCTATGAAAGAAGTCAAATAATTGATACATACCCTTGTGGTTTGAAAAATTGCAATAAATAAGGATCTGTATTGAGATATTTAGCTACAGCATTTGCCATTTGATCATAGTTCATGCGTTGTGAGAGCTCTAGAGTGAATCCAGCATCACTGATGACATTTTTATCACAGAAAGTTATTTCTACACGATAGTACAAATCCCTGGAAAGCAAAATATACAAAAATACTAAATAACGAAGTATTGTACCAATAATGCATCTCTGGAACGCATTATACCAATCAACTCATTATGTATGGATCCATATAATCAATTTTGTTTAATCGAAATATTGCTATTTAAAACTTTGCTTAAAGTAATAATGTCTCGTAATCGAACACTGCAGATCCAAGATCAGACTGCACCTTCTATGCAGTCTGATCTTGAATCTACACTATCCACAAACGGTTAGTGAGTCGCACATAGGAGCCTAAATAACTATACTAAAAATTTCATTTTGATAGTAAAAACCAAAATACTGCTATTTCAAAGCTATGTTTTGAGTAATAATATCTCTTAATAGGACAGTGCAGATCCAAGATCAGACTGCACATTCTGTGCAGTCTGATCTTGGATCTACACTGTCCGCAAAAGGTCAAAGAGTCATACATAGCAGCCTAAGTATTAATATGTCAGACCTCCTCTCAGAAGGATAAAAATCCTGACTATGAAAAACTTTCCTTACCTAAAGTAATCTTTTGCTGTCGGCAAGTCATAGTGATTTGCATCAGGCTCATATTTCTGGAACACAATTATATCCCCGTCCATTAGCTCTTCCAACATCTTCTCCATCGGAAGGTCATGGCTAGGCAGTAACTCCAGAAAGTTCGGCTTCACCTCCTGTAAAGTAGTTAAATGCTAATTCTTTACAACAGTGCCAAAATCTTTTACTTGTCTTAACTGAAAGCACCTTAAGGTAGTAGACCCATAATACTTCTAGTGCAGCATGGCATAAACTTTCTTGACAGTAGATTAAGACAGATATATACAGATATAATACTTTAGAACATTTTTAACTGACCAGAAATTCCTTTGTTGTCTATCTTCAAGTTGTTTGTTGATACTTTTGTTAGTTTCCAGAAAATGGAGGTAATTATCATATCTCTTTGTGATGAGACTAGAATGGTTTTAGATTTATAAATGATCATTCCAGGAAGGACAAAACTGAAAAAGTGGCTTGGTGAAAGTAGAACAATAATACTCAATTTCAATCTTAGCAAATTTTGTAGGATAATAATACAGTGGAAATAGTTTTTTTTTTTTTTTTAATACGGGTCCATTATGTTAAGACGGTAAGTCAAACAAGAGAATTTGTTTCTGAAAGGGAAGAAAAAATTGTGGGAAATGTAGAAATGAGCCATGCTCTGGCAAAAGGGGGCTTCATGTATTTCGGTGACCTATGATACCGAGCAAGTCATTGCATGATTATAGAACAATAAAGTTTCATTTTCTCTCACATCTGAATGATTCGTGAGGAACACTACCCAAAGTAAAATGTTTCGGCCCAGGTTAGCCTAACCGGACCGCTCAGGCTGACCTGGGTTAATCATTCTTGCAGTTGCATTAAGCCCACTTTTCATTCAAGCTACGAAAAATCCCCTTAAAAGATTTCAAAAAGCCTTCTTATTCAGGGTTTTTAACTCTTTACCAAATGACAAAACTTTACACTTATCCAAATTGAAAACATTATTTTCCAGACAACAAATCAAATTTGGCCAAAGTGATAATTCCAATCTTTTATAGGGCAGAAAACATTGTGGGAAAATGAGAAAATGTTGGTTACCAGTATTTTCTCCTTTTCCCACAATGTTTTCAAAAGGCTTCTTGCATAGGATCGTTAAAAGTCAGGATTGTGTGGGAAAGAGTTAAAACACTGGATTGAGTCCTGATGGGCTGACCATACAGTGTTCCAGTGTGGTGTGAATTGAATAGTCATTTTCAGGCATTACGACAGCCCAAATTAAAGGGGAATATGATGTAGTGACCAACATCCAATTATCTTGCAATCAGTTTTCATTAATTCGAATTTGAGAGAGGAACATACCTCAAATAACATCAAAGGAGTGTCTGTGGGAAATCCTGCTCTCTTGTTCAGCTCTGGCATAAGTTCCACTACAAAACAAAACAAAGAAAAACAAGTCATTCTCCGTGAAAGAGGGGGTTTAATGCATCTGCAACAAGAGCTTCATAAAGCGGCCTATTTACGCCCGAATGGGCTTGTCAGTAAAATGGCTTCAAATCTAGAAGTAAGAATGCCTACCAGATATCCAAAATTTAAAGTTTTATGCACAACTAGACATCATAGAGATCCATTGTGGTAAGTTTGAACTTATTCTGATAAAAACTGTAGGAGGAGTTGTGTGCGAAAGGAACTGCTTATGAAGGATGGGTGTACGGATGGACAGACATATTGATGAACGACCAGTGCCCTAACATAATACCACCCTTCAGGCTTATTGATAGGAGAAAATGCAAGTAATCAGCATTTTCTCCTTTTCCAACACTGCTCTCTATCCTTTCAGTGAAAAAAATCATTATTTGGAGCTGTACAAAGTTTAGTTGTACAGTAAAGAGATAAATAAGAAATATCAGATTACCTCCCTTAGCTGAGATAGGTACATAGGCATGGCCACAGTAGGAAATTGACTTCGTTCTTGCATCATACATTTTTAGGAATAACAAAACATCACCTGCAAAAATCAGTTCAGCATTTCAATATCATTTTAAACGCATATCCATGGAAAAAACAATTTGCCCATTAATAAACAATACCCTGTCCAATGGCCTTAACTCTCAATCCTGACTCAGTAACGATCCTGGGAAAGAAACCTTTTGAAAACATCAAGGGAAAAGGAAAAATACTGGTAGCCACCATTTGGCATTGATCACAGATCATACTATAAATTTTGTAAGTCTAATAGATCTATAATGTCTAAAAAACACAATTAAATTGCAGCTATCCAGAAATGGTTAGACATTTTTCTTTGAAACATCTAAATTTTATTATTAACTCTTTACACAACAAAATTTCAGAATTGTCCCACTGAAAGTATTTGCAGAGGATAAAATAAACGTGGCTTAAAAATTCAAAGTTTGTGTTGAAAAGGGTAGAAAACATTGTGGGAAAAGGAGAAAATGCTGGTTATCAGCATTTTCTCCTTTTCCCACAATGTTTTCAAAAGGCATTTTCTCAGGGTTGGTATAAGTCGGGATTGTGGCGGTAAATGGTTAAAAAAAGGTTTGAAAGAACTTACTATCTTTGTCGAAGTGATCCAATCTCTGATGAGGACTCTCTGGGTTAATGGTTTCTACAAACAATGTCCAAGTGCCCTCATCCGACAACTCCTGAACCTGAAAAATACAGTTTCAATTTCACATTCCTGTAATTCTATTTGCTGTCAGATCATTTTCTTGTTTTCTGTTTGCTCATTTTACCTATTCTAGAAAACATGGCTAGCCATGCTTGGCTAAAAGGGACATGCCATCTCTATAACGCATTATATCGTCAGTTTACTTAAAAAAATCCCATCATTTCATGCACTGCAGCATAGCCATAACAGCTTTTTGTCTAAACTGTCTTCAATTAAGCTGTTGTATAAACTTTGAAAACATCGTAGGAAATAGAGAAAATGCCAGTAACCAATATTTTCTGCTTTTCCCATTCAGTTCCTCAGAATATTTTCTGTTCTTTCAAAAAGGGTTAATCCCTTAAAAATATTTACTTTTATTTCATGCTTTCCGATAGGATATCGAGCAATGGCAGTGAAAATATTTTTCGATCTTACACTAGTATCACCAGTGAAAATACTGATTTTCACGTTCTTGTTGCCTAGGTTAATTGCGCGTGCCTGACAACCAGATGGGAAATATGACGTCATATACCTTACATTTCACGCGCTTGACGTAACGTTGCTATGCGGGAGGGGTACGCCACGGGGAATAAGGAAAAAGAACTGTACTGAATTTTGATAAAGCTCCTCCCAGAAAGGGTTAAAAGCATAAAATAAATAGAATTTTTTTTTTTTTCGGTGAAAGATCGAAATTTATTTCATCTCGTGAACACCATTGGTAATATTTTCACTCGTGGCTGCGCCACTCGTGAAAATATTACCGATGGTGTCCACTCGATGAAATAAATTTCGATCTTACACTGAAAAAAACAAATATCCTCTATTACTTCGGTTGAGAAAAAAAATCTTACAACTTATATTTATCTCTCTTGATTCTGCTTCCTGTGAACTACACCAGTACTTGAGCCAAATGTGTGGACCAAAGAAGGATCCCACAGTTCACACCTGCTCCTAGGTATCGAGCTCGGGACCTCATGGTTATGAGGCAAACAATCGTCCTCACAACAATGGACACCACATGATTTGTAAATCCTATACAAGACAACATAGCTTTGTCTAGACCCAAACATTTGCAGATGAAATGAAAAATGTGCACAAATGGTACGTAGCAGTTACCAGTTGCCTCTGATTGGGTAGAAGAATTACATAGTTACAAGCATTTTTTCCTTTTCCCACTATGATTTTAAAAGTTCTCTTTCACATAAAATCTTTTAAGTCTGGATAACATGGGAAGGAGTATTTAAACCAGGATGTTCTGGCACTGACATTTTGATTTTAGTAAAAGATGTTTCTACATAGCTCCAGAGAGAGGAAGTGATTTTGATTTCACAAAATTTGAAAATATTAATAAATCTCCACTAAACCCTATCTTATAGGTACTCATTAGAATTGTCTCATGAAGACAATTCTAATGAGTACCTACAATATAGGGTTTGGAAGAGAACTAATGGATTTACAATACCATCACTCCCTCTTATTTGGAGCTCTGTTTCTAGATATATACTGCACTCACTGTTTTGTACATATCTGCCTCAATATCTAACAGAGTTGGTCTGTAAGTCTGATTTTGTCTTGCTTGGAATGGCCATGGTCTCAACTGCTGAACAGGGTATTTCTAGACAAACAATAAATAGATAGTATAAAAGCAATAGAATAAATATAATTCAGCTATAAGAACACACCTTGGATTATTCAAGATATCATTGCACTGAGATCATTATACAATTCCTATGTAAAAACAATGTGACTGTTTGTGGTAAACCCTTTTTTCTTTCTTTCAGTCCTTTTTTAAAATATGAAGTTTTTTCCTTAGCAGACAGATTGACAGCAGGTTGATTATTGCTATCATCAAACAAGCTAAGTAATACAGTACTTTCCAAAAGCATGTTCATTCAAGCGAATATTTTGAACCAAGCAGTACTTGTTCAAATAATTTGGAAATCACTGGTGCTAACCCTTAACCCTTAACCAAATAGTCCCGACTTTTAATGACCCTGAAAAAAAGGCCTTTTGAAAACATTGTGGGAAAAGGAGAAAATGCTGGTAACCAGCATTTTCTCCTTTTCCCATAAAGTTTTCTACCCTATCAAAATAAATATTGTCATTTGAGCCACTTTAAAATAGCGCTCTGCAAATGCTTTCAATTTGGATAAGTCTAAAGTTTTCTGTGTGGTAAAGGGTTAACTCCAAGTACTTCTTAACTGAAATTCAATGTCAAAAAAAGGAGACAAATAAAGCCAAGCTAAAAATTCTCTTGTACTTCTCTTAAATGTAAAAGCATGTACATCAATACTGGGTGTTTGCATGATTATATCTGATTTGAGAACGTTCTGAACATTTTAAATGAAAGGACAAAATGAGAACATCTGAATAGCAAATAACTCTCCAAGTGAAAATGTCAACCGATCTCACCAAGTTTTCTGAAAGTATCTCTAAAAACTCTTTCAGTGTTGCGGTCTTCTTAACTCTAAAATTCCTAAAATTGGCTTTTTCCAGGTCAAAGAGATCTGTTCCCTGATGTCCGTAAAAATAGTCCTCCGTCACAACTTGAACATTCATGTACAAATGTGCCTCTTTGCGTTCTTGCCTTTTTTGTGCCTCTAACCGTCTGTAAATTCAACAAAAACATCACTCAATTGTACTCGCAATGTCTGTCACATGCACTTGGGTCTGTATTCACAACCATTCTTTGGAGCATTCTTATTATCAAGGATTTACTAAATTTGAAAGTAACACAACATCTGATTGGCTGAACCATCTGGTTCAGCAGATGGTTCAGCCAATCAGAAGTTATGCTACTTTCTAAATCTAGAATATGATAAGTAATGAAATTAAGAACAATTGGTGAATATGAAACTTGGTTCTAACCAACGAAAAAATCTCTTTATTAACAATCAGCCTGACAGGTTAAAGCTTTACAAAACAACAAAATTTTGGAATAGTCCAAATTGAAAGTACTTGCAGACAACAACTATGAAACGAAAATTGATTTTTTTGTATGGAAAGGGTAGAAAACATTGTGGGAAAAGGAGAAAATGCTGGTTACCAGCATTTTCTCTTATCCTACAATGTTTTACACGGCTTTCTATTTCAGGGTCATTAAAAGTCGGAATTGTGTGATAAAAAGTTACATAGACGAAAATTTGGTGGAGTCTGATCCCAGTTCTATAATGCCACCTCATTCTCTGATGTAATGATCCATATAAAACCTTACACTGCTGAGCACAATCTAGGGTACTTTTAAGTACAGCGAAAATCAAGATGAGGCTGAAGTTCCTTCGCAGTCTGATCTTGATCTACATTGTCTGATGCTTTGTAAAATATCCGGCTAAAGAGGCCCGGATATCACAGGATTTGAGCTTCATATATTACACTGAAAGAGTCCAGATTGTATATTTAGAATTCCAAGTGTCAAGATTATTTGAAACACTCACCTCTCTTCTGCCAGCCTATCTTTTAAGCTTTCTGGAATATTCACCTCACCTACTGGACATAAAATGTCATCTGAAAGAAATGAAAGGTGAATCTGCTTACTACTCTTTCCAACAAGTCATGTCTCAAATCTAGTTAGCCCAAGTTGAAGAACGAAAGAAACCAACTATTCTTGTTTGAATCTTCGTATGCTCATATTCTTGTCAATATCTCAACCTGTCTCTGACAGCTAAACATGCCCATTTAAAGCATTTATCAAAAGAATCTTTTAACAACCTAATACGCAACACTTTTGAAAACTTTTTGCAAAGAAAGGAGGTAATGCTGGTAACCAGCATTTTCTCTCTTTCTTCCCTCCCCACCCCTTATATTTGTCATTGCATAAAATAAATTATGCTCTGAATAAAAAATGAACAAATCTTAAATCTCTTTCTTTTAACTTGAGAAGAGTTAACTCATTACCAAATGACAATATTTTGGGCTCGCCTAAATTTAAAGCATTTGCAGGCAACAAAATAAAAGTGACTGAAAATTTGAAATTTGTTTTGTGAAGGGTAGAAGACACTGTGGGAAATGGAGAAAATGCTGGTTACCAGCATTTTCCCCTTTTCCCACAATGTTTTCTATAGGCTTCTTTCTCAGGGGCGTCAAAAGTAGGGATTGTGTGGTAATGGGTTAACAAATAGTAGCCCTTTAGACACAATATTTTCATCCTTTCATAGACATATCCTATCAGCTGAGCCAAGTTCAAAACAGTATCTACAAATGCTTACAATTCAAATCTTTACCAAACAACAAAATTTTAGATTGGTCCAAATTAAAAGCATTTGCAGACAACAGAATAAATGTGACTTAAAAACTGGAATTTTGTTTGGGAAGGGTAGAAAACATTGCGGGAAAAGGAGAAAATGCTGGTTACGAGCATTTTCTCTTTTTCTCATAATGTTTTCAAAAGGCTTCTTTCTCAGGGTCATTAAAAGTCGGGATTGTGAGGTAAAGAATTAAATGTATCCCATAAAATATGGCTAAAAAAGAGTAGAAAACATTGTGGAAACATGAGAAAATGCAAATTACCAGCATTTCCTTTTTCTTTTTTTCATCATATTTTCAAATTCAATCCTTATTGGATCTTTAAAACCCAGGATTGTCTAGCAAGGGGTTAACTCTTTACCACAAAAATGAAGTTTTTCAAGACATGTCTATTTTGTTGTGTGCAAACACTTCTAAACCGGATAAGTCTAAATTTTTGTTGTTTGGTAAAGAGTTAACCCTTTACTCCATAGATACTCATTTCTACGCATCGCTTGTAGGAGCCTTTTGAAAACATTGTGGCAAAAGGTGAAATTGCTCGTGACGAGCAATTTAACCTTTCGTCGCAATGTTTTCTATGCTACCAAAAGTGTCATATACACATAAAAAACGGCTGTTATTTAGAGTCATTTAGAGATACCATAGAAATGCCCTATAGGGTAAAGGGTTAATATAATTATTTGATATAGAGTAAAAGTATAAAACAGGAACTTACCAATGCAACTTTCCCTGATATAGACCAACATGTAGGCATTTGTACAATGTTTCACGGAAATATCATCATCCTGGCCACCAAAATTCCTGTCTATGGCATCTTGTTTTGTACATTTGGAGACCACGTCATCATCAAATTTACAATACTGAAATACATAAAGGTATTCAAATTCAATTTTCTTTAAATGAAATGTTACAATGATTGGTTGGTTGGTTGTATTGGGGTTTAACGCCACTTTAACAGCTAAGGTCATATCATGGCGGTCGGTGACGCACATGTGTTTCCTGGCTTTCTCACACCGGTACTTACACTACTTTCTTTCCAAAGCCACCAACTACTTTTCTCACATGCTTCAGCAGAGGTGAGAGGCGAAAATACGCCGGAAAGCGAATTTGCCTCAACCGGGTATCAAACTCACAACCACCAGGTCATGAGTCAGATACGCTCACCACTGAGCCACCCGGGTGGGCTGTTACAATGAATTACAGACGTTTTGTACCGTAACTATTTCGTACTGTTCACTTCCTACCATAATTTAACCATTTCGTATCATAGGTTACACCATTTTGTACAATAATTTTACTACTTTGTACCATAATCATTCCATTTTGAACCATATTTCTGGGATATATCAGAAAGTTTTGACAATGAAAAACGTCTTTAACCCTTTACCAAACAATACCTGGTTTTTACGATTCCGAGAAAGAAGCCTTTAGAAAACATTGTGGGAAAAGGAGAAAATGCTGATAACCAGCATTTTCTCCTTTTCCCACCATGTTTTCTACCCTGCTGGAAACTTTCCAGTCACTTTTATTTTGTCATCTGCAAATGCTTTAGATTTGGACAAACCTTTTGTCGTATGGTAATGAGTTATATGGAAAATTACGACCTGGATTTTTTTATATTCAGATCAGGTGAAGTTGCATGTGTAAAGAGGTTCACATCAGATGTCAGCCTCTTTACACATGCGATTAAACCTAAACTCACCACACATATATGTATACTGTTGTAATGTTCCTTTTCTTGTATACCTTCCTGTTGTAACTTTAACCCTTTACCGAACTATCCCTACTTTTTACGACCCTGAGGTATAAGCCTTTTTGAAAACATTGTGGGAAGAGGAGATAATGCTGGTAACCAGCATTTTCTCCTTTTCCTACAATGTTTTCTACCTTTCACAAAACGAATTTCGAACTCTCCAGTCACTTTTATTTTCGATTTGGTCAAAACTATAATTTCGTTGTTTGGTAATGAGTTAAGTTTTTCAACTACTCTTTGACCAATTCAAGCAACACATAGAGACAAAATTACATTTAAGCAATGCTCTTTCAAAAGGGGGTTTAACACATATCTGTGATGCATCGTACCTAGCAAGAAATCACATACTCATCAAGTCATGAAATAGTTATGGATCTAAAAAATCTGTTGTTCTTTACCAACCGACTGAATCATGACGTAGAATGGTCCCTTGAACATGCATGAAAAATCAACAACAGACTAAGTTTCAACCCAGGTCAGCCTGCATAGACTCTGCAGGCTGACTTAGATTAGTAATTTTTGCAGATGCATTGACCGATTACCACACAATCCTGACTTGACAACTCTGAAAAAGAAGTCTTTAGAAAACATGGTGGGAAAAGGAGAAAATGCTGGTAAACAGCATTTTCTCCTTTTCCCACAATGTTTTCAACCCTTTACAAAAAAAAATCAAATTTTCAGTCACTTCTATTTTGTCATCTGCAAATGCTTTCAATCTGGACAAGCCTAGCATATTGTCATATGATAACGAGTTAAAGCTGACATCCATTTCATTCCATTGACATTCATTTGGTAGAATGATCCATAAACATGCATGAAATTGACCAATAGCAAATTTGCCAATGCATTTAACTCCCTTTTCATGCAACCTGGCCCTCTAAGCCGTACCTTTCCATCCCCTTTAGGCGATATATACACAACATAGTGTCCACCATGATTATCACCACTGTGAACTAAAATTGCATGCAGTATATAGTTAGCTGGAGTTTTCTCCTTCTTCTCAAGGAACTGGTCTAGATTTAATCTTTCTGGAAACTCATACCTGCAAGTAAAGAAAAGAGAAAATAAACTCGTAGGTCAAACTAAAATCAAATAGAACTGTCCCAAAGCAGACAAATACCCCCCACCCCCACCAGCACCTCATCAAACAACCACCATCAGAGAATGGCAATTATTTTCAAAACATAGATCACCATGGCCTTGACCTCGGACTTTTGACCAATGTGACCCAAAAATGATAAAACAATAGGGCACCTATTTGGGACATAAGCAACATTTGTATGTGTTTTCAGGGTCCGAGGTCAAACAAATTTTGAATTAAAGCATGAAAATTTTGAGTGAGGAAACATAACTTCTATATATGGATTGACAGATGGACAGACAGACATTGTGAAACCAGTATTAACTCCCCTTTACTTCATAGCTAAGGATATAATTACTATAACATTACCATTGTATTTTTTCCCTTTCTATCATTCATGCATCAGTAAAGATGGCAACAGTCACTAATATTCATGCTAATATCAGTACGAAATTTATCCAGTCATCCTTTGGTGAATTAACTTGTATTTTTCACAAACCCGAGATTGGGAAGAGAAAGGCTTCCTGAAGAACTTGGAAGTAATTTGAAATGATGGCAAACAGAATTTCTTCAATTTTCCACAACATTTGAAAAAAAACCTTCATGAGAAATTCCAAAATTGGACCGAACTGAAGTTTGTTGTCTGCAAATTTTATGCTTGAAAAGTGTATCACACCATATCACTTAATCCAAAAAAACATGTTCGAGTATCGGATAAAATTCTTTTGATGTCATGCAGAGCACTTTGCACTATTAAATCAAACTGCCACACTCTTGTTCTATAAAGCTACTTAGGAAACGTCCGACATGTTGATTGCCAAAGTAAAATCACACGCTTTTATGACAACTTGTATCAATGTGGTGTAAAATTTTCTTGTTCAGTCTTACCTGTCATTTATTTTCACATTAGCATCTGAAGCTGGATCATACATAAACCTGAGTAAATGCAGATGTAATACAGGTGGGAAATTCTTAAATTTAACTCCCTTCTCAGCTTCCTGAAATGATAAAATAATGTAAAACAGGTTTGATACTAACAAAAATCTCAACCTTTATTCATATTGGAGAGATACCACAAAATTAAGTCTTTACTCTTGTTTCTATGATAAATTTGTAAAAAAAAGTCCCCAGACACTTAATCAAAAAGTTGAGTAATGCATAATTTTTTCCATGTATTAATTTGTTACAAAGGCAATAAAGAGTTTGTTTTGTCCTATGTTTAAACAGACTTGAAAACTTCTACTCATTTAATTACCCCATTAAGTCATCAGAAACTTTTTTGTAACATACTTCACTTTGCATTCAATTCTTTGTCTGCATGGGCTTATTTGGACAAGTTTAATATTTTTCTATGGGGTAAACAGACGACCCTTTTCAAAACTGCATATCATAGACACTTCAAACTTAAAGCATGCACATACCACAAAATACAAAAAGTTACAACATGAACCAAACTTCTTTGGCAGGGTAGAAAAAAATTATAGGAAAAGGAAAAAATGGTGGTTACCAGCATTTTCTCCTTTCCCTAAATTTTTTCGAAAGCGGCTTCTTTCTGGGAGTTTAAATGCCGAGACAGCGTGATTTAACATTTAAGGTACACAAAAACGAGAAATACAAGATACTACTTCTGTTTACCTGTAGACCATGTTCCCCAGCATCATATTTGTTATCACCGTCCAAAGATTCCACTGTCACATAGTCTTTGAAGGATTCTATCACTGAAGAGACAACTATACGGAGTATCATTTCCATTATTTCGTTTATTTTATACTTATAAATATTCAAGCATAAACACAAGCAACATATGGAGATGAAATAACAAACAAAATGAAATGACAATCAGAAACATAGAAATAAATACAGTTCCAAATATGGTATTACAACACATCCGTACCTGAATTATGTATATATAGTATTCATCTGCCATTAACAAAAATGAAGTTACTATCCACTAAATCAGTTCTAGTTTTATTTCCTTCCTAGTTTTGGAATCAAATTATCATTAATTGCATATTATCATTTTGTTGTTGAAAGCTGTAGGTATATAATAGACGGAATATTCCATTGTAGTAACTTTCCTGCTGCATCTATTTGCTTCACGCCACTTAAGAAAATATCCGCCTCTTGCTCTATGTTCGGCGTCACATGATATCAAATTTTCTCACACCGTTATAACCAAGTACAAATGCCATGAAAGTTACAAAAACATATTATTCCATATATTTTACCTTCTGAAATAAATCCGCATTAGATAACTAAGAAAACATACAAACAAGAATTTCTTCTGAGCCAAGAAAGACATGTTGGTTCAACAAATTTTAAAACACCCTATTACACATATGACTTGCCACAATCAACAATTATTAACCCTTTCCCAAACAATAAATTTTAGACTGCTCCAAATTGAAAGCACTAGCAGAAGACAAAATAATTGTAAGTGAAAATTTGAAATTTGTTTCCAACAGGGTAAAAAACATTAAGGAATGTTGTCTACTAGCATTTTCTCCTTTTCCCACAATGATTTCAAAAGGCTTCTGTGTCAGGGACATGAAAAACCATGAATTGTTTGGTAAAGGGTTAAAACCTAAAAACAGATAAAAAAGAATTACCAGATCTTCAAAGATAATATAGCACAAGAAATTAGGCTTATAGTTGGTAAATTCTATATGATAACAACAGGAAAGAATGCCACACATTTCACTTACCATTTTTCTTGTTTTTCACATTCAGCTGAATATCGTAAAATGCTTCTTCCTTTTGAGAACAGTAATTCACATGTTTACAACGAATATAGGACTGAAAATACACAACCAGAGGATGAAAGCATTAGCGGTATCTAGTTAACGTTGTCTACTTAGCCTGACAAACACTACCTGCAGGTAATTTTGTTTGTCTTCCAAAAGTCAACTTTTCATAACACAAAAAAGACGAGAAATTATTTGATATTAGCACTTTCTCCTTTCGCCAAATGTTTCCAAATGAATTATGTCTTAACAGCATTTGCAGCTGACAATTCAAAAGACAATTCAAATGTGGTTCAAATAATGGAATTTGTCTTTGAGAAGGTAGTAAACATTATGAGAAAAGGAGAAAATGTTGGTAACAAACATTTTTACCTTTTCAATATTTGGTTTCGAAAGTATTCTTTAGGGTTGTAAAATCACAAAATTGTGTGGCAGTGGATTAGAAACACTGACAGATTCCTCTGTCAGACATCATCAGACTTGCTTCCATACTTAAAAAGTAAGAGTTGAATTTGTCTACAATTTAACACTTACATTGTTCCTACTTGTGGCTGCTGGAAATTTTTTATGTAAAAATTGACTCGGTAGAAACTAGATATACTTTCTAATTAATACATGTAATTATATACTAACCAACATCTTGCCTTCAAATAACTGAGGAATGGTTCCATCTACACAGGTATTTTTCATCTTACTCTCCATATTTTCTAACAACTGAAATATAATAAATATCTTATCAATTAAGTTATTTCAAAGTGGTCAAGCTACAGTTACATGGCCAAAAATACAACCCCCCCTCCCCACAGGAGCTCCTTGTCACAAAAACAGGTCTTTGTCCCATAATGCAGTATGTTTTAGTACAAAGTAAGAGCTGAAAAAAGTTCAAGGGGAGATAATTCAGGGTCATGAAAATTACACATGCACAACTTCATATATATAGGAACACTGTGTGTAAATTTGAGTTCAGTACAAGAAAAACTCTTGGAGTATTACTGCGAACAAATTTGTGTCTACGGACAGACAGACGTATGGACGAACGGACAGACAGCCATGGCGCCAGTAATCCCATGATTTTAAGCATTTAACTCATTACAGAGCATGAACCGATCGATCATAAAACTTTTATCACTGCGGCTGATCACTTACCACTCGACATAACTCTTGGACATCATGCTGCATGAACGTGTCTAATGTCTCCCATCTAAAACAGATCAAAATGTCAAAATAGTGATAAAAGAAACATCCAAGCCTTAGGCCATCCTTTTTTCTTCTTTATCAACAATGTTTTCCAGCCTTTCAGAAACAAATCTTATCAAATCCCATCTGTAGAGAGGTAAAATTTACATAATATCAGTATTTAACAAAATGTTATTAGTTGAGTGAAGAAGTTAAGATCTTTCAGATTCATAAAATTCAACAGAAAATGGTTCACTTATTTGTTGGTTGTATTGTGGTTTAACGCCACTTTAACAGCTAAGGTCATATCATGGCCGTTGGTGACGCACATGTGTTTCCTAGCTTTCTCACATCAGTGCTAACACAACTTTCTTTCGAAAGCCATTGACTACTTTTCTCACATGCTTCAGCAGATGTCCGAGGCAAATATACGGAAAGAAAGTTCGCCTCAACCAGGTATCGATGTCACAACCACAAGGTCATGAGTGCGACACGCTCACCACTGAGCCACCCGGGTGGGCCTGTTTCACTTATTTCACACCCAACTAGCCTACAAGATACTAGACTAGGCATTCTGATCTTGATTGTCCCAGAAAGTGGCCTTATATCCTAACTACGGTTTCAGTACTCTTAGTCACATTCAATTAGTCAATAACTAAGTAAATTACAAAAATTAAGTTCACAGACTAACAAGGCATGACATAGGCCTACCCAAAAGACTTGGTTAATTTCTTTGTTCCCACAGCTGTGTCAGAAAACTGCAATTCGTAGAAAACTCTTTGTAAAGCTAGAGGTACACTTTTTGCTGGGTCATCACTCTCTGTTGGCATCAGATATACGGCCTGGAGAAGCACAGAGTAAAACCAAGTAAGATAATGTCTTGACATACATTGAAGCACTTCAAAACCTACTGTTTCTGTTTGGTGTCCTGCAGAGTTTTCAACAATAATTCATTTAAGCCATACTCTGTGAAAGGGTGATTTAACCCTTTACAAAACAATCCCTGGTTTTTCAGACCCCTAGGTAGAAGCCTTTTGAAAACATTGTGGGAAAAGGAAAAAATGCTGGTAACCAGCATTTTCTCCTTTTCCTACAATGTTTTCTACCCTTCACAAAACAAATTTCAAATTTTCAGTCAATTTTATTTTGTTGTCTGCAAATACTTTCGATTTAGACAAACCTAAAATTTTGTTGTTTGGTAATGAGCTAATGTCTCTACAAAAAGTAACAACCTTGGTTGACTTGGTTCAAAACTTTTTTGCAATTAGTTAATTTTCTGGCTGTCATTCCCACAATGTTTTCAAAAACTTTCTTTCTCAGGGCCGTTAAAAGTAGCGATTGTAATTTGTGTGTTAAAGAGCTCAGGCTTCTGAAATTCCATTGGTCCATCACGGGATAAAGAATTTTTCATTGGTCTATCATCAGATTAAGGAGTTTTTCATTATCGGACACCATTACTATAAATAGCACATTGGTGATTCCCTCTTTATTCTATATAATAAGACAAGTTGTCTAATTATATACAGCAAAGAGGCAGTTGCCACTGTGCTATTATAGTAACAGTGTTGAAAATTTCACCGTTCTGTAATACGTACCTGTGATGCACCGATATGCTTTTATATGTGTTCAATGATCGACCAAGAAATATTCTATTATTCTGTGACAGATCAATGGAAATTCAAAGGCCTGTATAAAGAGTTAAGTGTTAAAGAAAAGTAAACTACCTTTCTCAGTTTGTTTGTAAAAAACAGGGTTTGTAACAAGGAGTTCATATAACAAGTGGCCCCTTGGTTCTTCAGTCCAACATACCCAGTGTGCTTCTTTGAATCCCAGCTGGAGAATAGAAAAGATAATTATGGTAAAGATTCTGTGCCTTTTACTCATCTCATTTTAGTGCAACCAAAAATGTTACAAGACACATTAGTGAGTAATTTTTGAAGCAACAGAAAATGCTATTAGTCTGCAAATGCTTGAAATATGTCGGATTCTTTTTAACTTGTTTCAAAATTAAAATATAAGGAACAAAATGAATGATACTGAATAAAGAAGAAAATTTAATTGTAATGTATTTCCATTGATTTTTAAAGTGCAAAACACAACATCTTTGTAAACTTGATATCATGTAGACAAAATTGTTACAGTATTTAAAGCAAAAAAGGCATTCTTAGTTAAATGGAGAAACCGATTGTACTGCCAATAGCTAGTTGGTTTGCTCTTCTGATTACAAAATGATAACAGATTGAGATTTTAAACCGAATGCCCAACACTATTATCTACAATCTTAGCTAGTGAGTGGTCACAGACTGAGTGACATGGGTCAAAGTTTTCGCTATTTGTAAATTTCCTGCATGTTCAAGGATCCCTCTACCTTATCATTCACTCCATTATTCAACAACATGGACTTTATGGATCCATAATAAAATGTGATACAGCGATCCAGGTAAGAGGGAGTGATGGTAATCTAAATCCATTATTGCTCTTTGAAACCATATGTTGTGGGTACTCAGTAGAATTGTCTGAGACGATTCTAATGAGTACCCACAACATAGTGTTTAATGGAGAATAATTAATATTTTTAATTTCGAAATCAAAAACACTGCCTCTATCTGGAGCTCTGTAAAAACTTGATTGGTATAATGTGTAACATAGATAAACTGTCACCCTTTTCCCCAGAACTTGGCTCATTTGGTTTTGACAAAGAATGTTCTTCAGAATTGTTAGTGTTTACGTCCCCAGTTCTAGGGTTTCAAACGATTTAAGCATTTCCAGACAATAAACCATAAGCTGTTATTCTTGAGCTACTGAAAACAGCAAGACCAATGTAGTATCTCAATATATGTCTACATACCTCACCCCATGTGGTGCATCAGCTATGACATGAACTTGTAAAATAACCTTATCGTCTTTACTGTAGCCTTTATCAGGGTCCAACAGCTCCTGTAAAAAGGGCCAATGCAAAGAAATGAATGACCTTACAGCGTAGAAATTAAATTTTTGAAGTCTGGAAAAATATCTCGTATTTTAGCATTTTAACTCTCTCCCACACAACCCCGACTTTTGATGACCCTGGAGTAGAGGCCTTTTGGGAAAACATTGTTGGAAAAGGAGAAAATGCTGGTAACCAGCATTTTCTCCTTTTTCCAACAATGTTTCCTACCCTGTCACAGACAAATTTCATCATTTAAGTAACATTCAATTTGTTGTCTACAAAAGCTTCCAATTTGGACAAGTCTAAAATTATGTAGTTTGGTAAAGAGTAAGCCATGCCTTTTGCTAAAATGTCTCTGAGCGGTAGACAGTGTTGTGTTCACATATAGAATCAGTTAGCATTTTTAATCAATGCTATTCACATTCTTCCAGGTAAAACAACTATTTTTCCCTGGCAAAGACAGTCATCAAGTCTCAGTAAGATTTTGTACAAGCTGGAAAAGGAACAAGAGACCCCATTTTTCAAGGCCTGAATCTTACAGGCCGTATATTCTGTGATAATTATGAAAATGGAGAAAATCTATACCAATATTATACAAGTGTTTCTCCAGTATATATTAGTCCTTTACCCAATAAGGCATTTCTATGGTATCTCCAATTCACCCGAAATAACAGCAAGGATGGAGCTGTTTCTTACGTGTATATGACACCTTTTGGAAGCACAGAAAACATTGTGATAAAAGGTGAAATTGCTCGTCACGAGCAATTTCACCTTTTGCCACAATGTTTTCCAAAGACTCCTACAAGCAATGCATAGAAATGAGTATCTATGGAGTAAAGGGTTAAGGAATGGGCTTACCATCTGCTAACAATTCAGAGGAAATAAAGACCAACAAGAAAAGATTATGTTAAATTTCAGCATTTAGCTATTTAGACTATGGTTTTGCCAGGTAAGGTTCTATGAAGTACAAGGAACTAGTTAACTGAAATCTAACAACATATTTCATATTTACACCAGCCTTTTCTTACAAATGTAAAAGATAAAACAGTCTATTTGACAAAGACAAAGGTTCCACAACTTACATTCCATGGTATAAAATGACTGTATCCCCAATCATTCTCTTTACTGTAAAACAAGTGTTGAATTTCTGAAAAAAAAAAACAACACACTGTAATAAAATTGAATATCCTCTCTGTTAAATTTGACAACAACCACAAATTGTTTTGTGAACTCTGTATCAAAAAGCTGGTTTAAAACTCTCTTTCATAAGAAATCACCTCGAGCACTTGGAGCTTAGGTGAGCTAAAAAAAGATATTTCACTTACTTCTCACAAAAGGCTCTCCGTCAGGTTTTTGATTGATGATTTTTAGTTCAGCAGCAGCGTTACAAGACCAAGATCTGTACAATACAAAGAGAGATATATAAGATCTGATATAAACTGAAGTTTGAAATTGAATTTCAATAAAAGAGTCAAATCCTATACACCTAGCCTATGGATGCTTAACTCATTACCAAAAGACAAAATTTTAAACTTGTCCAAATCGAAGTCTTTTGCAGACGACAAAATAAAAGTGACTGAAAATTTGAAATTTGTTTTGTGAAGGGTAGAAAACATTATAGTTAAAGGAGAAAATGCTGGTCACCAGCATTTTCTCCTTTTCTCACAATGTTTTCTAAAAGCTTCTTTCTAAGGGGCATCCAAAGTAGGGATTGTGTGGAAATAGGTTAATTGTGTTTTGTCTGTAGAAAAAAAATGTATACTTAGAATTGTTACCTATAGCAAACAGTTCCAGTTTTCAAGACCTTGTAAAAGAAAGCTTATGAAACTATTGTTGAAGAAAGAGAACATGTACTTATAAGAACTTACGTGGATTCAGATTCTGCATTGCACTGGAGAAAGAATCCAAGACTTTTCTGGTTGAACTTCTCTGCATTGTGATTGATTCTTTGCATTGCCATAATCTTCCTATTAATAGGAAAAGAAATGGAAAGTTAAATACACAGGTTAAAAAAAAACTAGAAGGCCGTGAAGGGCCTGAATAGGCTCTACTGGCAGACAATTAAATTTTGCTTTTATGCTAGCATACATTACCAATTTATGATGCTAAAAGACAAACAGCAAATGGAAATTTTAAAAAAACTTGAAATGGCTACTTTTCCCATACTGCTTGTCTGATTTTTTTCAAAATCAATAGGGTTAAAGCTATTGATGAGATAAACAAACAGTGTAAGTTTCATGGAAATCTGACCAAAAATGAAGACTTTATCGTATAAACAAGAAATGAAAGATTTTCAACTTGAAATGGCTACTCTTCCCATACTGTTTGTTGGATTTATTTCAAAATCGACAGAGTTGAAGCTATTGATAAGATTAACAAACTCTGCAAGTTTCATAGAAATCTGACCAAAAATACAGACTTTATCACGTCAACAAGAAAAAGTCAACTTTCAACTTGAAATGGCTACTTTTCCCATACTGTTTGTCAGAGTTTTATCAAAATCAATAGGGTTAAAGCTATTGATGAGATAAACAAACTTGTAAGTTTCACAGATATGTGACCAAAAATAAAGATTTTATCCCGTAAACATGAAATGGAAGTTTTCAACTTGAAATAGCTACTTTTCCCATACTGTTTGTTGGATTTTTTCAAAATCAATAGGGTTGAAGCTATTGATAAGATTACCAAACTCTGCGAGTTTCATGGAAATCTGACCAAAAATACAGACTTTATCGCGTAAACAAGAAATGGAAATTTTAAACTTGAAATGCCTACTTTTCCCATACTGTTTGTCGGATTTTTATCAAAATCAATAGGGTTGAAGCTATTGATGAGATAAACAAACTGTGTAAGTTTCACGAATATCTGACCAAAAATGAAGATTTTATCGCGTAAACAAGAAAAAGACTAACGGACGGACGACGGAAACCACGCCATGACATAAGCTCTGCTGGCTTTCAGCCAGTGGAGCTGAAAAGGCCAAAATATTACAAGTATTTAACACTTTACCACATGACAAATTTTGGGACTGGATCAAATTAAAAGCATTTGCAAACATCAATATAAATGTGACTAAAATATTGAAGTTTGGTTTGAGAAGGGTAGAAAACATTGTGAGAAAAGGAGAAAATGCTGGTTACCAGCATTTTCTCCTTTTCCCACAATGTTTTCTAAAGGCTTCTTTCTCAGGGTCGTAAAAAGTAGGGATTATGTGGTAATGAGTTAACAGGATTTTTTTCCTGTCAGGTGACATTTTAAAGAAAATTTAATATCTTTTACTTCTAATCATTATCATGTATTTATCAACTGCAGTTATCAGCTAGTTTATAAATCTTTCTTCTCCTTGACAAGGAAAATGCCACAGCAAATATAGCAGCACTAGTTTCATAAACAAAATTTCGGAAGTACATGTATAGATCAGAATTTCTTTAAATCTTATTTTAATTCTTGCCCAACATCCCACACAAAATATTCGCTAACATCGTTGTAAGTCTCTGATATCACTAACACATTGTCCATTTCATCTCTTTAACCAACAGCAGAATTTTAGACCTGTCCAAATTAAAAATATTTGTAGACAAAAAATAAAACCTAGCTGCAATGACAGTAATTGTCTGTGAGTGTATGTAAGTTTTTTAAAACATTGTGGGAAATGGAGAAAATGCTGGTAACCAGCATTTTCTCCTTTTCCACCAATGTTTTCAACATGCTATTTCTTTAGGGTTGACAAATCTGTGGTTGTATGGCAAATGGTTTAGAAAAGGAGTAAAAAAGGATCCTTACCATGGTAAATTTCTGACCATACATTTTGGGCTAAGGTTAGAATCTTTCAGTTTGCTTATATCTATAGTATGACTGAAGGTTGCTTCTGCTTTGCTGTCATCTGAAATGTTTAACAATTTAAACTTGTTAACTCTGAAATAAATTTGAAATGTTACATTTTTCAAAAAGAAAAAAATCAAATCAATAAAAAGAGGCACGAGGTCAACCCTTTACCACACAATCCCATTTTTTCTAATAATCCTGAGGGAAGAAGTTTTAAAAAACAGTGTCGAAAAAGGAGAAAATGCTGGTAAAACCAGCATGTACTCTTTTTCCCACAACTTTTTCAAACCTTTCAGTTACATCATTTGATAAACATCTGTCATTTGCAAATGTTTTCAATTTACACGAGTATAAAGTCCTGTAATTTGTTGAAGGATTAAAATACAAAGCCATTGTTCAAAGTTAGAGCTCTTGACTTTTGTATCAGAAAGCAATCTGAAAACTAGATTCAAAATTACAATTAAGAAACATTCAAATACAACCACTGAACACTATGACGATTTTTCTGTTACTGTTATTTCATGCAGTTCTCCAGAAATATACGTATTTCTTTAATAAATATGGCCTACCAACATGTATTTTTTTGTTATCAATTCTATCCGACTCTTTACAACATCACAAAATGTCTTAGTCTAAGATGAAAGCATAAACACATCACAAAATTAATTAATGCACATCAAATCTTGGCAATTGCATTTGAAAGGGATAAAAACACTATGGGAAAAGGAGAGAATGCTGATCCTTCAAATAATGTTTTCAAAAGCCTTTTTCTACGTTCATCAAACTTAGAACTGTGTGGTATAGCCATATAGGATAATTCTTAAAGTAGCAATATTACTTTTTTAACCCATTACCACACAAGCCCTACTTTTGACGCCCCTGAGAAAGAAGCCTTTGGAAAACATTGCGGGAAAAGGAGAAAATGCTGGTAACCAGCATTTTCTCCTTTTCCCACAGTGTTTTCTACCCTTCCCAGAACAAATTTCAATTTTTCAGTTACCTTTATTTTGTCGTCTGCAAATGCATTCAATTTGGACCAGTCTAAAACTTTTTTGTGTGGTAAAGAATTAAAAACACAGCCCTGGGGGGAAGACTTGGTTAACCATTGTAGGGAAACAAACACATACTGGTAACCAGTACTTTCCCTTTCTCAACATCTTATAACCTTTCAGATAAAAATGTACAAAATGAGACATGACTGTCACAAATGCTTTTATGGTTTCGTAAAAAGCTAACTCTTTAACCACAATGTTTCCAAAATCCTTTTTTTTCAGGTTCATTAAAATTCCACATTGCATGGTATAGTAGGTTTAACTCTCTACCAAATGGTAAAACTATTGATCGGTCCAAATTGAAAGCGTTTGTAGATGATACAACATTAAGTGTGGCTCAAATGATGATGGTGTAGAAAACCATTGTGGGAAAAGAAGAAAATGCTGGGGACCAACATTTTCTGCTTTTCCCACAACATTTTAAAACAGCCTTTTTTTAAGAGTACTTAAAACTAAGGAAATTTAACTCTTTACCACACGATCCCGACTTAAAACTAAGGAAATTTAACTCTTTACCACACAATCCTGATTTTAATGACCCTAAAAGGGTAAGCTTTTGAAAACATTATGGGAAAAGAAAAAAATGCTGGTCATGAGCATTTTCTCCTGTTCCCATAATGTTTTCGACCCTTCCCAATTTTTCAACTTTTTGTTCACATTTGTTGTCTGCAAATGCTTTCAATTTGGACCAGTCTATGATTTTATCATTTGGTAAAGAATTAAGGCAAAGGAAGAAAAGCTTAAAAGCACTATATTTACCTTCTTCCATCTCCTCAACCTCATTTCCAGCCTGGTTTTCACCTTCTTCGACTTCACCATTGATTGCATTTGCCATTGTGTTATTACTTTTGTCTTTAATATCTGTAAAGTGTCAACTGAGTATATTACTTGTCAAACTCATTTAACCCTTTCCCAAACAATCCCTGGTTTTTACGGGTCTGGAATAGTAGCCTTTTGAAAACATTGTGGGAAAAGGAGAAAATGCTGGTAACCAGCATTTTCTCCTTTTCCCACAATGTTTTCTACCCTATCATAGACAGAAATCATCTTTTCAGCAAGAGTTGAATTGTTGTCTGCAAATGCTTTCAATTTGGTCTAGTCCCAAAGTTTGTCCTTTGGGAAAGGGTTAACTCTGCACCACATAAGCTCAAGTTTTAATGACTCCAAAAAATAACTCCTTTGAAAACTTTGCAGGAATAGGAGAAAATGCTGATAATCAGCACTTTCTCCTTTTCCCACAATGTTTTCTACCTCATGAAGGATAAGTTTCATCATTTGACCTAAATCAGAATTGCTGCCTGCAAATGATTTCCATTTGTACAGGTCTATTACTTACTTGTGAGGTAAAGAGTTAATGTATTAATTAATTAATTTATTAAAACAAGAGGGCCAAGATGGCCCTGGATCACTCACCTGAATTTCTGAGAGAACCATATTCAATTCTTTCAAAATCTAATCAGCCATTTTAGACAAGAAGAATTTTTTTAAGAATTTCTTCATGTCTGTATAGCGTAAATAGCCCACAGCCATCAGAGCCATGTTTCTTGATGGATCAAAATTTCTCCAGCAATTTTTGAAAAGGGTCAGCCAAGAAACATTTCTGTGAAATTACTTCAAAATCTGATCCGCTGTTTCAGAGAAAAAGAATTTTAAGACCAAATAGTGCAAGTAGCCACCAATCACCAGAGCCATGTTTCTAGACAAATCAGCATTTTGCAAACACTTTTTGAAAAGGGTTATCAAAGGAACATTTTTGTGAGATTATTTCAAAATCTGATCAGCTGTTTAAGAGAAGAAGAATTTTAAAGAATTTCCTCATGGGCATATAGTGCAAGAAGCCTCCATTTGCCAGAACCATATTTCTTGATGGATCAAAATTTCGCCAACAGGTTTTGAAAAGGGTCATCCAAGGAACATTTCTGAGAAATTATTTCAAAATCTGCTTAGCGATTTCAAAGGAGAAGAATTTTTAAGAATTTCTTCATTTCCCTATAGTGCAAGTAGCCCCCATTCACCAGAGCCAAGTTTCTTGGTGGATCAAAATTTCATGTACAGTTTTTGGGCAGGGTCATCAAAGGAACATTTCTGTGAAATTATTTCAAATTCTGAGAAGAAGAATTTTTAAGAATTTCTTGATTTCCTTATACTGCAAGTAGCCCCCATTAACCGGAGCCGTGTTTCTCAACCGATCAAAATTTCAGAAACATTTTTGAAAAGGGTCACCCAAAGAATATCTCTGTAAAATTATTTCAAAATCTGACAAGGGATTTCAGAGTAGAAGAATTTTTAAAAATACCTTCATTTCTGTATAGTGCAAGTAGCCCCCATTCACCAGAGCCACACTTTTTGACAGATCAAAATTTCACGAACAATTTTTGAAAAGGGTCACCCAAGGAACATATCTGTGAAATTATTTCAAAATCCAACCTTCGGTTTCACCAGAGAAAAGTTTAAAAGAAATTGCTAGAAAATTCCATTTAGCTGCCATGGCAACCAGAAGTTTTGATGCAATCAAATTCTGTGAACAATTTTTAGAGTACCTCCCAAGGAACATTCCAGCCAAGTTTGGTCCAAATTGGCCTGCGGTTTAGGAGGAGTTGATGTTTAAAGAATTGTTGACGACGCACGACGGACACCGGGTGATCCTAATAGCTCTCCTTGAGCATGTCATACTCAGGTGAGATAAAAAAAAAGACCTTTCGAAAAAAAAAAAAATTATAAATACTAAAATCCTAATCCTTTTATGGCTATCTGCACAGTTCTCAGGTAACTGTTTACACGAATCTAAAATCTAAACAACCTTATGAAAGACAGATTTTGAAAATATTCTGAGGAAAGAGGAAAATGCCGAAAACCAGCATTTTTTCCTTCATTCACAATGTATTCTATCCAAGGTTTACTGGTTTACACATTATTGTCGTAAAGTACATCGGATGTGTGTTGTAAATACAGGTCCAGTCAAAGTCTTGGTCGGGTTCTCTGTATTTCAAAGCTTATTTCACGCAAATTCAGTTAACCCATTACCACGCAATCCCTACTTTTGACGCCCCTGAGAAAGAAGCCTTTTGAAAACATTGTGGGAAAAGGAGAAAATGCTGGTAACCAGCATTTTCTCCTTTTCCCACAGTGTTTTCTACCCTTCCCAGAACAAATTTCAATTTTTCAGTAGCCTTTATTTTGTCGTCTGCAAATGCTTTCAATTTGGACCAGTCTAAAATTTTGTTGTTTGGTAATGGGTTAAATAAAAGTACACATTTCCAGTCTGTTCTTTTCACCGAAGATAATAAAACAATGAAGTAATCTAGCATTCTTTTGTATTGTCTGCTTCTTACAGCCGTTGATCAAACAATGCTTAGCAGTGATTCAGTTGGCTTAACCCTTTACCAATCAATCCCTGGTTTTTAAGACCCCGAGATAAAAGCCTTTTGAAAACATTGTGGGAAAAGGAGAAAATACTGGTAACCAGCATTTTCTCCTTTACTCACAAGGTTTTCTACCCTACTGGAAACAAATCTAAATTTTTGAGTTAAATTTACTTTGACATCTGAAAGTGCTTTCAGTTTGGACAAGTCTAAAATTTTGTTGTTTGGTAAAGGGTTAAACTTTTATCGAACAAGGAGGAAAACAACCTGAAAACATTGCTGGGAGAGGATAAAAAGCTGGTACAAAGCAAAGAGCAAATATTCCTTTTTCTACCCTTTCACACATTGAAATCATTATGTTAGCAACATGTAATTTGTAGTGAGCAGGTCCAAAAGTTTGCCTTTGGTAAAGTCTAAAGAGTTTGATTCAACTGAATTATTGAATGCATGATTATGTTGACTTTTTATTCTACAGGTGCCAGGTTGAACCACCACATCAGGTGATCACTGTTTGCACAAAAGGAATTCTCAATCTTTAAACTTCTGAGTATAAACCTTTATTATGCTACCTACCGTCTCTGGATATTTCCATAGCCTCTTCCTCTTGGCCATTTACATGATTCATGCTGTTTTCAACTCTTGTTACAGTGACCGTGCGCTGGCGATCTCGCTCTGGCGTAGCTTGACCCTTTTCTGAGACGGTCACCTTAACGTGTTTGCTAGCAATTCGCCCAATGTCTGCAGACTTAACCCCTTGTCAGGGGTATTGCTGACATAAGAAAATTTGTCGAAAAGGTGGTCGCCTATCTTTTGCGATAAAATGAAAATAAACAAGATGGCGTCAATAACGATGCACTGTGGGATCGTGTTCTATTTAAAGAATCATTTGTTCTTTTCTTGATTATAATGGATTATCCAACCTTTTTACAACCTCATCAAATCTACCATTGAATCTAAAATACTTTGTTTGTAGTCACATGAAAATCTAGCGTGAAATCCTGCGCCGCTTTTCCGTTGCCGGTTAATTATGCAGAATAATCTCCGAAACGCTTGCTTTTTTGTAACCCTTAGTTTTGCAAGCGTCTACGAAATTCTGTTCGGTATATTTCGGATTTTTCCGTGACCGAGACGGAAAAACGGAATGCTACAGAAAACTTACATGCGACTTTTTACTCCTCTACCTAGCGGACAGCCTTTGAACACTCATAGGGAACAATATTTGTGTATTTTATCCTTCTTCCCTTCCTTTCGTAAATTTTGGTTAATTGTCCTTGGAATTTTGGATGCGATTTGTCTTTGGATGGGTTGCTTTCACCGAAAGTAGACCTGTCAAAGTCAAACTGAATGAATGAATGAATGAATGTTGTTTTATGGCGCATCGACAGCTTTGGTCATTTAGCGCGCATATCTATGTTAAAAGATAATAAACGAGGACTGAATAAACTTTAAACTGAATAAAGTTTGAATGACAAGAAAAGAATTGAATTAAGAAAATTTAATGCATAAAGGGCATGATCGAGTTACAGGGCAATCCCTATATACTCAAAAGTTTTAAATGATAAGATTTAAGAATGTGATAAAAAGGTTTAAATTCAATGCTGGTTTGATAAAAAGAAGTTTTTAAATGAAAAGAAATATGTGTCATTTATAATATGCATGAAATATGTTATCGAGTGGCTGGGCGTCCCTGCCTACTCCAAAGTTTTTTATTAAAAGGTAAGACTGATAATATTGCTTTGTTTTGGAAATGAGGTTAAAATTGGTAAAGATTGGAGCCTCCAATGGGATCAAATACTCCCATTAAAGAGGTCCTGTCTCCAATGAAATAAGATGCCCCCAAGAGGGCTAATCCTCCCATTAAGGAGATGTAAACTGAATATTAAAGGAATTAAGAATGTTGTAAAAAGATGGGTAAGAAACTCAAGAGTAAATATCACAGTTTATTGTAAATGCCAATCTCCTTTATGAAAGCGATAACAGATTCAATGCTGACAGAATCGAAAAGATTTTTCAAACTATCGACGTTGAAATATTTCGAACGAACTGGCTGAAAGTCAACGCAATCTAATAGGATATGTTTTACAGAATAGAGTGCATTGCATGGAATACATTCAGGAGCATCATCTTTGGTCAAGAGCCAGGAATGTGTGATGTGTGAATGGCCAATTCGAAGTCGTGCAATTATCACTTCTTCTCGACGAACGGATCTGTAAACGGGATACCATTCACCAAGGGATGGTTTAACTGAATGCAGTTTATTGAAAATATCAGCATCCCACTGGGATTGCCAAGAAGATTGGATATGTGATAAAACGGAGGATTTAAAATCAGTGTGTGGAACTTTAAAATTTGAAATGGGAAGGTCAAGTGCAGATTTGGCAGACCTATCGGCATTTTCATTGCCTTTGATGCCTACATGACTTGGAAGCCAGCAGAACACCAATCTATTCTTAGAAGAAATTTGTGAGATCCTTTCAAGTAAACTGCAGATTAAAGGATTCTCAAGCTGTTGGTTTGAAAGGGCCTGTAATGTTGACAAAGAGTCTGAAAAGATAATAAAACGGTTGGAATTAGAACTTTCAACTAGATTAAGGGCAAGATCAATTGCTTTGACTTCAGCAGAGAAGATAGAGGAGTTGTTTGGAAGGCGGCATTTTAAGCTTCTTTGTCCATAAACAGCGGCAGCTGCTACAGAATTGCCTTCTTTAGATCCATCTGTATAGATGGGTTTGAAGGAAAAATAATGCTCCTTTATCTCGTTGTATCTAGCATGAAATACAGTTCTATCAGTGACAGACTTTTTGTCAGATGCAAGGTCAAATCTGAATTCTGCACTGTTTAGTGTCCATGGAGGGATTTCAGAGATTTTATAGTCGGCAATAGACTCGGTGTCTATGCCAAGGTTATCTACAATGGGCTCCATGCGGATACCAAATGGAGGAATAACATTTGGTTTCCTTTCCAAAAAACGTTTATACTCAGGTTTAAAGACAACGTTATGAGTTGGATTAAAACGATTCGATTTAAGTTTTAAAATATATTGAAGTGAGAGTTTTTCTCTCCTGTAAGAAAGGGAAGGTTCATTAGCCTCAACATAAAGACTATTGACGGGAGAAGTTCTGAATGCTCCAAGCACAAGACGCAGACCTTCGTGGTGTATAGAATCGAGAATTTTCAGATAGGATTTACGGGCCGATCCGTATACAACAGATCCATAGTCTAATTTGGAGCGAACTAAAGACCGATAAAGTCGCAAGGGGACTTTACGGTCTGCTCCCCATTCAGAATGAGCCACAACCTTAAGAAGATTAAGAGCCTTCTTGCACTTCTTTTTAAGTGCAGTGATGTGAGGAAGGAAAGAAAGTTTTCTGTCAAAGATGACTCCAAGAAATTTAAACTCGGAAACGACTTCAATTTTAGTTTTGTCCAGATAAAGTTCAGGATCTGGATGAACACCTCGTAGATTACAGAGGTGCATGCACTTAGTTTTGGACTTTGAAAATTTGAAGCCATTTTCATCAGACCATGTTTGCAATTTGTTGAGACATTGCTGAAGTTGTCTCTCAATAATATTCATATTTCGAGATCTGAAGCATATGACGAAGTCATCAACATAGAGGGAACAGTCTACACCAGGACAGATAGCTTTGACTATACTGTTTATTTTCACACTGAAAAGTGTAACAGAGAGAATACATCCTTGGGGTACACCCATCTCCTGTTCACGGGCTCCCGAGACAGTATTACCAACTCGGACGCGGAAAAGACGTTCATCCAAGAAGGCTGAAATAAAAAGAGGAAGACGGCCTCGAAGACCAAAGTCATGCAAGTCTTTCATAATTCCGTATTTCCAAGTTGTATCGTAAGCGCTTTCGAGGTCGAAAAAGACAGATACTACATGCTGTCTATTAATAAAGGCTTCTCTAACAAAGGTTTCAAAGCGGACAAGATGATCTATGGTGCCACGCTGGCGACGAAATCCACTCTGTACATCAACAATGAGGTGGTGTTTTTCTAAAAACCAAACAAGCCTGTCGTTGACCATACGTTCTAGGGTCTTGCAGAGACAACTAGTAAGAGCTATTGGCCGATAGTTAGCTGGGTCACTTGCATCTTTGCCAGGTTTTGGGATAGGAATGACAAGTGCCTCCCGCCAGGATGCAGGAAAATCACCTGACTGCCAGATATCATTAAAAATATCAAGTAAAACTGAGAGGGAAGTAAAAGGTAAGTGTTTTAAAGACTGGTAATGAACTTTATCTGGGCCAGGAGAAGAATCATGAGCTTTATTCAGAGCAGATTTTAATTCTTTAAAAGTGAAGAGTTTATTATAATGCTCTGAATTCGAAGACTTGAAATTAAGCTTTTTCTTTTCTTCTCTAGCTTTATTCCTCTGAAACTTTTCTGAATAGTTTGCAGAGGAAGACTTTTTGCAAAAGGTGTCAGCAAGAGCATCAGCTATATCCTGGGGAGATTCCAATGAAGTATTGTTAACTTCAAGGTGACTAAGAGGGGACTGGCCTTTGCCATTGATCTTTCTGATCATATCCCAGGTTTTTTTAGTAGTAGTTCTACTATTCAACTTAGAGACATATTGTCTCCAGGCCTTGCGCTTATTTTCTTTAATGGTACGACGGGCTTTTGCCCTGGAAATACGGAATAAGTTAAGATTGTCTTTGGTAGGCCTGAGATTAAATTTTCTAAGGGCCTGTTTTCTGTCTCTGACAGCCTGTTTACAATCATCATTGTACCAAGGCTTGTCAGGTCGTTTTGGGTTTGTCGAGGTCTGAGGGATGGACTGTTTAGCTGCATCAATTAATAGGGAAGTGAAAAGTTTTGCAGGATCATCGCAATTTCCAAATTTATCATGTGTAATGGTCTGTTCACATAGCGTTTCAAATTTATTCCAATTGGCTTTGGAAAGCTTCCATTTCTGCGGTCGTACACTGCTGGACGGTTGTGTAGATGAAAAGATAATGGGGAAGTGATCACTTCCACACAAATCCTCAGTCACTTTCCAAGTAAAATTGGGAAGTAAGACCGGGCTGCATAATGTTAAATCAATGGAAGTGTAAGATCCAGTTGCTGGATGCAAGTAGGTTTTAGATTTGTTATCATTCATGAAAGACAGAGAGTTGTTCGAAATGAAGTTTTCTAACTGTAGACCTCTCTGGTTGGTGTCATTGCAACCCCACATAACATTGTGACCATTAAAGTCCCCAGCTAGAATATAGGGGGATGGCAATTGGGAAATGAGATCATTCAGATTGGTCTCATTGATAGGTGTGCTTGGGGGGAGGTATACAGAACATAGTGTAACAGCACTGTGTAAAGATAACCTGACGGCAACAGCTTGCAAGTTTGTATTTAAAGAGATAATTTTGTGAGGAATGTTGTTGTTAACAACAATAGAAACACCACCTCTGGCTTTTTCGCCTTCGGTAAAGATCTTGTTGTAAATAGAATGATATTTTATAGTGATATCATCTTCCCGTTTAAGGAAGGTTTCTTGCAAACAAACAGCAACTGGTTTGTTATCATTGATTAAAAGGGAAAGTTCGTCAAAGTTTGACTTCAGACCTCGACAATTCCATTGGATTATGGTATCCATAATGCATGAGGAAAGTATAAAAGCTAAAGTAAAACATGAGGCCGTAAACCAATGCATTTTAAAATAAATTGGTTAAGAATTAATTACAGATGTCTCGGGTTTGGTCGTGTGCCAAGAGTCGACATCCTTGTTCCAAGGATCTTTGGAAGTGGACCAGAGAGAGGCTTCTGAATCTGAAGCCTCACCTTCCAGATTTTCTGTATCTGCATCCATGTCCTCTAGCTCCGAAAATCTGTTGGAGGTAGGGACAGGATCATTTACTTTCACTGTAATTTCACAAGATCCTTGGTTATCTCTAGATTGTGATTTGGACTTGGAAGAAGACCTTTTTGGAGGTCGGGGTGTATGATTAGGATTGTCTTTAGATGAGACGTTGGATTTGGTTGTAGGCTGTGAAGATGGAGGTTGTGGTTTCTTTGGTGTCTGTTGTGAAGGGGGAGATGGTTTTGAAGCTTTTTTCGAAGAGATATTTTGTGAGGAGGTAGATGGTTTTGAGGTTTTTTGTGAAGAGATACTTTGAGAGTTTGTGGGTTTTGAGGGTACAGAAGAAGTTTTGTTTGTTTCAGATGCAGGCCGAGTCTGAGTAGAAGGTGCTGCAACTTGGACATTGGGGATGAGAGCTTTCAGTTCATCAGTCATTTCAGGAAACTTTTGGAGAAGTTTTTTAGCCAATAGTTCGCAGGTTGGACAATGTCCATTTGCAGGCAAAGGAGAAGCAACATTTGCATATGTTGTACTTTTGCTCAACAGAGCCTGATCAGACCTGCGTTTTTCAACTACTTTCCTGGCTTCTAAGAAGGTAACATTCTCCTTAAACTTGATTGACAGGATTTCTTTCTCATCCTTCCAAACTGAACATTCCTTGGAATATGTAGGATGAGAAGACTTGCAATTGACACAAAGTGGGGGGTTATTGCAAGTCTTTTGGTCATGTTCTTCCCCTTCAAAAGCACACCTGGGACAAACAGGTGTGCTTCTGCAGTTACTTTCATGATGGCCGTACCGTTGGCATCTATAACAGCGCAACGGATTAGGCACATAAACATCGACCTTGACTGATTGAAATCCTACTTTAATTGAAGTTGGAAGAGTTGGAGTAGAGAATGTCAAGATGTAGGTATGTGTATCTCTACGAATGCCATTTCTGAGAACTGAAATTCTCTTCACATCAGACACAGCCTGGTTTTTAAGATTTGATTTGATTTCCTCCAAAGAGTCACAGAAGCTTAATTCTTTGCATCTAATGACTCCTTTGGAGGTGTTTAGGGTCTTGTGAGGAAAGATTTTGACATCAAGATTGAAAAGTTTCTTGTGTCCAAGTAGGTTTCTGACTTGTTGTTGCGAGAAGCACTCAACAAGCAAAGTTTCATTTTTAAGCTTTTTAACAGATTTTGGGGTTCCTAAAATTGCTGAGATGGATTTTTCAATAATAAAAGGAGAAAGTTTTGTAACAGGTTTGGAAGAGTCAATAGATTCAATTACTAAAAAACGGGCAAATGTTGTTGAAGATCTTGAATATTCTGACTCTGAATCAGAGTCGGAGAGTACACGCTTGGCCTTTTTTTGAGAAGCCATAGTTGTTGTTGAATATTCATCACCGATGTTCCCCACCCGCCTCGGAGCCCAACAAGGGGACATGATCTGGGGAAACCTAACTCAGATCATGACAAGGATACATCGGTGATATACTCGAAGTGAAAGGGCTAGACTGGACAAATGTAGGCCCGCAGAATGTCATACCAAGCATAGACTGTCTTTAGGCATTTACAAGTGTCAATCAAACACCAAGCTTTCACCCGATTAGCCCATGAGCCACCGCCTTCTAGGGTATTGACATACAGAACTGATGGCAGAGAAATGGTGTATCTGTGTACGTATGTGTGAAAGAAAACAAAGAGAAACACCCTAGGGCTCGGCGTGACCAGCCGATTGATCAGAACGGGCCTTCCTGACCCCTCGTTTAGTTCAGTTCAAGGCCGAAGTGGTGTGTTGTGTAAACAAAGCTATCAAAGGGCCGAGCTCTGAATCCACTCAACCACCAGGATCCCGTCATCAAACGACACGAGTTGCAGCCTACGGCAAACAGGCAGGCACAGTGGGGGGGTCTTACCCCTTCTATAGTGCGACAGCTGAGCTATTTCTATCCCCCCGCCCAGCTGGGGGCCCAAAGTCAAACTGAACAGAATTCGATCCCTTATTGCTGAAATACCAATTCGGCCATCAGAAAAGAACACAAAACGCAGCTACTTTCACTTTGCAAAAAAGAAAGGCGATATTTTTTACTCACCTTAAATTTTCATTGTCGACAAACGTGCTTGTTTATTTTGATAGACACTAACTGTAGCTTAACACTAACAGCGCTCAATTATATAATGGACAGCTTTAATTACGAAAAGAATCCAAAGTACCAAATTTTCATTGATGTTTTGGTCAGAATATGCAAGAAAGTGGCAGACAGTGTAGAACCAAGATCATACTGCACGTTCTGTGCAGTCTGATCTTGATCTGCACTGTCTGCAAAAACAACTTAACTTAATTGGTTCTGGAACAGCACTTTATGGGTTAATTATTTGAACAATAACATCGATCCCCCGTTTGGAAACATGCCTGTCTTGCGTTCCTCTGCCCCCGGTCGATGTTGATACTCTTTAACAGATGCATTAAACCACCTTTTCAAAGAGAATATGTCAAGTAAATTATTGTTGAAAAAATGCAAATTCTAAAACTGTCTGGCGGAAAGTTGAAGTTTGCACTCCGTTGCACAGCAACTCTAGAATTGTACATATCTTTACAATGCCACACTTATCGCTTGAACACTTACGCTGCTTAGCGCGACCATGGCGCTTTTGAGGAAAGTGTAGATCAAAATCAGAATGTAAAAACGTACAATCTGATGTTTGATCAGCATCGATCGAAACGGTGTTTTATTTCCTGTGAAAATCAACTGTGAAAGCGCAATAGTTGGGTTTTCCATAACAGAGTGAAGTTTTCATGTATTTAGTAGCGCAAAGTTCAAGCAGAGAGAAAACAGTGTCTTCAACTAGACAAGATAAGATTCATACTTAGTCCAATATTCATACTTTGGAGAAGAGCGCTTCTACACTATTGTAGGGACCTACTACACAAAGTAGCGGACTCTCTTCAAATGTCGCAGAATCAACTGGGAAGTCCTACATGGAGGCGCAAATAGGGAATTCCCGCACTGTCCAACCGAAAGTAGGAATTCCCACATTACACAACAAAGTAGGAATTCCTAATTTGCGCAATAAATTGGGAACTCTTACTTTGTACCAGACGATCCCTGATGTAAACTAAGCAAATTTTTATAACTTAACCCTTTACCCCACAAGGCATTTCTATGGTATCTCTAACTGACCCTAAATAACAGCAAGGATAAAGCCGTTTCTTATGTGTAAATGACACCTTTTGACAGCATAGAAAACATTGTGACAAAAGGTGAAATTGCTCGTCATGAGCAATTTCACCTTTTGTCACAATGTTTTCCAAAGGCTCCTACAAGCAATGTGTAGAAATGAGTATCTATGGAGTAAAGGGTTAACACGGACAAAAATAATACCCTTTCGTGAAGTAGACTTAACTTTTTATGACAGTATTTTAAACTTATCCGAATTGTAAGCAATTTGCAGACGACAAAATAAATGCTATTCGCGAATTAGGATTTGTTTTTGTGAAGAAAACATTGTGCAAACAGGATTTAATGCTCGTAACACATTTACCTAATAGCTGATTGATATTCTTGTCCAAACTGAATTAATTTGCAGGCGGTGTAATGCAGAGAAATGACCCTCCCCTACAAAATGGCCCATGGGTCATTTCTCTACGTAGAATAATGACCCTGGGTTATTTCTCTACGTAGAATAATGACCTGTGTTATTCCGCTACGTAGAGAAATGACCCCTGGGTAATTTTCTAGGGGATGGTCATTTCTCTGCATTACAGCGGCATGGCAACTGAATGTTTTTCGCGTTGGATTTTTCTTTTAAAAGGTCTGAAAACATTATGGGAAAAGGAGAAAATGCTGGTGACCAGCATTTTCTCCTTTTCCCATAAGGTTTTCAAGAAGTCTTCTTTATCAAGGTCAGGTAAACTCGAAATTGTATGGTAAACGGTTGAATAATCATGGAAGTTTTGAATTTCAATGGCCTTTTTTCAACACCATTTCAGTCACATACCTTGTAACAAGTTGTAGTTACGAGGTTTTCGAAATAAACCGACGATATCGTAACCACAGCTCGTCTATTCATACTATACTACTCAAACTTTGATAGGGATCACTTACATATTTCTGTTTTGTATAAACTCTTTACCAAACTGTAATTTCTAGATTAGTCAAAGTTGAAAGCATTTGTTGACCAACAACTATATGCAACATGCACTATGCTGTCTGTCATAGGGTAGAAAACATCGTTGCAAAAGGAGAAAATGCTGGCATCCAGCATTTTCTCCTTTTTAAACAATGTTTTCCAAAAGCTTCTTTCTCATTGTCTTTAACAGACGGCATTGTGAGGTAAAGGCTTAAAGATCCATTTCCACTGGTCATTTTATTGATCAGTGTGGCAATGTAACATGTTGTAAAACCATACACGATACATGCCACAATAGATTTAGGATGAATGTTTTAGGGTGATCCCAAGCAAATTTTGAGTAGTATAGTTCTTAGACTAGTCTCGGTAGAAATAATCTTCTAATTCACAATATTTCTACTTCTACTAATTGTTTGATTTTTTTCAACATTATTTCAGTTATATCGCCGCGGCCAGTACACCTATCCACCAATCCATGCTTTCCGGGAGTCTCTTTTAGCGGGACAGCGCACAATTTTCTTTCAAAGCCACTGGCTGCTTTCCCACATAAACATATTCAAAACAGTGGTCAGCGATGGGAGAGGAATGAATCCTGTCGCAATGGCTATCATCAATCCTCGGAAAGAAATTAGCCGAGCCGGGGATCGAGCTCAGGACCCCCTGTTCTTAAGTTCAGTGCGCTACAGACTGAGCTACCGGGGCTCTGCTTTACCCTTACTAAATAAAGCCGTATTCCCCAACACCATATTTTGCCGAGCCCCGGTAGCTCTGTCGGTAGCGTACAGGACCTGAGAGCAGAGGGGGTCGCAGGTTCGATTCCCGGGTCGGCCACTTTCTTTTCGAGGATTGATGATAGTAGTCGCTGCGGCGGGATTCATTCCTCTCTCACCGCTGGTCCGCATCGTTTCGGGCGATGCTTATATGGGAAAGCAGCCAGTGGCTTGGAAAAAATATAGAGCGGTGTACTGGTAAAAAAGAAAACTCCAGGAAAGAAGGAATAGGTGCACTGGCCGCCGTCATATAAATGATTTAACCCTTCATCAAACGACACAATTTTAGACTGGTCCAACTTGAAAGCACAGTTTACAGACGACAAAATGAACTTAACTCAAAAATTGAAATTTCTTTCCAGCAGGATAGAAAACATCGTGGGGAAAGGAGAAAATGCTGGTTTACCAGCATTTTCTCCTTTTCCCACAATGTTTTCAAAAGGCTTCTATCTCTGGGTCGTAAAATCCAGGGATTGTTTGGTAAAGGGTTAATATTGAGAACGGCGTTAAAACACCATGCAATCAATAGAATCAGTCATCTTTGATTTGTCGCCTACAAATGCTTTCGGTGCGGACATACGTCAGATTTTGTCGTCTGGTAAAAGGTTGACCCTTAGAGCGCCCCAAATAGCCCTTACAGGCGTGTGGAACTTAAGGTTACATTTTTCCACAATGTCTGAGCTCAAAAGACAGTATAGATCAAAGATCAGACTGCACATTTCTGCGGTCTGATCTTGACCTAGACCGGCCATAAAGGCATTTATGTACAGTCGTGTGAGGTGCTTTAAAATTAACATAATTTCAAATATGTTGAAAAATGAAAGCACTCGCAGAAGAAAGTTAAATGTGGTTCAATCGATGCAATTAGGAGTATTGGCAGATGGAAAACATTGCATTGCATTTTCTCCTTTTCCCTCAATATTTTCAATAACCCTTCGCCTAAGAGTCGTAAAAGCGACTGACTGTTTGGTAAAAGGTCATTTAAATGTGATATAATACAAACTGTGTTACATATAGATCTATACGCCAGCGGGTGAACCAGAGCGGTGAATTAGAAAGCATATATTAAGGACAAAACACAGGCGATGTCTAAAGGTATGAAAATTTTATGCAAATATTACAGGTTCGATATCTTTTTGTATTCATGTACTGTTGGTCAATGTTAAACTATCAAAATTGCATGTGATTGGCAAACGGAAACGTAAATTTATACGTGGTATGTCCGGAAAGAGACAGAAAACGCTATTTCGGCACTGTTAGCGTCGTTAAATAAATAGAGGATATTTGTTTGTTTCGGTGAAAGATCGAAATTTATTTCATTGAGTGAACATCATCGGTAATATTTTCACGAGTGGCGCAGCAACGAGATGGTGCACATGAGATGAAATAAATTTCGATCTTTCACCGAAAAAAAATATCAAATATTCTATTTATTTCGTGCTTCCAACCCTTTCTGGGAGGAGCCTTATCAAAATCCAGTAGATCTACACTTCTTTTCAGTTATTCCCCGTGGCGTACCCCTCCGCATAGCAACGCATTACAATATTACGTCAAGCGCGAGAAATGTAAGGTAAATGACGTCATATTTCCATCCGGTTGTGAGTTACGCCCATTTTACCAAGGCAACTAGAATATAAAAATCGGTGTTTTCATTGGTCGTTCCCGTGGAATACCGAAATATATTTCAACCCCTTTTTCTCGATATCCTACCGGAAAGCATGAAAAAATAGATCTAATATGTTCAAACTCGTAATTTTCAATCTTTCTTTATCCACATACACCATTTTTCAGCTTTATATGTCAATGGAAACCACATTAGTACTATTTCCAAAGTAACAAGGTTTCGACCTAAAAAGCACTTCGGAACAGCGTTAATTGTTTAAATAATGTCGATCATTTCTTTTTCGAAGTATGAAACACCGAGAAAGACCGACCGTACAATGCCAGATTGTCATCGTCACAATAATGGCCAGACTTCCAAATGGTATGACATAAATTCAAATGAATTTAAAGACCCGGTTTGTTTACTTTTGGGCTTTATTGTTACTTTAAGTAAGTCCGATTCATAGGCCTGCGCAGGCTGACATGGGTCGATGCTTTTTCCAGATACCTTGAACCCCCTTTTCACGTAGCACGGCTCAATAGCATTTAGACCCTTCACTCATTACCAAACGACAATACTTTAGGCTTGTCCAAATCGAAAGCATTTACAGACGACAAAATAAAAGTAACTGAAAATTTTAAATTCATTTTGCGAAGATTAGAAAACATTGTGGGGAAAGGAGAAAACGCTGGTTACTTACTAGCATTTTCTCCTTTCCCCACAATGTTTTCTGATCTTCGCAAAATGAATTTAAAATTTTCAGTTACTTTTATTTTGTCGTCTGTAAATGCTTTCGATTTGGACAAGCCTTCTTTCTCAGGGGCGTCAAAAGTTGGGATTGTTTGGTAATGGGTTAAGTAAGTACGATTCCATTGTAAACTTTTCTAGATACTTCCACCACTACACTGCCGGCTAAGTGGCGCCAGAAAGCCAAGGACGAGCTTGGCGAGGACGAGAAGGAGGTAGACGGTGCAATACAAACTCTAAGATCTTGGGCTGAACAGGAACCGTGGTTGTCCACACCTACAGGTGAACTGTTACCTTATGTCTAAATGTCCATCCTTCCATATTGTGAGGAAGTACGTCGGCCTCGTACCCCCAAGGTCCCGAGCTTCGTTGTCTGCGCATATATTCTTCGAAGATTCGACTGCCTTATATGACACATCACTAGCCCCAAAAGCGGACTATAATATTACGCTCTATAAAGTAGCAATGTAGAAAATAGCTTTTATCAATACGTTTGAGGAGAAAGGAGACCTGCTTTAGCTCCATATTTCTCTAAACTGCTGATCATAGCTGAGTTAATTGCACGAGGTAGCGTTTTATTGACTAAACGTTTATTTTACATGTAGTTTGAAATTCAAAGTAACAGTTGTCGCGTTGGAAAGTGGTTCGGCTCTGTACCCAGGATGCCCAAATTAGATAGACGAGTATTTATAGAATGCCATCTAGCGGGAGATAATGGTCCCGAGCTCTTTACTTGGGAGAGGGTGTCAACTTTTGGACTGTTCAGCGACCCACACAATCGGCGGTGACCACACAATCCTGGTTTCGCCAAGGTCTATATTTGGAAAACATGCTCAAATATGAGAAGCAAATAAAAAAAAAATATCTGTAAAAACTATTTTTCTGACGGAAAAATATTAAGATTTTTGTGCAATCTGGAGCGAAACATTGGCTAAATTGTTTCGACAGAGGTATTGTTTATACCGATTTTCTCCCTTGCTATATACTTTTTTGGCGGCGAGTTTCAGTTTACACATCGCGTATTAATATTTATCCTATACATGATAGTAATGCGTAATAGTAGACAGGTTAAGTCTTTGAAGAACAATGTTTGAAAGTAACACATCATCTGATTGGCTAAACCATTTGGTTTAGCCAATCAGATGATGTGTTACTTTCAAATTCAGAAAATTCTGGAGAATAAGACTGAGAACGTTCTTAAGAATGGTTGGTGAATTCATACGGACCCAGGGCTATGACATGCGCAGACAACGACAACGGAAAGTCTCTCGGGAATTATAGCAGGCAACAGTTGTATGCTTGGCAACTGCCAATATTATTAATGGCGTCAGGCTACATCAATACAGAATAATAAAAATTGATCGCTGCAGGTAAATGTGTCAGTACATTGATTTTTTTTTAACCCTTAACCTAAAATGAACTGTAACTGTCAAGGTGTTGGTAAAATCCTGAATAATGTTGGTTCATTTTTTTTTTGGGGGGGGGGGGGGAATGGCCCTATCGAACAATGTTGATCAAGATCAGACGGCACATTATATACCGTCTGATCTTGATCCGAAAAAGGCCAGCGGTCGTGCTTTGTAGTCTGAAGGTTAACTGTACGTGTGTTCCTGTCTTTCAATAATGAACGTAGAACCATGCTCTGGCAAATCCTCTCGTCTAACAACAACAGCCGACAATTGCCGACAATAGCCGAGCCCTGGTAGTTCAGTCGGTAGCCTGGAGGACTGAAGAACACGGGGTCGCTGGTTCGCTCCCCAGCTCGGCCAATTTATTTCCGAGGGTTGATGAAAGTCATTGCGACATGCGGCCAACATTCCTCTCTCACCGTTTATCATTGTTCCGATGATGGTTATGTGGGAAAGCAGCCAGTGGCTTGGAAAGAATATCAGTGTGCGGAGTACTGGTAAAAGAAACTCCAGGAAACCATTGATAGGTGCATTGGCCGCCGTGATTTAACTGACATAATGTTGAAAACGGCGTTTAACACCATACAATCAATCAATCAGTCAATCAATCAATAGACACAATCAAGAAGTAGAGTGGTATGTGGTCACGCAGAAAATCTTCTAAATTAATAGCAGAAACTTTCTACCCATCTCAGGTTTCACGAACTGCGCAGGCTGACACGAGTTGATACATCTCGCAGATGCCTTGACCGTTCTCTGTAAAGAAGATGCCTCATACATAAATGCACTTAGGCAGAAGGGACTATAATACACCAACATGCGTTCGGTATACGCCATAGGTTAGATGTGGGTACGGAATCGGCCGAGTTGTGACGAATGCTCCTCTATGCTTTTTAATCAACTAGCAATTCATCACATAGTTATGGCTCCATAAAATCCATATTGTCAAACACCTAAATCATGAGGTAGAATGGTCCTTTGACACGCAGAAAAGTTAGCAGAAGCAAAACAATCTCGTTGAGATAGAATGCTATTTTGATGTGCACAAGTTTTATCAAAAGGAAAAAGTTTCGACCCAGGTCAGCCTGCGCGGACTGCGCAGGGTGACCTGGGTCGATACTTTTTCCCTAAGATGCATAAACCCACTTTTCATATAGCATTAATGGTTTATTACGTTCTTATATTGAAAGACTCGGCATTCCTGCTCCGTTATCTACGTGTAAGAAAGTTTTCCCAGCTTGAAGCCAGAAAGACTATTTGCAACTTTTGGACTCACAGAACAAAGCTGTCGGAATGGTTCAATCCAAATGTACATCCGGATAATCCAGCAATCCTGGACTTGATAAAGAGCGGGTAAGAATTTTTCTATCAAACTCCTTGACCTCGGATGAAAATGCCCTACCTTTTTTTAGGGATGGCTGAATGCGCTGGCACTTGACCCACTTCTTGGCACCGGTATTGTTACGACTATATCCGAATGAATAAATGGAAATTTGTGATTGGTAAAAAATGTGGACATGTTAATTCTGCGGGTCCCGCCAGGCCTTTTGCGGGAAAGTTTTGCGCCGTCAATCTTCTTTTTTAAATCTTATCTAGCGCTACAAGTTCTATTGTTAATGGAGACACCTCATGAACATTATTTAAAACACAGGCCTTTGGAACTCTGTTGCTCTATCACGGAACACCGAAATTTTCTTATTAATAATCGAACACTGTACCTAAAAATGGCACATTAGCGCATATCCTTTACATCGTATACGACAGAGTTATTAAGTATTTGATAAAGAGGCGAAGCGCCAGTGTGCTATTTTTAGTAACGGTGTCCTTTGATCAACCAATTTCAGTATTCGGTGATAGACGATTAGAGTTTCAGTGCCAAGTAGAGGGCTGTGTACATTTGTGCTGTCTGACCATTGATGTACGTCATAGATACAACGTATGGTCTTTTCATGGGTGATATTTTTATACCTGGGGAAAAAAGGAGAAAAAAAAACCTGAATATGTAGACTACATGTATGTCTATATGTATAGACTGATACAGATTCTGGGACACATGTACCTCAGCCATGCTCTGGCAAAAGGGTATTTCATGCATCCCAGGGATTCAATAAACCAGGCAAGTCATCACATAATTATGGATCCATAAAATCCAGTTTGAAGTCAACTAGTCTTTCAACGTGCAGATAATTACCATTGACAAAAAGTGTCGACCAAGGTCAGCCTGCGCGGACAGCGCAGGCTGACCTGAGTCGACACCTTTTTCCCCAGATGGGGCATAGCATAGTTCACATCTAGGTCGTTGTGCAGGGCAAAGTGTGCAGCAAACATAGTAGTATTGCAGTTGTTAGTCGCTGTATAGTAGAACTTAGTCTTGTAATTTTTTTTTATTTGAGGTTTTACGTCATTGTTCCTGGTGAAGACAGTGAGGGAAGGAGATTGCTGATAGAAAGAATAGGTAAGCTACACAGAATGAAATTCCTGGATCAAAGTAATTACTCTAAATGCAGATTAACCCCTTTATGTATAATTTGACAATTAACACAACATCTGATTGGCCAAATGATTTGGTTTGGCCAATCAGAAACTTTCAAATTTAGAAAATAACACGTGTAAGATTAAGGCTGAGAATATTCTCAGGAATGGTTGGTGAATACGGACCGAGGATTCTAACCCTGCAGCAGTTTTACAGTAGTGTCATTTTTTTTCTCACAATCTATCTCAGGATACCTGAACTTAGCCCAGATAGAGAAGAAGTATGGAAGCGTGAACGTTGTGATACAGGCACTGCTATGTATACTGGACACCATACAGATGGACGAGCGTGTACAGGTCAATGGAATGCATGTTTTCGTTGACTGTTCGACGGCTTCCCTGGATACGGCCAAACTTGCCAACCCGTCTGTATACAGGAGAATGTTGTATCTAGTCGAGGTAGTTTTTCTTTGATAATTCGTTTGTTTACTTCAAAAACCTCGTCACTACAGTTTGAAACAAGCATTTTTGTATTACTGCGCTTGATGTGTCCTTATTGGGTTTAGCTAACAAGAATGTAGCCGCTCTGCAATGTATTATGTTCTTGGGATTTTTCAATGGTCTTCTTTAAAAGTAACCAGCACAGCTCACATTTTGGTACGCGCTGTCGATGAGCGTTGGCGACACAGGTTTTCACTGCTAATGAACGGGTTGCCAACGACAAGTGCATTCGACTATTCAGGTAACAAAGTCTGCTTTCTTGAAAAACTAGACGACATAAAGTCACGTGTAAACTTCATTTTCCTCGACCAATTGTACAAGTTTGTATTAGTGCGTCCTACGCAACTTTATTCAAATCATCATCTTTGAGTCGAAAACGAAGATTATGCAGACATATGTATTTGCATAGTTCATGCATAGGCCTACATTGTGACCTGATGATTAGTGTAAACATAGCGAGACATAATATAATAAATAGCTACATTCTCTTTTTTTTTTCAATCTGAATTCAAAAGAAAGGTTTTCCTCAAAGAATTAAAGGTGTCAACGTTTACGGTATACCAAGCCTGTTTGAGCCACTAGTACCATTGGTGAAATCTTTGATAACCCAGAAGTTTCAAGGCCGGGTGAGAGTCTGTTTTTATCAGTTCGTAACTTTGCTTTTTACCACAATACCCCTAGTTTGAATGACCTTTAGAAAGAAAACTTTTGAAACTCTTGTGGAAAAAGGAAAAAATGTTGTAACCAACATTTTCTTCTTTTTCCACAATTTTTTCTTAGTAATTTCATTATTCGAAAACTGAGCCACGCATGATCTCGAAATATTTCAAGTTCTAAAAATTAAAATGCCCAGTTCACTTTTGTCTACCGGGCCTTTATGTAATCTTAGCAATAACTGTTCCAGGATTGTTGAACCCGACACTGTGTGATATCTGGAAATAACATTACCATCAACCGCTGTTTTCTTAAGAAAGTAGTTAAGGTGAGTTTGAAATGACTTTTGAAAATTTTGCCCATGCCTTGTTTTCAGTTTCGCTTGCACAGTAAAATGGTAACGGTGTATGATCATATAGAGAAGAAGATGTTGCCGCAGGAGTATTTACCAGATGATTATGAGGGTCCCACAGTTGGCACCCTTCAAGACGTTATAGGTGCGTATACATGTATGCATCTGGGACACTGACGCTCCTTTGTCTATCACGGAACGCCAAAATTTTAATTGATTGATCATCGGACACTGTTACTACAAATAGTAAAGGTATTTTAGTAACGGTTTTCGTTGAACGACGAATGAAAATTTTGGTGTTTCAAGCTAGACAAATGGACCTCCAAAGGCCTGTGGGACGTGCAACATATTAAAACTTGATCTTTTGCTCTAGAACTGGGCCCTTATTTTTTGAAAACTCTTAACCCTTTACCACATAATTCTGAGCTCTAACGGCTCTGTAAAAGAAAGCTCTTGAAAACTTTTTTTTAAAAAAAGAAAGAAAGTGCCGGTGTAACGTTGTAAAGTGACCCCCATAGAATAATGACCCCCGGTCATTATTTTATATAGAATAATGACCCCCCCGGTCATTATTTTATATAGAATATCGACCCCCCGGTCATAATATTATGACCGGGGAGTCGATATTCTATATAAAATAATGACCGGGGGGTCATTATTCTATGGGGGTCACTTTACAACGTTACACCGGTAATTGTCATTTTCTCCTTTTCTAAATATGTTCTACACTTTCAAAGATAATTTTCAGCGTTAGAGCCATATTAAATTTGTCGTCTGCAGATGCCTTCGATTTGAACAAGTTAAAAAAATGTATCGTTTGATAAAGAGTTAAGAGGTCTTATTCTACATTTAGAAAGTAAACGTCAAAGGAAAAATACGCTTCATGATTCAATCCTTTGTTAGACAGAATGGATTTTATGGATTCACCATCTGAAATCATTTTAACATATAAACTGAAAGGCATAACGCCTTTACCAGAGCAAGGTTTAACGCTCGATTGCAAGTGTATAATATGCATATGAGTTTTTGTCTCATTACAGATTACACGGTCAAGGAGTGTATCAAGCCGGAAGTGGTTGCTCACATCAAAGATTTGAATTCTGGGAAATATGGAGTTGACCTCAAGCTGAAAGAGACAACTGAAACTCCGGCAGAATCCTTCAGGAAACTGAATATAAGTTGATGTAGACCTGCTACTAGAACATAAATTGACTGAGATATTTTGGAATAAACAAACTATATGCATAATCTACAAATTACCATGGTAAGGACGAATATTCTATAGTAATGGAGTAGATCTATCATATTTGTGTCTTTCTGGGGTTTCAAGTGGGATTGTTAATAACAGAATACGAGATCCCCGACTTCAGCAGAAATACAGCAATGCCCAGGGGATGACAAGTTATTTTATGAACGTTACGTTTTTACCATACGACAAAAGTTTGGTCTAGTCCATTTTCTCCTTTTCCCACAATGTTTCTAAAGGCTTCTTTCGCAGGGTCGTCAAAAGTAGGGATTTTGTGGTTAATGGGTTAAGCCAAGCGGCTTATGAGAAGTACACCCATCTACATGGCGAGAATCAAGAAGCGATACTGTACCTGATCAATGTGTATGCATTTCAGTGCACAGAACTCGGCACTACACACAACTCTCCACTACGCATTGAAATTTCTGTCGGCTCTTTTCAGTAGTAGTATACCTTAACCCATTACCACACAATCCCTACTTTTGACACCCCTGAGAAAGAAACCTTTAGAAAACATTGTGGGAAAAGGAGAAAATGCTGGTAACCAGCATTTTCGCCTTTTCCCACAAAGTTTTCTACCCTAAGAAAGTAAAATTGCACCATTTGAGCCATTCTGAAATCGTCATCTGCATATGATTTCAATTTCGATAGGTCTAAAATTTTTCCGTGTGGTAATGGGTTAAATCGATGGCTTTTGCCGCCGGGATAGATCGTGATCAGACCAAACAGAACATGCAATCTGATTTTTTAGTATACCCTCACGCTTGTTTAGTCGAGTCTTTGAAATAAATGTAGTTGTGGTTTCAAGTGGATTGTATCGTCAGCTTTCTAAAGAGGTTACAAGTCGAGTTTATAGATCTACATGTAGTGCTGAAAGTTAGTTGCACATGCGATAATTCTAGTCTAATTTCAAAGCACTTGCTTGAAATGATGTATCTTTGGAAAACAGTGTAGTAGTACTGATTGTTGTGGCACTGTTCTCACAGAAGCAAATCATTTGATTTGTATGAAGAATAATAAAGGCACATTTCTGTTACATGTGTTTTTGTTTTCTTTGCCGTTTGGGATAAAATTTCGAGGTATTGTCATAGCCCTGTCGTCAAAAACTCTAGACATTTTAACATCTCTGGCATTACTTAAGATATTTACTTGAACTAGTTCTTCTCTTTCAAATGGGGAACCCATACAACAGGGACATGTAACAGTCACAATATTTTAACACAGACTCAGTTACGCCCTTTTCTAAATCACAATTTTCCTTGAAAATCAGTTGGATTTCTAAATGCAACAGCAGTGTTGGCACCTGCATGCAGTTCTCTGTTCTTTCATCATTTCCTCAGAATTTAAATACAAATCTGGACATATTCTTTTTAAACTTTCTGGTATCACAAGTATGCGGATATTACCACATACCAAATTTTACACATATTACCATTTTACTATAATACAGTTATTGAGTTGATGTGTTTGTAAAAATGTCTTAATTTCTTTTTCCAGGAAATTTCATCATGCACATCTATTTTCAAAAACATTGTGGAAACAGTTGTAACTGATACTTAGATCCATTTCGTCTTCTGATAACATTTTCACATATATCAAGGTTACCTGTCCTGAAACATTGCAGAAAAAGGGAAATTGTTAGAAAGGAGTAGAGTCTCCTTTTCCAGAAAATATTTTACCTCTTCAATCGCAAAGCCTACCATTATTCTAGTATCCTAGTTCCGGGCGGTTACAATCATTTGATCAATCCTTATGGCAGTCGCTACAGATCTATGGCAAAAACCATTAATTCTTTACTAAATGTCAAAATTTCAGACTCGTCCAAACTGAGATCATTTGCAGACGAGAACATAAAAGACAATGTAAATTTGAAATTTGTTTAAGGAAGGGAAGAAAACATTGTGGGAAAAGGAGAAAATGCTGGTTACCAGCATTTTCTCCTTTTACCACAATGTTTTCAGAAGGCTTCTTTCTCGGGGTTGTTTAAAGTCGGGATTGTGCGGTAAAGAGTTAATTAATCAATGCACTTTTCTTTTATATATAAAAGTCACATGTGAATATATGAAAGCAAAAAAAAAAGCAGACGGGAACCCTGGCTATCATTTCAGCATCATTTGTCATCTGCAAATGCTATCATTTTGAACAAGTTTCACACTTTGTCAAGCCACAGAAAGGCTACTAAATCTGATATGATAAGTAATTCTATTTCAAATGACAACAACTTAACTTTTTACGATATGAAAAAATTTCAGATTTGACCAAACTGAAAGCATTGCAGACAACAAAAAAGATAAAGTAGCTCAATTGGTGATATTTGTCTGTGATTGGGTAGAAAAAATTGTAGGAAAAGGAAAAAAAAATGCTGGTTACCAGCATAAAAAATGCTGGTTACCAGCATTTTCTCCTTTTCCCACAATATCTTCAAAAGCCCTCTTTATCAAGGTCATAAAAACTCAGGATGAATATTGTCTAGTAAAGAGTTAAACCAATATCAACAACAAGACACAAATTTGCTTCTAATAAGTAACTTTATTCTGATAAATTTAAAGATTGTAACAGCTTTTATTTTCACAGTAGTCCAATAATACGCTAAAACAAAATTAAGTACCCTTTCTTTTTTTTGTTAATGCAAAGGCTTCATCTTACTTAGTCCTACATATTATCAAAAATATTGATTTTTTTTTTTTGGGGGGGGGGGGGGGTTGTTTATCCTGTGGTTGGTTACTTTTATGATGGTTGGTTATATTTAGTTTTATCATATACCGGTATTTGGTTTGGTAAGCTTTCAATCTTTTGTAATATATAGGCAGAATTTGGTTGACAAGCCTTCCAATATATCCTTCTATAATGTGGTTGACTTTCCTGAAGAAGGAAATGTATCTCTTAATAAAGTTATATCAAGAAACTCCTGCAAAGTTAGATCTTAAAAAAATTTTCAATGAAAATCACACCTGTTGTAATAAGATTGTTTTCCAATCATTATAATACATGTGGAAATAAAGATAACAAGAGATAAAAGAAATCCAAATCTAATTCTGTATTAACAGTCATTCTTAAGAGTATTTTGAGTCTTATTTCCAACAATTTTCTAAATTTGAAAGTCACACTAGTTCTGATTGGCTAAACCGAATTGGCTAAACCAATTTGGTTTAGCCAATCCGATTTTGTGTTACTTTCTAAATCTGTAAGCATGGACTTAGGAATAAAAGTCTGTTCTTGTTAAACATATTCATGTACTAGTACATGTACATGTAATTAGTTTCAGCTTTAATTTTGTTGGTACAATGTCACAGCTCATTCTGAGCAACTGGTTCTCCTAAACCACTTTAATAAAATTAATACAAAAATAGCAAAAGGTAATTAAATACTTTCAAGCATATGCAAGCCTGGCTTATAGCAAAATAAAGAAAGGGTACTTAGTTCACTCACAGAATGGAAAAACACTTTAAACTAGCACTAACAATTTGGGGTAAAAACTACCCTTTCTTAATACCATTCCTATTTTTGCACGAAATTAAAACTCAAATTTTGTAAAGAAATGAATTGACAGCATGTTTAAAAATAAGTTTTCTGACACTGGTTTACATATACAGGATGAAGACTGGGGTCACTGTCTTTTTAAATTGATACTACTATTCAAAACTGAAATTCAATAGCATTTATTAAAGCCATATCATGAATTGAAAAAAATTATCATTCAAAGATGTCAGAAAACCATGTTTTCATCCAAAATTAGATTTAATGATGACTAAAGATAAGACGGTTAGCTTAGATTCCACTTTGCTTGGTCTACAATATGTAAACATTGTTGTAAAAGAAAATATGACTAAAGTCCATGGACGGAGTTGCATATATATGGGACGGGAATATATGTATGTATCATCGTAATGAAATTTACACCAGTATTTCAACATATACAAATATAAGAAATTTTACCCGAATACAATCCATATTCAAACCTAGTAGTAAAGATTAATTTTCACCACAAATTGATAGCAAATCAAGCTATCTGGACTTCACAGTTACATTTATTATTTAACTCTTTTCCAAGCAACCCGAAAAAAAGGAAGCTTTTGAAATACTGTGTGTAAAAGAGGACAATGCTAGTTTTAAGCATTTCCTCTTTCCCCCACAAAATTTTTAACCCTTTCATCATTACAAATACATTTCTTATGTTGTCTGCAAATGCTTTCAAAATGATTACTTCCAATGTGTGGTTGCCTGGTAAAAAGTAAAACAGTCTCATAGTCAATTATGTAAGTTATGAAACTTAATTTTTTTAGGATAGTAAAAAGCAACATGGGTACCTTTCAAATCTTGACTTTAACCCTTTCCCAAACAAGCCCTGGATTTTACGTATCTGCAGTAAAAGTCTTTTGAAAACACTGTGGGAAAAGGAGAAATTGCTCGTAACGAGCAATTTCTCCTTTTCCCACAGTGTTTCCTACCCTTTTTGAGAACTTTCTGCCATTTTCTTCAAAGCAAAAATTGTCATCTACAAACTCTTTTGGTTTGGAAGGGTCCAAACTCTGTTGTTTGGGAAAGGGTTAACTTGGATGAGAGTTAACTAGAATGATGGAATAGGTTTAATAATTTATCCATGTGCCTCAATAAATTGCTCAGAATAGTATGTTTTTGTCTAAGGGCATACTCTAGTATGATGGTAAAGACAGCCAAAGGTCCTAAAAAATGACTCCAAAAACAATAAAAGTGCTCTTAGAACGATGGTCTACCAGGCTGACTGACTGATATTGATGTCTTACAATAATGAAGTTACAAGTATAATGCAAACAGGATAATTGTGGTATTTGTATACCAATTCTGGCTCACAGAGAACAAACACAGGCCATTTGTTGTGAATGAAGTCCTTACCTTACACTGCAAGCGGTACTGGTATATCTGCTTCCATGGTATAGTGGTTGGTTCACAGTATTGTCAATGAAAAACCAAGTTTTTTGTTGATTTATTCAGGTGCATGGCAAGTTTATCATGTTTGGTTTATAAACACATACAGGTTTGAGAAAACTCGTAAAAAGATTTTCACTAAATGTACTATGATATAGTCAGAATCATGACCCTTATTCAGCGCTTTTTTTTTGCTCTACAAAGCTAGGTTTGATTTTAATGAAATTGCCAAAAAGTAACAGAGCCTGAAATGCTGTGTCAAAGTATGAAAGTATGCATCATTTAAGGTCGTTAGAAATACTTGTAGCCCTACTATATGGAGACATCAATATGCCACATGGTGTACACAGACATAATATCTTGATCTACAACGCCAGCCTTAATGGTAGCATGATGTATTACTTTTTCTTTTCAAATGTCCTTGTCTAACTTTGGTGATGCATCATATACTCATACATAGACATTTTGTGGTTTGCTTACTAGGACAAGGACATTTAAAGATATGGTTTTATATGTTCATAATACATTACTGGTGAAGCCTCCAACCTCTAAGAAGCAGGAGTTGTTATCAATAACATTTGTGATTTGTACTGCATTCATGTCATGACCTATTTCCAAGAACAAATAATTTCAAAAATACATGATTTTCTTTTTAATTTGGTAACTTCTTTTCCAAAATTTTTCATCTATAGTACTTCATAGTATCAACCTACAGAGAAATTGATAGAAGATTTGAATTTGGTCTAAAATTTTTCTTTTAGAAAATAAGCTACTGTATATCGTATAAAGTAGAGAACTGGGCAATGCACTTCATTTACCTTTCTTGCCATCATTGAATTCAGAGGAAATCCATAATTAATGTCACTTAACTTATATATCTAATATGGCAATATGGCTGAATAATTTCAAGGGTAGAATATTTATGTAGTAATTTAAATCTGTATAGAATACTTTGAGACAATTCTAAAAGATAAATTACACTAGAGTGGAATCCAGTATCTCCAAATTCTGGTGTCATTTGCTTTAGATCTTGATAGAGCAAAAGTCATTATTCAATTTAAGACTGCCAAATTTTACATTGCAAATCACAAGATTACTGGCTTATCTGTTTGGAAACTAGGTGCGAGTACTTTTTGTAATAAGCATACCCTTTCCTGAAAAAGAATGAACAACAAAACACAAAAACTTTTTAGAGACAAAGTGCAAGTATATAGACTGCATCAAATTATAGAGACAAAATTTGTAAACAACTCTTAACCCTTTGGGTGACAAGCATAGCAATAGTCTGTTTATCTCTTCACCGTCTTTATCAGATCAAAATTCTACAGCAGACCTTGCCATCTAATATTGGCCATATACTGCGAAATATTTTTGGAGATACATCAAAAGTGCAGGAATTCTTCAATTCAGACAAAAAAAAATACATTGTTTTTCCCTTATTTCATTTAACATCTCTTTTTTGTTAGCTTTTATAATAACCACTTTAAACATTTTCATTGATGTATGAAGTCTTGGGTAAATAATTACCTCTAATACTCCAAGTCTGGGATTATTAACCCATTACCACACAATCCCTACTTTTGACACCCCTGAGAAAGAAGCCTTTCGAAAACACTGTGGGAAAAGGAGAAAATGCTGGTAACCAGCATTTTCTACCCTTTCCCACAGTGTTTTCTACCCTTTCAAGAGCAAATTTCAAATTTTCAGTGACCTTTATTTTGTCGTCTGCAAATGCTTTCAATTTGGGCCAGTCTAAAATTTTCTTGTATGGTAAAGAGTTAAAGATGTTCAATTGATTCTTGCAATAATCCGAACAACTTAAACACTTTGATATATCAGAAAAACATAAAATTTCTGTAAAACTATTTATAATTCAATAAAAGATTTTTATCCGTAAAATTAAGATTTTTTTCACAGGATAATGGATGGATTGTATTCTATTCTGTCTACCAAAAGCATATTCTACCTTTAGCCTTGGTTTACAGCAAAGTAAGTTGTTTCATTTTTTGGCCAAAAACTGCATAAAATGGTCAAATTATTTGTGGTAGCACAAATCAAATATCTGTTATTCAAACATATAGAAATATATATTTTAAAGATTCAAGTAAATAATTTAAAAGATAGATCTCTGTAACATTGAATGCATAAACAAAAAATAATTGAGGACGGATTATGGACGGATTTCATAGAAATATGGACGGGGTAGTCTTATCACAAGTTGGTGATTATTTTTCTGTAACATGAAATACAACATTTACAAAATAAATTTTAAAGCACATACACATCTAAACTGAACTGCATTTGAGATAAGTAATGTGTTAAATCCTCTGCCAAACAATCTTAACTTTTATTGACCCTATGGAAAATGGCTTCTGAAAATTTTGTGGGAAAAAGGAGAAAATGCTGGCAACCAGCATTTTCTCCTTTTCCTACAATATTTTTTCTCTTTAAAAAGCCAAAACCTACCATTTAAGTGACATTTAATGTATGATCTACAAACACTTTCAAAGTGGGCAAGGCTAACAATGGGTCATCTGGTACAGGCTTCATTTAGATCATGTACTTTTTGTTTTTTCCTTCTTTTTTTTTTGGTTGCAAATCTGACAGAATGTATTTTTCAAGTTTCATTTTTTTCAGCTTAAAAAACCTTAGTTTGTAAAAAGTTTCTTATATCACATAAGCAGTAACCAAATTACATTCTCAGCAAGACCAAAAAATGTCAGATATTCTTTGAGACACACATAAAAATGCTTTGTGCTCTTTTTTTCCTCCCTTTTTCTCTGGTAGTATTTCAAATCTAATTTAATTTTAAACAAAGAATTTCTTCAATTTTAAATTCAAACATAGAGTTTTTAAAAAAGAAACAAACAAAAAAAAAAAAATACAGTTCAGTTTAGAAAAAGTGACACAACAACTATATCTAGGAATGATAAAACAGTTCTGTGTTCTCATTGGTCGTTTAATTGCAGCAGTGTTGGTATATCTGTTTGTCTTTTTTTCTAGTATACTCCGCTGTCAAAGATGTCCTGCAATAGAATAATGTATTCCGGTAATTAACTGTTCATGTCTGTGGATTTTGTAAATGTACATGTATCATTATGATAAAATGTGTGAAGGACATTATTGCACCTATGTATTACATTTAGTTGTCTCTATAAGGTGACATGGAATTCTCACAATGACTTAACCCAATACCACACAATCCCTACTTTGACGCCCCTAAGAAAGAAGCCTTTTGAAAACACTGTAGGAAAAGGAGAAAATGCTGGTAACCAGCATTTTCTCCTTTTCCCACAGTGTTTCCTACCCTTTCCATAACAAGTTTCAATTTTTCAGTCACCTTTATTTTGTTGTCTGCAAATGCTTTCAATTTGAACCAGTCTAAAATTTTCTCGTGTGGTAAAGAGTTAAAGATAATTGCAGACAAAATTTTCACTATTGAAAGGAAAGAACAAATTATCATTTGGGCATACTTTCAACTGGTTAAGATCTTCACAAAGATTTCTTTCTATCTTTACATTGTGTCTAACCCTTTCCCCACATAATGACAACTTTTGATGACCCTTGGAAAGAAACCTTCTGAAAAGATTGGAGCAAAAGGAGAACATACTGGTAACCAGCATTTTCTCCTTTTCCCACAATGTTTTCTACCCTATCAATAAGCAATTGCACCATTTGAATCACATTGAAATTGCCATCTGTAAATACTTTTCAATTTGGACAGGGCTAAAATTTCAGACAGTAACACACTAAAAAAAATTCCACAACAAAAAGCATTCATTTTCATTCCGCATTCTATGTACATGTATGTATGTTGCAATGTAAAGGCTAAAATTAAGGTAGTAGACCCCTAATACTTCTAGTGCAATATGGCATAAAACTTTTTGTTGATTGATGAATACGGATTTACACAGATTTAATACTCTTGCATATTTCTGCCTGATCAGAAATTCCTTTCATGGCTATCTAGAAATTATTTGTTGATACTTTTGTTGGTTTCCAGATACGAGAGGTAAATTATTATCTGCCTTTGTAATTAGAATATACTATTTTTAGATTTATAAATGATAATTCTAAGACGACAAAAAGGAAAAAGTGGCTTGGTTAAAGTAGTACAATAATGCTCATTTTTAATCATAGCAAATCTTTTAGGATAATATTATAATGGAAACAGTAACTGTTGTTTTCTCTTACGAGTCCATTACCTTAAACTTGTGCTTTCTTTGTTAAAATGCCTCACAAAAAATTAATGTCATTTTGTTCATATGGTATTTGACACCTTTTTCAACATTATTTCAGTTATATGGCAGCAGATGGTGCAACTATCCATCCTTTCCTGAACTTAATTCTACCAGTGCTTTGTGCAATTTTACAAACACTGACTGCTTTCTCACATCACCATAGAGGAAACAGTGTTCATGGGGAAGAGAAGAATGCAGCCAGTTGCAATGACTATCATTACCCCTCAGCAAGGAATCTTTTGCGCTGGGGATTGGGAGAAGCACCCTCCCCCAGATCTACCCTCGGTTTACAGTCTTTTATGCTACTGGCATAGGCCAGACAAAATGCCATAATCTATCGGCATTGATCAATCCTTTACAAAATAACCCTGACTTTTAATTCTTTCCCAAACAAACCCTGGTTTTTTCGTGTCTGCAATACAAGTCTTCAGAAAACACTGTGGGAAAAGGAGAAATTGCTCATAATGAGCAATTTCTCCTTTTCCAACAGTGTTTTCTAGCCTATTGGAAAACTTTCTGCCATTCTCATTAAATTCAAAATTGTCATCATTCTGCAAACACTTTGAGTTTGGGACAGTCTAAAATTTGTCATTTTGGAAAAGATTAAAGACTCTGAGTTGTGGTAGCTAGCAATTTGTCCTGTACCAACAGTGTTTTAAACTCTTTTTACAGATGAATCCCATTGTTCAATTCAGACAAAATCCCATGGTTTCATTCATATTCTATTTGTCATCTGCAATTCCAATTTAGATGACAAGTCTTATTAGACTTCCTTGTATGGCAATGAATGACTGATATCTAGTCTGATCTTTTATTTAATAAAATTGTTAAAAAAAAAAGCTGAGCTTGGCATTTAGATTATATAGCTAGAGATTTTAAAAGCACAATATTGAGAGAACCAAACCAAAAAACAAAAATATAAAAAAGAAAAAAAAAAACCCAGACAAGACTTAACCATTAACCACACAAAAAGTTTTTAGTCTAGTCCAATTTGAAAGCATTTGCAGGCAACAAACTGAATGAGGTTCAAGTGATAGTTTTTGTATTGAAAAGGTAGAAATCATTGTGGGAAAAGAAAATAAAATGCTTGTAGATAGCATTTTTTCTTTACCCACAATGTTTTGAAAAGTTATCCTTCTCATAGTCCTTGAAACTTGAGACTATTTTGTAAAGAATTAATCCTTTACCAAACAATCCCTGATTTTTACAACCAAGAGGAAGAAGCCTTCTGAAAACATTGTGGGAAAAGGAGAAAATGCTGGTAACCAGCATTTTCTTCTTTTCCCACAATGTTTTCTTCTCTTCTGAAGTTAAGTTTCATTGTATGAGTCTTGTTTATTTTGCCTTCGATTTGGACAAGGCTAAAATTTTGTCGTTTGGTAAAGTGTTAAATGTTACTATACAACAGTCATTTAACCATGTATCATGCACGTACACCTTCTCTGCATGCGATGATTGCTTTTCTTTGTGCATAACGCTAAAATTCAATATAGAGGTCCAAACACTGTCGTTGCTGTTTATTCATGCAAATAAGTACAACAGACGAAGTTTAAATGTATGGCATGTCAGCAAAGACCACTAATGATATTTGCATAAAACTTGAAAGAAATCGGACGATACATTCCTAATACAGATATGAAAGTGTATCATTTTTTTAAATTTCCGTTATGTCGCCGATTATACCTACTTTAGAAAATCCCAGAAAAATTGTATAATGGAGAACACAATAATCAACATTCTGCCACTTCTTAATTTCAGTTTATGATATAGTATACCGAAACCTTTTCCATTTAAGTTTGCATCTAAGGAAAACAGAGATTTTGTTTGTTAATGTAATGTCGCCGAAAAAATGAAATTGAAACAAATTTCCGATACCTCACTTTCAACAGTTAAATTTAACGTAATGGTTTCCAACAAAATCACAATTTCTTTTGTAGCAATTACAGTGGAACATCACATTTTCGAAAATATATTCCCCGTCAATTTATTTTGGATCGAGACATAATCATAGCTCTTGGAACAGACGTATTCATTAATAAAAGTAATAACATGAAATTTCCGTTAACACCAATGTGGACCGAATTACTTACGTAATTCACGCTATATGCCCATTAAGGAATTATAAAGATATCTTCGATGTTATTTTTCAAATCGTTTATAACGGTTAATGAAAAATAAAAAAGCAATGTCAGAGAAAACAAGAAAAATTTAAATTTCCGATACAAAATTTCCGATACAATATTTCAGTGAATGTAAAATCAAGCGCAGCCTTGGATGACGTAAAATTGTACGTCATGTATGATGTAGTTGTCATGAAATGACCTTCGCCATTTTATAGACTCGCCACAGCAGCTGAGACTTTATATTTCACATTTCTTCAAAGAAAAGGTTAGTACAATTTGGTCTCGTTTATTCAGACATGTATATTTCAACTTACTTACTATTACTGTCAACCCTTTTGGTGATGTATATGTAAATTGCACAACTTCTGCACATAAGTGACTGTTTTGTATGTTTTCTATTGATAAGGGCTGTTTTAGTGTTTTAAATTTTCCGTGACTGGCATGTAACGGAAATTTTATAAGTTTAGAACGGCTGTTATTGGATAACCTATTAAGAAATAAAGATGAGCAAAACGTGATTTCAATCAAGATTTTATTCTATCGTGTTTGATTTAAAATCTTTCTTTTTGCCAAATGTTAATCGCTAGTTTTAGTATTAAATAAATACAGGGGTGTTCATTTTTCCTATCTCACTACAAATATTGTAAACATTTAAATGTATGTCGAGCATATCAATAATTTCTAATTGCGTTGTTTGTTATCATATTTCAACATACAATATCTATGACAAGACCATGCTTAAACATTTAAAAATGAACATTTAGATGACTCAAATCCATGTAACGGAAAATTCAAGTTGGTAACGGAAATTTCATCTTTTTCAGGACAAATTTTGAAAAGATGGGCAAATCCAGAGCAGAAATCCAAAAAGCCTATTGTGAACGCTTAAAGCAAAAGAACAAAGAAGAGTATTTAAAGAAAGAAAGAGAGAGGAAGACGGGATATTACATACCAACGGCAGAATTATCTGAAAATGACCGCAAGAAAAGGAGAGAAAGAAACCTGGATAACCTAAGGCGATTTTACCAGAGAAAACGGGCAGAAAGATCTCGGCAGGATCGTGAAACCGAGACAAGTGGTTACGAAAGTGGAGAAATACAATCGAACAATAATGAAACAGACAGAGGCCGAATGCGAATCCGTATGAACTTTCCAGGGAGGCGAAAAGCAGCACTGAAAAGATGGAAACGTGATGTTTCAGATGCTCACTCAAGAATAAGAGTGCTAGAGCAAGAAAGGGACAAGCTAATCACCAAAGTTAAAACCACCCAGAAGAAAGTTCAAAGACTAAAAGCTGGAATAGAAAAGGCAAATCCAAAAAGCACACCTGAAATTGAATTGACCCCAAGTAAAGAGACAGAACACTTAATGAATAAAGCAGGTTTAAATGATTATCAAAAAAGCAAGATCCGAAAGCATCTCCTTACGAGCAACGTTTTAACCAAAGGGATATCAGAAGCAAGAAAAGTAACCCCAAGAGGGAAAATGAGAGGTCTTCACATGATTGCTGGTCGAATTCTTAAACAGTACAGATGTCTGGGTTCCGCGAGAGACAAAACAGGTCTTTGTAGACATGCTATGGCTAAAGTAGGGGTCAAATCAGACATACATGAAATCCGAAGGAGAAGAAGAAAATTAATGACACATGAAAGCAACGTCATTAATTTCCTGAAACGTGAGGACAATAGCCGTACCCTGCCAGGAAAGAGAGATGCCAAGAAGGTACAAACAGGTCAAAGAGTGCAAACATACGCTCTCACAGATTATCTGAAAAATCTTCATCTGAAGTTTCTGTCGGAGAACCCATCTTCAGATATTTCACTTACAACTTTTATAAGATGTAGACCAGCTTACATATTGAAAGCAGCATTCACTAGTAGGATGTGTTGTCTGTGCACGAAGCACCAAAATGCTGCATTCACGGTAAAAACTCTCAGAAACGTAGGCATTGATTTACCAGTAAACCCTGAGAAAGCAGTCCATAATCTACCAACCTCTGAAGCCTTGTCTGAAAAGATTTTGGAAGAAACCAAACTCCGTCAGTGGAAAAGAGTAGAAATTGAAGAGAAGGGGAGAAAGAAATTTGTGACGAGAATTGTGGAGGAAATTATGAAACCGAAACAGATGATAGAACATGCAGAGAAACAGATGTTAGAATTCAAGGGCCACGTTGAGAGAATGACAAACCAGTACGAACAGTTGAAGAATCTCAAGCTGAATCTACCGAAGCACAATATTATAGTTCAGCTCGATTTCGCCGAAAATTACTTCTGCCGTAGTGTTGAAGAGGTGCAAAGTGCCTACTTCAACAAAACTTCAGTGACCTTACATCCCTTTGTTCTATATTATCTATCAGAAGATGGCGAGCTAGCCCACAAAAGTTACCTAACCGTTTCAGATGAATCATCACATAAAGCCTCCACCGTTATAGCCTTTATTGAGGATATGATGCCTGAATTTAAGAAAATAGACAGTGATCTTAAACGCATCCATTACTGGAGTGACTCCCCGTCCAGCCAATATAGAAATAAATTAATGTTTCACTTCATTCAGCATCACAGTGAAAAATTTGGCGTAACGGCAGTTTGGAACTACTTTGAGTCGGGCCATGGGAAAGGGCCTTGCGATGGCCTCGGTGGCACATGCAAGAGAATGGCCGACGAAGCTAGCTGATGCGGGAAAGCGATTATTCAAGATGCACGAAGTTTTTATGATTGGGCCAAAAAATCAAATATGTTGAATGTCACTTTCCGATTCGTCAGTACTGAAACATGTGAGAAGAAATGCAGTGAGATAGACAAATTATCAATTATGCCCGTTACCGGTACAATGAAAGTGCATGCAGTTGCAGAAAACCGTGATGGCATATTACTAAGTAATGTCAGCTGTTACTGTCAAGACCACTGCATGACAGAAAATGTTTGTGATAAGTGGACCAAAACATCGACCAAAACCAAATCGAGAAAACCTGGCGGTAGAACGGAAACTGATGAAACGCCCGAAGAGAACAAAACAGATGATAGAGAGCAAGAAAAGACTGACCACGTTGAAGCAGTTGAAATCGGCTTAAAATGCGGCGATTTTGTGGCCGTGTTGTATGAAAATAGTGTTTACATCGGCTGTATTGTCGATGAAGATGAAGAAGAATTTGAGGTCGACTTCATGGAGTTAAAAAAAGGCTTGTTCCAGTGGCCATCACAAAAGGACAGGCTGTGGGTATTGAAAAGCCACATAATTCGTAAAATTCAGGATCCAATTCCGACTGGACGTTCAAAGCGGATGTTCAAAATTCTAGAATGGGAAGACATTTCGGACCAATAGGCTAAACGTGTGGTTACCAGCATTTTCTCCTTTTCCCACAATGTTTTCAAAAGTCTTTGTTTTCAAGGTCGTTAAAAGTCGGGATTGTGTGGTAAAGGGTTAAAACATTTCGATACGCTAAAATCCATTTAAAAATCAAAACAAATGATTTTGTGAAATTTATTTGAATAATTTGAGCGCTGGCCCCTTTAAAGATCACTTCTATAGAAAGTTATAAGATGTGACGTATAATAGAACATATTTCTTAATACTTCCGTTACCACAAAATTTCCGTTACATTAGAGTTTTGAGGAAGTAAAATTCATGTCACTTGCGACATTTTAGCAAACCGAACAACTGCGATACTAAGCTTAAGACTAGGCTTTATTTCATAATGTTTTGATGTATTTAACTGACTGTATAAAAGAACAAAGAGTTGAAACGAGAGACAATCCTAGAACAAAAATGTAATGCTGAAAATTTTCATTCCTCATTCAGATATCCGCATTACTTTTCAATGTGTTACCGTATTTCTTATGGTTTGGCTTTAAAGTTTTAGATTCTGATGATGTTCCGTTGGGTTGAAATTATTGTCAAATGAGATTATCTCATATTAAAATTTCCGTTACAAAAACGACTTGTTCTTTTAACACAGAATGCATCCTCAGAATATACATTGTGTAAAATATATTGCTTGGACTGCAAGCGATGGTCTGTAGGATTAGTTTATGCATAATAAAACATCTATTTGTTGTGTTCCATTATTAATCAAGGATTTGTTTGAGCAATGGCCTAGTTGTAAACATTTAAAAATACAAGTCTAAAAATTTTACTTATTGCGGAAGTAAGCCTGGATGCATTTTACAATGCATGATTTCCGGGGAGCGCACATTTTCAGGCTCGTTGGACATCGCATTACTCGATTCAATACCGTTTTAGCTGTTCTAATAGACTGAGCTGTAGTTTTACTGCTGAAGTAAAATGTACCCCGATTTAAAGTTTGTTTATTAGAGTAAAAAAAGAAATAACCAGTCCCTAATTTCTGCGCGCAGTAGTTCGGACTTGGAAAACATGATGCATTCAAGACCTTTAAAACTTATAAGAAGAAACATACATGATAACGGAAATCAGCACAAAATACACTTATCGCAACATGTATTTTTCAACATTTCTGCACTGCCTTTGGACCTCTATATTGAATTTTAGCGATAAGTACTTGTAAGGTTGCATTTTCTTAACAATAGGTTCCATACATTTTTTCCATACTGAACAAAAACGTAAAATTTTGGTGTCCCTAAGGAATCCATTGGACACAAAGTATCTATGGATGTAATCACATACTACAATGAAAAATATGACCAAAAGCAGACTGACTGACAAAGCCTCTTGTATTTCTAATTAAGACTTGATTCGAATTGACTGATTGATTAAACAGTGTTTTAATTAACCCATTACCACAAAATCCCTACTTTTGATGCCCCTGAGAAAGAAGCCTTTAGAAAACATTGTGGGAAAAGGAGAAAATGCTGGTAACCAGCATTTTCTCCTTTTCCCACAATGTTTCCTACCCTTTACAAAACAAATTTCAAATTTTCAGTCACTTTTATTTTGTTGTCTGCAAATGCTTTCGATTTGGACAAACCTAAAATATTGTCGCTTGGTAATGAGTTAAACATTATTTTGGTTGCAGCCACAGCTCACATATTCATGTGTGCCATAAGTTTCACCAGTGCAAGGCTATAGCTCTGAAATGCCTTGTTCATGGACTATGCGGCTCAAATCCCTGGCCAACAGGTTACAAGTCTCACACTATCACTTTGTCAAGTAGGACCCCAGACTTGATTCAAAAACTATATTTTTAAATAAAGATAAACACTGCATGCAAAACAGGATGGTACAGAAAGTTTGTCAACATGCTTAAACAGAAGGATCAGATATTTACCATTACACATCTGTGGTCTGCATGAGAAATATTAAACAAAACATTATCCTAATGATAAAATAATTACTTAATCACAATGTGTCAAAGTATCTCATAATATCATACTTACTAGCAGTCTAAAGGCACAGTTTAACCCTTTACCACACAATCCCGACTTTTAATGCCCCTAAGAAAGAAGCCTTTAGAAAACATTGTGGGAAAAGGAGAAAATGCTGGTAACCAGCATTTTCTCCTTTTCCCACAATGTTTTCTACCCTATAAAAGACAACAATTATTATTTAAGCTACATTTATATTGTCATCTGTAAATGTTTAAAGGTTTTCTTTCTCAGGGTCGTAAAAACCAGGGATTGTTTAGGAAAGGCTTAAATTCTAGACCTAACTGTAGATTTCCTGATATGCTATATAGAGTCTCATCTTGATCTAAACTAATCATAAAAACACCTGCAAGTTGCTCATAACATACAAAATGGTTTAACTCTTTACCAAACGACGAAATTTTAGGCTGGTCCATATTGAAAGCACTTGCAGACAACAAAATTAACCAAACTCAAAAATTGAAATTTGCTTCCGGCAGGGTAAAAAACATTGTGGAAAAAGGAGAAAATGCTGGTTACCAGCATTTTCTCTTTTTCCCGCAATGTTTTCAAAAGCCTTCTATCTTGGGGTCATAAAAACCAGGGATTGTTTGGGAAAGGGTTAACCACTTCTGCAGGTTTGAAAATATTCCTTAACAGATCACAAAAATTCTAGACTGGTCCATCCAAGAAGAAAGCAACTGAAGACAACAATCAAGAAAGTTTCAAAAGATCATTTTACAAAAACATTGTGAGCAAAAAAAATCAGCATTTTCTTCTATTTTTTTACACCGTCAAAGACAAAAACCTAGATTTAAGCAATGTTTGATACGTCATTTTCAATTGCTTTCAGATTTCAATTCATTACAGATCAAAATTTTGTCAGTAAGAAAAGCATTAAATGTACCAACAATTCCACCAAACACAACAAACACACACAAGAAAATTAATGTGTGTCACATTACTTCAGAAATTACTCTACAACCATTACAAAACATTGCATTATAAAAGCTTAAAGTTACATTAGCTTTTTCTACCATGGATTAAAATCTTAAATGTTACATCCAAACTGCACTGAGAAAGTACCTTTAAACTTAATTCCTCCTTGAAAAACGGGTATTGTATGTGAATTCTGTCTCTGGCTGCAAAAGTTTTCAAACATCATACCTTTAAACTCTTTACTAGACAACAAAATTTTAAACTTATTCAATATAAAAGGATTTGCAGAAAACAAAGGAAATGTGCTTCAGATGTTTGCATTTTGCCTTTATATGGGGTAAACAACATTTCTCCTTCCACAAGTTTTGATTGCAGTGCTTGACACAAAAACATTAATTACATAAGAAATGTGATAATGTCAGACATTATTTTATAAATGGTTTCTGAAATCTCTAGGCAAAATGAGTGATATTAACCCATTACCACACAATCCCTACTTTTGACACCCCTGAGAAAGAAGCCTTTTGAAAACACTGTGGGAAAAGGAGAAAATGCTGGTAACCAGCATTTTCTCCTTTTCCCACAGTGTTTTCTACCCTTCCCAGAACAAATTTTTCAGTCACCTTTATTTTGTCGTCTGCAAATGCTTTCAATTTGGACCGGTCTAAAATTTTCTCGTGTGGTAAAGGGTTAATTAATTGTATTAAAGACTGACAAAAACAATAAAGTATGATATGGAACAATCTGTAATGAAAAACTAATACCAAATTTTCTTTCATGGAGGAAGAAAAACACACAGATCCAATGAGATGCAAATGAATACACAGAAAATAATCAATTCTTTTTGCCTCACCATTACATAATGGATGGATAAATGGAAAAAAATAACTTTGAATAAATGACTGGGACAATCTGTTATGACAACCTTTTACCAGACCGGTTTCTTTCTTGGAGGAAGAAAAACATATACAGTAATGGGATGCACATGAATATGCCAAAATCAATCAACTTTTCTTATATAACGGCTGGATAAATGGAAAAAATAACTTAGAATAAATGGATGGAACAATCTGTTACAACACCCTATTGACATACTGTTTTCTTTTAAAGGAAGAAAAATCTATAATGGAGTGCAAATGAATATATAAAAATCAATTCATTCCCTTTCACCCAAAATTCATATTACATAATGGATGGATAAATGAAAAGAAAAACTTAGAATAACCCATTTCCACACAATCCCTACTTTTGACGACCCTGGGAAAGAAGCCTTCAGAAAACACTGTGGGAAAAGGAGAAAATGCTGGTAACCAGCATTTTCTCCTTTTCCCACAATGTTTTCTACCCTCCCCAAACCAATTCAATTTTTCACTCACATTTCTTGAGTTGTATGCAAAAGCTTTCAATTTGGACAAATCTTAAATTTTCTCGTGTGGTAGAGTTACTGCATCTGCAAAAAGTACTGACTTAGGTCTGCTTGCTCAGTCAGGGCAGGCTGACCTAGGCCTAATTTTTTTGCTATTTGCTATTTTATGCAGCTCACAGGCCCAATCTACCTCAAGATTCTGTTGGATGTTATACAAACTGGATTATATGGATCCATCTTTACATGACGACTTGCTTGGTATTAACTTGTTATCAGATAATCCTGAGTTTTGATGCCTTTGAAGAAAGAGTCTTCTTGAAATCATTGTGGGAAAAAGAGAAAATGCTGGTAACCAGAAAGAAGCCTGCTGAAAATATTATGGAAAAAGGAGAAAATGTTGATTATCATAAGTTTCTCCATTTCTTACAATGTTTGTAAAAACCGTCTTCCCAATGTCATTAAAACTTGCGATTGTTTGGTAAATAATTAACTGATAAAATGATATGACATGCCTGAAACTAGCATCCATTGTATAGATGTCTCTGTAAGATGACAAGGAATTCTCACAGTGACTTAAATATTTGCAAACAAAGTTCAAAGTATTGCAATAAAAGAACAAATTATTATTTGGACATATTTTCCACTGGTTAACCCATTACCACACAATCCCTACTTTTGACGACCCTGAGAAAGAAGCCTTTTGAAAACATTGTGGGAAATGGAGAAAATGCTGGTAACCAGCATTTTCTCCTTTTCCCACAATGTTTTCTACCCTTCACAAAACAAATTTCAAATTTTCAGTCACTTTTATTTTGTCGCCTGTAACCACTTTCGATTTGGACAAGCCAAAAATTCTGTCCTTTGGTAATAAGTTAAACCTTCCACATAAGATTTGTTTCTATGTTTACATTGTGTTTAAAGCCATTTTCAACTCTAATTCAGTTATTTCATGGCTGCAAGCATATCTATTCATGCTTTTTAGAGTTTTTTTTACCAGTGCTTAGCACAGTCTTCTTCCCAAGTGACCAGCTGCTTTCCCAAATAATCATTTTTTAAGCAAAGATCAGCTGTTATTGGAATGAACCCTGTCTATGCACTCAGAGCTGAATAGAAGACACAATAAATTATATAAATGTATATCCTTTTACAAATTCAAGTCACTGTCAGGAATCTGTCATGCAACCCTTTACCAAACAACAAAATTTTAGACTCGTCCAAATTAAAGGCACTTGCAGATGTCAAAATAAACGTAACTCAAAAATTGAAATTTGTTTACCGCAGGCTAGAAAACATTGTGGGAAAAGGAGAAAATGCTGCTTGCCAGCATTTTCTCTTTTTCCCACAATGTTTTCAAAAGGCTTTCTATCTCAGGGTGGTAAAAACCAGGGATTGTTCGGTAAAGGGTTATCCTATACTCAAGTTATGCTCTGTAAAAAAGGGAGTTTAAAACATCAGCAAAAAGTACGGCCCAGTGCAGCTTGCACAGTCCAAGCAGGGTGACCAGGATCGAAACTTAAATAGCAATCATAAATTTTCTGCATGTCAAAAGGCCATTCTACCACATAATTCACTTGGTTTCTAAGACAAGATCCATATTGTGCAAGGACTTGCGTGGCATGCTGCGCCACAAAGCTGCTTTAAACTCCCTTTATCCGTCATCTTCGCAAGCCAAGGCAGACGATTCACTACGCTACTCTACCCTTGGCGAATGGAGATTGATTTTTACACTCCCCCGATATGCTTTTTCATTGGATGCAGCCAGCTCTAGATGCAACAAATAAAATCACTCATAGCATTTCATCTTTGATAAAAAAAGAACAAGGTCGCTACCTTTCGAATAGAAGGTAAAACATGGAAACCCATGTGGATGTCTGCTTATCACTTCATGTGCATTCGTAAGCGGATTGTAAAACGATATTTCATTTGCTTTTAGAAATATGATGTAAAGGGGGGTAATAACAGCATCCAATAGAGGGCGCATCGCAGGAATCTCGAAATCGGGCTCAATCAGCCAAGGTAAGATCCACATAGTGATCATAAATTTAGCTCGCGAAGATGTTTATCCGTAGCATCTAATTACCCGGTATGATGGATACTTATAGAGCCCTACATACTCTCACATTGAATGACACTAGCTTTATACAACAGTTCCTTTCATACACTGCGAAATAGAATCATTAAACATTTTAACAAACGGATAATAAAGCTTTGAACCAACTGCTAGTTTTCAAACCATTTAGCAAGAATCCTGAAATCACTCATTGAATTAGAAATTAGAAAATTCTATTTCTGGTCATGTTTAAATCCATATTTTATCATTAAGAGCAAAACTTTTTATAGGTTTTTACATATTTATATATATTTGACAATTTACATAATAATAATAAATTATGACAATTTACATATACAGTGTATGAAGGATCACCACCATTCTTGGTTTCAAATATTGAACAGGGAGTTTTATATAACAGCATTCAGGGCAACTGGGGTTCAGAGGTGGCCTCGTACCAGGAAATAAAATGAAGTACATATTTTTCAAAAGCTGAACCCTGCAATAATGCACATCAATATTGCACATATGTGTCATTATATGTAATACAGGTAAATAAAATGTGTTTCCTGCATAAAAATTTTAACATGCATTTTGTCCCAAAGTATAGAGAGTGGGTTGTGGACTAGACTGTTTGTGTAACTTGCAAAAGTAATATGTGACCCATCACGTGAAAAGGGATTATCTGGGAATTCCGTACATTAGCTAGATGTAGTCAGATCAAAACATAGTGAAGGTCAATTTAAGATGATAATTCAAAATGGTTGTAGAGTAAGGTGGAATGACCATTTTTCATACAGTTAATATCATAAAAGCGAAAAGTGTCGATCCTAGTCAGCCTGCGCATCCGCGCAGTCTGACCAGGGACGACACTTTTCACAGTTCCCAGAAGGTCCCTTTTTGCATGATAGGTTACATATCTTGACCTTCACTTTCTTTACAAGTACCCTATTGCCTGGTAAATTGCTCATTCATTGCAGGGCACTATACTGTACTTCATTTCAGTAAAATTCCTGATACATAACAAAATGAGCCATGCTCTGTGAAATGGGGGCTTAATGCATCTGTGAACAGTATGGATCCATGTCACCATGTTTGTTCATGCTGACATGGGTCTAAACTGTTTGCTATTTATTAACTATCTGCATGTTCAGGCACCATTCTACCTTATGAGATATGTTAAACCCCAATTTCCAAAAACACCACTCATATTTTATTGACAACCCCTTAGCTTCTTTTCCAGGTAAAATCTGCCAAAAATAAGCCATAACAACAGGTAAATTCAAGCACCGTCAATGTTTCTCCATAGGTGAGAAACTTCTTTCCAGAAAGAAAACTGAACCCTTCAACAGACTGATGAAAATAAAGTAGACTTGTCCAAACTGAAAGCATCAAATGTGGTCTTGATAGGGGGAAAAGTAGAAAATGCTGGTGACCAGCATTGTATGCTTTTCCTATGTTATTTTCAAATGACATTTTCTTCAGGGTTGTTAACCCATTAACACACAACCCCTACTTTTGACGCCCCTGAGAAAGAAGCCTTTTGAAAACATTGTGGGAAAAGGAGAAAATGCTGGTAACCAGCATTTCCTCCTTTTCCCATAATGTTTTCTACCATGCTGGAAACAAGTTTCAATTTTTTAGTTTTGTTTATTTTGTAGTCTGCAAGTGCTCTCAATTTAGACCAGTCTAAAATGTTGTCGTTTGGTAAAGAGTTAAAAATAAGGATTGTGTGTTAAAAGGTCAACAGATTAATGTTATGATAAACACAACAAACTTTTCCTGTGGCTTATTTTTGCATCATGAATGGATATAGTGGTTCTACAGAGAAAGAAAGAGAGAGAAGGAAACCCTGATATGTATGGATGTATTTGTATAACGTATTTCTGTCACACATCTTACACTAACGCCCTTCGCGTAAATGAAAGGTCGTCTGACGCTTATCTTTTCTTCGGAATCGTCAAACATATCCTTAATGAGAATAAATATCAAACAATTGAAATAACTTGGACAAACATCAGGAAATAACAGTAGGAAAAGTACTGAAAATAAGAATATACTGGATTTATGCAACATCAAGTTTCTCCATAGTTGACCATTAAAATGCTTCTGTATTCAAACAAGTAATCTGGTTTAAATGCATTGTGCAGGCATTTTACTTATAATTGAATGCATCATTCAATAAAATTGACATGGAAACAGTTGAACATGGAAACATGGAATTGACATGGAACAGCAGCTAAAAAAAAACCATTGCTACTTAGAAAATACTATAAATCATTATAATAAAAATCATAAAAGGACAACCTGTGCCTTCTAAAATAATTGCAAATTACTTATCAAATGCCCTACTCTCTTTCATCCTTGTATTAAGAAAATGAAGAAAAAAAAAATGGAAAAAAAACCCTACGCTCCTGCTTTCACCACCTTGCATAATTAAGTTTCTAGAAACTATAAAATGAGGAGCTTTTTGACAAAAGACAGTAAACCCATTACCACACAATCCCTACTTTTGACGACCCTGAGAAAGAAGCCTTTAGAAAACATTGTGGGAAAAGGAGAAAATGCTGTTAACCAGCATTTTCTTCCTTTCCCACAATGTTTTCTACCCTTCACAAAACCAATTTCAAATTTTCAGTCACTTCCATTTTGTCATCTGCAAATGCTTTCAATTTGGACCAGCCTAAAATATTGTCATCTGGTAATGAGTTAAATACATCTGTGTGATGTATCATACCAAGCAAGTCATCACATAATTATGGATCCATAAGTTCCCATTTGTCCAAAAAACCAAACTGAAAAGTAGAACCGTCCCTGGATGAAGAAAATATCCAAATGATTTTGATCCTTGTCAGCCAGCATGGACTGTGCAGACTGACATGGGTCGATACATTGGACAGATGCATTAAACCTCCTTTTCAAAGAGTACAGCAGCTGTGTTAACCCCTTTCCAAACAATCCCTGGTTTTTATGAAACCGAAATAGATGCCTTTTGAAAACATTGTGGGGAAAGGAGAAAATGCTGGTAACCAGCATTTTCTCCTTTTCCCACAATGTTTTCTACCCTTTAAAAAAAAAAAAAAAATCAAATTTTCAGTCACTTTTATTTTGTCATCTGCAAATGCTTTCCATTTGGACATGCCTAAAAAATTGTCGCCTGATAATGAATTAACCCTCTTTTTCAAACAGTACAGTTGAGTTACAAATAACATTGTTCAAAAACTGGACCCCTGAAAAAAAATCCAACCCAAGCTTCTATTAATCCACCTATGGAAAAAAAAGAACAAGAAATGAATATCTACAAGAATTACCATAGTTTTAAACAAACACAGTTGTAGAGACTTTCTCCATGACAGGTGTTTTACAAGAGGTGTGTGTGGACACCTGATTTCTGTTCGATATGACCAAATTTCCTCCTGGTGCTTTGTGCATGTTATCAGTACCTGGTTCTAGGCTCAGACCACCGACAGGGATCACAGGTAATGGCATCATTTCCCTTTTAGGGGCCATTGTTTTCTTTAGGGTGACAAGTTCTTGTGTATGTTTACCATGCCTAGATTTGTTCTGACTTCTTGCATCTGCATGTTTAATATTAATTTGAGGAAGTGATACTTTGTCATTTACATACATCTCAAATGGATTTATATTGTCAGTTTTAGGATTATTTTTATCATAATCAACATCAATCCTGTCAGAATATACATGATCAGGCCTAGATTTCTCTGCCCCAACATCATTTAGATTAGCACTTCCTTTAGCAAGTGTGCCCAGGGATACTTTCTGACCCCTTGGAGTGGTAACTGAAGATTTCCCTTTTTCTTTAAGCCCTGCTTTGTCAGTTGCTTTTTTCCTTTCCTTAGATCTTTTAGCATGTTTCATTTTGTTGGAATTGTCATTTGAAATACTGTTAGATTTTGATTGACATTCTTGAAGGTTGTCTGTGACAATCTCATCAACAGATGAAGAAGGGTCACTTAGTTTTCCATTTATAGCAGTGCTGGACATCATTTTTCTTTGAATATCTGTTATAGATTCAGACTGAAGGGCATCAGTCTTTTGTCCATTATTTACCAAGATTTTGATATCTTTCTTTTCCCTGGTAGAGGAAGGCTGCAATTGTTTTACCTCCTTCAGTTCAGTGACTGCTTGGTTAACATCATGGTAATTGTCTCCTGACTTTTTCAAGGAAATAGAAGTATTTGTATGTTCTAAATCATCCCGATTTTCAGACCTTATCTGGGGTGATATACAACAGATGTTAGATTGTTTTTGAAGAGTGTGAGAGGGTAAATCCCTGTGTTTCATTTTGAGTTTAACATGTGCATTGGAACTTAAATCTTTGCCACAGTTTGTTTCAAAGAGTGTGGTCATCTGCCTTACAGAAGAGCTCTCATACAGGATGGCTAGCTTTGCTTCAACATCTGTATCAACCTCAATAGCATTTTGAGGCTTGGGTTGTTCCCATTTATATCCCTGATTGTCAGGAGATTTTGAAAAATTTGTTGGAAGAGTGATTGGGTTTGGTAAAATGCTCCTTCTTTCACCTGGCATACTAGATGCACTTTTATCTACTGTAGCAGATGGTTTCAAATCATTTTGGTAACTGGATTCAATTTCCAATCTGGATCCTTTCATTTTACAGCCTGACAATTCTGACATAAACTGAGAACTCTTTGATTCTTGTAGAAGAGCTTTATGTTCCTTTGGAATCCTTTCTGACATTGGTATAGCCTCGGACTCTTGGGAATGAATTTCAGTTACCTCTAGTTTGGATGGCCAACTTAAGTCTCCTACATCAGAAACAGAATATGGCAATGAAAGTTCACCAGTGTTACAGTTTGATGGTGACAATGGCCTTTTGAGGGTACTCAACGGCTCAGAATCCACAGTCACATCAGACTCATGTGGATGTGAAGAACTTTTAGAAGTGTCTAACATGGGTAGAGATGAAAGACCATTGCTTTTACAGTGTGACAGAGGGAAAAGTGTTTGATCCTGAGAAAGGTTTGACATACTCTCCAAAGCAGATGTTTTTTGCTGGTCACATTCCTGAGAATTCTTTGGAATCAAAGCTTGGCTTGGGAAAGTTTGACTCGAATCAAAGTTTGACTTAGTCCCAAGGGGAAATGGGTAATCAGGTCTGTCATGCAGATGATATTTCAATGACAGATTTGGCACTGGGTTCAAAGGTTGCTCTGGGAAGTCTGGATGAGAAAAGGGATTATCATTTATCGAAGAAGCTTCACTTTGAGATATATTTGAGTGTTTTAACTGCCTGTCAATTTCAATTATAGGAGGAGATATTTCAGTATCAATACTCCCTTGCTTTTCTTTGTAATTTGACTTGGCATGACCTTCACATTCAGATTCTGACTGCCTATTACTTACTGTGTTGGGAATGTTTAATGGAGGTTTAACCTCAAACTCTTCACTGATCGTGATTTCAGTTTGTTGTACAACTGATTGAGTTTGTTCACATTCTCCAGGCTTTCCCATAGACTGAGTTTCAACAAATTTCTTACTTTCCAAATCTGTGTCTAATTGTTTGGTTACCTCATTAACTAAAGGTACTAGGTTTACCTGTTCATGGTTCTCTACAGTAGAAGTTTTACTTCTTGATTGTTCACTGGCATTTTTGTCACTACTGGGACAAGATTGATCAAACTTAGTATCGGTTACAGAATAATGTGTATCAGTGTCTTCAAATCTAGCCTGAACATCAATAAAATGTTCAGCAGTTTCTTTAGCTAAATCTCTATCACTGCTTAAGTGTCCTGTGCATATCTCACCCCTTACATGTGAACTAGTTTCCCTGACATTGAATTGTTTTGAAGTGCTATGATCACTGCCTGGCATGTGTGAACCAGATACTGATGTGAGTGCTGTGCCCACATCTGACACACCGTGTTTACTAACATTCGTACTCTCGACTCTGAGAGTAAAATCGCTCGATTCATCAGAGTCGTCATCACTTTTTCCATCAAACTCTGGCAAGTCAATCTCCTCTTCTCCGTCATCAGTGTCCTAGTGTACATTAAATTGACATTGGGAAACAGACCTAAAACTTCATTTGCATACTTTTATTTTCTTATTGAAAAATAGAAATGGGTCACGTCTCGTGAAAAGGGGGTTAAATGCATCTACAAAAAGTATCGACCCAGGGCAGCCTGCGCAAACTGCGCAGGCTGCCCTGGGTCGAAACTTTTTGCTTTTGCTTAATTTTCTGCATCTTTAAGGACCACTCTACCTCAGGATTTAGCTGACTGTTAGACAAATTGGATTTTGTGGATTCACAACTATGTGGAGACTTGCTTGGTATAATGCATGTCAGGGATACATAAAGCCCCCTTTTGACAGGGCATGACCCAAATGAGTATTCAAAGCTAATACTCATTTTCTAGGAAAAAAATGTTCCCAATAAGCAAACAAAAAGTTCTGGTTATTTCTTTGATAAGTGCAGATCAAGATTAGACTGCAGAGACTATAAATTTCTAAGTTGTCCACAGCATCTGAAACTTTTTAAAACAAATACTGGCAAACATAACTTTTCTGATATCACACAGCAAATTTTGTGCAGTCTGACCTAGATTCCCTATGTCAAGAATCCTGAACTTTCAACAAATACTTGCCAGCATAACTTTTCTGATATCATACAGCAAGTTTTGTGCAGCCTGATCCAGATTCTATTTTATTTTTCCTCCATATCTTTATCCTTATAGTGATGTTTAAAACAAGTTAACTCTTAACCAAACAACCAAATTTTAGACCTGTCCAAACTGCAAGCATTTGCAGAAGACACAACAGATGTGATTAAAAAATTGAAACTTGTTCAAGTAAAGTAAGAAAACATAGTGGAAAAAGGAGAAAATGCTGGTTACCAGCATTTTCTCCTTTTCCTACAATGTTTTCAAAAAGCTTTCTTTTTCATAGTCATACATTAAATTTTGGTATTGCATAGTAAAGATTTAACTCTCATGGCTATCAAAAAAGTACTCTCTTTCTCCTACATGTACTATTAGCACTGCCACACATTGGTACTGCATACATTTCTTTTCCTTGCTTGCAAGAATCTTTTCTGCTGGACTCTGAAATAGCATTTTGTCTAAAAACATTAACACACAATTTACAGAGCTTCACAACAATAAACGCCTGGCACTACACTACTCAAAAAACCACACCTACCGAATGTCCGCCAGAGCCAGGGCGAGACCTTGGTCTAGCGCCACCTCGACCCCCACTACCTGGTGATGCCCCTCGCCCACTTGTTTGTGGAGTAATAGACGATTCTGAATCCCAGCGTTCTAATTCTTCCCTTACTAATCTTTCCATTTGTTCTCGTTTTATCTCGTCACTCGTGCCATCAGACTGAAAGTGTTATTAATTGTATTAGCACACAACACACACTTACCCTAAAACCCATTACCTAACAAAAACATTTCTCTGTATATTTCAACTTTCTTTGATCTTTATGCTGCTTTCAACATAAGTTCGGTCTTATCATGGCAACAGTTCACATATTATCCATGTATCTCCTGGGTTTCATTGGAATTGGTCTACTAGACCTTGGCTCTGAGATGTCTTTACAATTAACCAAAGGACAAAATTTCAGACTGGTCCAAACCAAAAGCATTTGCAGACGAAAAATTAACGGTGGCACAATCAAAAGGGTGGAAAACATTTTGGAAAAAGGAGGAAATGCAGTTACCTGCATTTTCTCCTTTTCCAACAATGTTTTCAAAAGCTTTCTTTCTCAGGGTCGTTATAAGTCTGCATTGTATGGTAATGTGTTAAGAGACAATTCCCGGAAACATTGAGGGAACAGGACTGTTTGCATTTACAAAGTAAACAGTACTTTCCCATCGGTGTCTTCCACTTTGTGCAACAGTCAAATTATTTGTTTTAAACTGTTAGTTTCCCTTCATTGATCCTCAAATTAATTTCCTGGTAGTGGGTTATTAGAATGTTATATACAAAACAATGGTCTACAGCACCTGATGATAATATGCTACCCATAAGAAAGTGTTCAAATTTACACTAATTTACTGGATGTATATGTCTTTAGTCCATCTTATTCTAAAATATCGTTTGGTATCAATTTTTGACATAGCAGTCAACACCAAAAAAACTTTCCTACCAATACAATTTATGCAAATAAGAATTTTAACTATCAAAGCCCTAGCATAGTATCATTCCAATATATAAATAAACCTCAAAAAGTTGCAGTTTCAAGATTGCTTTTTTTATGCAGTGTTTCATCGAACCCAACAGAGTAAATCAAAGATCAGGCTACACATTTTGTGCAGTCTGATCTTAATCTTCACAGGCCAAAAAGGCAATCTAGAGGCTTAAGCATTTTAAGAAATATTCAAATATGAGACAATTTCCCTTAGGTGGCAAATCTGAAATCTGGTACTGTATTAGTAATTGTTTTAAGTCAGTGATACTGAGCTTTAAGTAGAAAAAAAATCTTGAGCTTTCTTGCAATAATTTAATTTAAGTGATTCCCTTCATCCAAAATCTGCAATAATTCAACACTTAGAAGAATTTCCTTTGTCCAACATTTGCAAAAGTTTTGTAAGAACAATTTCCTTTATCCAAATTTTGCAACAGTTTCAACAGAACAATTTCCTTTATCCAACATTTGCAACAGTTTCATTAGAACAATTTCCTTTATCCAACATTTACAAAAGTCCTGTAGGAACAATTTCCTTTATCCAACATTTGCAAAAGTTTTGTAAGAACAATTTCCTTTATCCAAAATTTGCAAGTTTCAATAAAACAATTTCCTTTGTCCAACACTCATTAGAACAATTTCATTTTACCAACATTTGCAAAAGTTTTGTAAGAACAATTTCCTTTATCCAACATTTGTAACAGTTTCATTAGAACAATTTCCTTTACCTAACATAAAGTTAGAGATATGAACTAAAATTGTTTTGACATCGATTAGTTCAAGCATTACCTTTTTATTCTTTGATTTTGTCTATGGCAGAAATGTAATGTTTCATCATTCATTTCAAAGTTAAGGGGGGAAGCAAATTTTATGTATTATGTGTTAAATCTATGATAGTTGGAAGCAAATTCTATTTATCGACAGTCAAATCTGTGAAAGTTATTATCAAAACAGTGGGACGTGATGTTATAGGGAATCAGTCATGAAGATAACTATATACCTTATGTAAGGTCAATGTGCCCTCTTCTCTATGTATAAAAATCATACAAACATATCAAACAGTGTATGTAACAACCTCTCTAACCCTTATCACAAGTAAAAAATCTAAGACTTGTCCATATGGAAGGAATTTACAAATGACAAGTGTTTTTCAAATGATAGTGCTTGTCCTTGAATAGGTAGAAAACATCTGATTTATGGGAAAAGGAGAAAATACTGGTTGCTAGCATTTTCTCTGTTTATTTTGTGTTAAAAAAGACTTCTTTCCAAGGGTTGTTCAAATTCTGTACTGTGTGGTAGTGGGTTTAAAAAAGGCTTGCTTCATATATATTGTTTTTCACTCCTTCCTTTTCCACAACAAAGCTTTCTTCCTAAAAATTGCAAATAAAACAGGATTATTTTGTATAGAAATAGAAACGATGTGTTTTTTGAGCAAATAAGGTTATTACCTTGATAGGGCTTAAAAAAAAATTCTTTCCATTGAAACCTGGGTCCAGTGATCCCATTTGTCACATTGTGTTCAAAAGCCTATCATTACACATCAGTAAGGATTAAAATTGAATCCACCATTCAACTTTCTTATATCATATTTCCTTTTGCCAAAATGCTCTTTAAACATCATCATCTTCTTATATAATAGACTCAAAGATAAAAACCTCTGCCTATGCTTAAAAATTTTTTCCAACTGAGCTTGTGCTCAAACCTTTGGCACTTCTGCAAGTTAAACAATAAGAAATCAAAACATTCCGTAGAAGTAAAAAAATATGCTGTGAATTTATAACAAAAAAATATCTGTTTTATTTCTAAATATTAAGCTTATTGAACATATATTCTTTTTTTTTTAAAACAAGCACCCATCCTAATCAAGTTCAAGGTCACTCTTACCTCTGTGATACTGTCAAGGATTTTACCCATCGTCTCCCGTCTTTTTAATTTTGCTTTTTCCATTAACTCAAGTTTAACGAGTACTGCATCAATCTTTGAGACTATGCTACCAATAGAGTGTTCCATTCTGTCAACCCGCCGCGAGAGCACTGTAAATTCTTCGTAGGAAACACTTTGTGATGGGCCAGAGCGTGAGGACTTTGTTCGACTGTCATCATCATCACTATCACTTCCACTGCCATCGTTGATGCTGACTCGACTAGTAGATCTGTGGGCGCTTTCAGGTCTGTTCATCTTCTCAAGTTCGTCATATTCTTTGTTCAGGGCAGCCTAGAGTAGCCATAAAAATCACTTTAAGTTTCACATATTTATGTTTACAACTCAGCAATCACACATGGTACTACTAAACTTTAACCCTTTACCACCCAATACCAAGTTTTAACAACCCTGAGGATAAAGGCTTTTGAAAACAATGTGGACAAAGGAGAAAATGCTGGTAACCAGCATTTTCTCCTTTACCCACAATGTTTTCCACCTGTTCACATAACTTTCCAAATTCCATAATATGAGCCTTATCTAATGTGTCATCTGAAGGTGTTTTCAATAAAGGAAAGTCTAAAATTCTATTATTCGGTAAATGATTAAGCATTCCTCAAAACAGTGTGTCTTTATCCTATATGAGATACAGTCAGAAATCATCTTATGTAAATGACTTGGACATACAATAGTTAGAAGGTGTGCTATTTCTGAAAGTATTCATTTATTTGAGCAGTATTTGTTACTTTAAGACCCCTTTTTAAAGTTTGAAATCTAAAGTCTATTTTCAGTAAATTGGACAGGAGTTATCTCCTTTGAAGAACTTTATTTTTGTAATTTACTCCCCAACACATGATTTTCATCTCGACTTTTTACTCTGCATACTTTATTTTATCACCTTAGCAAAAATGAAAGAAAAAACTTAAGTTACCAGAACTAGCAAAGGTGCAAGCTAATTAATCAGCCAATTTCTCGTATTAGAAATGAACCATACTCTAAGAAAAAGGGGCTTAATGCATCTGTGAAAAGTATCAACCAAAGTCAGCCTTTGGGCCGAAACTTTTTGCTATCGGTCAATTTTCTGAATGTCCAAGGACCAGTCTACCTCATGATAATTTATTTACTTTTTTTTTAACCCTTTACTCCATAGATACTCATTTTGACGCATCAACAACAGACAGCTTTTGAAAACATTGTGGGAAAAGGAGAAATTGCTCGTGATGAGCAATTTCTCCTTTTCCCACAATGTTTTCCAATCAATCAGATATTTTTATCCTCATTAGTCCATATTTTTGACATCATATCTTTATTTGTAAAGTGGCTATTATGGATCAGAAACTATGGGATAGCCCAGCTCGAATGACACATTCTTACCTTCTGGTCATTTAGGTCAGCTTGCATTCTCTTCTGTTCTTCTTCATCCAGAACTCGATCTCCGTCAACATCATACTTCGCAAACAGAGCCTCGATTTCACCGTCAGCATAACCACGTCTGTAGTTCAAATATAAATGTAAGTCTTTGTTATTTGCTGGATGCTTAGGGCCCTTAGCATTTTGGTGCCTAAGGCCATTTTGCAGTATCATATCACTTATATCATGGTAGTCTGTGCATATATCCATGCTTTCCCGGGGTTGCTTTTACCGGTACTTTACACCATATTCACTGACTGTCTATAATCATCAATCTTTGGAAATAAAAAGATCAAGCTGGGCATCAAACCAGCAAGCTCCTGGTCTCAAGTCCTGTATGCTACCCATTGAGCTACCAGGGCTCGGCCTCAAACCAATGTCCTGTAGGCTAATGATTGTACCACCAGGCTCAGCTGATAAGACTAAGAGCATGCATAAAACAATTTCAGTTTACAAAATTGTAAAATTCAAGAAAATCGATGAACCCATTACCACACAATCTCTACTTTTGACGCCCCTGAGAAAGAAGCCTTTAGAAAACATTGTGGGAAAAGGAGAAAATGCTGGTTACCAGCATTTTCTCCTTTTCCCACAATGTTTTCTACCCTTTCCAAATCTATTTTCAATTTTTCATTCACATTTATTTTGTCGTCTGCAAATGCTTTCAAATTGGACAAGTCCAAAATTTTGTCAAATGGTAAAGAGTTAATGTTTTAATAAAATACAAAAGTTCCTCACGTTTTCAAGTCTTGACGCCATTCATCGAAGTCAACTTGCTTATCATTGTTCATGTCAGCTGAGTGGAGCGCCTTCTGGATGTCAACAATCTTGTCATGTTTGAAGTTCAGTTTGCTGATCATCTTCTCATAGCCCTGTCATGAAAGATTAATTTCTTTTTATGTTCATGACATCATCATTGACATTGTTGATAAAATTTATAAGATTTTCATCTGACAGCCAGGACAGCTTTGAGGCATTTAAGCTTACAGCCATTCCTAGTGGTATAATTGAGCATGGTTAAACAGTGACAATCAATCTGGGTTCCACGTGTCTGGGCTAAAGTTTTTGTGGTCAATATCTTGTTTCAATGGTCACCTCTGCATGAACTTTGACCTCTGAACATTTTTTTTTGGCTCAGTTAAAGATCAGACAGCAAAAGTCTTGCAGTTTTGTCATTCACTCATGAGCATACAAGTTATTCCTTCAATACATTCACTCATCAGTGCACAACTTACCCTGTCAACAGACAGACAACAATATTTAATATATATTAATCAACTGATTGGAGATTTGAAAAGTAAGAAAACATTGTGGATAAAGGAGAAAATGCTGCTTACCAGCAATTTTTCCTTTTCCCACAAGGTTTTCAAAAACTTTCTTCTTGACAGGGGTTATTGTAACTTTTGATCATGTTGAAAAGGGCTTTAAGACTATCAACTCACTCTCTTGAAGTAGTCTGTCATCTCAAACTCATTCTTCTGGTTGGCCATGTCACCTTTGACCTCCGAGTAGGTGTCGTTGATGATAGCCAAGAACATGTTGATGAGTACAAAGAAGACGAAGAAGACAAACAACATGAAGAAGATTGGTCCGAGAACTCGGTTAGCCGCCTCTAGTTGGTCAAAATCAAAGTCTCCAAGGATGATACGGAACAGGGTAAAGCTATAATAAATGAAAGGAGGGAAGAGTCGAGAGGCAAACGATAGCTGGAAAGGAAGTTTGCCTCAACTGGGCGTCGAACTCACAACTATTAGGTCATAAGCTTGATACGTTAACCACTAAGTTACACGTGCCTGCATGTTTCCCAGGACACTAAAGTGGAAGACACAGTCAAAATGGCTGGAAAGGAGGTTTGCCTCAACCGGGTATCGAACTCACAACTACTAGGTCATAAGCTCGATATGCTAACCACTAAGCTACATGGGCCTGCGTGTTTCCCAGGACATTCAAGTGGAAGACACAGTGCTTCCAGTGAGAAATGACTCCTGGCTCTCCAGGTTATGAGTCCAACACTTTACTACTGAGCAACGCATGACTCCATAAGAGTTTTCAATAATCTTTTGATTTTCATTTTTTTTATGCAATACTGTTAATTGATTGATTTTTTATACTGTTTTTTTAATAAAACATCAATAACTTCAAAATTCTGTCATAAGACGCATGATGTCAAATTTTCTCAACCCTGCTCATATCATATAGAAGTCCAAGGAAAGAAGTAACAAGATAATATTCTGTAACCTATTCACGAAATAGCTTCTCAAAGTTCAACTTTTCCTGACTTCTTTTTCTTATTATTTCCTAAGGGAGCTGTAAAATATTCACAGCAAAAAGAAATCTGTTAGTTCAGATATACTTACAAGGAGTTCTGGAAGTTACTGAAGTCCTTCACCTGTGTACCAAAGAGGAGATAACCCAGCTGTGTGAAAGCCAAGAAGATGATGAAGAACATCACGGCAAAACCAGCCAGATCCTTGGCACATTTACCTAGTGTGGAGGACAGCTGGGTCATGGTCTTGTTGAAGCTGATGTATTTGAAGATCTGTCAAAGAGAAAACAATTGAAACTAAAACTAACCCTTTATCACACAATTCTGATTTTTAATCAACCCGAACAAGGACTTTGAAAACATTGTGGGAAAAGGAGAAAATGCTGGTTACCAGCATTTTCTCCTTTTCCCACAATGTTTTCAACCCTATCTTAGATAAATCATGTTACTATTTTTCATTCAAATTTGTCATACATGAAATTTATTTCTTTAAATGTGGACAAGTCTAAAATTCTGTCATTTGGTATTGGATAAGTAGAAATTTCTTCATTTTGTTTCCCAAATTTAAGAGTATTTTTTATAGTTATACACAGGATATTCCACTTTTTCAGTCACCAAATAAAAATTAAACTAATGTCAGGTAATATTCAATACTTACTTTGATACATGTACGAAGAAAAGTTTGACATGTTGACATGTGAATTATTCTTACTTAGACAAGCAGGGGCCTTATCAAACCCTTTACCAGACAATAAAATTCTAAACAGGTCCAAATTGAAAGCAGTTGGATGACAACTTACTATGCAGATGTTAAAAGCATGGAAACTTTTGTGAAGATGACAATCTGTTATTGTATAGTCAGTCTAAGTATTAGTCACTGGCAAAAAAACTAACTGAAAACCACTGGCAGTATCTTCTCCTGTTTCAACAATATTTTCAACCCTGTCTAAGACAATATCAACAGTTCATCCACAGTTGAATTTGCAACTATGACTACTTAAAATTTTGAAGGGACTTAAAATTTGGTATCTGGTAGAGTTAACTCAAATTCTGCTTACCGTGACTATGCACAACGTTAGCTGACAGAGTAGATCGAGATCAGACTGCACAGAACATGCAGTCTGATCTTTGATCTGCACTGTCTGATAAGAAGAACATGCAGTCTGATCTTTGATCTGCACTGTCTGATAAGAAGAATATATTTCCTCTGATTAATTAAGTTAAGGGTTAAATCAAAACTTACCTTGATCCATGCAAAGAAGACGGCAATGGCAATGGCATTGTCGAACTGTGTCTGTCCGTAGCCGAGGAACACAAAGTCAGCATACTCATTGGGTTTATTCAGAAGGTCGCTCAACAGATCGTTGACCTTAATAAGCCGATAGATGTTGAACGCCACACAGACCAGCGCAATCACAATCACAACGATGTCCAGGATATTCCAAAAGTTTTTGAAATATGCAAACTTGTGCTTCTTGATCTGCAAAATACAGATAAAATTATATTTACATGTACATGTATGTGCACATATCTGGACGAAACAGGTTAGTTTATCTCCCTAATCCGTTACAACGAGCAAGTCATCATATATGACCTGCAGCACGTGAAAAGGGACTCTCGTACATTTGCGAACAGTGTCATTTCAGATCAGCCTGCGCAGTCTGTGCAGGCTTATCCAAAACGACACTTTCCATTTTTACGAAATTTTGTGTTTTGCACAAGTCAACTGAAACATAAAATCTAATGTAGTCGTAAAATGCCATCTCGGATTAGCCTGCACAGACTGCCCAGGCTGATCCAAGACGACATTTTACGCAAATGCCCCTTTTCGCATGTTGCAAGCCATATAATGGATCCATCATTTTCATGAAACAGGTATATTATGAGGATGAATGGTCCTTTGAGATTCAAAAAATATACCGAGGGTGAAAATCTTGAATCATGTAAGCCTCTGCAAACTAAATGCGTTTTAACAGATATTGACTCATATGCAAAACACAATCATGTATATTCCAATCTTTGTAAAAAGTCACTTGTATTAACCCTTTACTCCATAGATACTCATTTCTACACATTGCTTGTAGGAGCCTTTGGAAAACATTGTGGCAAAAGGTGAAATTGCTTGTGACGAGCAATTTCACCTCTTGCCACAATGTTTTCAATGCTATCAAAAGTTGTCATATAACCATAAGAAAGGGCTTCATCCTTGCTGTTATCTAGGGTCAATTAGAGATACCATAGAAATGCCTTTTGGGGTAAAGGGTTGAAACATTGTCACGCAACACTGTCTTTACGATCTTAAGGCAAGAGGGTTTTTAAACAAAGTGGCAAAGGAGAAAATTACCGGTATACATTAATTTTCACCTTTTCCCACAATCTCTGTTTCAGGTTAAAATCTCATTATTTGTGAGATTTTATTCTTATTTGTTAATATGAGTTTCAGAGGATTGTTTTTTCAGCAACTGAAAGAGGTCTTACTTATTTAATAATATAGGTGCTGAAAGTGTTAAATATATATCCCAGAGATAAAAATATCCTAACAACTTACCTCAATGGCCTCTTCAACCATATAGTAAATGATGAAGAGACAGAAGATGAATTCACAGGCCATGATGAAATAGTCCATTACGGTGACGTATCGTATCAGCTTCACGGTTCTCATGGTTGCGTGGGAGATCGCTCCACCAGTCGGAGGGAACTCTACCGTTAACCTATGTAAAAGAACAAGATAATCTAAAATGGTGCTTAAATGATTATCCTGTGAACAAAGTGTAAATAAGGATTCAGTCTGGTCTAACCCTTTAATAAACAATCCTGTGTTCTAATGAACCTGAGGAAAAAAGACCTTGGAAAACATTGTGGTAAAAGGAGGAAATGGTGGAAGCAGTTGGTGAATATAGACCTAGAAAACTTTACTATGATTGATGCATTCCAAATCTAAGAAAGTGAACATTATTCGTTCAGCAGTTTGGGGCAAAGTTCCGGAAAGACAACGGCAGACTGTGCCCCTCTTTCATGATATTTATTTTCAAAATGGGATAGAAATAATAATGGCAATTAATAAATAACAATACCATAAAAAAGATTCTACTTACCGAACGACGCAAAACAAATTGATATTCGCATTGTACACTGTGAAATCTATAAACACAATCCGGGTGCCACGCTGTATCCATCGTTTATCAAACAGATAGTTTATCATAGTCTCTGATTGACTTTTATTCGTATAAAGATCCTGCACATATCCTGCTCCACTGTATGTCGTTATGATTCCCCAGTGACTTGATCCATCCAGCTCGCTCTCACTTCGGTAGTACCAGCTATTGATGATAAAATATAGAAATAAGCCATGCTCTGGCAAAAGGGAATTCAACCTGTTGCTACGCAACAGAATTTAAGAATGGTCAAAATTCAAAGTACATGTATTTGCAGACAAAATATGAACTGACACTTAAATGATGGAATTGTATAAAAATTTTCGGTTGTGTCCAAAGGAGTTAACTCTTTACCCAACAGCAGAATTATGGACTTGTCCAAACTGAAAGCATACTGTATGCAGATGACAAAATAAATGTGAATCAAAAATTGAAATTTGGTTTGGAAAGGGTAAAATACATAATCGGAAAAGGAGAAAATGCTTGTTACCAGCATTTTCTCTTTTACAAGTTCCAACAATGTTTTCATACGCTTTCTTTCCCAGTGTCGTTAAAAAAAGGGATTGTGTGGTAAAGAGTTAATTCTGAATGACTCTGATTTCTCCATGAGTTAGTTCTCTGTAATAAGCTGTCACCTTTATCAGAATCCATAAAAATTAATTTGTTTCACAACCTACTCGATCTAGAGATAGAATGGCCCTTTGACATGCAGAAATTTTTACTAATAGTGAAAAGCTTCGACCCAAGTCAACCTGCATGATTCAAACTTACTGAGTTACAAGCCAAGGTCTATGGTGTTAGCCTGAGGTGGAAGGCCTATTGCTAAAACTGCAGGGCCCAGTGTTTTACTAAGATAGTTACGAACAAACATTTTTTTTAAGTATCAAGTAACTATATTATAGTTGCATTAATCTGCCATGAGATACATGATAATTATCTTGTATGTACATGTAGTAGCAGATTAATGCCACTATACTATGGTTTCATAAAACTTAGCCAAATTTTGTTTGTAACTACCTTTGTAAAACGGGGCCCAGGATCTGTATTCACCAACCATTCTTAAGAGCATTCTTAGTCTTCTTCCTCAGAATTTTGTCAATGTGTAAATAATAGAACTTCTGATGGGCTATCGTTTAGCCAATCAGAAGTTATGTTACTTTCACAGTTGGAAAATCTTGAAAAATAAGATAAAGAACGTTATTAAGAATGGTTGGTGACTACAGATCTGTATCCTGGCCAGTACAAAATTACCTGTCTTTCAAGCACTCTAGGGTCTATCAGTAATTTATTTTCTCAATCAAAAAAGTCCTTTTGCCACAATGTCTCCATGTATTCATTTATCAAAATTTAATTTCATACTGATTATTTATAATTCTGAAATAATCTGCTGAAGTGAGGTTAACGGAACGGTAACAGGACGTTTCGCCCCCAAGACGTTTCCCCCCTGGTCGTTTCCCCCCTGGTCGTTTCGCCTCTATTTTTCACCCCTAGTCGTTTCGCCCCCGGACCCTAGTCGTTTCGCCCCCGAACCATTTCCTCCCCTAGTCGTTTCGCCTCCAAGAAATTTAAATAGAGAAGCAGAGAGACAATGAGCACATTAAGAGAATAATGGTTCAAAGATTCTTGAATGATAGTGTATATTAAATATTAAGAATTATTACATTAATCAAATCATAATTTTCTGAAAAGAAGAAGAAAGAAAATATATATACATACATGTTTACCGATGTAAGTGTCCTTGATAGTCTTTTGATACAACAAACTGAATTATTAGGGTTTTTCATCGATATCGTTGATCACCTTTAATTGTTTATTTGGTTGAGTTATTAATCACGCAATGTTTTTCGCGCAGTGAATGCGACAAATGCCGAGGTGTGAAAACGCATGCATTATGTAAAATTAAACTTCTTTAATTATATCAGCTAGATTTTATTTTTACCCAAAAAGTAAAATGAAAAATCATGACTGACAAGAAAAAACTAGACTGAATTACATAAATATACTGATATATAACTGCCGTTGTAGTTATACATGTAATAGAATCATCATATCCAAAGGAAACGTGAATGTCCTTCAATAGTTAATATATACATGTATATATAAAAAAGCCAATTGCAGATTAAGGTTAAAATTCAGAACAAAAAAAAAAAAAAATAGGGAAAGAATCATTTAGAACTGTATCCTTTTGTCACGATGCTGATCACCTACGTATAGCAGACAAAGATGATGCAACACATGACGCCGACCTGATCTCGGTCTTTACCTCTCTTTCACCTTCTACGTTATCTTTTAAAAGATTAATGACACCCAAAATTGTTTTCTCCTTGAGTCCACCGTGTTGCTGGTCAAAAGGCTGTCACCTGCCGTCATAATCCTATCTGGCCCAATTATAAAGTCGTTAATTACGAATTACGCAATATCTGTCAATTTGACTTTGCTACTGTGAATTCGCTTAATTGATTACGTAATCCTTTTTCACATCATGCATTACTTTCAATATTGTCTGCACCAGTTTTCTATTAAAAAGGTATAGATGCGTTTATATATCTTTATGTAGAAATACAAATGTGCAAAGAGATTTCACTGTCTTGATTTATCATTTATTCTTCTGAGGTTCATTGGAAAAAGGGTTGATATTATACAGAAAAGTTGTGAACTTAAATCCAGATTGCGTCCTTCTGTCCGTCTCTCCGTTCGTCCGGAGCCATTTCTCCACAACCCCTGGACTAAATTGGACGAAACTTCATATATGAAGGATATTGCGCCGATGTATTTTTCTCGGTTTTCCAATTTGACGCTGCGTCATGGAAAAAGGGGGTTTCTTGTTAAAAAAAAAAAAAATCCAATTTCTACTAATAACTCCGTCAGTTTTCGTCAAAATTTCATGAAACTTCGCACTCATATTGTTTATGAAAAGTTTCAACATGTGCCCCCATTTTCTTAATCTATGCCAAACCATGTTACGGGAAAAGGGTGCTTAATGTCTGATACATGTAAGTTGTTGCCCTTATTGCCCTTAGTAAATTGAAAATTGGCAAATGCTGTTTGGCATACACGAGCAAACACAAGTAGCCTGTTTCACCCCTCCCTCCTCTCCAGTGACCAACTATTCACCGACAGCCTTCACTTTCCTAAACAGAGACCTGTTCGGGGAGTACAATCTGTCAATGATGGCTCTTGTTTTACTCTTTATTATTTCCATGTACAAATAACACACAAAAAAGGGAGGTGTTTTGGTAAAATGTAATAACCGTTGATAGTCTGGTACTTGAAAGAAAGCAATTTAAAACAATGTGGAAAAAAGGTAAATGCTGGTTACCACTATTTACTCCTCTTTTCATTGAATTAGACTATTCAGACACTAACATCACAATTTGAGCAACTCTTCATACTTCTTTTTTCTTCTGTTAGTAATTGAAAAATTGGCCGTTGTGAAGCTAACGTGATAAGTTTCTTTCATTAATAGAAGCTTTTTGCTTTCTTTTTAATGTAACAGTTTTTACCCTTTTACCACACGAGTAAAAATTAAATTTTTGATAAGGGTCTCATTGTCTAAATTTTGTAAATGCCAAACAAACAAAAATCATATTGTGTTTCTTAGCATAGTCCTGCTATTAAAATTTATAAAAGTTCTAATGTGCAAGTCAGCTTTTCTTGAACAGGGGGCGAAACGACTAGGGGGGAAACAACCAGGGGGGCGAAACGACCAGTGGGGGCGAAACGACCAGGGGGGAAACGACCTGGGGGGAAACATCTTGGGGGCGAAACGACTAGGGGAGGAAATGGTTTTGGGGCGAAACGTCCCGGAACCAACGGAACTGGAAGGAACCTACGCAGTGTTGTTGTCCTTTTCGCCAAATGCTTCCTTGTTCTCGAGGCTTAGCCTCTAGGGTCTATCAGTAATTTATTTTCTCAATCAAAAAAGTCCTTTTGCCACAATGTCTCCATGTATTCATTTATCAAAATTTAATTTCATACTGATTATTTATAATTCTGAAATAATCTGCTGAAGTGAGGTTAATGGAACTGGCAGGAACCTACGCAGTGTTGTTGTCCTTTTCGCCAAATGCTTCCTTGTTCTCGAGGCTTTCAGCATAAGATTCATAACATTCACGGATCACATCCTTGAAGTCGTCATGCACAACACAGGAATTGCTATGCACTTGCAGTTGTCGTAGTCGAGGGACACCGAGCAGTTTATTCTCGTAGTAGATATAGCCAAGTTGGTCATCAGGAACGCTCACATTGTTGTACCAGGTCTCCCAGTATAGGCCTTTCATTAGGGGTCCTTTGGCAAACTGGAAATGAATATCTCGTTTGAAATACGTCTCTATCATTTTCCTTCAAACTAAAATTATTTACAATGATTTAACTCTTTACCAAATGACAAATTTTTGGAATGAACCAAATCTAAAGCATCTGCAGACAAAATATTAAACCTTGGTAATATGATGGTTTCTGACTTTGGCATGGTAGAAAGTATTGTGGGAAAAGGAGAAAATGCTGGTTAACTGCATTTTCTCCTTTTCTCACTATGTTTTCTAAAGACTTAAAGAGATAAAAGTGTGTAGAAATGTATTTTAGTGGGTGAGTCATTAATTTTGTAGTTTGTAATTTTCTTTAATCACAAATACACTGCGGATAACAGCTGAGCCCAGAGCTTTGTATACAAATTTGATATGGTTTACCCTTTACTCATAGACAAAATTTTGGACTGGTCTAAGTTGAGAGCATTTGCAGAAAACAAAATGAAAGTGACTGAAAATTTGAAATATGTTTTATGAAAGGTAGAAAACATTGTGGGAAAAGGAGAAAATGCTAGTTACCAGCATTTCCTCCTTTTCCCACAATGTTTTCAAAAGGCTTCTTTCTATGTGTCGCTAAGTCGTCAAAGAATTAAACCTTTACCTGATGGCAAAATTTGGGACTGGACAAAGCTGACAGCATTTACAAAAAACATTTGCTCTAGTAATAGAATGTGCCTTTTACATGGAGAATAGCAATGTGGAAAAAGGAGAGAAAAAGCTGGCTATCAGCATCATCTCCTTTTCTTACAATGTTTTAAACAGTTTTTTTTCTTAGGGTTTTTAAACATGGGATTGCGACAGAGGTAATGGTTTAAATATTTACTAAACAACGAAATTCTGGACTGGTCCAAGTAGAGGGCATTAGCAGACAACAAATTCAGTAAGACATATCTGACAGAATTTGGATAAGAAAGATGGAAAATATTCTTTTCTCACATTGTTTTCAGAAACCTCTTTCATCCCGGTGGTTGACACACAAGATTTTTCAGTGAAGTCTTTTTTTTTTTCACCAAAATCGACCTTGACAGATGGAATTTGGATAATAAAGGATAGAAAACGTGGGAGAAAATGCTGGTTTCCAACAACATTTTCAAGAGCCTCTTTCTTCAGGGTCAAAAAACATCGGCATTTTACAGCAAGGACAAGCGTTCTTTATGCATACTGACCTTCCAGAAATCCTCTACACTGGTAATGGTCCTAAAGGAGCCACCTCCACTCCAGGTCGTGTCCAAGAACAGGTCACTCATCACCTTGGTATAGTAGTACATGGTTGTACTCGTCATCCCAAAGGTGACTGTAAAACAAACAAAAGGTTTAATTCAGACCCTGTTGAACAAAAGCAGTAAAAGGAGGCTATTAAGCTTTCAAATCGCAAATCAAAATGTTTCACACGGTTTGCAACACGCGAATGGGGGCATTCGGACATTTGCATAAAGTATCATTGCGGATCACCCTGCGCAGTCCAAACAGGCTAATCTGAAACAACACTTTCTGTTTTTATGGAATTTTCTGTTTTGCACAAGTCTACTGTATCACAAAATTTATTGAAGTTGTAGAGTGCTGTCTCGAATTAGCCTGCGTGGACTGCGCAGGGTGATCCAAGACAACAATTTACGGGAAAGTTCTAATGTCCCTTTTCACCTGTTCCAAGCCATATAACACCACTAATCACTATCACAATCCTGATTTCTGACAACCCTGAGAGAGAAAGCTTTTCAAACATTGTAGGAAAAGGAGAAAATGCTGTTCTTCAGCATTTTTCCTTTTCCCACAATGTTTTCAACAGGCTTCTTCCTTTGGGGAGTTAAACATGGGATTGTTTGGTAAAAGGTTAAATAATCACCAACTTACTGATGCAGAGAATGACGAGGAACACAATGTAGACGATCAGTTCTCGCAGGGTGGTCTTCACGTGCAATTCTCGGTCTCCTTTCACGTCTTCCGTCTGACGGGTAGCCCATAGTGCTGTAATAGAGAATAAACACTTTTATTATACTGCAAAGAAATTTCTCATGATCTGATTGGATAATATGCCCTGAACATATATTATCGTGTACACTGGCAAAACCAACGTAGAAGCAGTTTCCCTTTCAGTAGCCATACATTACTACACTTTCAACACAAAAGCCAAAATGGAGGCTTTGGACATGATTACCAGCATTTTCTCCTTTTCCTACAATGTTTTAAGAAGGCTTCTTCCTCTGGGTTAAAAAAAACCAGGGATTGTTTGGTTAGGGCAAAATTTTAGAGCTATCCAAAATGAAAGCATTTGCACACGACAATTTTTAAAGTAGTTTAAATGGTGTAATTTTGCTTTGATAAGGTAGAAAACTTTTCTTTTTTGAAAATGGAGAATATGCCGGTTACTAACATTGTCTTCTTTTCCCAAAATGTTTTCAAAAAGTTTCCTCCTCAGGGGCATTAAAATTCGTTACTGTGTGGTAAAGGGGAAGGGTTAAATCTTTATGAAATGACAAAATTTTAGACTTGTCCAAATTGAAAGTATTTGCAGACAACAAAATCAATGTTACCCAAAAACTGAAACTTGACTTTGGAAGAGTAGAAAACATTGTGGGAAAAGGAGAAAATGCTTTTTACCAGCATTTTCTCCTTCTTGCCACTGTATTTTCAGAAAGCTTCTTCCTCGAGGTCATTAAAACCAGGGATTGTTTGGTGAAGATTTAAAGGCTTGACTAAACAAAATGATGGATAGATCCAAGATCAGACTGCACATTCTGTGCAGTCTGATCTTGATCTATACTTTTCAAAAAAAGCCCCTGATTTTGCCCATGGCACTAAAAGGATTTTAAACTCTTTACCACATGGCAAAATCTTAGACTTGTCCAAAATTAAAGAATTTGAAAATCACACAAAATAAATGCTACTAAGAAACTGAAAATTGTTCAGGGAAGGTTAGAAAACATTGTGAGAATAGGAGCAAATCCTGCTTATTATCCTCTCCAACTTTCCACACAATGTTTTCAAACACTTCGAGACATTAAATGTCTGAATTGTGAGATATAGGATTAAAGGCTTGACTAAACAAATAGAAAGAATAGATCCCAGATCAGACTACATGTTCCATACAGTCTGATCTTGACCTATGCTGATCATAAGGGCCACTGTTTTTGTATCTGATTTTTAAGACTTAACACTTTCCCACACAATCCAGACTTTTAACTACCCTGAGAAAGAAAACCGTTGAAAACACTGTGGGAAAAGGAGAAAATGCTGGTTAACCAGCATTTTCTCCTTTTCCCACAATGTTTTCTACCCTTTCCAAATCAATTTTTAACTTTTGATTCACATTTATTTTATCGTCTGCAAATGGTTTCAATTTAGACTAGTCCAAAATTTTGTTGTTTGGTATAGAATTAAAAACACAAGGAAAGGTCTATCAGGTTTACTTATCGGCATTAGGCCCATTATGAATACAAAATACACAACCAAATTGGCAGCCCAACAAAGGAATGACCTGTCAAGTTCTTTGGCACAGTTCTTTTATCCCTATTACAATCCAACCTATATCTACTGTACCTTGAATAGAAACTTTATTGATAAAACCATGTACAGATTTTCTACATTTAGGTTTATGTTTACAAAGAAAGGTTTGTGTGATATTTTCCGGCACAAGTAGTAAAGAGGCATTCAACATTGTACATGTAAAAAAAATTCAAAGCTTATTCCCGGAATTAAATCTTTTACCACACAATCCACAGTTTTAAAGATGCCCGTCTACAGCCGGTGAAAAAAACGGTGTAAAATTTCAAACAAATTAGAATGGTACAGAAATCAGTCCTATGTGTAAACATGGATAAATAACTCACATAATATGGTGTAATTGTAAATAAGAAACACCGAGATTTGTATGAGAAACAGAATATTGGTCAGAAGAAAACTGGCTGACGATCGAAGCTGTAAACATTGGCGGTGCGGAACGGAAATTTATCGCTGGTTTCCGCCTAGAGTCGGATGCGGTGTAATATGCATAATTATAGGCCGCAACCTCCTTCTGAAAATCGAGGCTGCAACAGAGAATCCTCCATTTTCCTTCCCTTACCATACCATATAAGATGGGGGGGGGAGGGGGGGGGAGAGACAGACAGACAGACAGTCACGCAACAGAATGTATGAACATCATATGAATCTACCCAAGTGATAACCAGCATTTTCTCCTTTTCCCACAATGTTTTCCACTCTGCTGGAAACGTATTTCAATTTTTTAGTTTATTTTCTGTAAGTGCTTTCAACTTGGACAGTCTAGAATTTTGTTATTCCGTAAAAGCTGAGCCCTTTTAACAAACAAAAAATTTTAGACTGGTCTAAACTGAAAGCACTTGCAGACGACAAAATAACAGCTCAAAAATGAAATTTGTTTCCAGCAGGGTACAAAACATAGTGGGAAAAGCCAAAAATGCTGGTTACCAGAATTTTTTCCTTTTTCCACAATGTTTTCAAAAGGCTTATATGTCAGGGTTGTAAAGACCAGGGATTTTTTGGTAACTGTAAAGGGTTAATCTACTTTTTCATGTTCCAGTCCAGGGCACAAAAGCTTGTTGATTTTATTCCCAGAAATCGATAGTTTTATACCTGACTTTTACGTTATTAAATAAATTACCTAGGTGAATCAATACAGATATAAAACCCCATACAAACAATACCAGGACTGATGTTCCGGTCCATAGATCTGGGCCTGATCTATCAATAATTCAACAATGTTCCGGAACTTGCATAGTTTAGCTGTTTACCACATAACCCTGAGTTTTAACCCTTTACTACAAAATCCCGATTTTTAACGATCTTGAGAAAGAAGCCTATGGAAAACATTGTGGGAAAAGGAGAAAATGCTGGTAACCAGCATTTTCTCCTTTTCCCACAGTGTTTTCTACATTGCTGGAAACAAATTTTAAAGTTTGAGTTACATTTATTTTGTCTTCTGCAACACAGGTGCCTGACATGTCTGGTATCATACCATCCCTCTTCATAGATATAATAAAGACTTTATTATAAGTCTTTATTATATCTATATAGAGGGATGGTACAATAAAGACTTTATAATAAAGTCTTTATTATACCTATACAGAGGGATGGTATGATACTAAACATGTCAGGCACCTGTAGTCTGCAAGTGCTTTCAATTTGGACCAGCGTAATATTTTTTCGTTTGGTAAAGAGTAGATAACCTTAGAAATGAAGCCTTTGGAATCCATTGTGTGAAAATAGGAAAACACTTGCAACAATGATCATTTTCTCCTTTTCCCTCAATGTTTTCTACCCCATCAAAGACAGAAATCATCATTTTAGCAACATTAAATTTATTTCCTGCGAAATTTAACACTTTCAATTCAGGGCACTCTGAAATTTAGTCATTTAGTTAAAGAGTTACCTCTTTACTACATGTACACAATCGGGCAATCCCAAGTTTTAATTTTGATGACTCTAAAAATTAAAACATGCCTCCAAAAAACAAAAGCATTGTTGGGGGAAAAAAAGGGGTAAACGCTGTTAATGACAATGTTTTCTACTCTTCACAAACAAAACCTAAATGTTTAGGTCATCATTAATTTATCGTCTGCAAATGCTCCCAAAAATTCGAAGGGGTTAAGTTTTTGTCATCTGCACTGAAGTAAAAATAATACAGTTACAGAGAGGGCAGCATATTTCAAAATAGTAAAATATTTAGTTCTTGAATCTTCACTAAAACCCATGTTACTGGTACTTAGTAAAATTGTCTGATTGAGATGACTGTGATGAGTACCAACAACAAAGACTTTAGTGTAGAAATACATCTAAATTCAAAAGATTTGCAGACGACATTATATAGATATAGCTCATATAGTTATCTTCTGCTCTGAAAAGGTAGAAAACATTGTGAGAAAAGTAGAAAATGCTGGTTACCAGCATTTTCTCCTTCTCTCACAATGTTTCCAAAAGCCCTCTTCTTCAGGGTTGTTAAAATGCAGGAATGTGTGGTAAAGGGTTAATATCCAAATATCTGGAACCCTGATCTAGCCAATGAAAAAACTGATCAATAGCTTATTTTCTACCTGTGGGTTCGTTCAAACAGAGACATAACAACGAGTCCTGAATATTTTATGATCAATCAACGAGGCAATCCAGACCAAAGTTCTCTCTCCGTCATAGGGTAATAAGCTTCTACTGAATAAATCATCTGTAATGTCCAAAGCTGATTACCAAGAGAGATCCAGATTTATAAGTGATGCGGTGTTCTTGGTCTGTATTTACAAACCATTCTTAAATTAAGAATGCTCTTCATCTTATTTTCCAAGATTTTCTACATTCGAAAGCAACACAATTTGTGACTGCCTGCTTCAACCTTTCGCAAACATTAACTGGGTTTTCAGGACCTCTAGAAAGAAGGCTTCTGAAAACATTGTGGGAAAAGGAGAAAATGCTGGTAACCAGCATTTTCTCCTTTTCCCACAATGTTTTCTGCCCTTCCCAAAACAGATTTCAACTATTCAGCCACTTTTTTTTATTTTCTAGTCTGCAAATTCTTTCAATTTGGACCAGTCTAAAATTTTGTCGTTTGGTAAAGAGTTAATCAACATCTTGAATTTATGGCCAATAAGTGATGACTTTGAAATCTGAGTATGAATACTGCTTGTTCTTGATAGGCAGTATCTACATGTACTTTGTCCGACGACAGGCTATATTCACCAACTATACAGCTGATTCCTGTTCTAAGACAAAAGAACAACCGCTCAAAATTTGAGACAGGGAAAAAAAACAACAACTCATAGTCTACATATACATGTATATTGGGCCAGGTATTTCTTAACTCTTTACCAAACGACAAAATTTAAGACTGGTCCAAATTTAAAGCATTTGCAGACGACAAAATATAAGTGACTGAAAATTTAAAATAGGTTTTGGGAAGGAAAGCAAACATTGTGGGAACAGGAGAAAATGCTGGTTTAGTACCAGCATTTTCTCCTTTTTCCTCAATGTTTTCAGAGGGCTTCATTCTCAGGTTCGTTATAAGTCGGGATTGTGTGGTAAAGAGTTAACTTGTTCCTGGTTCAGGACTATCATTTTAGGAGCCTATAGATTCTTTATTTTTTCCCTACAAAACTAATGGTTTACAGCTAGATAATCGAGTCAATGCATGAATCGATTGAGAATATGCACATGCAGTCTATCTCTTTACTACACAACAATATTTTAGACTGGTCCAAATTGAAAGCACTTGCAGACGATAAAATAAAGGTGACTGAAATATTGAAATTTGTTCTTGGAAGTGTAGAAAACACTGTGGGAAAAGGAGAAAATGCTGGTTACCAGCATTTTCTCCTTTTCCCACAGTGTAGGCTTTCTCAGAGGCGTCAAAGAGTAGGGATTGTGTGGTCATGGGTTTAAGTGCCCCTTTGTGTACACAAGGATAACTCACTGACTATCGTGTAAATGAAAAAAGAAACACGTGGGTTTATGTGAAAAACCTAAAATTGGCCAGAAGAAAAATGGCTGACGATCGAAGCTGTAAACAATGGCAGTGACTCACGGAAATTTATCGTTGGTTTCCGCCTAGAGTCAGATACGGTGTGACTTACATATAGGCCTTGATCTCCGTCTAAAAATAGAGGCTGCAACAGAGAAGCATCCATTTTCTTTTATACCGCATCAAGGCCAAGGTCAAATATAGTCACATTACAGTATGCATGATCATCATACGAATCTACCCGAGTGTATAATGGATATTGAAAATCTTCGATTCAAAATTCAGAAACGAACAGTCTGTTAACATTGAAGGCCGCAAGTCCGCGAAATGCATTTTCTATCAGGCGTAATCTAAGCAACCTTGCAACCGTCAGGCGCAATATTTGGCATAGATATATAAGAATGACTACATTTTGATAAAATAAAAACAAAATGAGTTAAAACTGGCTTAAAATGAGTATTATTGCCTCTTTAAAATATGATGATTCTCGCTTTATTTGTTCAACTGTTCCCACAAGCAATTAATTTCAACAAGTTATTTAAAGAAAAGTCAAAACTCTCAGTATGTGTCAAACTAATTAAAACTCACTGATTTGACACTCGCTGTAAATCAGGTATGGACATGCTAATTATGTAGATAAGACACCCGGTGCTTTGTCAATATACGCGAGGTGACTTCCCCATTTTCTCTGGCGACTTTGATTTCACTGCTCTAGGCGATTTGAGGGAAGTTTATTGAAATCAGGCGAGTTCTTTGCCCAAGTTGCCCAATCAGCAGAGGCCCGATTTAAATGATTTTGTTCCTAAATCAATGAAAAATAAATCTGTTTCACCCATTACCACACAATCATTACTTTTGACCACCCTGAGACTTTAGAAAACATCGTGGGAAAAGGAGAAAATGCTGGTAACCAGCATTTTCTCCTTTTCCCACCATGTTTTCGACCCTTCACAAAACAAATTTCAAATTTTCAGTCGCTTTTATTTTGTCATCTGCAAATGCTTTCAATTTGGACCAATCTAAAATTTTCTCATGAGGTAAAGAGTTAAACCAAAAATATTCTTGCATGGTTTGAAGAAAGGTTCCAAAAGTGTTTGAAGAGGTCGTAACTGTGGACATATACATGTATCGATAAAAACCTGTTTGTGCCTATCACATGAAAACAGTTTATCTTTTAATAGGCTGTTATTAAAACTGTTATTAACCCTTTCCCAAACAACAAATTTTGGAATCTTCCAAACCAAAAGAGTTTGCAGACGACAATTTTAGATTTGGAGAAAATGCCAGGGAGTTCTCAAAAAGGGTAGAAAACACTGTGGGAAAAGGAGAAGTTGCTTGTTACGAGCAATTTCTCCTTTTCCCACAGTGGTTTCAAAGGACTTTTACTGCAGACACGTAAAAACCAGGGCTTGTTTGGGAAAGGGGTTAAAGGGATATTATTTAGTTTAGATCTAAACCCCCAACTTTCTATACCCCCCAACCCCTGTTACTAAAGGGAACAAATACTGCAAGCCAGAAAAAGCACAGCACACTCTGTATGGACTTGGCTAACCTTCATTTAGAAGTTTTAAAGAAAAAATAATTCTAAGAAAAATAATCCTAAAAATTAAAATGAACACGAAACTCACAGCGAATTCCCCTGCCAATCTTTCCGAAGAAAGATGTCGACTTGTTTGACCCAGTAGTTGCCACTGTAGTGCTCGATTTTGGTTTTGCTCCTGTTCCATTGTAAACGGAGTCATTATCCATTCCATTTGGACTTAGATCTGGATCATCTCGAATTCCATCTTGACCAAAGTCAAACTGACTGTCCGGTCTCGCTGAGCCATAGTCACCCCAGGCAGTTCTGGAGCTGGCACTCGTCGGACGAGCTCTAGATCCCATGTAAAAGTCTACTTTACAGAAAGCGGACCAAAGTAGATATTAGAAAAAGTTTTTTAAAAGTCCCAAACTTTACTCAACACCGCACAGTCTCTCAAGTTTAAAAAGTCGCTAATGCTTTGTTCGACGTTTGCTCAGGGTCTGGAACTAGTTCCAGGTAAAAGATCGAAATATAGCACCTGGAAAATTGATTTTAATTCACGTCAGCGATTAGATCAATAGTTCCTTGACGATATTCTTTACTAGGATTGCAATGACGTAGTGTCGCTTATGACTTGTAAACCAAATATATTTGAGGTCGTCCGCAAAAAATTCCTTTATTTTTCATAGAATTAACAGTCATTTTCTCAAATAACTGAAGGATAAGTATTCTGCTTAATTATCTTATAAATGCATTAAATTTTCCCAAGCTTTTTACTTAATTCTATTAGATATAAGAGGTATTAGTTCTACCGCCGTTTTTCCTTGCTTCCCAGCTTCACAGACGTTTCGACATTTAAAAGGGTCAAGTGACGTCAGAGGAACAGAACTAAAATTACTTTCGGTTTGAACGGTGGAAATGCGACTCGAACTTGAATGATGTAAACAAAGATGGCTGAACCACTACTAAATAGGTAAAGTATGTGCGGCTCGTCTAGATAGCCCTAATATCGGAAACTAGGTGGCGAACAAGAAAAATAATCTAGGACCACTCCTTCAAAAACATTCGCCCCAAAGATATTTCGACCGGATACAACCTACCTTCAGTCTGAAGGTGTCTGCTCCGATGCTATTTTTGTGACTGGTCTTCGCTAACACCTTCAGTCCAGCCATTCATTCAAGGCTTCTGGAAAAAATACGATGTTACCAGCATCTTTTCGAACGGCTCAATGCGACAAAATTTCCAATGACAGCTAATAAAATGGGTATGGATCGTTAGATAAATGATTAATCTTTAAGGGCACACAAAATATGCTGCAAAATACCAATTAAATCAATGGGAATTTACCTTTTTCCCAACGTAAATAAATCCAGCGTAATTTGTAAACAACTAACACGGCGACTTCCGTTAGTCAGGCATGCGCACTCAACGGAATTTGAAATTTGTACAGTCTGGTTCCCTAATCCTATACAGCCAAGTTCGATCAAGGTGCGTTTGTTTACAGCAAAATTCGCAACTAAACCATCCTGTAGCGTGTCAGAGATACTGCGATTTCTGCCGAGACATGCGCATGGAAAAGATCACCATGTTTTGATTTCTGGTGAAGTAGGTCAACGATTATTTACGTTGTAAAGTACAGATTTGCACAAAGGTAAGAGTTGGATATGAACCAACACCAGTTTTTTTGTAAAGATTAATCATTTATCTAACAATCCATGCCCATTTTATTAGTTGTCATTAGAAATTCTGTCGCATAGAGCCGTTCGAAAAGATGCGGGTAAAATCGTATTTTTTCCATACGGGTTCAATGAATGGCTGATATGAAGGGGAATGCGAAGACCAGTCACAAAAATAGCATCGGAGCAGACACCTTCAGACTGAAGGTAGATACAACCCAGTAATGGCAGTATTTCGGAGAGTTCTACCCATAGTCCTCAAATTACTCACAAGAACTGCCACAAAATTAGTTTTTCCATTTACAAAATGTTCCTGTCAGCTCATTAATTATAAGGATCACCTATGACTTGCATTTTAAACTTTGTTTTTGAACTTGATTTTGTGCCAGCGACAAACACTTCAACCAACCCTACAATAATAGTTTTTACCTAGTTGTCACCCAAAAATCAATATTTTAAGGGGTCTAAATGGTCAGGGGTCTAAGTGTCTCACTCCCGTTTATATGATATACAATAACTTTCCTGGATGGAAATTGTCAAAAAATGATAAAACATGACAGATATCTCGGGTTAAAAGTGGTCTACTGAGAAATTGCTGAATGTAGCAGGTACATTGTTGTGTTGTCTATCGCTAGGCTAAAGGAAATTATGATCAATGTTTGTTTCGTGGGTGATTTTGGGTTGGAAAGGCTGTCTTGTGCTGGCGCCAGCAATCGAGACATTGCATTCCTTGTGTTTAATTATATAGGAGAGATTTTTTTTTCATATTTTATTATTTTTTTGGTTATAGAATGTCAAATTCCTGTGGACTAAGCATGCATTGAGTTGCGATTTGATTGGTCAAAATGTTACACTATAATATCAATACGCCAATCATTAAAGCAGAGTTAATTACTATTCGCACGGTTAATTTTCTCATTTTACGAGCTGTTTTTAATAAAATGTCAATAACTGCAAATGTTGTTGTTGAAAGTTGTAGATATATAATAAAAGGATTATTATGTTGTATTAACTTTCCTGTTGCTTGTATGAAAGTGTCATACAAAAAGATTTTTGATTTTGAATGGTAGCAACATTTTGGAAAAAAGAGAAAATGCTGCTGACCAGCATTTTCTCCTTTTTCAACAATGTTTTCAAAAGCCTTTTCCCCTTGCATCGTTAAAAAGCAGGATTGTGGGATAAAGGGTTAAAAGCTTTAGATGAATATTCAAGCCATCTCCCAGCTCAACAGAAGGATAATTGATCTTGCCAGAAATGATGTATTCATTAATTATGACTATGAGAGGAGTGGAGCTGGATTGGGTCATTTTCCTGTCCTCTCATTTTTTGTCAATCACACACAGTATTTGTCATGTGACTCTTTCATTTCAGAGAAGACGTTGTACGTCAGTTACAACAAATATTTCCCCATCATAGCCTGCCAGTCATCGAGAAAGTTCTGCAACAGTATGGAAATGCAGAGAACGGGAAATTTTGGCCATGGATAGTTAACAGATGTATTGATCACTTGGTTCAGGTAAAGCCAATCCAGCATGGGCAGACATTGAGGTGAGTGAACTCTGTATCAAATCATAAAATTTTACACTTCTGTATCAAAATCACTTGGAGATGATAGGTGTGGCTTAAAACAAAGGTCACATCTTTCAATGTGTAGAAAATATTGATGTTACAAGTACTTTCTCCTTTTTCCAGGATGTTTTCTAAACCCTCTCTCTCAGGGTTGTGAAATTATGAGCTTGCTTGAAACTGGGCTTTTTCTTTACAGTGCAGCAAATTTTGTTTATTGATTTTGATAGCATTAGCAGATGCAAGCTTAAATGTGTGTCACTTTCCTCAGAAAAAGTAGAAAACTTAGTGAGGAAACGTTAACCTGCACTTTCCTCTTCTATTGACCATTTCTAAAAGGGTTTCTCCTTATGATCATGAAATTAAAATGAGAATTAATCAAAGAAACAAGACAAAGAGGTCAAATAATGTACAGATTGTTAGGCCCATATGCTATATTAACACGTGACCTGCTATTAGCTTATCCCTTTACTCCACAGATACTCATTTCTACACATTGCTTGTGGGAGCCTTTGGAAAACATTGTAGCAAAAGGTGAAATTGCTCGTGACGAGCAATTTCACCTTTTGTCACAATGTTTTCTATGGTATCAAAAGGTATCATTTACACATAAGAAATCTTTGCTGTTACTTAGGGTCAATTAGCGATGGCATAGAAATGCCTTATGGGGTAAAGGGTACAGGTAGAATGTCCATGTCCCTTTCCATCTAGTATCTGTACTGTGGCTGTACGATTATTGTTCAGATTCATGGGTGTTGTAGTTTTAATGAGTTTGTGTCAATAGGAGCACAGGAAACTGGTTTTATTTTGCCATAGTGATGTTAAAAATGACTGGATAACAAACATTCAAATAGTTAGTCGTGGTCTTTGAAAAAGGGGACTTTACATATCTGCAAAATGTATTGAGCTAGCCTCTACTGTCCACACAGGCTGGCCAGGGTAGAAAATTTTTTCTACATCTATTTTTATCACATAACCTCCCTTGTTTTCAGTGTAATATACCCATTACGAATTTTCTTATCTCACACACGTTTAATATCACATTTGCGTGACGTCATTTTTGACGTCATTTTGTACGCATTTCATACAAGTGAATGGAAAATACCGCGGGTGCATTTATGAATGTTCTTGCATCATCTGATCTATATTTTATGAAATATCGTAATGTGATAAAAAGAATCTGACATTTGTGGGCTTTTGAGATAAGATTTTACTAAACGAGTCAAGGAAAATGTTATTAAGCTCGCCAAAGGCTCGCTTAATAACACTTCCCTTGACTCGTTTAATAAAATCTTATCTCAAAAGTCCACTCATGTCAGATCCTATATGTATCTATTTAATGCCCAAGGACCATTCTACCACATGATTTAGTAGGATGCAAGACAAAATGGACTTTATGGGTGCACAAGTATGTGATGACTTATTTGGTGTTTTTTATCTCAGAGACACATTACTTCTTAACTAAATAATCTTGGGTTTTCACAACCCTGAAAAAAAGGCCTTTTAACCCATTACCAAACAACAATATTTTAGACTGGTCCAAATAGAAAGCATTTGCAGACGATAAAATTAAAGTCACTGAAAATTTGAAATTTGTTTTGTGAGGGTAGAAAACATTGTGGGAAAAGGAGAAAATGCTGGTTACCAGCATTTTCTCCTTTTCCCACAGTGTTTTCAAAAGGCTTCTTTCTCAGGGGCGTCAAAAGTAGGGATTGTGTGGTAATGGGTTAACCCTTTCCCAAACGACAAATTTCGGACTCTTCCAAACGAAAAGAGTTTGCAGACGACAGTTTTAGATTTGGACAAAATGGCAAAAAGTTCTTAAAAAGGGTAGAAAACACTGGAAAAAAAAAAGGAGAAATTGCTCATTACGAGCAATTTCTCCTTTTCCCATAGTGTTTTCAAAAGACTTTTACTGCAGACATGTAAAAACCAGGGTTTGTTTGGGAAAGGGTTAAAAACATTGTGGGAAAAGGAGAAAATGCTGGTATATGTAATCTACAAATGGACCAAACATTTTGTCGTTTGGTAAAGAATTACCAAATGGTAATTTTTTTTACCAGACTCATATTTGAAGCATTTGCAAATCACACATATTAACCCATTACCACACAATCCCTACTTTTGACGCCCCTGAGAAAGAAGCCTTTAGAAAACATTGTGGGAAAAGGAGAAAATGCTGGTAACCTTCACAAAACAAATTTCGAATTTTCAGTCAATTTTATTTTGTCGTCTGCAATCGCTTTCAATTTGGACCAGTCTAAAATATTGCCATTTGGTAATGGGTTGACAGTGGCTTAAATGAGGGTTTTGACTATGAAAGGAGAGAAAACATTTTGGGAAAGGGAGAAAATGCTGGTTACCAGCATTTTCTCCTTTTCCCGCAAGATTTTCAAAATGGATTTTTCTACAGTGTTGTTAAAACCTGGGATTGTGTGGTACAGTAATGGTCAACTCTTTTGCTAAACGACAAAGTTTTGGAATTGTCCAAATTGAAAGCATTTGAAGTCGACAAAATAAATGTGACACAAAAATTGAAACTTGACTTTAGAAGAGTAGAAAACATCGTGGAAAAAGGAGAAAATCCTGGTTAACAGCATTTTCGCCTTTTCCCACAATGTTTTCAGAAGACTTCTTCCTCTGGGTCGTAAAAACCAAGGCTAGTTTGTTAAAGGGTTTAAACCCCAGGTTGCCAAAGCATAGCTCAACTATTGATGTTTTTTTCGTAGTCATATTGGAACAGACACAGACTTATTGACTGCCAACCAGAAGCAGGTTGCAACAGAGCTTAAGATGATATTTCCGGATTATGCTGAAAGTCTTATTAATGACTGTGTTAGGAATCCCGACAACAATGCGGAACCTTTTGGTCTGCTGCAGAAATGTATTGACGACTTGCTCGAAGGAAGGACCGAACTTGGAAAGTCCCTAGCACAGAGTGATGATAGTGGTAGGTAGGGTGAAGGAAGAAATATCCCAAATGATTGTGACCTAGATAAATCATATATCCATTCTCTGTGATGAAGGGGCTTAACCCTTTACCAAACAATCCCTGGTTTTTACGACCCTGAGATAAAAGCCGTTTGAAAACATTGCGGGAAAAGGAGAAAATGCTGGGTACCAGCATTTTCTCCTTTTCTCACAATGTTTTCTACCCAGCTGGAAATGAATTTCAATTTTCGAGTTACGTTCAGTTTGTTGTCTGCAAGTGCTTTCAATCTGGACCAGTCTAAAATTTTGTTGTTTGGAAAAGGGTTAAGGTAGTGGACGCGTAATACTTCTGGTGCAGCATGGCATAAAATTTCTTGACAGTTGATAAAGACAGATTTATACAGATATAATACTTTTGCACATTTTCAACCATCCAGAAATTTCTTTGATGTCTGTCTTTAAATTATTTGTTGATACTTTTGTTAGTTTCCAGAAAAGGGAGGTAATTATCATATCTCTCTGTAATGAGAATACAGTGGTTTTAGATTTATAAATGATAATTCTTGGAAGGACAAAAAGGAGAAAGTAGCTCGGTGAAAGTAGTACAATAATACAAATTTTTAATGTTAGCGAATTTTTGAGGATAATATTAAAGTGGAAATAGCTGTTTTCTATTACGGGTCCGCTACGTTAATGCATATGTAAAAACTACAGACCCAAAACTTGCATCAAAACTTTCTGCTTGCTTTCAATTTTTTTGCATGTCAAAGGACCAGTCTACCTCATGATTCTGTCAGTGATTGTACAAATCTATGGATCCATGATTATGTGGTATTTGCTTGGTCAAATAGGTAACAAAGCAGGGCTCCCGCTGTCGATCGCCAGTGGCGCCAAATGCGAAAATTTAGAGAAAATGGCACCAAAAATGAAGCACTGGCGAATGTATTGGCGACAAGTAAATGTCTGTAAACTATCCTCTGACATACACAGTATGTATCAAGTATAAAGGAAGCCTGCATAACTGTTTATCACACCTTATCAGGCTGGCATTCATTAACGGTCTTGTCTAAATTATACACCATAATTGCATACATACCACTGCTAAACAATCAAATATCAATATTTCGTCACGCCCCTTTGAGCACTCTATATCAAACCAATCAGTTATCAGATACAAGGTTTAGTCGCCGCCCATGATTTGTAAAGCCACGCCTTCAGTATGCCTTACCTGGTTACCTGGTCTACATCCTTTCACTGGCTAGAAATTTATCGCGTGTATTTACCGATGTTGTTAATGAAAAACATGATAATGGTACATTGATCTGCTTATCTAGCGTAAAAATGACAGATTTTGGATCAAATTGCTACATATACCGAAAATTGTATGCACAATAATGCCGAAAACAATTTCTGAAAATTAACTGATATGAAAAAATGGATCGTCGAAAAAGCGTGAAAACCCATGACACAACAACATGTCAGTTTGACATTGTCCGATCAAAAGCATTTCAGACTGTCTTTAGCTTTGATGATGACTTAAAACAGCAAGTTTACACAAATATATGTATAAAACTCTAAAGTAGGTGCTAAAATATGTCTTATAATGAGGAAAAACACGGATGATTTTATGATGTGAAAATGATGAATGATGGGGGGGGGGGGGTTACATTTTATAGACCATTTTGTCTTAGTGACAGCACAGGAAGAAGTTACTATATAGGACACTCATACTGAGAGAAAAGACCAGAATAAAAGGACCTTATAAAAAATTAAACATAAGTATTTTCAGGATAAAAGAAATGATGTTGTAACCCTTCACCACACAATCCCAAATTTCTTCCTGAATTTCTTAAAAACTGATGGAATTCTAACAGATTGGCAGTCATAGAATTAAGGAACTGTATTACTTTTAAAATACAAATTCTATGTCCCTGCAGCTCAAAGCCTTCAAACCATTGGGGAAAAAGAAACATAAGTAAGCTTGTACAGCACTATTAGCAATGTATTTAGAAGCTTTAGCATTGGCCAATAAACTGAAGTATCTAAAGCACTATGTGGCTACTTCAGTTGGCCCCTACTGGCCCCAATTTTTATGAAGTGGCGAATTTGATGGCGCAAAAATTAAAACTTGCAGGGGAAGCCCTGCAAAGATGCATTAACCCATTACCACACAATCCCTTCTTCGGACAACCCTGAGAAAGAAGCCTATAGGAAACATTGTGGGTAAAGGAGAAAATGCTGGCAACCAGTATTTTCTCCTTTTCCCACAATGTTTTCATCCATTCACAAAATGAATTTCAATATTTCAGTCACTTTTGCAAATGCTCTCGATTTGGATAAACCTGAAGTTTTATTTGGTAATGAGTAAACTCTTTACTAAACAAAAAAATTTTAGACTGGTCCGAATTGAAAGTATTTGCAGACAACAGTATTAATGTAACTAAAAAAACTGAGAATTTTTCTGGATGGGTAGAAAACATTGTGGGAAAAGGAGAAAATGCTGATTACCAGCATTTTCTCCTTTTCCCATGATGTTTTTGAAATCCTTCTTTTTCAGTGTCATGAAAACCAGGGATTGTTTGGAAAACAACACGTAGGTTTTACGACTCCAAGATAGAAGTATTTTTGAGAAAAGAAGAAAATGTGGCTAACAAGCATTTTCTCTTTTTCTCACAATGCTTTCTGCCTTCCCAAGGCAAATTTCAGTTTTTGAGTTGCATTGATTTTATTGTCTGCAAATGCTTTAAATTTGGATTTTGTTGTTTGGTGAGGGATTAAAAGGAGACAATAAGATATTTGTTCCCATGTGCATTTCTATTTCATTTCCTGTTTCTAGGCTGTGATCATAGAACGAAGATTTCAAGATCACCTGGGTCAGGTGGCACTGGCAATACAGTGTACAGAGAGCCCTTGTCACATTTTGATTCTGATGGTATGTAGTTTAATACTGACTTTGTTATGACTGATGTCATATCAACCTTGTGTTCAAACCTATGGCCAGTTCCATCCAAACAAATGAATAGATAAATGAATAAATAGACAAATAAATAAATACCTGAATAAATAAAATTAATATTAAATGAAAATAAATAAAAATAGGTAAATTTATTAAATAAATAATAATAGATAAATAATTTAAATAAATGAATGAATGATAAATTAATTGATCAGTTTAAAAAAAAAAAAAAAAAAGGGAAAAGGAAAAAATAATCAATCACTTGGATTTTTTTTTAACAGTGGGTAAAAGATTTGAATCAGTAATTTAATGGCATTTTTCCCCATTTTCCACATTATTTCAATCATATCAAGGTGACCAATCACAATGTTTTTCCTAGGTTTCACGAGCACTAGGCTAGAGTTGTATTGCTCATGGACACTTCCACGAAAAGCCCAGTGAATCCAGTGAGGCTTGAATCCGGGGCCTTCAGGTCATGAGCCCTACACTGGGATAAAAGAAAATACTGATAACTAGCATTTTCTCTTCCTTCCTGCATGTTCTCTACCTTCAGCCACGAGTGAAAATATTACTGATGGTGTTCACGAGATGAAATAAATTTCAATCTTTCACCAAAAAGAACAAATATTCTATTTATTTCACGCTTTTAACCCTTTCTGGGAGGAGCTTTATCAAAATCAAGTGCAGTTCTTTTCCGTTATTCCCTGTGGCTTACCATAGCAACGCATTACAATATACGTCAAGTGCGAGAAATGTAAGTTAAATGACGTCATATTTCTCATCTGGTTGTCAGGCACGCGCAATTAACCTAGGCAACAAGAACACGAAAATCGGTATTTTCACTGGTGGTACCAGTGTAAGAACGAAAAATATTTTCACTGCTATTTCTCGATATCCTACCGGAAAGCATGAAATAAAAATCCCATCTTTTGGGCCACATTTAATGTGTCATCTGCAAATGTTTGAGCCATAATCTGTGAAAAGGTGCCTTAATGCATCTGCGAAAAGTTTCTCAGGCTGACCTGGGCCGAAACTTTTCACTATTTTGTTATTGGTGAATTTTCTGATTGTCTCGGTACCAATCTTTCTCATGATTAAGTCAGTTATTGAAAAAAGTGGGTCTTCGAGATCCATAATTATTTGATTACTTGGGTTAGCATCATATATTACAGCGACTTTTTGCCAGCGCCCCTTTTGCCAGAGCATGGCTCATTTTCAACGAGAACAGGTCTAAAATTTTGTCCTATAACGGGGTTTTCCTTCAACTTTCTGTTGAAGGGGTCACAATGACCCCCTTCATATGAATTAAAGAAGGTAGAATAATAAATTTTGGGGGTCATTTAGAAAAATTTGGGGGTCAAAACCCTCGAAATTCAAATAAATGAGGGGGTCATGGAAAACCCTGCTATAAGAAAGAAACAGACATTCGCTACTTGCCCGCTGAACACCATGGGCTCTGAACCTGAATAACCGTCTTGTCTATTCAAGGAAGAGCTGAGCCTTGTGTTTAAACCTGTTGTCAACATCATTTCAGTTATATTGTGGCAGCCAGTGCACATATCCATGCTTTCCTGCTTTCCTGGAGTTTCCTTCACCATTACAATGCACAAGATTCTTCTCAAGCCTCAGACTTTTTTTCCCGCATAACCATCGTCAAAACAATGATTAGTGGTGGGAGAGTAATTAACCCTGTCGCAATGACATCTCTTAACCCTTTACCACACAATCCCTACTTTTAACGACCCTGAGAGAGAAGCCATTTGAAAACATTGAGGGAAAAGGAGAAAATGCTGGTAACCAGCATTTTCTCCTTTCCCCACAATACTTTCTACCCTATCACAGACAAAAATTTTCATTTTAGCTACATTTATTTTGTTGTCTGCAAATGCTTTCAATTTGGACTGGTCTACAATTACCTTGTGTGGTAAAGAGTTAACCCATTACCGCACAATCCCTACTTTAGACACCCCTGAGAAAGAAGCCTTTAGAAAACATTGTCGGAAAAGGAGAAAATGCTGGTAACCAGCATTTTCTCCTTTTCCCACAATGTTTTCTACCCTTTACAAAATAAATTTCAAATTTTCAGTTGGTTTTATTTTGTCGTCTGCAAATGCTTTCAATTTGGACCAGTCTAAAATGTTGTTGTTTGGTAATGGGTTAAAGAAATTGATAGAACCGGGGGGTCTCAAACTAGTGACCCCCTGTTCTTGAGTCCTGTTTGCTACAAAAAGGAGGCTTAATGACCCAGGTCAGATTTCTACATGTCAAAGGTCTGTTCTACTTCAAGAGACAAAATAATTTTTTTTGTATCGATTGTTATGTGGTGACTTGCATGGTATAGGGCAACACATTTGACAGAGATGCATCAACTCTTTCCCAAACAACCCCTGGTTTTTACGTGTCTGCAGTAAAAGTCTTTGAAAACACTGTGGGAAAAGGAGAAATTGCTCGTAACGTGTTTTCTATCCTTTTTGAAAACTTTTCTGCAATTTTCTCCAAATCTAAAATTGTGGTCTGCAAACTCTTTTGGTTTGGAAGGGTCCAAAATTTGTTGTTTGAGAAAGAGTTAACTCTTTACCACACAACCCCGACTTTTAATAAATCTGAGAAAAAAGCCTTTTGAAAACATTGTAGGAAAAGGAGAAAATGCTGGTAACCAGTATTTTCTCCTTTTCCCACAATGTTTTCTACCCTTCCCAAAACAATTTTCGATTTTTGAGCCACATCTATTTTGTCGTCTGCAAATACAAGTACTTTCAGTTTGAACAATTCTATAATTTTGTCGTTTGGTAAGGAGTTAAGCCCTACCTTTGACAGAGCCTGTCGCATTTATATTCCATAAGCTTTTTATTGGTTTCAGATGATTCTGAGCTACTTACTGCAATCAAAGTCACAGAAAACTTAATTAAAAGTGGAGAAAATTCTCAAAGACCAACAAATAGAGAAAGTGAATGTAGGTCTTTCTCTGATAAAAGTCCCATAAAGGAACATAGTGAGACACCAAAACCAGAAGTGGTAGATAGATCAATAGATGAGGATACAAAGAGAAATGATAAAACATCAAACTCACTTTTAGTGAAAGTGTCTGGAAGATCCATTCCCATTCCTTTGCCCCCACCTGAGTGCTCTGTGCTGTCAGAAATTGCTACGGAACCTGGTTTGAGAGGCAAAGCTTTAAGTTTGCCATCTTGTATGTCCAAGTCTGATGAAACTGTAGTTATGAACAATAGCAACACAACAGAAATGTTTGAAGCTTGTACAAGTAAATCAGAATACCCTCAGCTAATTAAGATAGCTGAGACTGAAGAACTGGATAAGCCATCACACATCAAACTTGCTGAGCATCATTCTAATGTAATGCAAATGGAGGGCAAAGTAATTCTGGCTGAAGATGAGGTGGCAGACAAACAAAGTAAGAAAAGTTTTCAGGAGTACAGGAATTCAGATAATGATAGTACTAAGTTGTCTCCAGTTTCAAACTTGGCCCATGATGTTGTGGAAACTATGAAACGAACAGTAATTAAAAATGAACAAGTTTTCAATGAAAGATTTAGGGAATACATGAACTCCAGTAACAGATCTAAGATGTCTCCAAGTCTCATTTCGAAAACTGACAGGTCGTTGTCAGACATTGCCTCAAGCCCACAGTTTAATAGGAAAACCACTAACAGGGCATTTTCTGGAGAACCTACCTCTATGAAATTAAATACCATTACAAGTATATCTAGTGGAAAATCGCATGTGTCAGGTGAATCAGGTCAAAGGCAAGGAACAACAGTCAACTCTGAGGTACGATTAGGTAGTCCAGAGGATAGAATGAAGAACTCTAGTGGTGATACAGCAAATGTTGCCTTTGTTTATAGTGAAGATAAATTGAAAAACACAAACTATCAAAGAAGCTTTCTTCAATATCAGAATGGACATTGTAAAAAGGAAAGACTTGCAAATCTGAATTTAAGCAGTGACTCCAATTCTGACAAAAGTACTGAGCAAGACGAGTTAGATGAAAGTTTTGATGAGGTAAACTCACCAAATCTAGCCAACAATCACATGAAATCAAGAAAGCTGTTAAACTGTAAAACAAATCTGAAAAGGAAGTATTCATCCTTGGGCTATGGTAATGACAACGAAAATTTGTCAGAACCTGGTTCTACGTCAAGAGAAAGCGTGTTTCAGCATGAAAAATTAAGAAACGAATCTGTACAAAGAAAAACAACAGGGGTGAAACATGAAAACATGCCTTCATCTAGTAGTACTAGCCCTAGTTCAAATCTGGTGGATGCTAGATCACCCTCATATGTACATAAAACAGTCAAACATCAGTCTGTTCTGAATAAAACCCTAAGTAATATGCCAGCAGACACAAAGAGTTGGGAGTCAACAAATTATTCACTTTCTCCTGAAGGTGAAGCAGCAAATTCATCTCTCAGTTCAATGTGCAGTAGCACACCCTCTCCTCACAAACATCGGAGAAGGAGAACAGATAAGGATGAAACTCTTTACAAAAATGCGGACAAAAAAAGTAAGACAGGTTTTCAGGAGTACAGGATTTCAAATATCGATAGTTCTGAGGTGTCTCCAGTTTCAAACTGGGCCAATGATGTTATAGAACTTAAGGAACAAACAATCATTGAAGATGAAAAGAATTTAGAATCATTACAAAAAGCAATTTCCAAAGCAAAATCGCCGGAAAAAATAAAAGGGAAAGCATTGATTACTGCTCATTCAACACTGCCGAGAGCTAGTCCTACATTACTTGCAAGCAAATGTGATATTAATTCGCAATCTGGGCTGAAACCAACTTTACCTTGTTCCAGTGTGAGGTCAGGTGCAGTTGCTTCACCAACATTGAAAACTATTGCATCAGAGTCTAGGGGTGAAGAAGTGTTAGGTCAGGATATGATGAAGACCTTGAAGGTGGAGCACATAAAAAACAGTGGAAAACATCAAATTTCAGATTTTAAAAATGTTGAAGTAAGTGATTTGGACCATCAAGATTCTCAGACAAGAAAAACCAAGACACTGTGTAAAGAAAATGACACATGCACAACCACCAGAATGAGAGAGCAAGTTTTTTTCTTAGATCTTAGTGATGACTCTGATAATGATGAAGATAAACAAATAGAAGTTCATGATTCTGACACTGAAATCAATGATGACATTCTTCCTACTATCTCATTCAGGAAGAAACACAGAGAAAGCTCTTTTAATTCACCAGAGAAACAATTGGATGACCTTGACCAAAAACTCATAAAATTATATTCATCAATGCGGGAACAGAATTCTAAATATGGGGTTTCAGACAAAGAAAGTAGCTCTAGAAGTGAAGAAAGTGAAATCATAGACTCCCTGCAAACCAATCAAGATAGACAACACAGACTGAGAAAGAATCAGACTCACCCATCAACTAGTTTGCCTACTGCTACATCTAGTTTGCCAGGCAGTAGCCAAGTAGAAAGTCATGAAACCAGTGTGCCATTACAGAGACTGCCGCAGTCAAAGTTTGTTAGGATTGTAGATCCTACCCATCCAAATAATGTGAGACCAAGTTTTTCCGACTACAGAAATACTCCTGGCACAAGTTTTCCTGACATGGGACAGGGACAAGGAGCTCCTGCTAGCCAACACACACAAGGTAAACCAGCCACAGTACTGATAGAATCAACATGTAAAATAACATATACCCCTGAGAAATATCACATTGATAAAATAGGTGATGATGCTCAACAAACCAGTGGAATAACTGCATCAGCAGCTACACTGCTGGCAGGCGTACCATCTGTTTCTCTGTCGTTTCCAGGAGCTTCATCACAACTTGGTACATCACAGAATTATAGTCCCCTATCTTCTCAAAGGTTGCAGCCAATACCTACAGTGCACTCAGTTAGACCTGTTACAAATTCCACTATCTCTGCTGTAAATACTTTTCCTGGATCATCAGGAAGCCTACACAACTCTTTGAATTCAACCGGACAAGAGACAAGTCAGAACCATTATTCATTGCGCAGAAATTCCACCAGAGTTGGTCCAGCGACTACACAGCCAAGTCAGAGCCAATATGCTTTGCAGGGAGACCAACTTGGTGCAAGTTCAAACAACATGAGAATGCAAATTCCATCTTACCCGTCTTTAAGTTCAGTTACTTTAAAGTCACTGAACCCTCATTCAATGAGAGCTTCAAGTAACAGTGGCATATCTCTTCACTCTCCAGTTGGTCTTACCAGGACTGGTGTAACTGGAAAGACAGCAGTGACTCAAGTTCATGATGTTAACAATGAAATAGAAATCAAACATGGAACAGCCGAAACCTTAAGTCAGACAACAATTGGGAAGCCTGATGATGACATTGAGATCATGCATTATGAGCCAGCAATTGAAATAACAGATAGTCCTGAAGACAATGATGTAGTGGATCTCGATATTACTGAAGCAAGAGACACTTTAGATGTCAGGTATGTAACCTTGTGCTCTCTATCATACAGCAAAATTGATCAGACTTGCCTTTATTACCAAATGACAAAATTTTAGGTTTGTCCAAATCGAAAGCATTTGCAGACGACAAAATAAAAGTGACTGAAAATTTGAAATTTGTTTTGTGAAGGGTAGAAAACATTGTGGGAAAAGGAGAAAATGCTGGTTACCAGCATTTTCTCCTTTTCCCACAATGTTTTATAAAGGCTTCTTTCTCAGGGGCATCAAAAGTAGGGATTGTGTGGTAATGGGTTAATCCAAAGCTTTTGACAAAATAATTGATTTCTTGAATAATTACTGGTATCCAATGATTGGCATAATTCTAGGCACACTTTTGTTTTTTTACCTCACCTGAGCACGAAATGCTCATGTTGGGCTATTGTGATCGTGCTGCGTCTGTTATGCAGCATGCATTATCCGTCGTCAGTTTTCTACCTTGTGTATGCTCTATGTGATCAGTGACAGATATTTTGACAGGAGTCATTCTGTCTTGAATCATTGTTTGAACAGTGGTTATTAGGGAAAGCAGCCATTCACCAGTGAAGAAAAATGTGAGAAGTCCAAGCTCCAGATAGAGAGTGTGATTGTGATTTCAAAATTGAAAAAGAAAATTATTCTACACTAAACCCTATGTTATGGGTACTCATAAGAATCGTCTCATCGAGACGATTTTAAATGAGTACCCACAACATAGGGTTTGGATGAGAAATGATGGATTTAGAATACCATCACTCCCTCTTATCTTGAGCTCTGCAAGTACTGTTAAAAAAAAACTCCAGCAAAGCATGGAAAGATGTAATGGTTTCAGTCATATAACTGAACTATTGATGATGAAAGTGGGGTCAACCCTTTTCCAGACAAAAAGGAAAGCATTTGCAGGCAACAATTTCAATGTCCCTCAAATGGTGCAATCTTTTCTCGTTAGGGTAGAAAACATTGTGGAAAAAGGACAAAATGCTGGTAACCTGCATTTTCTCCTTTTCCCACAATGTTTTCAAAAGGCTTCTTTTCCAGGGATGTTAAAAGTCATCATTGTGTGATAAGGGGTTAACTCCTAAACAAACAACAAAAATTTAGACCTTTTCAAGTTGAAAGCATTTGTAGAGGACAAAATAAATGTGACTCAAAAATTACCTTTCTTTGCTGAGAAGGGTAGAAAACACTGTGGGAAGAGGAAAAAAATGATGGCTACCAGCATTTTCTCCCTATCCTACAATGTTTTCAAAGGCTTTTTTTGTTAGGGTTGTTGAAAGTCAGGATTGTGTGGTAAAGAGTTTTAAGTCTTTACCAAACAACAAAATTTTAGACTGGTCTAAATTGAAAGCATCTGCAGATGGCAAAATAAATGTGACTCAGAAATTGATATTTGTGCTGGGAAGAGTGGAAAACACTGTGGGAAAAGTAGAAAATGCTGGTTACAAGCATTTTCTCCCTTTCCTACAATGTTTTCAAAAGGCTTCTTTCTCAGGGTTGTTAAAAGTTGTGATTGTGTAGCAAAGGGTTCAACGCCATACTTTCAGTCAACCGAAGGACATTTTCTTTGTTTTTCAATTTCTTATAGAGCTTCAACTTCAACAGCAGACTTAGACATTGTGTTTCAAGGGAGACCAGGACATACGGACACAGTTGAATATGTAGAAACAAAAACACCACAACAGATGAGAGAGGAACTGAAAAACCAAGTTGTAAGTTCATAAACCTGTACTATACAGTCCACACTTTTACAGATATATCTAGCAGCCAGAGTAAACAAACACTATTAACTCTTGACCAAACGACAATATTTTAGACTGGTCCAAATTGAAAGCATTTGCAGACGACATAATAAAAGTGACTGAAAATTTGAAATGTGTTTTGTGAAGGGTAGAAAACATTGTGGGAAAAGGAGAAAATGCTGGTTACCAGCATTTTCTCCTTTTCCCACAATGTTTTCTAAAGGCTTCTTTCTCAGTGGCGTCAAAAGTAGGGATTGTGTGGTTATAGGTTAACTCTTTACCAAACGACAAAATTTTAGACAGGTCCAGACTGAAAATATTTGCAAATGACAAATTAGATATGACTGAAAAATTAAAATTGTTTTGGGAAGGGTAGAGAAAATTGTGGAAAAAAGAGAAAATGCTGGTTTCCAGCATTTTCTCCTTTTCATACAATGTTTCTGTCTGAGGGTCCTTAAAAGTCGGGATTGTGTGGTTAAGGGTTAAAACTTTGTAGTGTGTAGAATCTAGTCTGCTGTGTAAACTCAGATGTGGATGCATCACTGACTGCTGTAATATGACTTAACCCTTTTCCAAACAATCCCTGGTTTTTACGGATCTGGAATAGTAGCCTTTTGAAAACACTGCAGGAAAAGGAGAAAATGCTGGTAACCAGCATTTTCTCCTTTTCCCACCATGTTTTCTACCCTGTCATAGATAGAAATCATCTTTTCAGCAAGAGTTGAATTGTCGTCTGCAAATGCTTTCAATTTTGTCTAGTCCAAAAGTTTGTCGTTTGGGAAAGGGATAAGCTGTTAGAATGGGGTCAAATTCCAATACAAACTGTCACAGATAAAATAACTGAACCATATTATTTTTGTTGAATACATGTAATATGGTATCTTTTCATGGTATCTTTCAGCTGAACATATTTCCCAATGTAGACCTAGAGTATCTGGAACAGTTGTGTTTGTGTAACACTGGAAACATGGCGCTGAACAATATTTGTTATACTCTATCAGACAACAAATACCCGAGAGCACAGCCAAAGGTATCCCAAGAAACCGGCAAGTCCGCACAGGTATTCTACCGTTTACCACATGAAAATTGTCAATCAATATTGAAAACCCAGCTTCTTTGATTTCAAAGTTTATTTCATAGGAAAGAAAATGGTATTTTGGATATTTTGGATCAAAGATCAGACTGCATGATTTGTGCCATCTGATTTTGATCTGCTCTGTTTGCGAAAGTGATCAAATCATGTCTAGCAGTCTTTAAGTTTTAAAGGTAGGTATTTAGGTTTTTCAAATCACACCAAATTAAGAAATACATATATCACTGAAATTTATATGAAAAACAATACTAATCATCAATAATTAAGAATCATAATAATTATTACAAAAAAACTTTTTGGGTGGTATTCCCTTAAAAGGCTACGTAGCTCCTTAAGCTATTTTTAGATTTAGTGCCAAAATAAAAAAAAAGCATTGTGGTAATGTTAAGTGACTGGCACGTGATTAATGACGCTTAAATTCCATAACATAACAATTATGTGATAATCTTCCATAATGTCTTCTTCGGACGCTATGATTGAAGCTTTGTCTTTGTATTTCCAGTATGTAAATGAGCAAGTTGCCCATATAAGAATAGACTGTGTTTCCTGTCGATGTTGACCTGGGCTGAAGTAAATCTCTAATTTCTCTTGTTTTCGGATGGTGTTCGATGACTTGGGTTTTATGAATGAAAATTGTAAGGCTTTGGGAGTATAAAGATTGTATTTTGGTAGCAGTTATATCTTTAGTAGCAGTTGAAATCTGCTTTTAGACTTCAACAAAAAAATCAGATTTCTTGACTTGAAAGAGGTAAAAATTGCTGGCAAAATTGTATTAGATACTGAAGGGACGGTATTGAATCAGTTGCATGGTCAGGTTGAAGGGGACTTGGAAACTTGTTCACGGCTGTGGTTAATCATGCCACCTGACCATTAGACAAATTTATTATACTGCAAAGTTTTACCCTTTCAAAGCGCGTTAAGCCAAATTTTCCTGTTTTATAATTTCAGGAATCGAGTATGCTGACGAAACGGAAATTCCCTTCTGTCTGCCCCAGTTCAATGAAAACTGACGTCACTGATTGCATAAATGTGCAGTCCGGTGATTGATCGCCGCCGCCATTTTGGATGTTATGTTGCATGTGTAGTGATGTTCATGGGGCACTCAAAAGGGAAACTGGTTTTACATTGTTTTTGCCAGGGAACATGATATATATTCCCGGCATGTTAACCAATCAGATCACGAGAAATTTCTTTGCAGTGTAATAATGTGGAAAAAAATGGCGTACAGGAGGTAAATTGCAAAATTGTTATCATTCAGCAGATATCCATATAAGGGGGGAGTTGTGGTATCCTAAATCCATTATTTCTCTTCAAACTGTATGTTGTGGGTACTCATTAGAATCGTCTCGATGAGACGATTCTAATGAGCACCCATAACATAGGGTTTGATGGAGAATAATTAATATTTTTAATTTCAAAATCAAAATCACTCCCTTTATCTGGAGGTTTGATTCTGTCTATGTTTTCAGGCTTCCCCAGTGAATTACTTTGAGGAAAGCCAGATTCAAACTTTTGACAATCTCAAACAGATTAATTACATGCGGCAGAGTCATACAGTTCTTCTATATGATTTCCCCTGGGTGAGTGTAACTCTCTTATGGAACAGTCCTTATTTAACCCTTTACCACAGAATGACAACTTTCAACACCCCGCGGAAGAAGCCTTTTGAAAACATTTTGGGAAAAGGAAAAAATGCTGGTAACCATTTCCCACAAAATTTTCTGCGCTATCAAAGCAAAATTGCACCATTTGAGCTGCTTTGAAATTGTTGTCTGCAAATGCTTTCAACTTTGATAGGTTTAAAATTTTGCTGTATGGTATTGAGTTAAGATGCCCTTGAGGAAAAAGGTTTTTGGACACATTGTGGAAAAAGGAGAAAAGGCTGGTTACCAGAATTTTGTCCTTTTCTCTCGATGTTTTTTACATTTTTTCCAACTGTAACTTCAGCATTCATGTAGAAAATTGTTTTATATAATATCTCGTACATTAAATTGTTTTATTTTACACTTGTTAAAATTGAACGAACTGCAGACAGCAAAACAAAGTCAGTCAAAAAAACAGTGTCTTGTGGTATATATTTGAAATATTGTGGTAAGAGGAGAAATTGTTTGGTAGAAGAAATTTCTCCTTTTTCTACAAAACCCTCTTTCCTGATATGTTTTTATGCCTTGACAAATTAAAATTTCACATTGACATAGATTACATTAACCCTTTCCCAAACAATCCTTGGTTTTTATGGGTCTGCAAAAGTAGCCTTTTGAAAACATTGCAGGAAAAGGAGAAAATGCTGGTAACCAGCATTTTCTCCTTTTCCCACAACGTTTTCTACCCTATCATAGACAGAAATCATCTTTTCAGAAAGAGTTGAATTGTCATCTGCAAATGCTTTCAATTTGGTCTAGTCCAAAAGTTTGTCGTTTGGTAAAGGGTTAAGTAGTGTAGTGCACAAGAACCATAACTGTATCACCATCATTTTTATGCTCCCCGAAACATTTCGGGGGAGCATATAGTCGCCACGCTGTGCGGATGTCCGTGCGTCCGAAGCCATTCCTCCACAACCCCTGGACCAAATTTTATGAAACTTCATATCTGAACTCCTTGGAACAATGTGCAAATACCTCTTTTCTGGCTTCTCAATTTGAGGCTCTGTTACGGAAAAAGAGGGCTTCATGTAAAAAATGGTTTATCACTAATATTTCCTACATCAGTGCTCAAAACTTTGTGAAATTTCAGATCCGAAGTCGTTGGAATGTTGCCCAGATACCTCTTTCCTGGTTTCTCAATTACAGGGTGCTTCATGGAAAAAGGGGGCTTTATGTAAAAAATTCTTTTTCTGTAATATCTCCTACATTAGTGCTCAAAAGTTCGTAAAATTCCAAATCTGAACTTGTCGGAACATTGCCCAGATACCTCTTCCCTGGTTTCTCAATTTTGGGCTGTGTCACGGAATGACAAGCACTTGTTCTGGGAGCTTAACCAGTCTCTGACGACTCTTGTTTTTCGTTCACCTGAGCATAAAGTGCTCACATTGAGCTTCTCTGATCAAAGAAGTTCACAGATGTTCCTTGGTGACTTTTTCCAAAAATTGTTTTCGAAATTTTGATCCCTCAAGAAAAATGGCTCTGATGAATGGGGGCTAAGTAGCACTATACGGAAATGAAGAAATTCCTAAAAATTCTCTGAAACTGCTGGTCAGGTTTATAAATGTTTTAACAGAAATGTTTCAGGGATAACCCTTTTCAAAAACTGGTTGTGGTATTTTGATCCGTCAAGAAACATGGCTCTGGTGACTGGGGGCTAATTAAATACATGAATATGGCCATGAAGAAATCCTAAAAAAAATTATTCTTCTCTGAAACTGCTGGTTAGATTTTGAAATCATTTCACAGAAATGTTCCTATGGTGACCCTTTTCAAAAAATGTTCGCAAAAGGCTGATTCGTCAAGAAATATGGCTCTGATGGGGGGGGGGGGGGGGGGTCGGGGGAGGCACTCGCACTCTATGAACATGAAGAAATTCTTAAAAATCATTCTTCTCTGAAACAGCTGGTCAGATTTTGAATATGATTATTACATGGGGCAAATTGTCAGAGAAATTTTTATCCGTCAAGAAACATGGCTGAAATAGCTGTGGGCTATTTACACTATATGGACATGGAGAAATTCTTAAAAATTTCTTCTTCTCTGAAACAGCTGGTCAGATTTTGAAATAATTTCACAGCAATGTTCTTTGGGTGACTTTTTTCGTGAAATGTTCACAGAATTATGATCTGTCTAGAAACATGGCTCCGATGGTGGGGACTATTTGCACTACAGGGACATGAAGTGGAATCTCGTAATTCTTCTTCTCTGGAGTGCCTGGTTAGATTTTGAAATGATTTCACAGATATGTTCCTAGAGTGACCCTTTTCAAAAATTGTTTGGGAAATTTTTATCCGTCGAACACAAGAGCCAATTGCTGGCTTAGGTCTGCATGTGGTTATCTTGTTCGACTTATGTTTTTAGCCACTATCAAGCATGTGCTCTTCTTCAAGAAATTGTCCATAGGTGATCTATCCAAAAATTTATTTGAAGAATTCTGATTCATCAAAATCATTGCTGTGGTGATGATTGTAGGGGTGGTGACAGATTTTGAAATGACCTTTACAGGTGATCTTTTCAAAATTGCTTGGCAAAATAATGATTTTGTTTCCAAAGTTTCAATACCTCAAAAAAAAAATATTGGCTATGGTTCTCTCAAAAATTCAGGTGAGCAATCTAGGGTCATCTTGGCCCTATTGTTATCCTTTTCCCACAATTTTTTAAATACATTTCTGTCATAAATATTGTTAAAACATAGAATTGTGTGAAATTGGTTTAGAGATGATATTTTTGTCTAGGTGTCAGTTCCCGATATCAGAAAAGTGAATCGTATGTTCAAGTATTCATATGCACCCACGTATAAGGCGTTGAAATCTGTGGTTCAACAGGTGTGTGACTTTGTGAAGAAAGGTTGGTATCCTCTTTCTTATCATTATTATCTGCAGGGCTAGCTCTATACAGGAGCTTTTTTCCAAGACAAATAGAGGGAATATACTGTGAATGATGAGTATATCTTGAATATGCAAATACTAGGGGCCGAAACTGATCCATTTATACAAATGCCAGCATCCCGAATATGATAGAATTTACTGCACATATCGATGTCCTTATGACATCAATTATTGCATGTGTTTAACCCTTTACCACACAATGATGACTTTTAACGACCCTGAGGAAGAAGCCTTTTGAAAACAAAGAGGGAAAAGGAGAAAATGTGGATAACCAGCATTTTCTCTTTTTCCCACAGTTTTCTACCCATCAAAGAAAGATGGAATCATCTGAGCCACTATGAAATTGTTGTCTGCAAATGCTTTCAATTTGGATATATCTGAAATTTTCCCTTGCGGTAAAGAGTTAAAAAAAAAATTCATGAGGTATTTCATTTGGATTGGATATCAAAGAATGGCTATATACTTTGTTACAGAGCACTTTAACGCATTACCACACAATCCCTACTTTTGACGACCCTGAGGAAGAAGCCTTTAGAAAACATTGTGGGAAAAGGAGAAAATGCTGGTAACCAGCATTTTCTCCTTTTCCCACAATGTTTTCTACCCTTCACAAATTAGATTTCAAATTTTCTGTCACTTTTATTTTGTCGTCTGCCAATGCTTTCAATTTGGGCAAACCTAAAATTGTGTTGTCTGGTAAAGGGTTAAGAGCCTTAGCATATAAAGATATCTTGATCACAAACAAACATTGTAAATTTGATCAAAAGGTGTAATGAAACAAGGGATATATTTTTCAATCGTGATTTTTTTCCACTTGTGAAAAAATAGCCATTGCTTTACACTTTAAGACTAAAATCCTCGATCATACACTGAAGCATACAATTATTCTCTATATCATTATACCCCTGCAAAATGAATGTTTTCGGGGGTATACTAGAATCGGCCTGTCTGTCTGTAGGTACTGTGTCCGTCTGTGAACAAAATACTTGTAATTTTGTGTCCCAAAGTCCTCATACAGTTTTCCTTCTATTGTATTGAAACTGTGCACATATATTGATCATATACTGAAGATTTGCAAGACACAGTTTTTAAGTGTCAACTCTACCTGATTAACTCATTACCAAACGACAATATCTGACGCTTGTCCAAATTGAAAACATTTGCAGACGACAAAAACAAAAGTGACTGAAAATTTGAAATTTGTTTTGTGAAGAGTAGAAAACATTGTGGAAAAAGGAAAAAATGCTGGTTACCAGCATTTTCTCCTTTTCCCACAATGTTCTCTAGAGGCTTCTTTCTCGGGGTCATCAAAAGTAGGGACTGTGTGGTAATGGGTTAAACCTTGACTCCATAGATACTCATTTTGACGTATCAACAACAGACAGCTTTTGAAAACATTGTGGGAAAAGGAGAAATTGCTCGTAATGAGCAATTTCTCCTTTTCCCACAATGTTCTCCACTCAATCAGATATTGAATCTTCATTTATCCATATTTTTGACATCATATCTTTATTTGCCGCTAAAATGGAAGAGCCTCAAATTGCATCTCAGGTAAAGAGTTAAGGAATTATTTCCCCTTGAGCTTGACACTTTTTTTTCTGTCAAAGTGTTGGCGGAGGTATTAACCCATTACCACACAATCCCTACTTTTGATGCCCCTGAGAAAGAAACCTTTGGAAAACACTGTAGGAAAAGGAGAAAATGCTGGTAACCAGCATTTTCTCCTTTTCCCACAGTGTTTTCTACACTTCCCTGAACAAACTTCAATTTTTCAGTCACTTTTATTTTGTCGTCTGCAAATGCTTTCAATTTGAACCAGTCTAAAATTTGTCATGTGGTAATGAGTTAAGGAACTAATTCTCCTTGAACTTGACACTTTTTTCTGTGAAAGCGCTGGCGGGGGGTATTAAGTCACATTTAGTGACAGCTCTAGTTACTACATGATAACCGAATGATAATTATATTTTTCCTGCACAGATAAAAAGACAAAAAAGAGTCTTCAGAGGTTTGAAGCTGATGTTAACGTAACTACAGGTAAACTGTTCTGCATGAATAATTTTTTCCGGTATTAAGTCTTTACCACTCAATCCCGACTTTTAATGACCCTGAGAAAGAAAGCTTTTGAAAACATTGTGGTTACCAGCTTTTTCTCTTTTTCCCACAATGTTTTCTACCCATCCCAAATCAAATTTTAATTTTCGATTCTCTTATATATTGAACACGGTTGCAAATACTTTCACATTGAACACGGTTGCAAATACTTTCGCATTGAACACGGTTGCAAATACTTTCGCATTGAACACGGTTGCAAATACTTTCGCATTGAACACGGTTGCAAATACTTTCGCATTGAACACGGTTGCAAATACTTTCGCATTGAACACGATTGCAAATACTTTCGCATTGAACACGGTTGCAAATACTTTCGCATTGAACACGGTTGCAAATACTTTCACATTGAACTTGTCTTAACTCATTACCACACAATTCTGACTTTTATCGACCCTGAGAAAGAAGCAGTAGTTATATTAACTAGCCAGTGCAGTGATACAGGGCCATCGTGGCCCTCTTGTTTATACTTCAGCCTCCACAACTTATACTGTCAAAATACGTCTGCTGAAAAATAAGCGGTTCTCGTCAAACATGCCGACTCTGATGCCAGAACTTCAGGCAGAAGTAGACTTTGTTAAAATGAAAATGACGGAACTGGCAACAGTAAGTTGTTTGATTTTTCTTAACGTTGGAAGATGTTTTGGCAAAATTGAAATTGTTCTTTTTCTCCGTGGTGTCAGATATATAGGATCTGACATGCATTAGTATTTGAGATAAATTTTATAAATAGTCCAGCGAAAAAACGTTATTTATAGCATTTTTTCTCATAAAGTTAACCTTTTACCACACAATGACGACTTTTAACACCAACACCCCGGAGAATGAATCCTTTTGAAAACATTGTGAGAAAAGGAGAAAATGCTGGTAACCAGCATTTTCTCCTTTACCCACAATGTTTTCTGATCAATAAAAGAAAAGTTGCACTCTTTGAGCCACACTGAAATTTTTGTCTGCAAATGCTTTCATTTCAGAAAAGGCTGAAATTTTGTTGTTTGGTAAAGAGTTTGAATTGAAATTCTTATCTCATAACCTCCCTTGTTTTCATTGTAATATAACCATTATGAATTTTCCTTATCTCATATGTGTTTGATATCGTATTTGTTTGATGTCATTTTTGACATCATTTTGTACACTTTTTGTTATAGCCAATTTATTTTATGGATATTTCACCACGGGAGCAGGATGGTTTTGAAAATTAGCTGATCTATATTTCTTGAAATATTGTTATGTGATAAGAATATGAGATCTGTTGGCATTTGAGATAAAATTTTATCAAACCTGTCATGGAATTTTTTTTGAAGCTTACCAAGGGCTCTCATAATAACATTTCCCTGGACTCGTTTAATAAAAGTTTATCTCAAATGTCAACTTATCTCAGAGTCTGTATCTAAATGACAACAAAATGTCAAATTTCTTTTTTTTTTTTTTTTTATTTTTTTTATTTTTTTTTATTTTTAGCTCACCTGAGCACGAAGTGCTCATGGTGAGCTATTGTGATCGTGCTGTGTCCGTCGTCCGTCGTCCGTCGTGCGTCGTGCGTCGTCCGTCGTCAACTTTTTACCTTGTGTACGCTCTACAGGCCACAGTTTTGGTCGGATACTCATGAAAGTTGGTCAGGATGTTTGTCTCGATGATATCTCGGACGAGTTCGAAAATGGGTCATGTGGGGTCAAAAACTAGGTCACTAGGTCAAATCTTAGAAAAACCTTGTGTACGCTCTAGAGGCCGCATTTTCAGTCGGATACTCATGAAAGTTGGTGAGGATGTTTGTCTCGATGATTTCTCGGATGAGTTCGAAAGTGGGTCACGTGGGGTCAAAAACTAGGTCACCAGGTCAAATCTTAGAAAAACCTTTTGTATGCTCTAGAGGCCACATTTTCAGTCGGATACTCATGAAAGTTGGTCAGGATGTTTGTCTGGATGATATCTCGGACGAGTTCGAAAGTGGGTCACGTGGGGTCAAAAACTAGGTCACCAGGTCAAATCTTAGAAAAACCTTTTGTACGCTCTAGAGGCCACATTTTCAGTCGGATACTCATGAAAGTTGGTCAGGATGTTTGTCTGGATGATATCTTGGACGAGTTCGAAAGTGGGTCACGTGGGGTCAAAAACTAGGTCACCAGGTCAAATCTTAGAAAAACCTTTTGTACGCTCTAGAGGCCACATTTTCAGTCGGATACTCATGAAAAATGGTCAGAATGTTTGTCTGGATGATATCTCGGACGAGTTTGAAAGTGGGTCACGTGGGGTCAAAAACTAGGTCACCAGGTCAAATCTTAGAAAAACCTTTTGTACGCTCTACAGGCCACATTTTCAGTCCGATACTCATGAAAGTTGGTCAGGATGTTTGTCTGGATGATATCTCGGACGAGTTCGAAAATGGGTCACGTGGGGTCAAAAACTAGGTCACCAGGTCAAATCTTAGAAAAACCTTTTGTACGCTCTAGAGGCCACATTTTTAGTTGGATACTCATGAAAGTTGGTCAGGATGTTTGTCTGGATGATATCTCGGACGAGTTCGAAAATGGGTCACGTGGGGTCAAAAACTAGGTCACCAGGTCAAATCTTAGAAAAACCTTTTGTACGCTCTAGAGGCCACATTTTCAGTCGGATACTCATGAAAGTTGGTCAGGATGTTTGTCTGGATGATATCTCGGACGAGTTTGAAAATGGGTCACGTGGGGTCAAAAACTAGGTCACTAGGTCAAATCTTAGAAAAACCTTTTGTACGCTCTAGAGGCCATATTTTCAGTTGGATACTCATGAAAGTTGGTCAGGATGTTTGCCTGGATGATATCTCGGACCAGAACGAAAATGGGTCATGTGGGGTCAAAAACTAGGTCACTAGGTCAAATGTTAGAAAAACCTGTTGTAGGCTCTAGAGGCCACATTTTCAGTCCGAAACTCTTGTAAGTTGGTCAGAATGTTTGTCTTGATGATATCTCAGACAGGTTTGAAAATGGGTCATTGGGGGTTAAAAACTAGGTCACCAGGTCAAATCTTAGAAAAACCTTGTATATGCTCTGGATGCCACATTTTCAGTCCAACACTCTTGAAAATTAGTCAGAATGTTTGCCTTTATAATATCTTGGATGAGTTTGAATATGGGTCATGTTGGGTCAAAAACTGGGTCAATAGGTCAAATGTTATAAACACCTTTTGTATGCTCTGGAGGACACATTTTCAGTCTGATACTCCTAAAACTTGTTCATAATATTTGTCCTGGTGATACCTTGAATGAGTTTGAAAATGGGTCATGTGGAGTCAAAAACTAGGTCAATGGGTCAAATATTAGAAAAACCTTGTGTACACTCCAGAGGCTACATTTTCTGCCTGATACTCTTCAGACTTGGTCAGAATGTTTGTTTTGGTGATGTCTCAAAAGAGTTTGATAATGGGTATTTGTCGGGTCCAAAACTAGGTCACTTGATGAAATCTTAGAAAAACCTTTTGTACACTGTAGAGGCCACATTTTCAGTCCAATACTCATGAAACTTGGCCAGAATGTTTGTCTTATTGATATCTCAAAAGTGTTTGATGATGGGTAATGTCTAATAAAAAACTAGGTCACTGGGAAACTAGATGGTGCATGTTTGGTCAATAAACTCAGGTGAGCGATTTCAGGGCCATCATGGCCCTCTTGTTTATATTACATTCAAATGATAAAGTATTTCACAAATTAGAGATCAGGATCGATATTCACTTAACCATCCATAATGATATTGTTTGCCTTATTCAAGATTTAGAAAGTAACACAGATTCTGATAGGCTAAACAAATTTTTTTAGCCAATCACAACTTGTGTTACTTTCAAACTTAGCACATTCTTTGGAATAAGGCTAAATATGTTCTCAATTCTGTACCAAGAATCTCTGATGACCCCGAGGAAGAAGCCCTCTGAAAACATTGTGGGAAAATGAGAAAATGCTGGTTACCATTATTTTCTCCTTTTTTCACAATATTTTCTACTCTTCTTAGGTCAATTATCAATATTATGGGCCACATTTATTTTGTCATCTGCAAATGCTTTCAATTTGGAAGGATCTAAAACTTTGTTGTTTGGTGAAGAGTTAACCCTCTCCCAAACAATCACTGGTTTTCACGACCCTGAAAAAGAAGCCTTTTGAAAACATTGTGGGAAAAGAAGAAAATGCTGGTAACCAGCATTTTCTCCTTTTCCCACAATGTTTTCTACCCTGTTGGAAACAAATTTTAATTTTCGAGTGGTGTTTATTTTGTCGTCTGCAAGTGCTTTCAATTTGGAAGGATCTAATATTTTGTTGTTTGGTGAAGAGTTAAGAATGGTTGATGAATACGGACTCTGAGGTTTAGTTTAAACATACTTATTTTACATCGATTGAGAAACAAGTTCCTACAACTTATACTAATTTCTCTCGATTTTGCTTCCTGGGAACTACACCAGTACTCGCGCCGATTGTGTGGGCTGATGAAAAATCCCAAAGTTGACACCCGCTCCCGGGAATCGAACTCAGGACCTTTTGGTCAAAAGGCTGACGCTCTACCTCACGACCACGGACACCACACACCCTGAAGTGGCAAGCTCCTCTATAGATGCACATGACGTAATATTCATAAAACCCATTCACTTCTACGACATACATTTATGTACAAAACAATGTCAAAAATGGTGTCACACAATTGTGGTATCAAACATGGATAATGTAAGAAAATCTGTGATAGGTATATTAAATTGAAAACATGGCAGGTTATGGGATATTCATCTAAGTGCCCTTAACCCATTATCAAATGTGCAAATTTTATACAAGTCCACATTGAAAGCATTTTTTCAGACTACAAAATAAATATTATTCAGAAATTGAAAGTTGAATTGGAAAGGGTAGAAAAAATTGTGGGAAAAGGAGAAAATACTGGTTTATTTATTGTGCCTCATAACTTGGAAGCATGGTTTATTGAAGGATAAACCATGAAAGATAAAAGATTATTTCTTAAACAAAAAAATCCCAGACCTTTAACAACGCTAAGAAAAGTCTTTTGAAAACATTGTAGGAAAAGGAAAAAATGCTGGTTTATACCAGCATTTTTTACTTTTCCAACAGTGTTTTCAACCCTATCAAATACCAATTTCATCATCTTAGCCGGTTTCAATTGTCGTCTCCAAATGCTTCCAGTTTAGACAAGGCTAAAATTTTGTTGTCTGGTAAAGGGTTAAATCAAACATCTTTTTTAGGAAAAGGACCATGAGCTTGCCATGCAGCTAAACGAGCAGGAGTACGAGACCGAAGGTCAGGGTATTGAGTGTGGATGTTGTTACGGTGAATATCCTTTCGATAATATGGTCCAGTGTTATGATGGGCACCTGTTTTGTGAGGGCTGCCTTAGACAGTACGCAAAGGAGTCTGTGTTTGGCCAGGGAAAGGTAAAAAGTTTAAAAACATTAGAATATTAGTGAGGCACTGTATAAGTCGAATTTTCTGTGACATGGAAGTTTTGCGATTTTCATTATTTTAAAAATTGGCAAACTTTTCTGTTTTCATATTTTACTGCAAATTTACCAACAAATAACAAGTGTGTTGAATTAATGAGCGCAAGAAGTTCGTATTGAGGAAATCACAAATTTTTCGACATGCATCTAGATCCACGTATAGAGCACCATCTAAAAGTACTTTGCCTTATATGCTTAGACTCCATACAGTGACTCAAAATATGGTTTTCAGCATTTTCTACTTTTCCTACAAGGTTTTCAATGGGCTTGAATATGTGGTAAAGGGTTAAAAAATCGTTGGTGTAATCAATAATTACACTTGTTTGTCATTTAGAAATGTCTTGAGAATCTAGATTAATTTAGTCAAAGATGAGTTTGTTTTTTTTTTTCAAAATTTGCGGCATTTGAGAGTAAAATCAGACTTGGATCTACATTCACCACAAAAGCTAACAAAGCTGTGCTAAAGATAGGGGCTGTAAGTTTTATTGAAACAAGATACTAAGGGCGTATTCCATTCACCTGTTCTGGCACAATATTCTGTGTTCTGGAATGCTCGTTTGGAATGTGCAAGTGGACTATTTCAGAACACATTACACTGGTCTGGAATAATGTTCTGAATGGAGCATTTTCAGAACAACATTGCTCTAATCAATACAGAATTGAATATACATTGCCATGCTGGCTGTTGCAGGAGCTACTGTCTTAGCTGTGGAAGTCGAGGATATTATTAGCTGTGGAGAGGGAGTAGAGATGCGTCTACATTGCTCCTATTTATGGTGTACATATGGAAAAAAATACAATTGCATGTTTCATGATGAAGAATTGCCCATCTTCAGCCATCTTGTATAACCTAGCAACCGTTCAGCAGGAGCACTGGACCTCGATTGAATAAGAAATTTCAGAACATGTTCTGAGGAACATGGCACCATGTTGCAAAATACTCCCTTGACCGAGAACATGAAGCCTTTTGAAAACATAGTGGTAAATGGAGAAAATGCTGGTATCCAGCATTTTCTCCTTTTCCCACAATATTTTCTACTCTTCCCATAACAAATCGTAATTTTTCAGTCACATGTATTTTTTCGTCTGCAAATGCTTTTAGTTTAAATCAGTCTAATATTTTGCCTTTTGGTAAAGAGTAAAGACAAACGAAATCCATGGCAACGCTGAAGCTTATCATGCATTCCCTTTATATTGCAGGCGCAGTTACTTTGCATGACAGATGGTTGTTCTTCTTCATATCCAAAAAGTAAGTTATAGGCCCAATAATGGCTAATAGAAAACAAAGCTGATGTTAACGCGTTTGAGCCGTGCTCTGTGAAAAGGGGGCGTAACTCTTTACCACACGAACCTGACTTTTAACGAGCCAGAGAAAAAAACCCTTTGAAAACACAGTGGGAAAAGGAGAAAATGCTGGTAACCAGCATTTTCTCCTTTTCCCACAGTGTTTTCTACCCTTCCCAAACCAAATTTTAATTTTTCAATCACCTTTATTTTGTTGTCAGCAAATGCTTTCAATTTGGTCCAGTCTAAAATTTTATTGTGTGGTAATGAGTTAACCCTTTACTACACAATTACAATTTTTTATGCCCCCGACAAAGAAGCCTTTTGAAAACATTGTGGGAAAAGAGAAAATGGTAGTGTACAGCATTTTCTCTTTTTCCCATATAGTTTTCTACCCTAGCGAAACAAAATTACACCAGAAAGCAGGTCAGTGGCATGGAAAGGTGTCTTGGCCACCATGATGATGTTGAAAACAGTTAGCCCTTTACCACACAACGACGACTCTAAACAAGCCTGAGGAAGAGGCCTTTTAAAAACTTTGTGGGAAAAGGAACCAGCATTTTCTCCTATTCCAAAAAGTTTTCTACTCTATCAAAAAGAAATTGCATCATTTGAATCATTGTGAAATAATCGCCTTCAAATGCTTTCGATTCCGATAGGTCTAAAATTCTGTTGTGTTGTAAAAGGTTAAACACTAAACAATGAGCATGGTGTTCTGTTGAAATGAAAGAATAAAAGACCAGAAGAAGTCTTGCCTGATTTAGTAAACTTTTTCACTGCAGAATAAATAAAATAGTATTTTCTCAGTACATACAATACAGTTCTGATAAGTGATTAGGTGACGCTTCCTTCATAAGCTAGTATAAAGTGATGCTTCCTTCATAAGCTAGTATAAAGTTGTTGACAGTGTAGATCAGAGATCAGACTGCACATTCTGTGCAGTCTGATCTTGATCTACATTGACCACAAAGCACTCTGGTGTCGTCTATGCTATGGCAAGAGGTAATAAAGTGATTGAAGAGGATACTATGTTATAGGTCAGCTAGAGAAAGCCCTCCCATCCGAGGTTTTATTGAAATATGAGGACAGAGTGGCAGAGGAGAGCCTGAACTTGGCTGATATTGGAGATCTTGTGAGGTAAATCTATGTTGTAGTTTTTTCTTGAATCCTAAAATAGAGATGCTAAACATTCCAATTTGTGCAGAATCATACTGATCTTAAAGTCTGATTTCTGCATTATGATCTCAGGCATCAAAATTCTGATAAATTCCAACAAAGAACGATTTTTAACGGTGCCAAAAAAATATGAAAGTAATAAACTTGGGGTTGGCATCTCTGCTAAAAGCATATTCTTTCTCCAGACAATCGGGGGGTTCTTCCAAATATGAATGAGAAGGCTCAACAGAAACACTGTGATAATGCTGTTAACCAGCATATTATTCTTTTCCCATAATATTTTCTACCCAAAAATAAGAAATATTATTGTTTCAGCTATGATCACATGGGAAAGCAGTCGGTGGCTTGGAAAGAAAATTGGGCGAAGTACTGGTATTAAGGAACTCCAGGAACACATTTATAGGTGCACTGGCCGCCTAGATATATCTGAGATAATGTTGAAAACGACGTTAAAACACCATACAAAACGAGAATTTAATTTATCCTCTGCAAGTGCTTTCAATTATGACAAGTCCTCATTTTTGTTGTTTGGTAAAGGGTTAATCCGCTGATTTGTTAGTTTGAGTGTCGATCCGTTAAACACTTTCGAGCCCTAGCCTAGTAACCAAGGAAATCCTTGAAGATGTGAGCCCTAGCTGTGATATGAAAGAAATAATGTTGCAGCATAAAACACCATTCAATCAATCAATGATTAACTCTTTACCAAATAAAAAAAATTTAGCTTGGTCCAAAATGAAAGCACCTGCAAAATATACATAGCTCAAAAATTGAAATTTGTTTCCAGCAGGGTAGAAAACATTGTGGGAAAAGCAGAAAATGCTGGCTCCCAGCATTTTCTCCTTTTCCCACAATGTTTTCAACAGGCTTCTATCTCAGGGTTGAAAAAACCAGGGATTGTTTGGTAAAGAATTAACTATCAAAATAGAAACCAAACAACAGGGGCAGGTAATCTTTAAGACTTTTTTGTTGCAGCTATGTTCCTATTGTAATCAGAATTTTCATTAAAAAGCAAGGAGCTGCAGCCAAGTGCCAGTGTAATGCAGAGAAATGACCCTCCCCTACAAAACGACCCATGGGTCATTTCTCTACGTAGAATAATGACCTGGGTCATTTTGTAGGGGAGGGTCACTTCTCTGCATTACAAAGGCACTCCCATGCACTGTTATTGTTTACGGTGTTTCAGATGTCCACATTGTGACTTTGCAGCCATCATGGATCCCGAGGATCGTGTATTCACATGTATGAATGAGGCGTGTCGAAAGGTAACTCTTACGTCTATCTTATTGTCTTGTTTAGATAATCGACTGTGATGTTAAGACAACATGGATACATGCCCAATGTACATGATTTTACTTCATACTTTCTGGTAGGTTATTGAGAAATATCAGTAAATGTTTTTCAATATTTCATGGTCACGACCAGTGACAAAAACCGATTTTTAAATTTTAACTCTGCATTTGAAGGCAGAAACAGTTTTTTCTGCGCACTAGTTACCTAGGTAAAATGGGCACGTCTCACAACAAGAAGGAAATGTGATGTAATCTATCTTATATTTCTTGTGATTGTTGTAGTACTATAATCTGTTGATATGCAGAGAGGATATGCAACAAGGAATAACAGAAAAGAATGACTTCATTTTGATTAAATTGCCTAAGAAAGGGTTAAAAGCATGAAATAGATAGAATATTTGTTTTTTTCCAATGAATGATCAAATTTAGTTTTGTCTGGTGAACATCATCAGTGATATTTTCACTCAGGCTGTGCTACTCATGAAAATATTACTAATGATGTTCACTCAATGAAATAAATTTCAATGTTTCACTGTAAAAAAAAGATAATCATTCTGTATGTCTCTTTGCCTGACTGAATATGAACATGTAGAAAAATAACAGTTATATTCAATTCTTGTGAATTTGATTGTATGAAAAACACATATGCAGTTCATATGTGTTTCCATGTATAAGTAAGACATGCAGACGGGTAACACTTATGTTCAGTTTAAATTTGGAAAACATAGTGGGAAAACAAGAAAATGCTGGTAACCAATATTTCCTTCTTTTCCCAATATAATTTCCACCCTTCAAAAAGAGGCAAATATCAATTTTTGAACCACAATTATTTTGCTGTCTGCAAATGCTTTCAATTTTGACAAGTCCAAAATTTTGTTTTCTGATAAAGGTTTAAGATCCAGCTGCATGTTGGCTGCAGTCTGTGTGCAATCTAAAATTTGCTAAGTTTCTAAAATTCTGTCAATAGACTTTTAGGTCACCAGTATTTTTCAATTGTATTTTGTGCATGTTGATATCAGGAGACTTGCAGGCATTGTAAAGAGGACTGGAGTGAACATTTTGGGAAACGATGTGAGGAGATTGAGAGAAAGGATGAAGTCAAACTAAGGCTGGAATAGTAAGTTTACATCTGCTTTTACACCAGACTTTCTAATGATCCATATTTCACCAACAATTCTTAAGACCATAAGGCATTTCTATGGTATCTCTAATTGACCCTAAATAACAGCAAGGATGATGCCATTTCTCTTGTGTATATGACACCTTTTGATAGCATAGAAAACATTGTGACAAAAGGTGAAATTGCTTGTCACGAGCAATTTCACCTTTTGCCATAATGTTTTCCAAAGGCTCCTACAAGCAATGCGTAAAAATTCAGAGTTGTCCAAATTCAAAGGATTTGCAGACAACAAAATAAAACAGAGCCCCGACTAACATGATTTTGTACTCAGCTTAACTCATTATGAAACAACAAAATTTTCAGTTTGTCCAAATCGAAAGCATTTGCAGACAACAAAATAAAAGTGACTGAAATTTTGAATTTGTTTTGTGAAGGGTAGAAAACATTGTGGGAAAAGGAGAAAATGCTGGTTACCAGCATTTTCTCCTTTTCCCACAATGTTTTCTAAAGGTTTCTTTCTCAGGGGCGTCAAAAGTAGGGATTGTGGGGTAATGTGTTAAAAAAAAAATGAGAAGTTGCTGTTAACTTCTAAATGGTGCTTAAACCTTTATCTAATAAACCCAACTTTTAACAACTCAAGAGAAAGAATCCCATTGAAAACATTTTAGAAAAAGGAGAAAATGTTTGTTACCAGCATTTTTTTCCTTTTCCCACAATGTTTTCTACTCTATCAAAGACAGAAATCATTATTTAAGCTAAATCCATATTGTTGACTTCAGCTGCTTTCAGTTTTGTCTGGTCCAAATTTTGTTGTTTGGTAAAGGGTTAAACCTGGGGGGGGGGGGGGGGGGGGGTCTTACACCTAAATTTCAGTTTACACTTCTTCCAACTGCCACTAATGTGCCCCTATTTTGTGTAAAAGGGGCGTCTTCAGGCGTCAGTCCATAATTTGTTACTGTAGCATAAAACAAAAAAGTCAGGCAGGTAATAATAAATTAACAATTTTTCTCTGTTCTTGAAAAGTTTCTTGTATATGTTAATATGTGCTTGTTCATTCAGCTCTATGCTTTATTCATTTCTTCATTCATGCGAACAATGTTATTTCAGTCTGTATGTCAGTCTGTCCATTTGTATGTTTTTGTGAACATAAAATTTCGCAGCAAATGTAAAGCTGAAATGCAAAAAAACATCTGGTGAGATTCGAACCCATAGGAACAAAATCCTGTTTTTTTTTTAGGTTTAATGCATTACCACACAATCCCTACTTTTGACGCCCCTGAGAAAGAAGCCTTTTGAAAACACTGTAGGAAAAGGAGAAAATGCTGGTAACCAGCATTTTCTCCTTTTCCCACAATGTTTTCTACCCTTCCCAGAACAAATTTAATTTTTTCAGTCACCTTTATTTTGTCGTCTGCAAATGCTTTCAATTTGAATCAGTCTAAAATTTTGTCATTTGGTAATGACTTAAAAGACCAACCGAGCTGTAGAGATATCTTCCAAACATAGTTGTTATGTATTTTTTTTTAAATCAAAGCCGTGCACAAAGGAGTGGTCTCCATAACAATGTCCAACCATCCATTTGTACATAAATATATTTGAGCATTGCTCTGGAAAAAGGAGCCTAAATGCTTCTCCATGATTCACTACTGGCTATTCCAACCAAGTTACCATAAATTTAAGGAGCCATGAAATCCATTTGGCCTAGCAACCATTTAAATCTCAAGGTAGTCCTTTGAAAAGCAGAAAATTGGCCTAAAGCAAGAAGTTTCTGCCCACATCAGCCTGCGCATAGTGCGCAGGCAGACGTGGGCCAAAAGTTATTGCAGATGCATTAACCCATTACCACACAATATCTACTTTTGATGACCCGGAGAAAGAAGCCTTTAGAAAACATTTTGGGAAAAGGAGGAAATGCTGGTAACCAGCATTTTCTCCTTTTCCCACAATGTTTTCTACCCTTCACAAAACAAATTTCAAATTTTCAGTCACTTTTATTTTGTCGTTTGCAAATGCTTTCGATTTGGACAAGCCTAAAATATTGTCGTTTGGTAATGAGTTAAGTCTCTTTTTCTACAAGCAAGGCTCATTTTTATGTATGTACATCCCTTGGCACATTATTTATACCTTCTGTATTTCAGTGAAGAAAAGATGACACAAGCTAAAGTCAGGACTTGCCACAAATGTAAAGCCCAGTTTACGAAGGAAGATGGTTGTAACAAGATGACCTGCCGGTGTTCAGCGAAAATGTGCTATATTTGTAGAAAACCTAATGTAAGCACTCCATAGTAATCCTCTTTACATTCCTGTTGGAAAAGAAGCATTTTCACTCATTCCTAAATGGCAATATTCTAGACTAGTACAACTTAAAGATGGTCCTTCAGTTTTGGGACGAAAATTTTACAAGATAAAAAAAATCATCCTTATACTCCAAAAACCTTATAATTTTCATTCATAAAGCCCTAGTGGTCGAAAACCATCTGACAGCAAGAGAAATTAGAGATTAAGTACAGCCCAGGTCAACACCGATGGGAAACACGGTCTATTTTTACATGAGCACCTCGCTCATTTACACACAGGAAATATACAGACGAAACTTCAAACATAGCGTTTGAGAAAGACTTTATGGAAAATGATTACATGTTTGTTATGTTATGGAATTTCAGTGTCATTAGTCACATTCCAGTAGCTTAACATTTCCACAAACCGCTTTTTTATTTTTGGCGGGAAATCTAAAAATAGCTTAAGAGGCTGCGTAGCCTTTTAAGGGAATACCTTCAAAGAGGTTTTTTTGTATTATTTTATGATTCTTAATTATTGATGATTTGTATTGTTTTTTCGTATAAATTTCTGTGGTATATATATTTTCTAATTTGATGGGGTGTGAAAATTCTAGATACCCACCTTTAATGCAGCTCAGTGGTGAAAGTGGAATGAGCCCTGTTACAATGACTATCAATCTCCAGTTCCCAGAAAAGAACTTGCTAAGCTTGGGATTCAAACCAGTGATTGTATGGTCTGAAGTCATGAATGCTTCAAATTGTGCTACAAGGCTCAACAAATACAGGTGAAAGGTCCATCAGGGCTTTTTGTCAGCAAATAGTACCAATGTGCTCGAGCCGGCCTGGGTGGCTCAGTGGTGAGCGTGTCGGACTCATGACCTGGGGGTTGTGAGTTCGATACCCGGTTGAGGCAAACTTTCTTTCTGGCGATTTTTTCGCCTCTCACCTGTGTTGAAGCATGTGAGAAAAATAGTCGGTGCCCTGGGAAAGAAAGTTGTTGTAGTACTGTTATGAGGAAGCCAGGAAATACATGTGCGTCACCGACCGCCATGATATGACCTTACCTGTTAAAGTGGCGTTAAACCCCAATACAACCAACCAAACCAATGTGTTCCATGAAAAGTTTACTGTAAAGTGAGTAATCTAGAGCTCCAGATAAGAGGCTGTGATGATGTTCTAAATTCATTATTTCTCTTCCAAACCCTAAATGATATTCTAAATTCATTATTTCTCTTCCAAACCTTACATTATGGGTACTCATTAGAACCGTCCGGATGAGACGATTCTAATGATTACCCAGAACATAGGGTTCAGTCGAAAATAATTCATATTTTTAATATTGGGAAAAAAAAATCACTCCCTCTTTCTGGAGCTCTGATAAATATATAGAGGATATTTGTTTCTTTCGGTGAAAGATCGAAATAATTATATTTCATCGAGTGAACACCATTGGTAATATTTTCATGAGTGGTGCAGCCACGAGGGAAAATATTACCGATTGTGTTCACGAGATGAAATAAAGTTCGATCTTTCACCGAAAAAAACATATTTTATTTATTTCATACTTTTAATCCTTTCTGGGAGGAGCTTTATCAAAATCCAGTACAGGTCTTTTCCATTATTCACCGTGGCGTACCCCTCCCGCATAGCAACGCATTACATTAATACGTCAAGCGCGAGAAATATAAGGTATATGACGTCATTTTCCCATCAGTTTGTGAGGCACGCACAATTTACCTAGGCATCAAGAATGTGAAAATTGGTATTTTCACTGGTGGTACCAGTGTAAGATCGAAAAATATTTTCACTGCTATTTCCCGATATCCTACTGGAAAGCATGAAATAATGTTATGTTGACTGTCATTTTTAACTCCACTGTTTGGAAAAAGTCGAGGTATTTTCATAGCCCTATTGCTATCTGCCCTTTAGTTGTCTGTATACAAACACTCACAGAGCCTTGTTGCTAGGTTTTTACTATAAATGAAAACGGGGATTCGTTTTTGTCTGCAGATCAATTACAGTCACTTCTGTCAACATCCCCGTGATCCAGGAAAACCCTGTAACAAGTGCAGTGCATGCAGTCTTTGGACCAACCCAGAGGTAATTTTTGTAATATTTGAGCCATGCTTTGTGTAGAGGAGATCTACTGCACCTGCAAAAAGGACCAACCCAGGTCAGCCTGTGCATACTGCACAGGCTGACCTGGGTTGGAACTTTTTGCTATGGGTCAATTTTTTTGCATTCCGAGAGACCAATCTTCCTCATGACTCGGTTGTTAGACAAAATGGATTTTATAGATGAGTTGCTTGGTGTAATGCATCAGGGTGATTATTACAGCCCTTTTTGCAGAGCATGGGTTGTCTATTTAACCCATTACCACACAATCCCTACTTTTGATGTCCCTTAGGAAGAAGCCTTTTGAAAACACTGTAGGAAAAGGAGAAAATGCTGGTAACCAGCATTTTCTCCTTTTCCCACAGTGTTTTCTACCCTTCCCAGAACAAATTTCAACTTTCCAGTCACCTTTATTTTGTTGTCTTTCAATGCTTTCAATTTGAACCAGTGTAAAATTTTGTTGTTTGGTAATGAGTTAAAAGTAAGTGTTAGCCATAAGACTGGATGCAAGGGATTTTCCCTTTGGCCTGGCTTTGCAGAAGCCCCGTCTACTACTTGAGAAAAACAGTAGCAGCAAGATTATACCAAGTGGCAAAAGGCCATATTCGTCATCTTGTGGAAGACCACATGAATGCTTTTATGCAAAATGTGACTTACCATGAATTAGGATAAGATAACCCTATACCAGATGACAAAATTTCAGACTTGTCCAAATTGAAAGCATTTGCAGATAACACTGGAACTGTCAGAAATATTGAAATTTGACTGGAAGAGTAGAAAACATTGTGGGAAAAGGAGAAAATAATGGTAACTAGCATATTTTCCTTTACCCATGCAGTTTTCAAAAGTGTTTTTTTCTCAGGGTGGTCAAAACTAGGGATTGTGTGTTAAAGAGTTAAAGGGAGCATATTCAGGTTTTTATGGCTTTAATTTCGTGCACAATGCAGATAAATATAATAAGACTAATTTTTCTGTGATGGTGTATAAACTGTAAAGGGGACTTGATGCATGTGTGAATAGTATTGACCCCGGTCAACCTGAGCAGTCCACACAGGCTGACCCAGGCCAAAACTCTTTGCTCTAGGTCAGTTTCCTGTATGTTCAAGGACCAGTCTTGCCCAATATGAAGTAATTAAAAAAAATTGCTATTATGGATCCATAATGATGTTATGGCTTGATTGGTATCATGCATCAAAGAGATGCATTAAGCCCCCTTTTGCAAGAGCATAGCTCATGTATGTGACCCTTTTGATGTCACAGGTGTAGAAAGGGGCTTTTGGTGACCTTATCTATTTAGTCAAATTGCACAAAATGTGCAGTCTAGTCCTAGGTTTATACTGTCTACTTGTTCAGGTCATTCTTACAAGATAAAAGCATTTCTGAGTTGGACAATGTTTTTTACAATGTTTTCTACTCTCCCAAATTTGAGCCCGCCTGGGTGGCTCAGTGGTTAGCGTGTCGGACTCATGACCTGGTGGTTGTGAGGTCAATACCCGGTTGAGGCAAACTTTCTTTCTGGCATATTTTCGCCTCTGCTTAAGCATGTGAGAAAAGTAGTTGGTTGCTTTGGAAAGAAAGTTGTGTTAGTACTGGTGTGAGAAAGCCAGGAAACATGTGTGTCACCGACAGCCATGATATGACCTTACCTGTTAGAGTGGCGTTAAACCCCAATACAACCAACCAACTTCCACATTTGAGCCACCATTTTACAAAGGTTGGTCATGTAATCATTTGCTTGTTTTTTTATAGGAGGATGACAACAGAGCGGTTGCAGAGATTCAGAAAGAGGCTGCCGAGGCCAGAAAAAGTAAAGGTATGTATAAAATTTATGAATGACAGATAAATGTGTAATTAATTGTAAATCTGCACAGATCAGTCTGTGTGTCTGTGTGTTTAAAAATAGGGGTTGCTACAAAAATCAAGGAAATTGGCTTGAAAACTAATACTTAAATGCTGAAAACGTAGCCAGTAATTGTAACTCACTGTCACTCTCAGGATTTGTATCTGTTCTGTTTTAATGCAGGAGGTAAGTTCAGCTTGAGATTATTGATTGTCATACTGAAGCTTAAGAGTGTACACATAGCATTTGGAATGTTTATACTCAGAAGTATTCTGTGAGCATGTTTATGTTCTACATGACTGATGTAAAACAGTTTTCTTCTTAGGTGTCGTGATTTAGATAAGCACATTATTTTACTCAGTATTTTCATCAGATCATTTACAGGTTTGTCATAGATGATCTTGCTCAAAAGTCCAAATTTTTGCAGTCCTATAATTTCATGTCGGCTACCTGCCTACATCAAAAATGGTTATTAGTGTAATGGATACTTTATGACATCATGGTATATGTATTTTTCATGTGTAACTTCTTCCTCCACAGTCTAATTTAACCCTTTACCACACACTCCCAAGTTTTACTGACCCTGGAGTCTTACAATGCTTAGTGGTTAACCCATTACCACACAATCCCTACTTTTGAGGCCCCTGAGAAAGAAGCCGTTAAAAAACATTGTGGGAAAAGTAGAAAATGCTGGTAACCAGCATTTTCTCCTTTTCCCACAATTTTTTCTACCCTTCACAAAACAAATTCCAAATTTTCAGTCACTTTTATTTTGTCGTCTGCAAATCCTTTCAATTTAGACAAGCCTGAAATTTTGTGGTTTGGTAATGAGTTAATTAGAGTTTCCTTTGGCAAGATACATCAGAGCCCTAGACTAGTACTGGTGAAACTCTGGAAATACATTATTATGTAGACAGGATTATGTATACTGTGAATGTGATATGACAAAATTATTGTTGAAACTAGCATAAAACACCATTCAGTCAATCATTTTATCAGTTAACCTTCCTGATGAGGAATGTTTTTCAAAATATTGTGCGAAAAAGAGAAAGTACTTGTAATTGGCAATTGATTTGTTTTCTGGAATTGCTCTCAATTTGCTCAAGTCTAAAATTTTGTCATCTTGCAAAGGGTTAGCCCTTTCCCAAACAATTCCTGGTTTTTACGGGTCTGGAATAGTAGCCTTTTGAAAACATTGTGGGAAAAGGAAAAAATGCTGGTAACCAGCATTTTCTCCTTTTCCCACAATGTTTTCTACCCTATCATGAACAGAAATCATCTTTTCAGCAAGAGTTGAATTGTCGTCTGCAAATGCTTTCAATTTGGTCTAGTCCATAAGTTTGTCGTTTGGGAAAGGGTTAATGTAATGTGGTCTCCTAAAGAATTATGACAGTATCTTTTATTTTCTGATTTTAGGATACACAGAGGATAAAGTTGTTGGAGTGCCGGAAGAGCCACCAGCAAAGAAAATGAGGAAAGAAAATACAATATAGGAATCATAAAGAAATTTTATATTTCTCATATATATTTTTTTTACAGTCGACACTGATTTTTTGAAAATATGCACCTGCAAGTTAAAGCCTTATATAAAAGATGTTCTATAAAAAAAAATCCTATAAAAGGAAAAAAATGCCTGCCTCTTTTTCTTCCACAATGTAACCAAGCAAAACAATACGATTTAATTCACTTTTGCTCAACTCTTTACCACACAATCCCACCTTTTAACAACCCTGAGAAGGAAAGCTTATGAAAACATTGTGGAAAAAAGGAGGAAAGGCAGGTAATCAGCATTTTCTCCTTTTCCAACAATGTTTTCTACCCTTCCCAAGTCAGATTTCAGTTTCTGAGTCATATCTATTTTGTCATCTGCAAATGCTGTCAATTTGGATAAGTCCAAAATTTAGTTGTTTGGTAAAGAGTTAAGCGGCTACCAGTGCATAAAGGAGACAGATTTGAAATTTCATCGTCTGGATTTTACAAAACAATACTGAGTTTTACCACCCTGCGGAACTTGGTATGAACCCTGTTGAAAATATTGTGGAAACAGTGTTTTCTACCCATTGAAAACTTTAGAGTTTATTTCTTTTGTGTTTTCAAAAGTCTGAATTCCCAGGGTCGTTGGCATTGTGTTGAAAAGGGTGATCTCTCTGCCAAACAATCCTATGTTTGAAAGCTCGGAAGAAATGGTTTCTAAAAACATTTGGGGAAACAAAAGGAGAAAATTTTAGTTACCAACATCAATTTATAGACAAAATTATTTGAGCAACATATGTTTGTAGTCTTTGGATGCTTTCATTCGTAAAAGAATGTTTGTATTAATTTCTTCATTGAAAATCAATTGCAAATAATTTTGCCCGAAATCAGTTATAATTTGTTTTTAGTAAATACATGAGAACTTTTGGTATTGGAATTAATCTTCAGGCGATAGGAAATGGTGAAAATGTTTACACTAGATAGTTTGTTTTCCTGGTAGAATTTGTGACCAAAGATAAAATTGCTCTAATTGAACAATCACATTTTTTATTACAATGTATTTAACCCATTACCACACAATCCCTACTTTTGACGCCCCTGAAGAAGCCTTTAGAAAACATTGTGGGAAAAGGAGAAAATGCTGGTAACCAGCATTTTCTCTTTTTCTCACAAAGTTTTCTAACCTTCCCAACATAAATTTCAAATTTTCAGTGACTTATATTTTGTCGCCTGCAAATGCTTTCGATTTGGACAAACCTAAAATATTGTCGTTTGGTAATGAATTAAACCCCTCAGTCTAAAATCATCATAAAAGGAACTATAAAAAGATTGATGTGACAATATTGTTAAAGTCTTGTCAACTGTATGCAGGTATGTTGAATAGTACATTTATATGCGTTTGTTGATCTTGGCTGTCTCTCTTTATTTTGTTTCCTCGCCAAAGGCGGGGGGGATATAGTTTTGGCGTTGTCCATACGTGTATCAAGCCGTCAGTCTGGACAGATATCTTCAAAAATCCTAGAAGAAAATTGATGAAACTTCAAACGTGTGTTCCTTATGATAGTCCGCCAATACATATATGTTTTTCCTTTTTTATTTATTGCCATTTGATGGGAAAGGGGGACTTGATGTTTATATCCATTATGAACTAATATCCATTTAACTGCATTCATAATCACTAGTATGTTGTTTACCATAAGCCATAGACAATCATTATTTGATTTTATTTAATGAAATGCCATATCATGGAAATACCTAAGCTTATTTTTTTATTTTCATGGTCCAAAAACAAAAAAAAAACCACGTTTATATACAAAATACCTCAAAAATTTTTCCATCAAGAAAGGTCTTTTTTGGCAGGAGATATATCCTTTCAACGAAATAACTTAAACCATCCAACGTGTTCTTCTTCTTTGGAAAACAGATCTCTCCTTTTTTAGTTTTTGCTTCATTCTTTAAACAAAGTCGCAGAATTGCATAAAAAGGTGCTTTTTCCCATATTTTCCCCGCAGTGCTTTTGTTTAAAAGTAGTTTTATATATTTTGAAAAAAGAAAAATAAATTTCACATATATACACTCCATGCTTTTGTTCATTATGTTAAATGAACCCATACATACTTGGCATATACGCTGTAAGCCTTCTATATATGTAGACACTATAAGATCATATCGTTGGTTTACTTCAAATTCCTCGTAACTACAGCTTGTTTCAAGCTGTATTTACAAGGTTTTTGAAGTAAAGCGACGATATGTTATTCAACGTTTATTTCATGCTTTCCAGTAGGATATCGAGATATAGCAGTGAAAATATTTTTCGATCTTACACTGGTACCACCAGCGAAAATACCAATTTTCACGTTCTTGTTGCCTAGGTAAATTGTGCGTGCCTAACAATCGGATGGGAAATATGACGTCATACACCTTAGATTTCTCGCGCTTGACGTAATATTGTATTGCGTTGCTATGCGGGAGGGGTACGCCACGGGGAATAATGGAAAAGAACTGTACTGGATTTTGATAAAGCTCCTCCCAGAAAGGGTTATAAGCATGAAATAGATAGAATATTTGTTTGTTTTTTTTTTTGGTGAAAGATCGAAATTTATTTTATCTGGTGAACACCATCGGTAATATTTTCACTCGTGGCTGCGCCACTCGTGAAAATATTACCGATGATGTTCACTCAATGAAATAAATTCCGATCTTTCACCGAAAAAAACCAAATATTCTCTATTTATCTGTAATTGTCTTGGACTTCTTGGACTACCTACCTGTGGTTTCTGCAGTTGTGTGGTAGAGTGTTAGCACGTATCCATAGGGTCCTGAATTTTTATATCCGCGAGCGGGATATTTTCGGGATTATTTATTGGCCAACACAATCAGAGCACTGGTGTAGTTCACAGGAAGCAATGAAAAAAAAAGATTAGCATATGTTGTAAGAACTTGATTCTCAGTCGATAAAAAATAACTATTTTTATGCTAAACCTAATGGAATTCCTTTAGTGTTTTAAAAAAAATCTTCTAAGAACACCCAATGCAGTGTGTGAGGAAAGTAAGGTAACACTTTTGCACATTCGTAATATGGCGATTAATTTCAGTGAAAGAGATGAAAATTTATATATATGTACGTGTAAATATAAAATATTTAATTTTTCTAGTGAAAATTTTAATTTAGTCTTAATTACATTGTGCACTATATTCTGCAATCTTTTACCTCTGGATATCGTCGCGATATTGCCCTAACACTGATCATATTTTTTTAAAAAGTCCATCACGTTATTAGATGAGTATGCCATAACATAACCATTGTGTTTTGCAATGAAGGAGACTTATTTTCAAGCATTAGGGTCAAACTTGATTTTCGAATTCCACCCTTTCCTGTTTTTTGAAGTCAAGCTTTAACAATTCAAAGCTAGACAGCGCTGACATATTGCTAAAGTATATGTAACTCGAATTCCAGAAGATTAATATTGAAATGAGTGCTCCAGTGATTGACAATTGCATCTTTTGTAATCGGCATGGAAAGCTTTAGTAGGGCTGTCACAATCAAACGTCATTATCTAAACTGGCGCCAGTGACGAAAAGTGCTTCTGAGTTGAAACCTGTGTTAAGTGTAAACTAGTGAAATTTGCATGAAATTATCACAGAATAAAACTTAAATATTTTATTAACCCTTTACTCCATAGATACTCATTTCTACGCATTGCTTGTAGGAGCCTTTGGAAAACATTGTGACAAAAGGGGAAATTGCTCGTGACGAGCAATTTCACCTTTTGCCACAATTTTTTCTACACTATCAAAAGGTGTCATATACACATAAGAAACAGCTTTATCCTTGCTGTTATTTAGGGTCAGTTAGAGATACCATAGAAATGCTTTATGGGGTAATTATTTATTTCCTTATCTGAAATCAAAAACCATAATAAAAACGCCCTGTATCATCCGGGATGATTCTAGATATTGAAAATCATTGAAACATCTTGCAGCGAGGTTCATTGACATCCGCTCACTCTACGGGGATGTGACTCATCAAGAATCGTATTCTTACGCCTAGCGGTAACTCCATCGAGGTCAGTTGAGATAGCCGCGGGTAAGGTCATCAAGTGCGGTAGCCATCGACGTTCCACTTCAAGAAAGGGACCCTAAGTCCTTATACTACTACTGCTGCCATATCGTTACACATCAAATCGTTCCAGCACTTGCAGATGACAAATTTAATGTTGCAAAAATGATGGTTTCTGTCTTTGATAGAAAACATTGCGGAGAAATTACTGGTAACCAAAATCTCCTTTCCCACAATGTTTTCAAAAAGCTCTCTTTTTTCAGTGTCATTGGAATTCGGTAGTGTATATCACAGAAATGAAGGCTTTAGTATACGTCTTTTGTTTCTTTTTATACTCCCCAAAACGAATGTTTTCGGGGGTATACTGGAATCAGCATTTCCGTGCGTCCGTCTGTACAAAATACTAGTAATTTAAAAGGCCATCTTGTTTTGCACAAGTCTACTGTAGCACAAACTCTAATTAATTAAGTCAAGTATCGTCTCGGATTAGCCTGCGCAGGCTGAACTGAGCCGACTGTTTACGCAAATGTCAGAATGTCCCTTTTAGTGTATTAGAGGCCAATTATACCACATCAGTGCATTGGACGTGTATTCCGGAAAATACTGAAATTTTCGTTTACACCGTTTCTATCAAAATAGCATATTGTGTGTAGTAAAGAAGGAGTCGCCAATGAGCTATTTATAGTAACGGTGTCCGATAATGAAAATTTTGTTCTATCTATCCTTGATAGACCAATGTAGATTCAGTGGAATAGGCTGTTATCCATATTCAGCAACCATTCTTAAGAATTTTCTCCAAGATTTTCTGACAGTGAAAGTAACAGAAATTCTGATTGGCTAAACCATAACCAATCAGAATTTCTGTTATTTTCACACCATGACGAAATTCTGAAGAATAAGACTAAGAACGGTTAGTGAATACGGACCTAGTATTTTCCATAGTATTCTTACCAAGCAACTGGCTACTTTTCCGCATAACCGTCGTCGAAACAATGATCAGAATTATGAGAATTGTTTGTGTCGCAATGACTCTGAATGAAAGAAATTCGGCGAGCTAGGGATTCGAAACCAGCGCTTAGTGTTCTTAAGTCCTAGATGCAACCTTAGCTACGTACATCGGATTTTGATCGAGTCTGTGAGGAACAAAGGGTCGCAACGAAACAGAACTGCAACGGACGACGTTTTTGGACATCCTCCTGAACTTCGCCCATACCATTCATGAATTCATGAGACATCATACCCCCCCCCCCCCTCTCTCTCTCTCTCTCCCTCTCTCTCTGCCTCTTCTAACAAGTGGTGCCGACCCTTAACTTAAAAAAGAAAACATGTCACATTTGCAATGTAATGATATTTTTTTATTTAATCTAAATAAGAGTGTCCTGTAATAAAAATACAAAAGTTCAAGCATATTACAAGACGTGTACGAGGTATGGAATAGCAGGGCTACCTTAAACTAGTAAAAAAGAAGAGATCTTTTCTGTATAAACTATGTGTATGTGACAAACTATATAATCAAAACAATGTATGGCACGGTGTCATTCGGCAAATTTCGGATGATCCGTAGATCAAAACAGATCAGGTACGGAATCTGTCGAACTGTACCGAGATGAGCACGATATAACGCCATTTGTCAGAAATGACATGTTTGCCCATTAACTGGTCAAGAAAAAGTTGGCCTGTATAATATGAAAATTAAAAAAAGATCATTCTTAAAAGCATCGGGAAAATAAATGACTCGTTCACACCTGTGTCAATTAAGAGACATTTGCAATCCTCCAAAGGGACGTCGCGGGTTGACTTTCAAATATATTAATGCCTAAAAATTACATAACAATTTCCAGTTTAAACTACCCTGAGAAAAAAAGCCTTTGAAAACATTGTAGGTTTCCATGCAGTTGACGACACAAGAAGCTTTTATGGACAGTGTAGGAAAAGATCAGATTGCAAAGAACGTGCAGTGTGATCTTTGATCTACACTATCCGATGAGCAGATATCTTTCTTAAAATAAGTGGATATCTTTGATGAAATAGGAAACATTTTGGTGTTAACTATCAGCTCACTGACTCACTGATCTTTTGCGGACAGCGTAGATCAAGATCAGACTGCACAGAACGAGCAGTCTGATCTTTGATCTACACTGTCCGATAAGGGGATATTTTTTCTAAAATAATTGGCTGTCTTTAAAACAGAAAACATTTTGGTGTTACTATCAGGTCACTGACTCACTGATCTTTCTATGGACAGCGTAGATCAAGATCAGACTGCACAGAACGTGGAGTCTGATCTTTGATCTACACTGTCCGATAAGGAAATATCTTTCCAAAAAATAATTGGCTATCTTTCAAATAGGAAACATTTTGCTGCTTACTGTCTGCTAGAAAGTATCATTTTACTCATACAGTAGGTTACAAAAAAGTGAATGTTAATTTATGCACTTGTGAGAGTCTTAACCCATTACCACACAATCCCCACTTTTGATACCCATGAGAAAGAAGCCTTTTGAAAACACTGTAGTAAAAGGAGAAAATGCTGGTAACCAGCATTTTCTCCTTTTCTCACAATGTTTTCTATCCTTTACAAAACAAATTTCAAAATTTCTATCACTTTTATTTTGTCGTCTGCAAATGCTTTAGATTCGGACAAGCCTAAAATTTTGTTGTGTGGTAATGGCTTAAGGTCGACGACGTCATGCGTACGTAACATGAAGAACTTGGGAAGCCACTTTATTGTTTGGTCGCCTTCTTCTTGGCAATGACCTCGTCACGCATAGCTGGTATCAAACCTTTTCGGAAGGTCACATCGAGCAGCTCTTCCACGTCTTCCACATCCGGGTATTGTCGACACGCCCACTTCAGATAGACCAGGAACTCATTCCAGTCTACCTGACCATCGGCATCCATGTCAAGCGCCTGCATGGCCTTCTTGGTGTCGCTACACCGGTAGCAGGAGAAGTAGGTGCACATGAAACCATTGTAGAAAGTGTCGTACTGAAGCATGTCGTCACCTTGAACTTTGTCCTTGGTATCCCATGTGTCCCAGCGCTCTCTGACTTCATCGATGAGTTCCTGCGCACGCACGGATTTCAATTCGCTCTTGGCCATGACGTCGCGCATCTCTTCCGTGAGGGAGCCACCTGCCCTGTCGAACAGGACGGCCAAACCGAATTTGCTCATATATTCCTCTTTCCTGGAAAAGAACGTCAAAACAGCATGATGCAAGACTTAAGATCTCGCTGTTTTAGAGCAGATAACGTTACTGTATATACGTGGACGTATATTTTTTCTATTTAGCACTGAATGCCACCCCCCCTTCCCCCCGATATAACTAGAATAACATGGCAAACGCCATTAAACACTATAAAAAAAAAACACATTAAGAAAGCAAGACTATTTGACGGATTAAAAAAACGACGTAAAATTTTGCTTTGCAATGCCAGTCGGAAACCACGAATGTAATGTGACAACCTGGCAGAAATGGTTACCTTGATATGGTAACCAGCATTTTCTCCTTTTCCCAAAATGTTTTCTACGCTGTCAAGAGCTTTACTTGAAGACAATATTAACACTTTCCCAAACAAGCCCTGGTTTTTACGTGTCTGCCGTAAAAGTCTTTTGAAAACACTGTGCGAAAAAGAGAAATTGCTCGCTACGAGCAATTTCTCCTTTTCCCACAGTGTTTTCTACCCTTTTTGAGAGCTTTCTGGCTTTTTCTCCAAATCTAGAATTGTCGTCTGCAAACTCTTTTGGTTTGGAAGAGTCCAAAATTTGTCATTTGGGAAAGCGTTAAGGAGATGATATACTCAGACGATGATACTAAATTGATACACCAAACCTGTTACTCTTCAAATCCTGAAGCATAACTTCTTTCATTTGGTAAGCTATTTCATCTGTGAATTGTTCGTCCTCCCCGAACAGGTTAACTAATCGAGTGCGAATCATTTCCGGTGACGCCAAAGTCGTGATTCTCACAGGTGCTGGTTCCCCAAAGAAGTCGGCCAGGTCAAAGTCCTCCGGATTCATATCAAACACAAAATCGAGCGCTCTTGCGCCGTAAACTGGCTGTTTTATATCCGGCATCTTCCCTGTCGTAAGTTCTGTAATTTTAATGGCGGCCTTACGGAGGTAAACGCAGTTGTATTTCTTGAGAACCTTCTTGTTGCCCAGCCGGATCAAGTTAAGAAGAGTGACACAAGAAGCTGCGTTGCCCATGGCAGCGCCCTCTTTGATAACGCTGGCCCAAATTCCGTCTGCGCCATTCATTAAAACCTGTTGCAAAGAAAAAAAAATGGATTAAACCTTTGGCTGCCAAGTACAACTCACTGACCTTTTGCGGACAATGTAGATCAAGATCAAACTGCACAGAACGTGCAGTCTGATCTTGGATCTACACTGTCCGAGAAGAATATCTTATTCTCTAAACATTATTTTGAAATAGCTATATAGCTATATATATTTGCAATTTTCATTTTAGTTATTTACCAAAATAGAGATTAAGAAACAGCATCGGAAAATAATCTAGGTGAAATACACAGTCTGTGAGCATTGTTTCTTTTTAAGATATCCCTGTTGTATGCAAATTATCTCACACCTCATTACCATATTAAGAGGCAAGACCCGAAATATGCTTATAGTGGGTTTCACTTAAAAAAAACAATCTCTTGTATGCTAAAGATTAGTTATAGAAAGAAAACTCAGCATCGAATCGAACACTGGAAATAATCTAAATTAATTATACATTGTCTGATGATATCCCTGCGGTATGCAAATTGTTCCAAACCTCATTACCATACTTCGAGGCAAGACGCGAAATATGCTGAAATGAAGTCTCATTAAAAAAAAAACTGTTGAATACCAAAGTTTATTTATTGAAAATAAAAACACAGAAGCAGAATCAAATCCAGCAATAGAAATAATCTGGGTTAAGTAGGGTATACATTCTGCGAGCATTTTTTTAGTCTTAAAGGTGGGTATTTAGAATTTTTACATCTCACCAAATTAAAAAATATATATATCACTGAAATTCATACGAAGAAATAATACAAATCGTCAATAATTAAGATTTATAAAAGTACAATTTTTTTTTATGGTATTCCCTTAAAAGGCTACGTAGCCTCTTAAGCTATTTTTAGATTTCGCGCCAAAAATCAATAAAGCATTGTGGGAATGTCTCATAACGCTTAAATTCCCTATCATAACAAACATGTAATAATTATTTTCCATAATGTCTTCTTCGGACGCTATGTTTGAAGCCTCTTCTATGTATTCCTGTAATTAAATGAGCGAATTGATCATCTAAAAATAGAATGTGTCTCCCGTTCGTGTCAACCTGGGCTGTAGTAAATCGCTAATTTCTCATGTTGTCGGACGGTTTTCGACTACTGGGGTTTTATGATTGAAAATTAAAAGGCTTTGGGAGTCTAAGGATGATTTTTTTGCACTTTGTAAAATTTTCATCCAAAAATCTGAAGGGCCACCTTTAAAACATCCTTATAGTATGCAAATTAGCTCACACCTCATTTCCATATTTCGAACATTACCTCAGAATATGCATAAAGGCATTTTCTGCCTAGTCCGCTCAGGCGACCTCTTCCAGACATACTAAACTCCCTTTTCAAAGGGCCGCCCGGATGGCTCAGTGGTTAGCGTGTCGGACTCATAAACCGTAGGTTGTGAGTTCGATACCCGGTTGTGGCAAACGTTCTTTCCGGCGTATTTTCGCCTCTCATCTCTGCTGAAGCAAGTGAGAAAAGTAGTCGGTGGCTTTGGAAAGAAAGTTGAGTTAGTACTGGTATGAGAAAGCCAGGAAACACGTGCGTCACCGACCGCCATGATATGACCATAGGTGTTAAAGTGGCGTTAAACTCCAATACAACCAACCAACCAACCCTTTTCAAAGAACTCGATTTAATTCAATTTGAGCCATGCTCTGGCAAAAGAGTTCTTAATGCATTTCCGGGATTCACTATACACCACAGGTCATTACACTAATATGGGGGACATTCCGTCCATTTTCTCTAACAAATGACCGAGTCCCAAGGTAGAATGGTCATTTGACACATAGAAATTTGACCCATGGCGAAAAGTTTTGGCCCAGGTCAGCCTGCGCGGACTGCGCAGGCTGGCTTGGGTCGAAACTTTTCGCAGATATATTAAGCCCCTTTTTCCAAGAGTGCTGCTTATTTATTTAGACATACTGACATGATCTTTGTCATTTTATAAATGCTATTATTATTTTTTTTATTATTAACAGAATTATTTTTACCCGTCATCATCATCATGATGCTTATGATCATCATCGTCATCATCATCATCAGCAGCAGCAATTTAATTTTAGTATGTATTTCAATTAACTCACCTCAAGCGCAGTCGTGTCACAGTAGCCGAATTTCTCGTGCACATGGACCAGTAGCTTTCCCTTCCATTTGTTGTCATCCATTATTTCACGAATATACTTCGCCCAGAGTGCCACTTCCTCTGGCAAAGACTGGCCCCTGGGCTCCTCAAAAAGAATACCAAACAGGCGGACTTTCGTTGGCATCTTGGCCAAGAAGTCGATGACCTTAAAAACCCGCTCGGAATTGGTCGGCATGACGTCCGGAAGATCACGGAAATTGATGACAACCCTCGCTTTCTCGTTCAAGTTCTTGTAGCACCAAAGGGTCCATTTCTCCAGAAGCTTGCACATGTCATCGACAGAGAACTTGTTGAAGTCGTAAACAATGTCACTCAAATCTGCTTCGAAAATCACGTTGTACAGTCCAAAATCCTTCATTTTTTTCAGACCTATGGGTATTTTCTCTGTATCGGGTACTCTTTCTTTAACGTCTGTAAAAGGATTGATCAAAAGATCTCGATCAGTCAAACGCTTGTTTATACATGTTATTACATATAAGAGCGAGCAATCCTCGAAAAAAAAAAGTGAACAAAAAGGCTTGTAACGGGAAAATTGGATTTCTGTATTAGTATTTCGATACACGCATCTATATCATTACTGATATAAGGATAATTTAAGGCCATCAAATACTATAATCTGGAGTGCAACACGCGAAAAGGTGCATTCGGACATTTGCGTAAAGTGTCGTCCCGGATTAGCCTGCGCAGTGCGCTCAGGCTAATCCGAGACGGCACTTTACGACTACATTAGATTTTGTGCTACAGTAAACTCACGAAAAGCAGAAGATCACATAAAATCGGAGAGTGTCGTTTCGGATTAGCCTGTGGGGACTGCACACGTTGATCCGAGACGACACTTTAGTTTACCCAAATGTCCGAATGACCCTTTTCGCGTGTTGCAAGCCAATGTTCAGCTATGTACAGATACATTTCTCCTCCCAGTGATTCCAGCGAGAAATCAGTCGTTGGTAATATTGGTTGTATTGGGGTTTAACGCCACTTTAACAGCTAAGGTCATACCATGGCGGTCGGTGACGCACATGTGTTTCCTGGCTTTCTCATACCAGTACTAACACAACTTTCTTTCCAAAGCCACCGACTACTTTTCTCACATGCTTCAGCAGAGGTGAGAGGCGAAAATACGCCGGAAAGAAAGTACGCCTCAACCGGGTATCGAACTCAAAACCACCAGGTCATGAGTCCGACACGCTCATCACTGAGCCACCCGGGGGGGTGGGGGGGCGAGAAATCAGTGTCTGATTTATAAACCTCCAATTGAAGAGTTACAAAAATTATTTACGATAATAAATACGCAACCTTTTGATATCCGGTAAGGTTGCGACAAACTTTCTTTTCCAACTATTTTCTTTCGCTTCTCACCTCTGATGCATGCGAGAAAAGCAGTCAGTAGCTTTGGAAAGAATTGGTGTGAGAAAGGAAATACACGAGTGCCTTACTGACCGAAATGATATGACCTAAGCTTTTAAAATGGCGCTTAAAGAAATCCAGTATTCAAACCAAACAAAAACTAAGCATTACCTTCCGTGATTTCTGAGAATGCCCAGAGTTCGTCAAGATTTTCCTTTTCCCTCACCAATTCCCTAATAAACATGTCATCCACTCGGGTCATGTGATTGAAGGAGGCTATGATGTAATTCTTAAACCCACATTTCTTCACTTCATTGTATATCTTCCACTTGTTCTCTATGGTGTGACCTCGGAGTTGACCTACGGTGCTCTCTCGAATAGAGTTGTCCAATACAAAGATATCGAGGTCTTTAAGCTTTTGGTACTTGGACATGACCGTGTTCCATTCCATCTCGTAACTCTTGGACTTGAATTTTTCCTTGAGCTTTTCTTTACTTGCCTGTTAAAAAGAAGACAATATTAGTTGTATGGTCAGGTGGCAGGGGACATGGAAGCTTGTTCACGGTTGTGGTGAATCATGTCGCCCCAAGTCGAAGGCGAGGTGTCGATACATTTTTTTTTTTTTCAAACGCAGGCTGACCTGGGTCGATACTTTTCGCAGATACGTTAAACTCTCTTTTCATAGAACTTGACTTTACCCTTTACTCCATAGATACTCATTTCTACTCATTGCTTGTGTGAGCCTTTGGAAAACATTGTGGCAAAAGGTGAAATTGCTCGTCACGAGCAATTTCACCTTTTGCCACAACGTTTTCTACACTATCAAAAGGTGTCATATACACATAAGAAATGGCTTCATCCTTGCTGTTATTTAGGGTCAATTAGAGATACCATAGAAATGCCTTAAGGGTTAAATATTGAAAGAAATGGATATTCTAAAGAAATGTATTACCTTAAACATGGTTCCCTTTTATGGACTCAACCAAACGAGGAAAAGTACTATAAACCTGAAATAGAACAAATAATGAAATACACGTAAAAACTATATTCATGGTATATCGTTTGTAATTGATCGTTTGCTTGGTCAATGGATTGATTGATTAACTGATTGATCGATGGATCAATTGACTTAAATATACTACCGAAATAAATTAAGGGACCACATGCCATCGACTTCCATCGCTAGATAATTTTTTCCTGTAGTTAGAATGAAGTTTATTGCAAAAAAAAAAATAAAAAATAAGGGACCACATGCCATCGACTTCCATCGCAAGATGATTTTTTCCTGTACTGGACAACACAAATAATTTTGGGCTCATACGTTCATTCATTCAGCCTTAACAGTGTAAAATCTCAGAACAGGCAAAATAAATTCGTTTTGCACAAAGATGTTCCTGTCAAAGCCATTTTTTTAAAATGCCACACACACAGGCTGTTCAGAGAATCAGAAGTGTCACTGTTTCATCTCGTCCTCTTCTTTCATTATATTTGACAAGAATATGAACAAAATATTGGGGGAAAAAAAGATGAGTTGTTTAAAAAAAAGAACAGGTAAAACATATTTTCTTGATTTGCTTCTTAATATGGCCCATCAGCATTTAAAATGAAACAAACGGGAAAACTATTGAGCCGTTTTGTCTAGTAAGAATGTACGCTGATGGTTTTCAGAGCACAAAGACTGAGTGTTTAGCAAAGTGAAAGACGTGAATATCAGCATTTGTGTGTTCCTTTAATTCTTTTGAGTAGTATATCATGCCATAATACAATACAATATGATATTTCTATTGCACAAACACTGGTAACTGTGCGCATTCTGTTGCGCTCTACAAAACTAATGACTAAATAATTATTTACAATATTAATAAAGCTTTGAAAATAGGTATGTCTTAAGAGTTTTAAAAGCTCATAAATGTCAAAAAACAGAACTATCCAATCGGATGCACAGGCAAATATTGGGTGACGCATTTTACAAAAAAAAGTCATCATGAAATCTAGGACCCATAAAATTCATTTTATGTATCAACAGCTTTAACTCTTTACCACACGAGAAAATTTTAGACTGGTCCAAATTGAAAGCATTTGCAGACGACAAAATAAAGGTGACTGAAAAATTGAAATTTGTTCTGGGAAGGGTTGAAAAGACTGTGGGAAAAGGAGAAAATGCTGGTTACCAGCATTTTCTCCTTTTCCCACAGTGTTTTCAAATGGCTTTTTTCTCAGGGGCGTCAAAAGTAGGGATTGTGTTTTAATGGGTTAATAGTGAGGTAGAATGGTATTAGAACTTTCCCATCGATGCACAGGCAAAAATACTGGGTGACGCATTTTACCAAAACAGTCATCAAGTAATTCAGAACCCATAAAATTCATTTTATGTAACAACTGCTTTAATAGTGAGGTAGAATGGCCCTTTGACATACAGAAAATTGACTCATAGCGAAAAGTTTCGACCCAGGTCAGCCTGCGCAGATTGCGCAGGCTGATCTGGGTCGATACTTTTCACAAATACATTTATTTAAACTCTCTTGTTTATCAAGCTTGATTTTTACATCGATTGAGAAACAAGTTCGTGCAGCTTAACCCTTTACCACAAAATCCAGAGTTTGAACAACCCTGAAAAAAAATGTCTTTGAAAACATTGTGGGAAAAGGAGAAAATGCTGGCAACCAGCATTTTCTCCTTTTCCCGCAATGTTTTCTACCCTGGAATAATAAGGCTTTAAAACTACATGTACTATGTCGTCTGCACATGCTTTCAGTTTGGTAGAGTCTTAACTTTTGTCGTTTGGTAAAGGGTTAAACTAATCTCATTCGATTCTGCTCCGTGAAAACCACACAGGTACTAGCACCGAATGTGTGAACCAATGGACTGTCCCAAAAGTTGACACCTACTCCCGGGAATCGAACTCGGGACCTCAAGGTTGAACGGCCGACGATATACATGAAAGCCATGGATACCACGAGGTTCTTTGGGAGAACATAGAATGATTATGGTCTTACGAACAAAGTCCGTAATAAAGAAACAAATAAGTGCATATGTGATACACAAGCCGCATCTGGCGGGATTCGAACCCTTGAAGGGACAAATGTTCTCGTTTTTAGAGGATTAAAAGACAAATTCCATTATCTACGGAATACCGTTAGGGCCATCGCCTATGAACGCGTTAATTTGAAACATAATACTCGATAGTACGATGACGATAACGCGAAACAACGAAACTGCGATGGTGTAAATGCGATAGTACGATGACCCTAACGGTATTCCGTAATTATCACTGAGCCAAAAAGATATCTCTTTGGCTCAGTGGTAATGGTATTGGTCTTTTAATCCTCGAAAAAAAAGAGGATATTCGTCCTTCGTGGGCTCGAATCCCGCCAGATGCAGTTTGTACTCGAGCTATGCATTCATCTGAATCTTTGTGACGGACATTGTTCGGAAGAATAGTTAGATAAAAATAGACGTAAAAAGGGGGGAAAAGTAGAGGAAAACGAATATGGCTGAATCTTTCATTTTCGGCGCTGGTTGTGGTCGGCTGTCGACCAACATTTAGAACTTTAAAATCTGGTTAATGTTATATAAAGTGCGTTTTATATTAACGAGAAATGATTAATTGCTTGTTATAAAATTAAGAAATTCAGAGAGAGAGAGGGAGAGAGAGAGAAGCCGACGAATCCGTAATAGAGAGGACATTAGCCAAAAAACCGGGATCTGAGGACAACCATTTCTGAGTGTTTTTCGCATAACTCTCTTTCAGTTTTCACTTCTACCATCCAAAAGGAACCTTGTTGTGGCTTTGGCTTGAAATCATCATAAAAAAAGAGAGTCGCTAGAGTCACTGTGTGGACAATATTGTCCTCACGTTACATTAATCTCTTTTTTCTCTCATACTGTGTGAGGACAGTGTCCTCACATTACAGCATCTCTTTTTACTCTCTTTTTTGTAGGGACAGTGTCCTCACGTTACAGCATCTCTTTTTACTCTCTTTTTTGTAGGGACAAGTGTCCTCACGTAACAGCATCTCTTTTCTCTCTCTCTTTTGTAGGGACAAGTGTCCTCACCTAACGGTATCTCCTTTTACTCTCTTTTTTGTAGGGACAAGTGTCCTTACGTAAGAGTATCTCTTTTTTCTCTCTTTGTTTGCAGGGACAATTGTCTTCACCAAACAGCATCTCTCACTCTATCTATGATTTGAACTAGTGATCTTTTTTACCATACCAAATGCAATCTTAAACTGGCCTGAGATATCATCAAGATAAACATACTTAGCAAGTTTTGCTATGATTGCTTGAAAATTGTGTCTGCTAAGATTTTAACGAGATCTGTCTAAGATTAAATGAAATGAGCTACTTTTTAGGCCTGGCTAATCCCAAATTCAAAGTTGACCTAGACATCATTGATCTAAACAATACAATACATTTTATTTGCTCCAATGTAGATTTTATTTGCTCCAGTGTACATTTTGCAAAATAACAATAATTAAACAATGTAGTAGTCAACGTGACTTTTGATATACATGTACTTGAAACTATTAAAAGGGAAAGAGAGTTATATAGTTAATCAAAGAGTGAAAACGCTATTCTGTAAGTAAAAAATATACGTGACCTGTTTTGAATGAAAATCATTGTCCATTTTATTTTGCGAAATTGGGATGATTCTATTGCTGAGAGAATAGTTTGAATTATTTTTGTAGTATTTGTATCGTATTCAACATTACTCCAATTATATCACACTAACAAGTGCACTTATTCATGCTCTCTTGATTTCCTTTACACTTACGCTTCACCGTGAATAATCTTTCTAAGAAACTGGCTGCTTTTCAATTATGTACATACATATTGTCGAAAAACAATGTTCATTTTTTATTAAGAAAATACATATAATTTTTTTTCTTTCTTTTAACGAAGGATAGAAAATGCATATAAAGAGACTTTATATAAAAAGACTGATATGAGACTTTATACCACCTAGTGACCTGATATGCACGCAGTATAGAACATTACTGTTAAATATAGACCTTTCTTTTTGTACTATATTTATATTTGATATCAGCATAAAATTTTAATACAACTTCATCTATATACTAAACATTATAAGGGAGACTTGAAATTCTTTTGTCTAACATGAGACTTTGTAAAGCCTGCATAACAGTATATACAAACGATCTTTTATACTTTTTAGAGTAATGCTTTTGAAAACATTGTGATTTCTACGCTCGTTTAGAGAAAAGCTATTGAAAACATTGTGGTAAAAGGTGACGAAGCATTTTATCCTTCTTTAGAACAGTGCTTTTGAAAACATCGCTATGCGTGCATTTTTAAAGGACAAGCTATCGGAAATATTGTGGTAAAAGGTGACATAAAGGTTAATATATTTTGTGCTACTTTCGTGTCAAGCTTTTGAAAACATTGTAGCAAAAGGAGACAAATCATCCAGATGTCAATATCTTATAATTCTTCGAATGAAAGCCTTTGAAAACATGCACTTTTGGTGCTTCTTTAGTAAAAAGTTTATAAAACAATTTGGCAAAGGTGATATATCATGCTAATGAAAACGGGAAAGTAGAAAGCTGCATAAATCAGCAAAGTTAACATACATACATTATACAATATACATCTATCCAAATATCTTTTGAAAAGCAATAACGTTATTTACCTGCTTGCTTATAAGCACACAAATATTTGAATCAGTGACCTATCTTTTTACCCAGCTGAACCCATATTCAAACTTGGCCTAGATATCACCAATATAGATATTCTGAGCAAGTTTCACAGCATATAAGCCAAAATTGTGGACTTTAAAGTATTAATAAGTCTGAGCAAGATTCACGATGATAAAATTGTAAAAAGATTATTCCTACTTTTTTATCAAGCTAAAACTAGTTGGCCTTGAAAACACTGAGCAAGATTCACGATTGAGCATAAATTGTGGTCCCTTGAGTGTTAACAATGTTTTTTCTTAGATTTGACCTAGCGACCTACTTTTTATTAACATTCTGAGCAAGTTGCACCGTGAATAAGAATGAGACAAAATTGTGACCTCAAGAGTGCTAACAATCTTTTTTCTTAGATTTGACCTAGTGACCTACTTTTTGACCAGGCCAGACCAATATTCAATCTTGACCAAGATATCTTTGACATCAACATTCTTAGCAAGTTGCACAGTGAATAAGAATGAGACAATATTGTCTGGAACGTTAACAGGATTTTTTTTAGATTTTACGTTGTGAAATATTTTTTGATCCAGCCAAAACCATGTTCAAACTTGATCTAGATGTTAACAAGATAAACTTTCTGAGCAAGTTTCACAATGAACGAGCCTAGATTGTGACCACTGTATTGTTTACACCAGAACTGTCTAAGACAACTGGAGGATGCACAACAGACATCAACAATCGCAAGAGCATTGTGTGCTCAGGTGAGGTAACAAGAGCACTGCAAGTGGGTGCTACGCTCGGCTATAGGTCCTGGATAGTGAAAAACTCTTGTTAGTATAGATTGCTCTTTAGATAGTAAACATATCTTCCAAGTTTCAAGTAAATATCTTCAGATATAAGCGAGGTATAGCCAAGGTTAAAGTTTGTCACGTCAACAACCATGCCGCCAATGCCTACAAATCCAATGACACAAGTGTGATGACACTACCTCCACTTTTTGTTCCAAAACAGTCGAGCTAAAAAGCTGCATACCTGTAACATAATTACACTACTTTGAGTTACTTCCCTTAAAATGCATTGTCCTTAGATAGAGAACACATATTCTGAGTTTAAAGTAAATATTTTCAAACTTCAGATTTTTTTTGCAAAACTTGAAAGATTTTGCACAATAACAATGCCAATGCAATAGCAATACCTTGGGTTTTCCCTGCAAACAGCTGGTCTAATCTAATGAAAGATTCAAAAGTGAAAGCAAGTTTATTCCATTTCAGTAATATACAGTCACGAAAAGCTAAATAGGGATTTAATTCTTATTCATATTCAAATGTGCACAGCAATTGGATGTCAATAGTGTGCAACATGAAAGTTAAACCAATGCATCACTTGAAAGAAAACTTTCCAAACAGATGAAACTACAACTGTCACGAGCTGACATATACCCCCACTGACACCTTGTGAGTGGAACATCACTAAAAATCAAGTCAGACTTTTCCTAGGTTTGTTCTAATGGAGTATGGATTATGGAGTTTCGATTTCTAAAACTATCTATACCTTAAAAGTAATACCCTGGACATAATCCTTTAAAGTATAACTAAGAAAACAAGATGTGTTTGTGAAACACTAATACCCCCGTAATAGCTAATTTTAAGAAGTGTGACCTTCATAAATGACACTGACAGATGACCTTGAACTTGTCACCAGCAGATGCATAACAATGAGATACACCTACATACCAAATATGAACCTTGCATCTTGCAAAGCCTTGAAGTAATGGGGAATATTAAGTTCTTTAGTTAAGTTTTGATAGGATTTTTTTTAAGATAATGGGGTTTAAAATTTTGACCTTGACCTTGGACATATAACCCTCATAAGATGCATATTGATGAGGTATACCTAAATACCAAATATCATCTTTGTTTCTTGAATAGCCTTGAAGTAAGTGGACTCCCCGTGGGGTCCCCGGGGTTTTTTAGTTTATAGAATAGGACCTCGGCCTTTCTCTATGGCATGTCGTAGAAGGCGACTAAAATTAGAGACAAACGGCTGCTTTCCTCGTAATTCGTAGGATTGCAGCAGGCTGGGTAGTTCTTATTCCAAATCCTATATATTTTTTTTTTTCTTGATGTAAATAGGGTTTGGAATGGGAATCAATTGGCCTGTGGGACCCCGTGTGGTTTAATCGGGGGTATAAGAATAAACCACTGCAGTCCCGCGATCGTCACATCTGCCATTTCATCTGGTGGAACAAAAGTGACAGCATGCATGTCGTAAAAGGCGACAAAAGGGGCATCATTTTGTGTTTCATCCATTCCTCATTTATCATGTTTGTCTTATGTTGTTGTACATGTATGTTATTTTCACCTCGCATTATTGTTTACTAAGTAAGTGCGCCCAATATGACCTAAGTTGTCGACGGGCCATAAAACACTATTCATTCATTGAAGTAAGTGGAAATGTTAAGTTTTTCTGCTAAGTTCTGCCGACAGAGGGAAAGACAGACAGACAATGGTAAAACAATATGCCCCAATCGCTTGATGCAGGGGCATAAAAAATGTTAAAAATATATAATCATCATGTATAAGACATCCACAAAGGTGTTTTCCATCAAGGTATATAGATTACAATCCGATAGAAGGCAGTGCTTAACAAAGCTTTATCCCACTGCCATCATGATGTACACAAAAAAATGAAAAATGTTGGATTACTGTCACTCTCTATATATCCAAAGCAGGGATTTTTACTTCAAAACTAGTTCTTGGCCGGTTAACTAAATATTGACAGTTGACTGTTTGAATGATTAGGTGGATTACTGTCACTGTCTATATTTGATGGATGGATTTCTGCCCTAAAACTGGTTGTAGGCTGGTTGACTCTTGACTGTTGGGACGTTTGATTGAATTACTGTCACTGTCTATATCCAACGCAGGGATGTCTGCTTCAAGACTAGTTGTTGGCTTGTTGACTGTTAACAGCTGAATATTGGAATGTTTGGCTACTGCTGAAATTGGATGAATGGATCTCTACATGAAGACTAGTTGTTGGTTGGGTGACTGTTGACAGCTGTCTGTTGGAACTTTCTGAAGCTGCTGTTGACATACTTCTTTCAACAGGTGACAGAACATCTTGGACCTCTGGAAAAAGTCAGGAGTTTTTTTATTAACCCATTACCACACAATCCCTACTTTTGACGTCCCTGAGAAAGAAGCCTTTAGAAAACATTGTGAGAAAAGGAGAAAATGCCGGTAACCAGCATTTTCTCCTTTTCCCACAATGTTTTCTACTCTTCACAAAACAAATTCCAAATTTTCAGTCACTTTTATTTTTCCATCTGCAAATGCTTGAAATATGAACTAAAATATGCTCTAAAATATTGTTGTTTGGTAACAGGTTAATAATACTCTCGATGCATGCTGAATCTCTTCCAAATTTGGTTTGAAAGCTTTGATTATTACTTGGTCAGGGTTCAATCTAGAATATAAAATTTGGTGGGACATTTGGGCCCTTCAGTGATCTCTGTAAAATCTGTTATCCCACAGCATAGGGCTAATTTTGATCATAGAGTGATAACTTGAATGAAGTATTTTGGTAGAGGACTATAAGGCAATGCTACATTCATAATTTGAAAGCTCTAGGCCTAATGGTTTGAGAGGAGAAGATTTTTAAAGATTTCCTTCTTTACCTACCAATGCAGGATCCCACAGCATAGTGCTAATTTTGATTGTAGAGTAATTATTTTAAGATTTTTGATTGTAGAGTAATTATTTTAAGCATTTTGATAGAGGACCATGAGTATAAATTATGCTATATTGCAAAACTTGGAAGATCTAGGCCTTCTGATTTTTAAAAGATTTCCTTCTTTATCTCTACATAAAATACAGGATCCCGCAACATTTGGCTAAATTTCATTATAGAGTCATTATACTCTATATATATAGATATATTTTGGTAAAGGACCATAAGGCAACGCTACATGCCATATACATGTACCTGTGCCTAAAGGCAACGGAAAAGAAGAGCTGTCATTGACCGTTAATGTTCCCCGAACCAGTACTTGTCACAAAATGTATGACATAATTTGAAATCCTCAGCTGTTTTCCTACATAAGATCTATTTGTGCACTGAAAATTAAGTGAAAAGTCAAACGTAAGATAAAACATAAAAAAATGTCATTAAATCCACTTATCCCATAACACTGTTTTCATTAATGAAATATAAAGAGTATATGGTCAGGAGCTTTTGATGAATAAGTTAAAAGTGAAATTTCATGAAAATATAACCAAAAATTTAGAAGATATTAGAGAAAAACAAATTTAAACATGGAGCCCCCTTTTCCCACAACACATTCTTAATTCTTTACCACACAATCCCGACTTTTAACAACCCTGAGAAAGAAGCATTTTGAAAACATTGTGGGAAAAGGAGAAAATGCTGCTAACCAGCATTTTCTCCTTTTCCCAGAATGTTTTCTACCCAGCTGGAAACAAATTTCGCTTTTTGAGTTTCATTTATTTTGTCATCTGCAAATGCTTTCAATTTGGACAGGTCTAAAATTTTGTTGTTTGGTAAAGAGTTTAATTGAGAATCAAGTGTAAACTACTCTTTCTCTCAAAGCAATCTATCTGTCTATAAAATTTCAAGTAAATGGCTTCAGCTTTTCCAGAGATATTTTCCTTATAGGAATAAATTCTTCAAAAAATCAAAGGGGGATAATTTCTCTAAAAATTTTGATAGAGTTTTGGTTCTCGTTGAATAGCTATCTGTGTATCAAATTTGAGACAAATGGCTGTAATGCTTTTGAAGTAATTGCCATCACAAACTTTCATCAACCCCCCCCCCCCAAAAAAAAAAAGAAGCATAAAGCTATAATATATTAAGTCCCCTTTTCCCGTAATACACTTTTGTGTAAATGAACTACAAATAGTGCATGGTCTGGGGCTTTTGATGAGCAACTTAAATATGAAATTTCATAAAATTCTGACCAGTAATTTAGGAGATACTAGAGAAAAACTAATTTTTACATTAAGTCCCTTTTTTCCACAACACAGCCTCAAATTGAGAAACAAGGAAAATGGTATCTGGGAAATGTTCCAAGAATTTGATATATGAAGTTACATCCAATTTAGTCAAGGGGTTGTGGAGAAATGGCTTCGGACAGACAGACGTATGGATGGACGGACAAACAGACGCACAGCATGGCAACTATACTCACCGAAATTTTTTCAGCCAGCATAACAAAAAGTACCATATAAGTTGGACAACATTGTGAGAAAAGGAGGAATCGGTTACCAGCAATTTCTCTATTTCACATGTTTTCCTAAATATCATCATTAAATGGCATCAAAAAGGCCACTCTGTTCTCAAAGAATACCAAAGTAGTCCTCTACTCCTTTTTTCAACAAGAACTGTGGGCAAAGCGTACAAATACATAACCCCTCCCCCATACACACACACTTTAAGAAAGTGCTTTGAGAGAAGGGAACAGTTTCTAAAACAAAGTTCATTTATTACCTTGACCGGTGCAAGTTGGATGTATATGACCCAAAAACAATGAGGCACTTCCTTGGGTCATAGGCAACATTAATATAAAGTTCAATGGCCATAGGTCAAATGGCTTTTGAGTTAATGCCCAAAAATAGTTTTCAAGCCAAGTTCACCTGTTACCTTGACCTTTGACAAATGAGACCGTTATTTATAGGGCACCTCACGGGCAACAATTTGTAAAGTTTCATGATCCTAGGTCAAAATTTAATGGATTTTGAGTTAGAGCATGGAAAGGAAAAGTCTACAGAAGGACAGATGGATGGACAAACAGACATGGTGAAATCAGTATACCTCCTCCACTTTGTATTTGGGTTGAATAGTAACTATTTACTATTAGTAAGGATCAATCATGTCAATGTTAAAATACTTGCCCTTTTCGCACCACCAAAGGTTGTTTTCATCTCCATAATCAAAAGAACGTGATGCAAACTCAAGAAGTCTTGGTTTGTACTTGAATGTAAAGTTTCATTTTAGAATTACATGATGGTTGTCCTTCTTTGGCATCATTTACGTACTGTGCTAGCCATCCTTTTGAGTAAGTGGCATCAATGCTGAAAAATAAGAAATTAAGAAAGAATTATGTCTTACAATCATTGAAGCATTTTTTTTTAAGTCCTCCTGATAAAGGAAAAGCACTTGGCGACAGAATATGCTTCCTGAACAAGTGCTTGTCACAAAAAGTTTCACATAAATCCAGTGAGGTACTACGGTGCGTGTATTAACTGTTAACAGTTCATTTTTTTCATTCAAACATGATCTCCCTTTGAGGAAAGTTTCATGTCGAATTTTTTTGTGTGCTATACATGTTCAAAGCATGTTCCATCAGTGTGTGTGTGTTTCAAATTGGTGGCTTGCATGCTTAAGAAGATAAGGCCTGGAAAACAATTATCATAACCAAGAGCCGTCAGAGAGAGATTATGCTCCTGAACAAGTTCTTGTCACATATAGTATGACATACATTGACTGAGGTACTGACAGCCAGAGATATCATTCTAAAATATTATTTTTATTCCAACATATTTAAAACTAGAATGATTATCCAAGGACAACTGGTGTCAAGCCCACAAATAGTTGAACTTCAAGTGTGACTTGACTTTTGACCTACCTGAACAAATGTTTCAAATGGCAATCTACTCATGATGGAGAACAATTGTGTAAATTTCTACTGAAATCTATCCATAAATGTAGGAGTTATGGTCCCTACAAAACTTTAACCTTTAGCTGTGACCTTGATCTTCAACCTATGGAACAAATGGTTCCAATGGTACATCTACTCATGATGGAGATCAATTGTGCCCATTTTTTTTAAAATCCATCCATAAATGTAGTAGTTATGGTCAGGACAAATTCGGACAAACAGGCATACACATAAACTAACACACATACACTAAACTGTTATTGTGTCAACTTGTCTTGCTCAATGCAAGTGGGCTAAAAGTCATCTGCACAATATCATAAGGAGTTTGTATGTGAAGTTTCATACAATTGGGTCAAAGGGTTGTGGAGAAATTCCTTCGGACAGACGGATGGAAAGAAGGATGGACGGACAGACCAAGCAGTGGCTATATGCTTGCCCTTCAGAGAGCATAATAACAGATACTAAGTGTAACGTTACCATAAAAGAATGTTGGCTGAGCCGCGTTTGAACTTAAGACCCTAGGATTGAGGGCACCATATTTTACCGAGTGATCAAAGTGGGCTTGGCTCATCAATGATCTAGTAATGAATATTGTTATGAAACTTAATGACTGGGCTGGTGCCACTCCTTATTCCATGCAAATTTGGAGAAGATTGAGCCAAAGCAGTGACTCCTAAAGTGTAAAAAGAAATTGTCATTTTTCCCTTTTCTATCATGTTTTCATATTTAATGATCCATTTTCAATAAGGTCCATCCTCATGACCATGCAAACATTTTGGGCAAGTTATAAAAAAGACAGCCAAAATTGTGATCTCTACAGTGTAGACAATGGCATTGTCTTCACGGCCCTTTTCCTCATGATTTCATATGGAATGACCCCCATTTTTAAGAGACTTCAACCTGATGATCTGACAAGTATTAAGTCAATAGTGTGATCTCTAGAATGAAACAAAGAAACTGTCAATAATATCACACCTTTTTGTGTGATTTCAAATGAATGCCATCACTATCAATTAGCGTTCATCCTCATAACTTGACAAACATTTTGACCAAGTTTCAAAAGGATTGGGCCAATAATGTTGCTGCAAACATTCAAGAATCACAAAAGCTCACCATTACCATGTTTTGCTCAGGTGATCAGGTGAGCTAAAAAGTGCATTTAGTCACCAGACTGCAAAGTGTCAAATATAATTATTGGTGACAACACTGTAGCAGCCTATGCAAAGGCTCTAGCAACATGTAAGGTGTGTTCTTTACATCGAGATTTCCTCAGAATTTTTAAAATTTTCATTCAGAATATCTTGCGCATGATCATTATACAATTTCTTCTAAATCACACAAGCCAACATTCTTTCTGACATTTGACAAAAGTCATTGTGAAATGTGTAATTTGTCTCTCACAAATAGGCGAACAATTAGTATTGCGTCTTAGTGGGGTGAGCAGCTGGTGGCTCAGATTGAATGTTGTGATTGTACTGGTGTGAGAAACGACAGAAAGCCATCGTTAGGTACACCAGCACCAGCACTGAAATACTGTTGAAAGTGCCGATAAACCCCATACAATCAATCTGAATCACACAAAATATGGCAAATGAATCTTTAGAAATCTTAAACATCTTGATCTAAGGAACACATCTGACTTTTTCTCAGAAAAAAGCTAAATAGGTTGATTGAGGTTGACTTTATAATATGACATACCTCATATGAAAGTTCATCTATGCAATATGGTTTGACAAAAGATTTCTGAAATTTTAACTATAATTATACAAGCCTTCAACCATTTTATCCCCTTTTGTTAAAAACAGAAAGAACTATAACTGTCAATTTGCTGTTTAATGATAGTTGCTGCTAACAAATTTGAACAATAATATATGTGTGTTGCATAAAAACGGCAAAATTTGTTTCTGTAATAATTTTACTTAATATCCTTAATCTGCAAAATTGACACATACCAAGGGTATGATAAGTCAATCAAACTTTCAAAAGTATAATCTACAAACACTGGCTTTTTGTTTTGTGCACAATATTTAGGTTTCTAAGGATGAACATTTAATTTCAATTAGAATGGTTGTCCAAGGACAAAAGGTGTTCAGCCTACAAAGATTTTTTTTGATTTATATTGGACACTTTGAACTTCAAGTTTGACCTTGACCTTTGACCTATCTGATCAAATGTTTCAAAGGGCTCTTCTACTCATGATGGAGAATAATTGTACAAATTCATATTGAAATCTATCCATAAATGTAGAAGTTATGGTCCTGACAAACCTTTGACCTTCAGCTGTGACCCTGACCCTACCTAAACAAATGTTTCAGATGGCACATCTACTCATGATGGGGAACAATTGTGCAAAACAATTGTGCCAAGTTATCTCGAAATCCGTCTTTACTTGTAGAAGTTATGGACTGCACAAATTCGGAAGGACACACGTACTAACTTAACATTAATGCACATACACTGAACTGTCGAGCCCGTGTGTTCTTGAGTAAACAGATAACGAGTTGTGTTCATTTAACAACTTTTGAGTTGGGGATTTGAATGTAATAGGTCTGCCATTTTTACCAGTATTTTGTATGGCAATCAGCGGTATTCAAATCGCAAAACAGTATTTTTCATAATGTGACCAGGTCAGACGTTGGATTTACATCAACAGCTAGCTAGAAGTTACATTTTTCCTGCTGAATAGCCATGCAGTAAGTTCTTTCATGAATCTTGGCTGTCTAGGCCTCTATCAAAGCACTGTATCCAACATTTCGCAAAGTTGCTTGATTCAAGACATATGGACTGAAAATATGGACCATAACATTATGGTTACCTTAATCACAGGAATCTGACATTCTATAACCAAAATAAATGATAAAATATGGAAAAAAAAATCCCTCCCTATATAATATAAACACAACGAGTGCAACGTCTCGATTGCTGGCGCGAGCACCCGACAGCCTTTCCCAACCAAAATCACCCACGAAACAAACATTGATCATAATCTCCTTCAGCCTAGCGATAGACAAGACATTAATGTACCTGCGTCATCCGACGATACCTCAGTAGACACCTTTCAACCGGAGATATCTGTCATGTTTTACAGCTCTATCAGGACATTTTGATTTATCCGAGTGGCCATTCGCTGACGTCACAAGAAATGCAAGGAAGCATATTTTTGTATTACTTATTGCTATTATTTTTTTTGATTTTAAGACATTTATGGACATCAAATGATTCTAAAGATTCTAGAAAAATCTGTAGTATCATGTGATAAAATTATTGGAGGGGCCTGCCCCCCCCCCAACACACACACCCCTGTACATATCAAATATCTATCCTCTCTAAGCCTTCTGATTTCTAGAGCAAAGGGATTATTTTCAAACAAACTAAATCTGGGACCTAGAACCTTTTACCTATGTGACCCAAAACTTTGATGGCACCTACTAGAATCATGGTCAACGGTTGTATGTTTCATGTTCCTACTGCCTTAGAGCAATAATTAGGCCAAAATTACAAATTTCCAGAGGAGATAATTCTTAAACCGATTGCAGTGAGTCACAAAAGTTTGATATATGTACATCTTCTACATGTATTTACTATGTAGACTGTGTCCTCAGAAAACAAAAATGAGAGTTACAGTTGCATGCACTCTATGGACAATGTCCTCACAAAACAGAATAGAGAGATAAATGTATTTACTTTGTAGATTGTGTCCTCACAAAACAAAAATGAGAGTTACAGTTGCATGCACTCTCTGGACAATGTCCTCACAAAACAAGACAGAGAGATAATGACAATTTCAATGTAGACTGTGTCCTCACAAAACAAAAATGAGAGTTACAGTTGCATGCACTCTCTGGACAATGTCCTCACAAAACAGAATAGAGAGATAAATGTATTTACTTTGTAAACTGTGTCCTCACAAAACAAAACTGAGAGTTACAGTTGCATGCACTCTCTGGACAATGTCCTCACAAAACAAGATAGAGAGATAATCACAATTTCAATGTAGACTGTCCTCACAATACAGAAAAGTGAGTTACAATTGCATGACATACATGTATATCCACATTTTTATAAAACAGAATAGAAAGACAAAATTTACATTTACTAAATTGTAGATTGTGTCCTTACTAAAAAGAAAAGAATATAATGATACATTTTCCATTTAAGACTTTATCGTTTCTGTCAAGTTAAAAAGATATAAACTTTATCTGTTTTATATTAAAATTATAATAAATAATATGCTTAATCAATCCTATCATTGCTTCATTGAAAAAGACATTGTATTTTCTTTAATTAGAATGAAATGGTCTTATGGTCTTTTTCTCAGTAGAATGTTCATATTTAACAAGAAATAATCTCTCAAAATGATGTTCTTTTGACAGAAAAAAATCTTGGGATCACCATGTTTTAGACTTGATAAAAATAAGATCAAGAATACCATTCTTACCATATTTGAAAAGATTTTGTAGCTGACCAGCTGTTCCTCAAAATTAAATTTGATTGCCTTACATGGTGCATTGAATATCTTTACCCACGTCAGTTTATAATCAGAGCTGAATTTTGTGGGCTGCCAATTTTCTCAGTTTGGCCTCCAGTGACCCTTTTGAACACTACATGTTTGTGTAAAAATTGAGTATTCCTGGGTCAAGGTAAGATATAGAAAAAAATGAAAAAGTCACACAGATACAATTAAAAAACTTAATCTTATTGCCAACCAGTTTCGCTTTGCTCGTCAGGGCAATAGATACAATTGTATGTACATGTATAATATATGTTATATAGAACAAAAAATCCAAATATATGCCCAAACAAGAATTATATGAATAAAGTCAAATGACACTAGAAATTATTATTGTTTGATGTCTGGACCTGTTTTGTGAAACCAGTCATACCACAAAAAATAACAACAATTCAAGCCTTGTTTCTTTGTTTTAACCCATTACCACTCAATCCCTACTTTCGACGCCCCTGAGAAAGAAGCCTTTTGAAAACACTGTGGGAAAAGGAGAAAATGCTGGTAACCAGCAGTTTCTTCTTTTCCCACAGTGTTTTTTACCCTTTCCAGAACAAATTTCTATTTTTCAGTCACCTTTATTTTGTCGTCTGCAAATGCTTTCAATTTGGACCAGTCCAAAATTGTCTTGTGTGGTAATGAGTTAATATATAAAGTGGTTTTAAAGAAGAATCTTTGAACAAAGGCATTTCCTGACTGCATATTTTAAATAACACCCACCCATAATAAAGGTTGGTTGGTTGTGTTGGGGTTTAATGCCACTTTAACAGCTAAGGTCATATCATGGCAGTCGGTGATGCACATGTGTCTTCTGGCTTTCTCATACCAGTACTAACACTACTTTCTTTCCAAAGTCACTACTTTTCTTGCATGCTTCAGCATAGGTGAGACGCGAAAATACGCCAGAAGAAGGTTCGCCTCAACTGGGTATCGAGCTCACAACCACCAGGTCATGAGTCCGACATGCTCACCAGTGTCACCACTCAGCCACATAATAAAGGCTATTTTTTAATTTGATCTAATTTTCTCAAGAAACTAACTTCAAACTTGTAATTGAAAGCTCTTGTAAAAGAGACAACATGCTGCTGGCCTTATTTATCTTTGTTGAAATATATTTTTACTAAATTTAAGATCCCTTCAAACAAAACTCTTCTGTTTCCTAAGCTCTTTATCATTAATGAAATTTAGTTTTTTAGGTTTTTAGGTTCGTAATATATGACTTGACATTTGTCAACATTGAATTTAAGATCCAAATCGTTGTGCATGTAAAAAATTAATCTTGATTTTTTGTAGGATTTGAGAGTATACTTACTTAGTATATAATGTTTGATACTTCACCAAAACCCCTGAATTTGAGGTTATTCTATTAGTCTGATCGTTAATATCTCAAATAAAAAGAGGACTGTTATTGTCCATAATCACCCATCTTAGTTGGCTGAGGTCGTAGTGCAGTTGGCAGGGCAGTGGACTGCGAATCATGGGGTCACGGGTTTGATCCCCTAGCCAGGCCAACATTCTTTCCAACATTTGACATAGTCATTTGTCTCTCACCAATGGGTGAATAATTGCCAAACTGGGATGAGCAGGAGGCTTGGATAGGATGTTGTGGTAGTACTGGTTTGAGAAATACCAGGAATCCATGGGTAGGTGCTGTAGCCCATATGACTTAAATCATGTTGAAAGCTGCATTTAACCCCATACAATCAATCAAACCAGCCTGAATCTCCTTGTGCATAAAAGCACCAAATAGGACCCAAGAGGCATTATTCTAACAACTGTTATAAGCGGTCATCAGGTGATGCAACATGCAACATTCAAATATGAAACTGGGTGGTGCAATCATCTTTGCAAACCAAGGCCGATGATTCACTAAGTTACTCTACCCTTGGTGGCTCGAGCTTGATTTTTACGTTCACCCGATACACTTTTTCATTGGATGCAGCCAGCTCTAGCTGCAACAAATGAAACCGCTCGTAGCATTTAATCTTTGACAAAAATAGAACAAGGTATCTACCTTTCGAATAAAAGGTAAAACATGGAAACCCATGTGGATGTCTACTTATCGCTTCATGTGTATTCGTAAGCGGTTTGTAAAACGATTTTGTTTTTAGAAACATGATGTAGCTCTTAGGGGAGTCATAACCAGCATCCAATAGAGGGCGCATGATCGCAGGCATCTTGAAATCGGGCTCAATCAGCCAAGGTAGTGATTGTAAACTTGGCTCGCGAAGATGTGGTGCAATATGCAAAAGTGTAAATCTCTAGGCCTTTATTTGTCATAGGTTGTTTGAAGATATTACCTTTATTTCAGCCTTTCTGTTACCATGACAACCAGAGATTTTGACAGAATTTAGAATTTTTTATTTTCATTACATGTATTGTTTTTTTATAACTTTGCTGAAGCTTCACCAAACGAACATCCCTGTCAAATTTCAGCTTGATTTGCTCACTGGTTAAGGAGGAGAAAATTTTGAAAGAAAACATAGACAGACAGATGGACAGACAACAGACGATGACTGATCACAATAGCTCACCTTGCACATAACTCTGCACTTCATGCTCAAGTGAGTTAAAATGGACTGGTCCATTTACACTTCCCTGCAGGCACAAATTTTAACATAAATCATACTCAGTAGAGTACTTAATTGACAAGGAGGCATTCAAATTATTAATAATTCCTCAAAATCCTTTTAAAAAGCTAACAATCATAAATGGCATGCAAAAGGCACCCGACAGAACCTCTTCTACACTTTTAAAAGCTGGACATCATACCATGGCCTTACAAGTTCATATGTCTGTGTCGTTTTTAAAACTATTTTTGTTTCTGTTGTTTGAAGTATTTATATGTCTTCAGTGCATTAAACATTTTGTTTAACAATCTGGTCCACCCGATTTCCATGCACATAAGCATTTTAACGGTTACCTTATCTACTAGGAAAATCGAGTAATTTATGTGTAAATGCTCTCAAATGTTATCTAAGTATCTCACATAATAATAATAACACCAGTATTTGTAGATTCTATCTGAACTTGGTTAATTTCTATGTTCTTTTCATCCATTGGGCGCTTGCACACTGAGTTTTAACCATTTACAACACATTTGATTGGCTGAAAGCATTCATAGACTGGGAACATCATATCAGACTGGGAACATTTGTTTCATGAAAAAGCCTCTAATAATTATTAGATATAAGATCAAACGAAAAAAGTGTCAAAGGGTCGATACAAGGGTGCGTAGATCTTGTTCAATACTTTCTACTTTGATGAGATAATTTATAAATTCAACTAAAATGAATCCAGTTTTTATGAATTTTGTCTTTAATCAAGTATCATTGAGTGTTCAAATTCTGTGAGTATCCTTGAACTGGTCACACGGTATTTCAGGTTGTGATGCTTGCCAAATATCTAAATGTGTTTTTGCAACTGAATATCACCACAATTCAAGCTTAAAAAAATAAGAAGTTGCCAGGGTTACTGGAAACGGAGGCCGTTTTTCTTATTTCCAAATAGCGTCCTAAATCCAAAAATATTGTGGCCAATTACCATATATGCACGACAATAAGACACATTTTTTCCCTAGAATTTTCAGCTTGAAACACCTAGGGGAGCTTCTTATAAGTGCATAATCAAAGGACTTTGTGAAATGTGAAATTCCATCTGAAGAATGTACTAACCAGCCAATCAGTAGGAATGAAAAAAAAAACCTCAAGAATGAGTAACGCTGATGTAAAGCCATAAGTGACTTACTTAAAGTTGTTATTATCACCTATTGTGAAGAAATAAAAGTTTAGAACACTCAGTTTTTGTTCTTTACTTGTAAGTTTAGATTGAAAGGACAGGTATTTGACTCTAATTCATTACTCTTACTGTTTCAGTTTTAGTCAATCTAAATACGGCCCACTAGTTCACTGTAATATAGATAACCGTATGGTCTACTGATTGACCCTTTTTACAATTCTAAAATTCAAAGATGAATCAGTACACTTTTCAAAATCAAATGCATTCAGAAAATTGATCAGTTTTGGCATTGTGACGACTTAGAATGATGTAAAAAGACAAGTAACCAAACTGGGGTAAAGATTTCCAAAGCGCAATCAGGGCTGAAAAATAGTGATAGAAATAGCTGGGCCCTTACAACAGGAGGGTACGAAGTATACTTGGGCATGTCCAAATTGACCACTGTCCCACCCCACACACACCCCCAAAAAATCCCTTACTGAGTACCATTTCAATTTACTTTTGCTCTTAGTGCCATCAGTTGAAGACAAATATACGTCAGGCACATAGGAAGCATTTACAATTAGCACTGTTATGATGACCAAAACAAAATTTGCAATTTCACATATTTCTTTTGTGTGTGTTAGTCAGAGTTGAACAGTTGCATTGTGGGACGAAACCCACGACCAACTTTCAATTTGATGTTCAACGAACCAACCCTATCTTTGTTCTTATACTTTCTATCTACCTCTAATTATGTAGCTCTGTTCTATTTTCTCCCAGTGTTTTCTGTTTCAAATTTGATGACGACCAAGGTTTAAATATGCATTTTTCGTTTGCTTTTAGCAAAGAGTGCAGACGTTATATTCATAGATTTTAACTGGCTTCACCACTGGCAACTATTACTGATGTCAGGTAAACTGGGAACCAGGGAAAACTGTTGATATTACAATGACTTAAATAAGTCAATGTCATAGCGTTTTCACACGACTGGTGTACCGAAAAATCTCGAAGTAGTTCACTTTCACACAAAGATAATCCTAAACAAACAGACTCAAATTTTCATTAGAATTATTACTCTTAATTCAACCCAATTAGTCATTCTGAATTTATTTCTGGGCATCAGGCTTTTTACCATGAAGACTGGGCAGGTCTGACCTCCATTTTGACAGGTCCATCGGACCCTCGCCTTGTTTTTTCCCCCCGGTCCGATCTCCATTTCAGTAGGTTAGGGCTCCGTATCGGTCAGTTTGATCGATACAATATTTGTATCGATACAAAATGATGGATATTCGATATATCATATGATATTTCTATTTTCAATAAAAGAAAGAAAAAATGCGAAAATTGTGTTTGTTCTTTTTTCAGCATACCTGAAAAACAAAATACCGCAAACTTAACACTTCTAGATTGCATTGAAATTTCATAATTATTTAGGCCTAAATTAATATGAATTCTAACTAGATCTACATTTACTACTCATTAAAAAGCTGAAAAGACAGTCTAAGAGGACTCTGATTGGACAATGTCAAGGAGACATTTTGTTGTGTCATGGGTTTCCGTGTTTTTTTTTTTTCACCGAACAATTTTTCATGCGTGTTAATTTCTGGATAGGTATGTTCGCATGATTCGACATAGATTTCTCAATAAGGATTAGAACTACATGTAGCATCAAAACCTGTTATTTTACTCACGATAAACAGATAATGGCCTTTTTTGTCCATGTTTTTTCTTACGTGAGGTCTCGCGTGTGATTAACATTTGTAATGCAAATTTCAAGTATATAAAATGATTTACACAATAATTTACGCGAGTCGGAACACTGATTTCAGATAAACTAACGGAAAAAGAGATTTGATTTTCGAACCACATTTTTCGGCGATATTAAAAGATCAACCAAATAAAATCTTAGGAAGGTTGAAAGGTCACGGCTTCAATTATTTCCATCGCTACCTCTCGATCACATCACGAGATGTTCATTACCTTTCTTTAATCAACTATATTCACCAATTATCAGCATAAATCTGTCTGCAATCTGCTGATTGATGCATAATTTGCTGATTTCAAACAACATGACGGGGGAACGAGAATAGGGGTATTAGCTAATTGTCATCCATTGGGTAATGGGTACAGGGCGAGTAATAAAGAATGACGCATTTCGATTGGTTTTAAGTTTCCCAGGTAGCCACACCTACCTCTACTACTCGACTTTAGAGATTACCTAAAGTAAACTCGTAATGAATTTCGCCGTTAAAAACAACTAAATTGGGTATTTATATGCTTTACTTTTATTTTCTTTTGATGATCGATATTTTGTTCGATACAGAAACGTTCGATCCGATATATCTATTGAATGTAAACCGGTTTTCGATATATATCAAGTACCGGTACAGAGCCCTACAGTAGGTCCCGGACCTCGGACCAGCGCTTTTTCTTCAGCACTGGCAATTCAGATCTAAAAAGAAATTATAAAGCATTTATTAGTTGATAGTCGAGGTAAGGGTTGTGACTGCAGTGTGTATTTTTCAACACAGTACACACCCACTTTTAAATGATTTACAGCAAGATGTTAAACTTTTACAGATTAAACTTGTTGTCTGCGCATGTCATATTTTTTGAAGATTCGACTGTCTTATATGACGCATCACTAGCCCAGAAAGCGGGCTGACTGTAATATTACGCTTAACCCATTACCACTCAATCCCTACTTTTGACGCCCCTGAGAATGAAGCCTTTTGAAAACACTATGGGAAAAGGAGAAAATGCTGCTAACCAGCATTTTCTCCTTTTCCCACAGTGTTTTCTACCCTTTCCAGAACAAATTTCTATTTTTCAGTCACCTTTATTTTGTCGTCTGCAAATGCTTTCAATTTGAACCAGTCTAAAATTTTGTCGTGTGGTAATGGGTTAAAGGGCAAATCCTAAGATTTTTTGACCATACTGTTTTTTTGCTCCAATCAGATGCAAATGATGTTAGTAAACACGTGTCCATCAGTTTTCATAAATACCACTCTGTAACATGCCATAAATCACGCTCGAATTGTCACGCTGATATACGGCCCCAAAAATGGTGCATGGCTTACTTCCCCTGATTCGCTTATCTCCCGTACCTGTGTGACGTCATAGTCGCGTAGCCTGTGTTTACAGTCAGTAGAAATAAGTAGGAACGCTGATGATTATATGCAGATATCTGAGTATTAACATAGAATTCAGCCGAAAAAATGGTAAATTGTGCAGCCTATGGCTTCAACGTCGAATCAGGAACACATAGAATTAGTATGTTCAAATTTCCGAAGGAATTAAAGAGGAGGAAACTATGGATTCAACGTTTAAACCGGGACCGGACAGTAACGGAGGATTTTGTGCCATCAGTTCATTCCAAATTGTGTTTGAAACACTTCGAGGACAGTCAGTTCTTAATAAGTCCAAAACTCGTAAAAGAAGTTGGTTATAGGAATATTAGGCTGCGATTAAAACCTGATGCTGTGCCGACATTGTTCGAAACTCCGAGTCGAAATAAGATAGGCCATAAGATAGACATTCCGCAATGGCAATCTCCAAAAAGAAAAACAAACATAAGATCGGTAATTCCTTTAATTGTTTTTCGTAATATTTTATCCTTTTCTAGATCTACATTCTGGACAAAGTAGAAATTGGTGCCGTTTTCTCCCTTTTTTTCCCCAAATGTTTTCAACATTTAACCCTTTACCAAGAGACAAAATTTTAGAATGGTCCAAATTAAAAGCACTTGCAAACAAAGTAAACCTAACTGAAATATTGAAATTTGTTTCCACCAGGATAGAAAACATTGTAGGATAATAAGAAAATGTTGGTTACCAGCATTCTCTTCTTTTCCCACAATGTTTTAAAAAGGCTTCCATCTCAGGGTTGTAAAAACCAGGGATTGTTTGGTAAAGGGTTAATTTGCACATGACAAAAATGGTAATCAAAAAGTTGAAATGAAATTTGATTTAGAAAGGATGGAAAACATTATGGGAAAAGGAGAAAATCTTAGCATTTTCTCTTTTCCTCACAATGTTTTCAAAGGCAACAACATAACATATTCATCCAAATTCATAACATACATTTTGCAAGTACCAAAGTCTGGATTGTTCAAATGATGTTAACTTTCAAGTGTATCAGCTTTTTCTTCCTTTTCCACAATGTTTTCAAAAGGCTTCTGTCTCAGGGTTGTAAAAAAACAAAGGGTCAAGTGACCATTCACCGAACACAAAAATTTTAGACTGATTGAAAGCATTTGCAGACAACAAAAGAATTGTGAACCAAAAATATTTGCAGCTGATTGGAATAAAAAAAAGTATGGTCAAAATATATTAGGATTTGCCCTTAAACAGTGAACATCTTTTTCTTCCCACACAGTTTTTCAAACACTCTTTCTTTGGGTATTGGAAACTAGACCTAGGGTTTGCATGGTAAAGGGTGAAGTCAGTATCTGGCTACCCCTAGTCATGGTCATAAATGTTAATCCATCACCGGCCAGTTGAAACAATACAGGAAATGGTTACATAACATTTGCATATCTCGCCCCTTTACTCTGTAATGTTTGTTTGTGACAGTAAATGGGGGTTTTGTCCTAGGGGGGTTTTGTCCTAGGGGGGTTTTGTCCTACACTCAACCCATGTTACAGCTTTTATCCCGTACACTTCTTCTCTTAGACATTTCACTCTTAAAAATGATTTGACAACTTACTATCATTTTGAACAAATTTTGAATTGTATCTTTACATTTCTGATTTGTGGATATTTCCCTGTTCCTCTCCATACTCTGTCTTCTAGACAGGCTACTGAGAGAAATCTTTTGTTTTTACGACCCTTGTAAAGATAGAAAAAACTTTCGAAAACATTATAGGTAAAAGAGAAATGTTGCTGACCAGCATTTTCTTCTTTTTCTACAATGTTTTTTACCCATCAAAAACAAGTCCAAACATGCGAGTTAAATTTAATTTGTTGACTCTAATTGCTTTCAATTCAGTCGAGTCAATAAATTTGATGTTTGGTAACAATTTAACCCTACCCAGACGCCAAATTTTGGACCAGACCAAATTCAAAGCAGAATTCAAATTTGGATACTGCTCCCTGTGAACTTAAGCAGAACTTGTGCCCAATGTGTGGGATTTATATTTAACCCTTTACCAATCAATCCATAATTTTTACGACCCCGAAGACAGCAGACTTTTAAAAACATTGTAAGAAAGTAACCAGCTACCTAGTAGAAAGTAACCTAGTAACGAGCATTTTCTCCTGTTAACACAGTGTTTTACTCTGCTGAAAAAAAATTTCAATTTTTTAAATATATAACTTTATTTTGTCGTCTGCAAGCTATTTCAGTTTGGACCTGTTTAATATTTTGTCGTATGGTAAAGAGTTAAAAGTAGAAAGTATTGTGGATAAAGGATGAATTGATACAAACGTGGTTACCCAGAATATAAAATAATTTTGATGATTGTCTTAACGATCTCGGAACATATTATTTTCTCAAATTTCACGCTCGTTAACAGCATTTCAAACTATTCTTATTCTCACGAAAATCGCGATTTATTGTGTAACCCTTCACCCATGAGAGAACAAATTTTGTACCTGTCAATGTTTACAGAATTCTTTACAAGGTACAAATATAGAATCCATCAACAAATAGTTAGAACTAACATCTCACGATTATCAATCGTAAAAGTCAAGAAATCGGTCATTTGACATGAAACTAAAGTGTAGGAGAAATGTCTTTAAAAGTGTCGGGGAACTGTCTTGTCGTGGAACTGTCTTGAAACCGTCTTTTTTATTATTATTATTATTAATGCCACCCGTAAATCTACTGAAAATACTTCAAGTGAAACAAAGCTTATGCCGTACACTTAATTTTATCATGTATCGAATAATATTTCTGTAAGCGACGTTCGCCCCGTAGCCTAATACATGTAGGCGTGATACTCATCACGCTGTTCAAAAGTCCGGCATAACATCGTTATTTTCGCCATTGGTGGGCGAATTTTTACTTTTATCCTCATCATCAGAAACTATTAAGTTTCATTAAAAACTTGGTGGTACATGTACGGCCTTACCGGCCTAGAATCGTGTATTCCTTCGTCTTAAATATCGCTCATTTCACTATCTGAAACAAGGTCCATATTGAAACAAACGCTCCTATGACGTCACAGATCAAGGTGCGCTACAATAAGTAAGGGAGGTAAGCGATGCAAGAAAAACTAATAAGCAAAAATATAAATTGAAAAAAAGTACTTTTACTAATTTTTTTTTCAAATTACAATATTACCAGGTTGCCATTTGATAGATGTAGATTTCAAAATTAATCATATCAGAAACTTGTTGATTTGCCCTTTAAAGTAGCAATGTTGAAAATAATTTTTATCAATACATTTGAGGAGAAATGAGACCTGCTTTAGCTTCAGATTTCTCTAAACTGCTGATAATAGCTGAGTAAATTGCATGAGGTAGGGTTTTATTGATTAACCTTTATTCAAATCTTAAATTCAAAGTAACGGTTGTCTCGTAGGAAAGTGATTCGGTTCAGTACCCAGGATGCCCATATTAGATAAATGAATATTTATAGAATGCCATCTAGTGGGAGATAATGAGGTTAAACTATCCAGGACAGCAATCGATAAATTAGTGCAAGTTACAGCAGACTTTATTTAACACTTTTCCAAACAACATAATTATCTTAGACTGGTCCAAACTGAAGGATTTGCAGACAAAAAAATTAACTTGGTTCTAAGATTAAAACTTGCTATTGGAGGGCAGAACACATTGTAGGAAAAGGGAAAATGCTGGTTACCATCATTTCAGCTTTTCCCACAGTGTTTTCAGTGGCTTTTTTCTCACCGTCAAGAAAACTCGAGATTGTCTGGTAAAGAGTAACACAGCCTAGAGTTACCGAAAGATGATTGCTTATTATATAATTTAGATTTGATTGCTTATTATATAATTTAGATTTGATTAGCAAGCATTACAATCTAATTCTCTTTTGTGATGACTCATCATTTATGGCCAGAAAGTATCCTTGCAATATGATTCGACTATTTAACCTTTTACCAAATAATTCATCAGCGACGTAGGAAGGATTTCAAGATTGGGGGGGCTAACTTCGAAATACTGAGGTTTTTTGCGTGGTAGTTTCATTGCGCTAAGAACTCGTATTTTAGTTAAGTACTATGATTTTCAAAATTATTGGGGGGGGCTGAGCCCCCCCAGCTCCCCCTGTTCCTACGGGCCTGTTCATGGTAATTACAACTTGAAACAAAATTCTGTTTTTGAGTCCGGTACTTCTTGTAATTTTCAAATCCTTTCAATTTGGACTGGTCCAAATTTCTTTCATTTGGAAAAGACTTAACCCTTAACCAAACAATCCCTGGTTTTTACGACCCATAGGAAGAAACCTTCTGAAAACATTTTGGGAAAAGGAGAAAATGCTGGTAATCAGAATTTTCTCCTTTTCCCACAATGTTTTCTACTCTTCGGATGTCAACTTTCAATTTTTGAGTAACTTTTATCTTCTCATCTACAAATGCTTTCAGTTTGGACAAGTCTAAAATTTTGTCATTTGCATTGTACTGAGCGTAATACAGTTTAGTACTTCAGTCCGTTGATTTAACTCTTCCTGTCCGCACATAGATTCTGTAGGGTAATAGGGTATACCCATTGATAAATTAACAGTATGAGCTAACAAGTGGTCAAAAGAATCATTTTAACGAAAAATGTGTGTTGTTTTGTCTATGCCTTAAATTTTTATCATGCCATTTCAAAAAGAAATTAAAGTATTACTGCCGAGCTGCCAGATATTAGGTCACGCCATTTTGGCTCAAGGAGGCCAACGGCATGTTCGTTTTTAATCGGCTGACTGTTGAAATTAACATCAATTTTTTTACATGAAAACGATCAGAAAGGATTATTTTATGCAGACAAGCACTTTCTTCTTACTATTCCTCTCGAAACTCTTTGTTCTATTTTGATGTTTCCTTATCATCACGGAATTCGAACACTCAAGGCTATCATGAGAGCATCGATTGAATTTTGGAACACTACTGGGTACGTACGATGACACAACGAAGCAAGAAACATTCTTCACATTTTCCACTCATACTGAATTAATCTGGCTTGTACTCGTCGAAACTGGTAGAAATTCAATAAAAAATCAACAATTCATGGATAAAATCGATATCCTGTACAAATATAAAAGTAAATTATGGAAATAATTACCTTTATTTCAGTATTTCGCTTCAATTTCATCCCGCCATCAAAGCATATGCACATCCGGTTCCGTCTGGTACCCATCCTTTGATCCACGGAGTAAGTGACTGGTATCCGTCCAATTCTACTCAACATTAGAATTGAAAATTCACCTCACGGTCAAGAGAGTGAGAGAAATGACTATGAGGACTTGTGTCCTCACAGCAAAAAAAAGTTTTAAAAATTCATTTTGAACTATGCGGAATGTAATTCGACATAGTAATAGTGAGGACAAAAATTGTGTCCTCACTTTCCCATAGTGTCCTCACGACGAGGGTCTGAGAGCGTTGATTTGTCCTCACGACGCGGTAAGTGTCGGCCCTCAGAGAGAGAGAGAGAGAGAGAGAGAGAGAGAGACTCAAATAGGACAAATGACGAGCATGAGTATACATGGTGCTTAACTCCGTTTTCCATATTATTTCAGTCATATCAAGGCCCCAGTGCACCAACGCATGTTTTCCTGGATTTTCTTTAAACAGTACCTCGCACATCATTCTCTCGAAGTCACTAACTCTTCTTACATACCCATCATCGTAAAAGTCATCAGCAGTGAGAGAAGATTGAAAACTTTCACATTGACACTCATCTTCGCAAGCCAAGGGTTACGATACACTACGCTACTCTACCCTTGGCGGATTGAGCTTGATTTCGACAATCATCCGATACGCATTTTCATTGGTTGTAGCGAGCCCTTACTGAATCAAATCAAAGCGCTCGTAGCGTTTCATCTTTGATAAAAATAGAACAGGGTTATGATAAAAATAAAAGGTAAACATGAATATCTCCGTGGATGTGTGCAGGATCTGTAATGATTTATTACCGAAGAAAACATAGACGAACAATATTTACATAAAATTTCAATGTGACCAATCAATTATCAGATGTTTTAGGCTATATCCCAGCACCTGACCATGGAATGTCGAAGTACGTTTATGGTTATTGCTTCATGTTGAATTATTGTATTCCTAAGCGGTTTGTAAAACGACATTTCATTGGCTATAAGAAATATGATGTAAAGGGAGATAATAAGCAACATCCAATAAGGGGCGTGTCGAGGGAATCTCGAAATCGGGCTCGATTCGCCAAGGTAAGATCCACGTACTGATCGTAACCTTGGCTAGCGAAGATAATTGACTCTCGACAATCCCCGTAAAGATATTAGTCCAGCAGGGGATTCGAAGATACGATACCCTGGCGTCAAACTGATAAAACGTCGGTGTACTTCCAAAATCTCGTAACTACAGCTTGTTACAAGCTGTAGTTACAAGGTTTTGGAAGTACTCCGACGATAAGTAAAGATACCATGCGTAAGAAGAAGAAAGAAATGAAGAAATGCAGTCACCATAGTCGAGAACATTGGATATTTACAGGTCAAACTGTAATTCTTTCTTAGTCTACCGTACAGTGTAAAACTACTTCTTACTTCTATTAACCGTTTACCCCATAAGACATTCCTATAGCATCTCTAATGGACCCTAAATAACAGCAAGGATGAAGCCGTTTCTTATGTGTAAATAACACCTTTTGATAGCATAGAAAACATTGTGACAAAAGGTGAAATTGCTCGTCACGAGCAATTTCACCTTTTGCCGCAATGTTTTTCAAAGTCTCCTACAAGCAATGCGTAGAAAAGAGTATCTATGGAGTACGAACTTTCATTGGGAATCAATTCCACGTTTCTTTCAGAAGCCATTGACCGTGAAGGTCGGAAGCATTCAAACGCAAACTTTTTGACTCCAAACAAAGTCACGCATATCAGGCGTCCAAAAAGGCAGTCATGGGGACTTGTTCTTACTCAGCGATTTTTTAAAATATATTTAGATTACTCCGCAGGACCCTTAACTCATTACCAAACGACAATATTCTAGACTGGTTCAAAGTGAAAGGATTTGCAGACGACAAAACAAAAGTGAATGAAAATTTGAAATTTGTTTAGTGAAGGATAAAAAAAAACATTGTGGGAAAAGGAGAAAATGCTGGTTACCAGCATTTTCTCCTTTTCCCACAATGTTTTTTCGAAGTGCTTCTTTCTCAGGATCGTCAAAAGTAGAGATTGTGTGGTGATGGATTAAAGTAGTCCGTCAAAAAGTCACGCTCCAGTTTATGTACGAATGAAACTTTTTTCGCCCTCTTTCATTTGTGAAGCAAGCGTGAGAAACGTTTTTCATCAAAGATTTTACCTCAATATAATATAATAAAAGCTATAAATGCATCTTATTTGTTGGTATATTTACTAATTTAGAGGTTTATTTCGCCAATCATGTATGGAAAGTTTTTGACAAATTACTAGGTTTCACATGACAGTATTTAACATCGTTTTCAACAAGACACCAATCTGTTGTGTGCGCATGTCTTATTCTTCGAAGATTCGGCCTGTCTGCTATGACGCATCACTCCCCCCATTATCGGAAGGATTGTAGTAAATCGCGCTATAAAGTAGTTATAGAGAAAATTACTTTCATCAATACGTTTGAGGAGAAATTAGGCCTGTTTTAGATACAGATTTCTCTAAACTGCTGATCATAGTTGAATGAATCCCACCAGGTTTTATTGAGTAAACCTTTTCCTTTAGTTTGGAATTCAAAATAACAGTTGTCGTGTAGAAAAAAGTAGTCCGGTTAAACCCAGGCCCGTAGGAAGCAATTTTGGAGGGGGGGGGGGGCAACATCATTTGAGAACAGGCTTGTCCTGATTTTACATATATTGCGTTTGGTTATGCAGTGAGAAATAACCCACCTACTGATACTAATGACTGAAAAAGAATGAAATTTGTCCCACAATGTGGTGAATTATGAGATTTGCAGAAAAAGTAAAGCAGAAAATTACACGGAATGCAATGTGATGTCTGAAACTGTTTGTTGTCTGTCAGATAACAAAAGTAGAAGAAAAATTTCCATGTCTCGCCGCCGTTTGTTTAGAACTATTTCAAATCGTTCGGAATTTTCTATTATTTCATCCTCTTTATGCACGATGATTGTCTAGCAATATTCAGCGAAATGCTGACACGGTCATTTTATTGGTAATCAAATTATTGGGGGGGGGGGGGCCCGGCCCCCCCGCCCCCATCCTCCCCCCCTGTTCCTAGGCCCTGGGTTCTGTCCCAGAAGACCCAAATTAGATAGATATGCATTTGTAGAATGCCATCTAGCGGGAGATGATTGTACATACGTGGCTCGGCTATATGTTGAAAGAAAAACTATTTTCGGGGATAGACTAAAACAGGGCAAGTTTAACAGGACAGAAAAAAGGGAATGATATTGAAAGCTAAAAAGAAAAAAAAAAGGTACGAATCTTTAAATGATCGCTGTAAAATGAGATGCCGACAGGAGCATTAACAAGTTCATATTTCAGTTATATTTAAAGTAATTTATCTATGAATGGTTTTAACACAAAATCCCGACTTTTAACAACCCTGTGAAAGAAGCCTTTTGAAAACATTGTGGGAGAAGGAGGAAATGCTGGTAACCAGCATTTTTTTTCTCCTTAACCCACAATGTTTTCTGGCTTTTCTAAAACAAATTTCGATTCTTTAGTCACAACTATTTTGTCGTCTGCAAAGGCTTTCATTTTGGACCAGTCTGAAATTTTGTCGTTTGGTACAGAGTTAAGCGTTTTCCCTCTGAATAACTGGTCCAAACTGAAAGCATTTGCAGACGACAAAATAAAGGTGACTTAAAAATAGAAATTTGTTCTGGGAAGGGTAGAAAACACTGTGGGGAAAGGAGAAAATGCTGGTATCCAGCATTTTCTCCTTTTCCCACAGTGTTTACAAAAGGCTTCTTTCTCAGGGGTGTCAACAGTAGGGATTGTGTGGTAATGGGTTAAAGGAGGATGATTAATTACCTTTAGTTATTCGTGGTGTTAACATAGATATTTTTTGTTCAATACGAGTTAAAGTCGTAAACCCTTTTCTGAAAACTTGTTCTATATTAACCAACCAGTCTTGACCTTTAGAATGGTAAGCGAGAATCAGAGACCTTTTGCTGACGGAGGAGAGCAAGATCAGACTGCACAGGACGTGCAGTCTGATCTTGGATCTACATTGTCCGATAAGAAGATATTTTTTCTCCAAATAAGATAGATAACAAGGGTAACAACCAACATCATATGAAACATTTTAAATCCGCTATTTTCGTTTTAAAAGGTAAGTTTTTCAGCTTGTACATTATTGTTATTGAAGATCTGTCCAAACAAAGCAGTGCATATGTATATACCTGACAACTTTCTTCTTTAGTTTACATGAATATTTTGTTCATTAGTTTCGTTGATTTTGCAATTACCTCCGCACAATTTTCGAAGCCGGTGACACATGTGCGATTCAAAAATAGATGTCGTATACAATGCCGTTTAGAATAATTGTGTTGAAGTGTTTAGAGCTACAACATTGTTTCGTGGCATTTTGATTTCACGAATAGGACAAATATATTTACGGTCACCAGATGAAGTAGTATTCTAAGTAAATTTTAGATACATATATCTTTTTAAAGTAATTAATCTGAACTTTGCGAGCAAAATGGCGGCTGTTCCGACACCTCTGCTATGACGTAGGTTGTCACCCTTGAATAAAATAAGTTCGAAACAACATCAATTACTTTTTACTATCAGCTTGAAAATCTTTTTGATTTTTTTTTGGCAGAATAAGGTTTGATATTATTTTTTGTGTAATTATACACAACTTTTTTGAATTTCAAAATAATTCAACCTCTGATTGGTTTAACCAAATCTTTTAGCCAATCAGAAACTGTGTTATGCTGAAATTTGGAAATGTTCAGAATCAAAGTGACTATGATGTTAAGAATGGTTGATGAATACGTACCGTCGTGAAAAAAAAATCCTTCTTTCGATTGGTTTGTCTATTGGTGCTTAATGACGTAATGACGTTTTTAACATTGAATCAGCCATATCAAGTCGGCTTTTGCTCCTATCTATGCGTTTCTTACATTTTTTCCTCCGAGTTCTACACACATTACTCTCTTTATTCTTTGGATCCTTTCCCGACAAAGAAAAAATAATGTTATAAAGGAGAAAGAATTCTTGTTACTTTGATTATGCTCATGCCTGTGAAATAAATTATCGAGCAAGAGAATCGAACTTACAAGATCCCGATGACTAGTGCTGTGCCATAACCATTGAGCAAACAGCTTAATCTAAGTACTGAAAGTAGTAAAGGACCGGCTTTTCTTTATGGAAAAAATACCGAATATACATGTGGATGCAAATTCACATGATACATCAAGGGCCTTGACTTTGCAATGTATGCATCATTTTTGCAATATGATACCTGGATGGTTATGTGTACTTCATATCCGGTTAACCTTATACTAAACAAACCCTACTTTTAACGACAATGATGAAATGGTGTTTGAAAAAATTTCGGAAAAAGAAGAAAATGCTGGTAACCAGCATTTTCTTCTTTTTCCACAATGTTTTCTTCCCTTTGAAAACAATTTTCACGTTTTGATTATCATTTCATATGTTGGCAGCAAATGCATTCAATTTGGACAGGCCTTAAGTTTTGTTGTTTGTAAAAAGTTAAAATTAATAGTCTAAAGTCTAACCTAATTGACGCCCCGTAAACGTTAACGTTCATGGATATATCCTGTAGCCACTACGGCCAAAGTAATGTCCTTTTCCCCCTTGCCCCCATAGTGCATTGTTTGGCTTAAAGAAGCCACAGACAAAAAGAGAGCAAAGGAAAAAGGAAAATGATCATATACTTGTTTTGCCAAATCGTACCGGCCTTATAAAAATACATTTTAATGCCCCTGTTTGCAGCTATCACTGCTAAAGTATGTAAATTACTGTATTTTTTTGAAAATCACTGATGTTGAAAGTCTATGTAAAAAAACCGGCTGATTGGAAATGATTTGACTGCACATGATATTTGACTGTAATTCAATATCTTTTTAAATTGCTGAAGAGAAAATCTGTTTATTTGAATGGTGTGTAAGCGCCGTTTTTTAAGATTATTTCATTTTCATCGCAGCGGCCAAATGTTGTACCTATTCATGCTTTCCTGGGGTTTCCTTTACGAGTACTTTGCACAATTTTCTTCCCAAACCATTAGCTGTTTTGCTTTCTTTCAATCTAAACATAAGTCTACTCTAAACATATTTATTTTTACACCAATTGAGAAACAAGTTCTTACAACTTATACAAATACCTCTCGATTCTGCTTTCTAGGAACTACACCAGGGCCGGTATTCACCAACCATTCTTAAGTATATTCTTAATTCTCAAAGATTTTTTTTTTAATTTGTAACCGAATGGTTTAGCCAATCAGAAGTTGTGTTACTTACAAATGTAAAACATTGCGAAGTCAAGGCCATCTTATGCAAACATTGCAAAGTCAAGGACCTAGGCACTCTGATGCAAACATTGCGAAGTGATGGCCCGTGTTGCAAACATTGCAAAGTGAAGGCCCTCTGATGCAAACATTGCAAAATGAATGCCCTCTTATGCAAACAGTGCAATGTGAAGGCCCTCTGATGCAAACATCGCAAAGTCAAAGCCCTCTGATGCAAACATTGCAAAGTCAAGGCCATCTGATTGCAAAGTCAAAGCCCTCTGATGCAAACATTGCGAAGTCAAAGCCCTCTGATGCAAACATTGCGAAGTTAAAGCCCTCTGATGCAAACATTGCGAAGTGAAGGCCGTCTGATGCAAACAGTGCAAAGTGAAGGCCGTCTGATGCAAACATTGTAAAGTCAAAGCCTTCTGATGCAAACAGTGCAAAGTGAAGGCCCTCTGATGCAAGCTTTGCAGAGTGAAGGCCCTCTGATGCAGACATTGCAGAGTGAAGGTCCTCTGATGCAAACAGTGCAGAGTGAAGCCCTCTGATGCAAACATTGCAGAGTCAAGACCTTTTAATGCAAACATTGCAACCCTGATGCAAACATTGAAAAGTCAAGGTCCATGATGCTAACATTGCAATGTCAAGGCCCTTGATGCAAACATTGCAAAGTCGAGGCTCCTGATGCAAACATTGCAAAATCGTGGCTCCTGATGCGAACATTACGAAGTCAAGGCCCGTGATGCAAAAATTGCATAGTCAAAACTCTCTGATGCTTACATTGCAAAGTCTAGGCTTCTGATGCAAACATTGCAAAGTCAGGACTCCAGTTGCAAAAACACTTCAATCTGGAAAATCCCTGATGCAAAAGGATTGCAAAGTCACAGCTCCTGATGCAAAGACAAAACTCTAGATCCAACTACTGCAAGTTGAGGTTTGACATGCAACATGGCAAAGTCAAGGCCAGAGGTGTAAACATAGCTAAGTCAGGACTCCTGATGCAAACATCGCAAAGTACAATCCCTTTTTAAATATTCTAGAAGTCGATGTAAACATTGCAAAGTCTAGACCTAAGATCCAAACATTGCAAAGTCAAGAGTCCAGATGAAAAAACGTGAAAAAGGGGTCTCCTGATGCAAACATTGCAAAGCCAATGCTTCTGATGCAAAATGTGCTTGAATGGCTCCTTTTTTTAAAAAAAAATTGTCGAATTTTGACACTCCAGATGCAATAATTGTGAAGTCGTGGTTCATGATGTAAACATTGCAATTTCGAGACTCCTGATGTAATTATTACAAATTTGAGGCGTCTGATGTAAACACTGCAAATTCTAGGCTCCTGATGTAATTATTACACATTCGGGGCTCCTGATGTAAACATTACAAATTTACGGCTCTTTCAGCAACACATTTCAAAGCTGAGGCTCTGGATGCCAACATTACCAAATCTAAGCACCAGATATAAAACATTGTAACGTCATCGCAAACTCGAAGCGAAAAACATCGCATAGAGTGCAGGTAAGGTGTCCCCTATGATTCAATTTAAATATTTTTCAAAGCTACTCAAACCTCACTGAAATAAATTTCCACGAGCTTCCACAATATTGGACACTGTGAATTCAAGATCAGACAGCACGTTCGTGCAGTCTGATCTTGATTTTACAATGGACGCAAAAACACCTAATACCCTCACCTAAACATAAGCATAGTAAACCCGTCTCCTGTTAAATGAGTAATCAAAGTACTGATAGTACTGAAGGCCAGGAAATTGAGGATACGAAACAACACAAGAGGTCAATTTTAATTAATACAATTAGGTAGAAGGACAGGGATATAAGCGGATTCCACTAAGGCCCTGGAATTCTTGGTTTTAACAGGAAATTTCGAACTGATACTAGAAAGCACCAGCCAGAAACTAATTAAGCCAGAGCTAGGCATGTGCTCACAGTTATGGGGTGCTTGATAATGGCTTAGAATACTTAGTAATTTGTCGTGCTTGTAAACAATCCCAAGTCAAAATTGAACTATTCAATCGGTGCAATACCAACTTTGGTTATCTAAATTTTCTGAGACATGTGATGTCTTGTAGTCCTGAATGACGTTATTTTTTATATTTATGACGCAAGAACTTATTTATTTTTTTTGATTTCAATGAAAATACATGTAAAATAGATATCAATGTAAAATGTAATGAATGATAAAAATTGGAGTGATATGACAGTTGGTCATGTTGTCTCTACCTTCCACAAGTCGACGAAATTTTGAACTGGTCATATTTGAAGGAAGTTGTAGATGAAAATCCAAAGTAGGTCTTCGTCTATATTGAAAAGTAAGATTTTGGGGAAATTGGGAGGAATTGCTTGTTACAAGCAAATTCTCTTTTAGCCACAATATTTTCTCAATAAAATACTGTGAAAAGATTGGATTGTTTTGGGAAAACGATCAGGCTCGGTTTACCTATTTTACTTGCCTATTTTATGGACAAGTCACGGTGACTTGAGCTTCGATACTTATATCTAGATAATATAAAAAGACGTTAATCCCAATTTATAATCGTTTTCTAATGACAACTTGTATCAAGCCCGCGATCACTTCACTCTCAAGCTTGACCTAGACCCTGGACCTGAATAAATGTTTCAAAGGGAACTTCTACTCATGATGAAGAACAATGTATTATGCTAATTTATATCGGAATCTATCCAAAAATGGAGGAGTTATGGTTCGGACGAAAAATTGGCCTTCAATGTGGCCTTGATCTTAAACCTACTTGAACAGATATTTCAAATGGCACATCTATTCGTGATGGAGGTCAATTGTACCAAATTAATTTGAAATCCATCCACAATTGTAGAAGTTATGGACCGGAAATATTCGGATGCACACAAGCCCTAGTGAACACTAGAAATAGGTGTGTCAGAGACACTGATGCCCCTGCTAAATGGTATTGGTCACAGGTATGTCATATGACACTAGTAGAGATAGAGAGAGATATAAAAAAAGTACATTAAATGAAAAGCGTACGACTACAGAAAAAAATTATAAGCATTTATTTGGTTTCAAATCAAAGTCAATCAAAGACATATTCTTAAGAATCACACAGGTGTAATCTATTTGTGACAGGTGTAAAAGATGTGAAATACATCCTATCAGTGTGAAATAGGCAGTATAAACAATGGCAAAAGTACCAAATAACTCTTGGATAACCTGGTAACTAATACACATAATGTACATACTAAAGACAACGAACTTTCAAAAATATTTTTTATAGACAACTTGATCAACGATATAGATGAAATTTGATGTTGGGGTCGATTTTTCTAAAATTTTATTTGGGAACGATTTCACCAAAGAAATCGTCTCCAGGGGACGATTTCTCCGGAGTGATAAACATAACACGGGCCAAGCAGTTTGGGGACGATTTCTCCAGGGGCCGATTTCTCCAGCATTCCACTGAAGTACCCTAGATTTAGTCAATATACATAAGAAAAAGTGATAAACATAACACGGGCCAATATTCTATATGTCGTTTGCTTTATTTACAATCGCATTTTTGCGGAGACGCGTTTTGTGACACATATGTTCAAATGTCAACACAACGTTATAGACAATCTCCGAGCAGAGTTGTCGTTCGTTACTCTCACCATACAAGAATGTGAATGATCCGGAGTGCAAGAGAAATTAACCGTATATAGCGCGTAGGAATACACAACTGCCGGATAAAGCTAAGTTTATTAGGTTACGCCTTTATTAGGTCAGTGTTAATGACAAAAACGGGATAAAAAGCACACACTCGTCAGTTATTAAAGGGTCGTAATTCCCTTGCAATTCCATGGCATTTTGCAGCTCAAAGCTTTGAGGAAAGGAAAGCATTCACACCGTGTGATAAGCAATCTCTGTATATACTTGGGAAACTAGTTGTTTTGGCGGACTCAGCGATATAGAGTGGACACGCCGTCCAACATTTTTGTCTGAAAAGGCAGCTTACGATCGCTATAGGCAAAGGAATCCCTTGAGATGGATTCCCTGGCCTAAAAATGACACATGTAGAGCAGTTCATAAAAATTGTTAATGTTATTTGAAACATTTTGGTGGAAAAGATATCTCCTTATCGGACAGTGTAGATCCAAGATCAGACTGCACGTTCTGTGCAGTCTGATCTTGATCTACACTGTCCGCAATAGGTCTTTTAGTCCTGCTGAGCAGTTTATGTCAAAGTCAAAAAGTCAAAATCTCTTTATTCAACCAGTAATGTGAAACATTATACATGGGGATATGACAGAATAATGTAAAGTTTGGTGAAGACAATAACACTAGAAGGATGGGAAAATCTGGGCGTAAGAGTACGCATGCTCGAGCACTTTATGAAAATTCAACTACGCATGCGTGTCCGAACGGTAACGGAAAAAAACGATTATTTTAAAGAGGACGCCATATTGTTTCGAAGCGTGGAGGACGAAAGTTTTTTACATAGTACATGCGTTGGAAAGGATTAAAGTATGAAATTTTTGTTTCATTTTTGGATTGTTTTGAGTCTTTTTTTATCACCAGAATCTTTCAGTTTTACAATTAAAGTCACAGATTGGTTGTAGAAGCCAACCTATTACAGTAACAGAATAGTGGTTTAAGTTTTTCGCGCTACTCAAACATTAAAGTTTTGTCGTTAAACGCGCTTTTTGAATGTATAATTATTAACGGGAGTTTTCAAATATTAGAAAAAGAATTGTTATACATTCATTGAATAAGAATCTGTTCAACCAGAGAATTAGATACTCTTAGACATCACGCAGAGTAGTGGCAAGGTGTTCGGATAGCAGATATTCCGGATGTGATTTTTAGATACCATTAAAAAAGACATACATGTACGAGGGGCAATTTTCGTAGCATACTGATTTGAAAATCTTTTCTGTTTACATTAAAGGAAGTAGGAATTTGTTCTCTAGAATTTTTTATAATCGGGAAATACCGTTTTTAATCCTATGATATCCTAAGATAAACATATAGCTGACACCGTTACTGATATTCACAGAGTAGGCCAAATTGGCACCAAAACATTTACTATTCTTGTGGAAATACTTAGTCTATAGGGAGTTATGTATCATGATTATTAATGAGTTCTGATTACTGTCCCCATAGGCAATGTTAATTTTTGACTGGTAGCCTCTGGGTACAGAGACTATCCTGATACAAATCCAATTTAACCCATTACCACACAATCCCGACTTTTAACGACCCTCAGAAAGAAGTGTTTTGAAAACATTGTGGGAAAAGGAGAAAATGCTGGTAACCAGCATTTTCTCCTTTTCCCACAGTGTTTTCTACCCTTTCGAAACGAAATATTAGTTTTTTAGTCACCTTCATTTTGTCATCTGCAAATGCTTTCAATTTGGACCAGTCTATCATTTTCTTGTGTGGTAAAGAGTTAAAGCTCCAAACAGATTTTGCGTGTAAGTTTAATTTCCATAATTTTTATATTGGTCAGTCTGCTGCGAATGAAAATTGGGGATATAAGTATAAAGAAAGAAAAAAAGGGAAGGGGGGTGGCAAATTCAGAAAAACTAGATTTCTCAAATGTCTCTTTCTTTTTCAGATGAGGAACAGTCATCTAGATCTACTAAGTGAATGTACATTTTTACATGTAAGTAACAGTAAAAGAATTTGTTTAACAAAGCGTTAATTGGTAGCCTGTAGGTTCATCTTTTCACATGCCTTTTATACAACAGAGTCAATGCCGAAGTCTTGCTGGTTACTACTGTACTCAATATGATATTAATTTGTACATTTTGAATATTTTCATGACTAGTACACCTTGCTTGCTTACAGTAACCCCAATTATTAACTACAAAGTACAGCACTTACGAGCCATTCCCAATGTTAGTTTACAGAAGAAAGACATTGACATTGACAAAATACTTTTTGACATAGGCTGCATTAAGAATAGGACAGCTGAATTACAGATAATTGTTTGAAACAAATGAATCCCAGTCAGTAAATTTTTGACAACAACAAAGACTGAGTGTGCCAAACATATCAATCTTTTATAAATTGAACTGGAAATCCCAACAAATTTTTCTAATAATTTACATTTTGTGAAAATTGCTTAGAATTTTGTGAGCAGTTTCATGCAAGATGTTCGTAATTTTTACCTCTATTGGCTGGAAGTATTTTGGCTACCAAATGCACTAATGGGGTTTTGCTGACCTATTGAGGGTGAAGAAATTGAGCTAAAGATATGAAAAAAATATTGGCTGCTACTACAGGTGGGTTATGTTGGTGTAATCCATGAATCCATGTATAAAGATTTTGTTAAATATTTCTGCATATGACTTTGGTAGTGTATTAGTCCATTCTGTTAACACCCTTGTATGTGTACAAGTAATCTCTTTCATTTCAGAGTGGTGGGCTATTTGGTTGTGGTTACATGGTTCAAATTTAGGCATTTCTCTTGAACCAATAGAAGTCTCAAATGTTGCCGGCAATCAGACAACGCTTCTAAGGGAAAAGAAAAGCTGCTTTTGCCAGTCTTACAAGGTTTGTTCAATTGATATGAACAATACACATTTATTATTATATTTACTTTTATAATACTATGAAGTATTTCCAGTTCTGTGTAGATTTTGTTATTCCTTCCCACTTATTTTTGTTGCTGGGCTGCTTCAAAGAAACAGTGTATCTCCATGAGCCTGTTGTTACATGAGCTATCACCATGTTTTTGAAAAAAATTCACATTTTCTATATATTTTTCTTGTCGTTTTCAATTCTAAAGACGATTTACTTCAAAGCCCCTATTTCCTCCCCTCCCCCTCATTAGGTCAAAGCACGCCAGCCAAAAATTTTAAGTAGCCAAAATCTTTGTTGGACAAAACCCATTATTTAACCCAAGCAGTGTGACTTTGATTGTGGCATTTTCTGGGTATTTCATGATTTTGAGTCATGTATAAACACAGGGACACAGGGATGTGGAACTCTAAGAAATTTCTTCTTGTCCAGCTAGTGGGAATGCTGGTTATATGATGATAGTCAGTGCACCTACCCATGGTTTCCTGGAGTTCCTTTTACCACTATACAGCACAATATTCTTTCCATACAATTGGCTGCTTTCCAGCATAACCATGGTTAAGACTGATGAGCACTGAATAATTGAGGAATAAACTGTGTAGGAATGACTCATCAATCCTTCTAATGAATCATGCCAACCTGGGGATTTGAGCTAGAGTCCCGTTCCTCTATGCTACAAACTACACTCTGGGTCAGATGTAGGACTTGTGACCTGCAGACCCTCCGCTAGATTCTTGCTTGTTCAATTGGGTTTTATATGGGAGTGTCCTTAGGCAAGCCACTTCAGAGTCCTAAGCTAGCACTGGTAAAACCCAGGTAATAGATGAAATTTGAACTGTTGCCACAAAATATAAGTGAAATAATTTAGAGGGTGGCATAAATCGCCAATCAATTAATCATTACTCTGCATTGAGTGAGGATTGTCTTGTGTCAGTAAGTTTGTAACCAGGTCAAACAGTTTGAAAACTAGTTTTAGCTCTACTGGCTGAAAGCTAGTAGGGCTTATGTCATGGCATGGTTTCCGTTTGTCTGTCCATTTGTCCAGGGTTTTCTTTGACTCACGACTTTGTGCGTTTTGATGCATTTTTAAGGAAATTTCAGTAATGCATCATGGTGGATGCACAAAAACAATAAGAGGCAATGATGATCGTATATACTTCTAACAGTTACATCGTGAGCAGATGAAAACTCTGGAGTGCGAAGGGAAAATGGGACAAAACACTGAACTGTGTATCGATTTTACTAATATACACTTGGGTCTTTAAACGGGTCTAAACTAAACCAGTCGATCTCAAATGAAAATAGTACAGCTCTGTCAAAATCGACGTCATTCTTGCTGTCTGCAAGGAAGAAGAGTCCTTAAGCAAAGATCAGACGATACAGCGGCTGGTAAGAGCACCCAGAACAACATTTCAAGGTCTTAAGGGTTTACTTTAAATTAGCTAAAGATACACTTTGTTATTCATTGAAAAAAGTTGCATGATTGTGACCCGCGCGTCAAAACACAAGAATTGGTCATTTATCTAATTGTTGAAAATAGTTTATTTTCGGCCAATACGGATAATCTTTATCAAGAAAATAACAGAGACTTCCCACTCTGGCCGATAACAAGCTTTCTTTGCCAACGAAATGGTAGATTCCTGTGATAAAAACAAAATAACCCTTAGCCATAGTGTGAGGCTACACATAAAAAAAAAAAGAAAACACAAACTTCCACAAATAAAAGCTTTTGTTTAACTCTTTACCACACAATCCTGACTTTTAACGACCCTGAGATAGAAGCCTTTTGAAAACATTGTGGGAAAAGGAGAAAATGGTGGTAACCAGCAATTTCTCCTTTTCTCACAATGTTTTCTACCCTTCCCAAAACAAATGTCAAATTTTGAGCATCCTTTATTTTGTCGTCTGCAAGTGTTTTCAATTTGTACAAGCCTACGATTCTATTGTGACCCCCACAAATTGCAAAATGACCCCCATTATTTTTGATAAAGGGGTCACAATGACCCCTTATTTTTTTGGCCGAGGGAAAACCCTGTTTGTCTTTTTTCTTGTTTATGCGATACAGCCTGCATTTGTGGTTAGATTTTCATGAAATTTGCACAATTTGTTAATTTCATCAATAGCTTCAACGTAATGATTTTTTAAAAAATCCAACAAACAATATCGGAAAATAGCCATTTCAAGTTGGAAGTTTTCGCTTCTTGTTTTCGCGATAAAGTCTGCATTTGTGGTCAGTGCACAGTTTGTTAATATTATCAGTAGCTTCAACACAATTGATTGTGAATAAAATCCAACAAACAGGATGGGAAAAGTAGCTGTTTCAAGTTGAAAATTTTCATTTCTTGTTTACGCGATAAATTCTGTATTTTTGTGAAACTTGCACAGTTTATTAATTTATCAATAGCTTCAACCGTATTGATTTAGAAAAAAACTAACCCAAAGTATGAGAAAAGTAGCCATTCAAGTTTAAAAAAAAATTTATTTCTCGTTTACAAGATGAAGTCAGATTTTCTTGTTTTAATCTATGTATTTTTTTTTTCTTTTTGCATCATGAATTCATAGTGATTAGGGTTTTCCATGACACACAAATCCTGCCTCATAGACACAATTTTAATTCAAAACTGAAGAGTTCTTAATATTGAACAAAGTCTGTTCTTCCTTCAATGTCAGATGAACACACCATTCTTTTTAGCTCACCTGAGCACAACATGCTCAGGGGGAACTATTGTGACCAGTCATTGTCCGGCGTCCGTCCATCTGTCCGTCCGTCCGTCCGTTAATAATTTCTTTAAAAATCTTCTCCTCCAAAACCAGAAGGCCAATCTTTATAAAACTTGGCAGGAATGTTCCTTGGGTGAAGCTCTACAAAAATTGTTAAAAGAATTTAATTCCAACAAAAACTCTGGTTGCCATGGCAACAAAATGGCTGAAAATGGAAAAAATCTTTAAAAATCTTCTTGTGACAAACCATAAGGCCGGGAGCATTCATATTTTGTATGAAGCATGATTGGGTGACCCTTTACCAAAATTGTTAAAATTATTCCCCTGGGGTCATATTTGGGCTTTGCCCGGGCGCACCCATTTACATAGAAACAAAGAAGGAAAGCTTTCAAAAATCTTCTTCTGACAAACCATAACAGCTAGAGCATTCATATTTGGTATGTAGCATTATCTGATGACCCTCTACCAAAATTGTTAAAATTATTCCTCTGCTGTCATATTTGGGCTCTGCCCAGGCGCACCCTATTTTAAAATCTTTAAAAAATCTTCTTGTGACAAAACATAAGGTTGGGAGCATTCGTGTTTTGTTTGAAACATCATTGGGTGACCCCTTACCAAAATTGTTAAAATCATTCCCATGGGGTCATATTTGGGCTTTGCCCGGGCGCACTCTATTTTACATAGAAATTTAGAAGGAAATCTTTAAAACTTCTTCTTATGACAAGTCATAATGGCTAGAACATTCCTATTTAGTTTGTAAGATTAACTGATGATATTCTACCAAAATTGTTGAAATTATCCTTCTGCAGTCATATTTGGGCTCTGCCCGGCCGCATCCTATTTTACAATCTTTAAAAATCTTCTTGTGACAAACCATAAGGCGGAGGGCGTTCATATTTTGTTTGAAGCATTATTGGGTGACCCCTTACCAAAATTGTTAAAATAATTCCCCTTGGGTCATATTTGGGCTTTTCCCCGGGCACACCCTATTTTACATAGAAACAAAGAAGGAAACCTTTAATAAATCTTTTTCTGACAAACCGTAATGGCTAGAGCATTCATATTTGCTATGTAGCAAAATCTGATAATCTGATAACCAAAATTGCTAGAATTATCCCTCTGCGGTCATATTTTGGCTCTGTGCCCTGGTGCACACTATTTCACATAGAATCATAGGAGGAAATCTTTTAAATTCAATTCCATCTTAAATGGAGAAATTGTTTGTAACAAGCAGTTTCTCCTTTCTCACAATCTTTTCTACCATATATATCACTTATTTTTCATTTTAGATACATTTTAAAATGTTGTCTGCAATTTGTTTCAATTTGGAACAGTCTAAAATTTTGTTGTCTGGTAATGGCTAAACTACAAGTCAAAAAGTGAACAAGACTCTGTGAAGAGAAAAATTGATGATAAGCAGCAGCTTTTAGCTCCACTGGCCAAAGACAAAGAAGAAAATCTGTAAACATATTTTTGTGACAAACCCCAGAGTATCCCTTATTTGAAAAGAATTAATAGCCTGCCCTTGATAAACCATGTAAGTTACAAATATACTCAGGTGAGCGATATAGGACCATCATGGTCCTCTTGTTTTAACTACAGAGTTTATTTCAGATAAAAGTGGTTTTCCAGTAATTTATTAATAGAATAAGACTGGCTTACGCATTATTGGTGTAAAGTGTATTGGACACGTGTTGTAAATATGTCGTGGTTGGGTCCTCTGCATTTCATAGCATATTTTACACGACTTTTGTTATATAAAAGTACACATTACCGGTCTGTGCTGTTAGCAGAAAATCAATGTCATGACGAAGAAAACTTTAGCATTCTTCTATTGTCTGTTTCCTACAAATGCTGATCAAGCCACGAAACCAAAATGTTTGGTCTCACTGCCTGTCAAAGAGTGGCATTGACCTTTCCGTTTTACAGAGAAATTGTGTTTCACAAACACATCTTGTCTTTGTAAAACTTCTTCGGTGAACTTATTTAATGAGAAAAGTGCCTATGTATCTTGCTTTCGTTAACCCTTTACTCCATAGATACTCATTTCTATGCATTGCTTGTAGGAGCCTTTTGAAAATGTGACAAGCAATTTCATCTTTTGTCACAATGTTTTCTATGCTGTCAAACAGTGTCATATACCCGTAAAAAAGGCTTCATTCTTGCTGTTATATAGGGTCAATTAGAGATACCATAGAAATGCCTTGTGGGGTAAAGGGTTAAAGCATTGCATACAAAGACCGACATGATGCTTATAATTCTGAAAGTTGGTCAAATATGTTCTTTCTCCCCCACAGAGTTTCACAAACTATACCTGCCAGCAATATATATATGGCCTGTGGGGGCCAATACTATCATAATGCTGGTCCTTTTTATCAAACAATCTCATGATTTTCAAATCCCTTAGAAGTAATCGTGGTAAAGGGCAAATTGCTGATAGCCTAAATTTTCTTCTATTCCAGCAATTGTGTCTTTGTTGGTTGCCAGTGATTCTTATTTGGGTAAGTCCTAATTTTGTAATATGTAAGAGAGATAAAAATCTTGGCTGAAACCATTAGGTCTGGGTGTTGGTGTTCTATGCATAGTATAAATGTTCATAAGAATTTGTCTAAGTGTCAAAGATGGTCCCACTCAGGTGAATATGTTTTGGCCAGAGTCAGTTTTAGGTAATGAAAAAATTTATAACATATTATTTGAAATATTTATGCATTCTGTGTACAAATTAGGAATGTACATGTAGGATCATCTGATAGCCAATTAGCCATGCATCAAAGTAGTCCAAAGTAGGGCTGTGAGTCCAAGGCAGCTCCATAAATTGCATCACCTGATTTATACAGAGATGTAGAGGGAAAATTTGAAGTCATTTTTGTCCAAAGTCAATTTGCCTAGTGTTCTGATCATTTATAGGTAGTGTCAAGTACTGTTTCTTTATCAGTGTTCAATTTTTGGCTCTTGATATAGGTATTCTGAAACATCAAATGTTCATTCATAAATATATTTTAAATATATCTATGAATATCATTTTATTATACAATCAAAGGGCCATATTATGCTATGGCCCTGGTCATCTGTCTGTGGCAATCTTTGATGTGGCTCTTAAAATTTGGATCTCTGTAGGCATTCTAGAGTTTAACTCCTTTCACTGACAAGCCCCTTCTGGCGTATATGAACAGCTGTGGGAAGCTCTTGTTGCTTTTTATATGCCAGAGAGGTTGTACTATGTTATAATTCCGGTTGCTCATCTGTCCATCCTTCTGTTAGCAAATTTTTGTGCCACAATTAATCTCTATGGTGTGTAGTTGTGCACATGACTTAAGATTTGGATATCTGCAAGCCTTCCAGACTTTAACCATCTTGGTGTATATGCGCCATTTTGCAAAGCACTTGTTTCGTGGTTTCCATTGCACAGATTACACTTTTGTCGCCTGTTATTTTACAAACAAATCTAAATGAATCTCTGTGATATGCAGTTGTGCATTAACTCTTAAAATTGAGATATCTTTAAGTGTTCTCAAATTTAATCCAGACAAGCCCCTTTGGGCATATAATTCTATGTGATGATCTTTGAAGGTCTTGTTATGTATGTTTTAGTTTACTGTGATCTTCAAGTGTAGACAAAGGTAAACTTGGTGCATTGTCAAAACTGTAGTTGCCTTTGCAGCCAGGGTTGAGCCAGTGTTGATCAAGATCAGACTGCAAATTTGTGAAGCCAGATTATTGATGTACAGTCTCTAATTTATGCAAACAATATGAATAAGAGCTATCTTGGAATTGAAATTATTTGATTGAAATTATTTGGGGCTTCTCCCTAGATTGGAAATGTTGCTAAAGTTCATTTGGCACTTTAAGGGTTAACCTTCATTATCGATAAGTTGCATGTTTTATTTTTGTCCCTTATAATACAGATTGTATTGTACTTTTTTTAAAAATGCAAATACATGTCAAAGCATACAATTATGTGAGGTCTGTAACAACATATTATATTTTTGTCTTAAAGAAATTTTATATTGAAATTCTTTTCACTAGTAAAAATGTTTACCTTAAGAAAAATATCACACCAATCAGGTACAAAAAATACATATGAAACATGAACTGTTCTGATAAAACATGACAGGTCCTTTGTCCAAGATGGGTGTTTATCAAAATACAGTAACTACATATTTCATTGTCCTTTCAAAGACTTTTCTAAATAGGCTTCATTTGACATTGAGGACATATATCAGTAAAGTCACATTGTATATATTTTCAGAGGCCTTAGCAGAGTGTCAAAGTACAGAGCCTATGTTCAATAACTGGTTGGGAACAACACCTGCCTTTGCAAGCATGTTTGTTTGGTATAAAATAGTAAGTGCTATACCTTATACCCATTATAAACTGGGGACATTGTACCATTCCTTACTGTCATGATTTTCCTTTACCAGTGCTTTATATGCTTTTAAGTCCCTTTCTCCTCTAAATATAGAGCAAGAAATATTCAAAGGAATTATGTATAGATCATTCATTAGTCCTAGGAAACAATTTGGTAGAGCTGGGAATCAAACCTGTAACTTGAACTGCAAGCCTTGTAAGTTACCGTGTTATGCACATTGACTGGGCTGTGCTGTTTTAGAACATATTTCATGTGTTGGAGTCCAAAATCAGAACATGTGTTCTGTAAAGAAAGGATTTAAAACAGTTTCTGAATTATCTATCCAGACTCTTCAGATTTTTTTGTCTTTTTTCCAGTATTCAGTTAACCTCACCTTTTTATGAGACAACTATCAATGTGTAAGAGCTCCCAGAAATAGAGTTCAGTATTGTTCAATTGTTTTCATAATTCAACAGCCACTAAATGTGTAAAGAGCACCTATCATTATGCTGTATTTGAACATTTTTGGCAACATTGAAGAAGTTTTGCCTTTATGGAACAACACAAGCATGCAGCCTGTATTTGTTTGGTAACAGATTTATTTTGTCATGGATTTTTGGAAACAAGAAAGAAATTTATAGAAACTCCCAAAGCAAGCATTAATTTTAAAAAGAATTTTCAGGGACTCCGGCAACTGATTTTTTCCTGTCATACATGTGTAGCCTTCCTTAGATAGGCCTAACAAAAAAGATGCTGTGGGTAGGTTAGGTATGGATTTCTTTTTATTTTTTACATGGGTCATGTACTGAATTCTCACCTGTAAATCTTTTTCTTCAACAGTAGGGTAAAAAGTTTATGGTCAACAGCATGTCCTAGGTAGAGTCACAGAATTCTGTTATTAAACCTTTACCAAACAAGTCCTCGTTTTCATGACCCTGGAAAGCAAAACTTTGTGGGAAAAGGAGAAAATGCTGGTAACCTGCATTTTTTCCATTCTCTACAAAGTTTTCTGTCGTCTAGGAGACAAATTCCATAAATCAAGGCACTTTTAATTGGTTGTCTGCAAATCTTTTCAATATGAACCAGTCTAAAATATTGTCTTTGGTAAAGGGTTAACAGGCTTAACATTAAGAAAAAAATTGACTATGGAGCAGAAAAATTTATTGGCCAAACTAGGACTAAATACTCATACACTCCCAGTGAGAATACCCACACAATATTTTCATTTTTTCTCTGTTCTCAGTTTTCATACCTGCAAAACTGCCAGACAACAAAAAACAGACTACTAATTTGAGAGCTATTGCACAAGAGGACATTTGTAAAAGGTAGGACCTGTGATTTAGAGACCCCAGGTTTGAGACCTACTGGATCCATTGGATTTATTTTTGGAGTTTCCTTCAGAGCCTTAGTCTGGTACTGGATATATCTCCTGAAATTCATGACACAACTGTAAGCTGTTGCTGCGATAAATGACTTAGTTATTTTGAAAGTGGCATAAAACATTCAAGCAATCAATCTTTAAGATGATTTCTGTTTTAAGTGATAGAGACTTTGCAGGACAACTGTTGTTTCTCTCAAGTCTCTATTATGGGGGTTATTTGACTCCCTTTAACTCTTTACCACACAATCCCGACTTTTAAAAGCCCTGAGAAAGACGCCTTTTGAAAACATTGTGGGAAAGGGAGAAAATGTAGGTAAACAGCATTTTCTCCTTTTCCTACAATGTTGTCTACCCTTTCCAAATAAAACTTCATTTTTTTATTGAAATTTATGTAGTCCTCTGCAAATGGTTTCAATTTGGATTTGGCCAAAATTTTGTGATTTGGTAAAGAGTTAATAGAAGAAGGTAAGCTGTTAAATTTTGGAGGTGATTTAGACATTTTGAGAGTCAAGACTTAAAGAAACAGGGCATCAGGGGAACTGACCACTGAACTGAAATAAAGTTTCAAATAGTATTTTACACCATACAATCAATTCATCAAACAACAAGCACTTAGATGTTGAAATTCAGTTAAACTTCTAATTAATAGGAAAGGGTATGGAAGTTATGGGTATATCAACACAAGGTTACTATGTTCTTTACTGCACTCTGGGTAGAAGTCTACTAGATAAAGTAGTGGGCTTATGTCATGGCCCGGTGTCTGTCGTGCATCCGTCCGTCCATCCGTCTGTGCGTGTGTGCATCCGTCCGTCCTTGTGTTAACTTTTATTTTAAACATCTTCTTCTCTGAAACCACCCATCCAATTTTGATGAAACTTCACAGAAATGATCCTGCCATGGTCCTCTTCAGAATTCCTTGAAAGAATTTTATTTCTTCAAAAAATCTGGTTGCCATGGCAACAAAACTGAAAAATATTGAAAATTTTTAAAAATCTTCTTCTCTGAAACCATGAGGCCTAGGGCTATCAAATTCGGCATGTAGCTTTATTTAGTGGACCTCTACCAAGTTCCTTCAGATAAAAGGCCTTGGGTCAAAATTGGCCCCACCCTGGGGGTCACAAGATTTATATGGGCTTATATAGGGAAAATTTTAAAATCCTTCTGGTACCTAGCCATAGGGCGTAGGGCCAACAAATTTGGTATGTAGCTTTATCTAGTAGACTTCTACCCAGAGTGCCCAAATGATAGCCCAGAGGTCAAATTTGGCCTGGCGCTGGGGTGGTCACAAGTTTTGTATGGGCTTATATAGTGAAAACTTTAAAAATCTTTTCGTACCAAGCCATAAGGTCTAGGGCTACTCAATTTTGCATCCAGCTTTATCAAGTGGTTGTCTACCAAAGGTGCCCAGATTGTAGCCCTGGGGTCAAACTTGGCCCTGTCCTGGGGGTCACAAGTTTTACATGGGCTCATATTGGGAATTTTTTAAAAATCTACTTGTACCTCTACTCGTAGCTTTATCCAGTGGGCCTCTACCAGGAGGGCCCAAATTATAGCCTTAGGGTCAAGTTTGTCCCCACACCAGGGGTCACAAGTTTAACATGGGCTTTTGTAGTGAAAACTTTCTAAGTCATCTGATTACTAATCATAATAAAGACTAGGACCACTAAATTTAGCCCTGTCTCATGGATTTTGTTTTACAGGGCCTTTTATTGAGAAAACTTTGAAAATCTTCTTGTTTATCACCACACATTCTATACCTGTATTAATTTGTATGGGTTTTATCTTGTAGACCTCAACCAGGGTTCAAGTAATTATAGCTTTGAGGTCAAAATTGGATTTGCCCAGGGGTCACAACTTTTTTGTAGGTTTTTATGGAAAAAATTGTATGCCCTCAAGTTTGAAACCAGTTGGCCAAATAATGTAATGTTTGGCTTGAAGCGTTTTTACGAATTAGCCAGTGGAGCGATACAGGGCCATCATGGCCCTCTTGTTTTAGATATGCCCAGCCCTGCTAGCTCAGTCAGTAACATGCATGACTTAAACACAGGGTTGTGGGTTTGATCCCTGGCTGTACCAATTTCTGTACGAGGATTGACAATAGTAATTATACTCCCCACAACGTACTTGAGGGGTGTATACTGGAATTGCCATGGCTGTCTGTCCGTCCATCTGTCTGTCCATCGACACATATTTGTCCGCAGCAATACTCCATCACTTTTTAAGGTACTGAATCAAATTTACACACAGTGTTCCTATAAATATGAAGTTGTGCATATGCAATTTTCATGATCCTGCAGCAATTTGTTGTGGAATTATTTCCCCTTGAACTTTTTTCAACTCTTACTTTTGTACCATACCATTCTGTGACAAAGACCTGTTTTAATGACAGGGAACTGGGGGGATGGGGGGGTTTAATCAAGTTTAGTGATAGCTCTAGTTGCAATAGGATTCATTACCCTCTCACTTGTGATCATTGTTTTGACAATGGTTTGAGGGAAAGCAGCCAGTGGCTTCTACAGAAAATTGTGCAGAGTACAGGTAAAAAAAACTCCAGGAAAGCATGGATAGGTGCACAGACTGTCATGATATAACTGAAATAATGTTGAAAACTGCCTTAAACACCATATGGATTAGTATACATGTATGTGCCACACGTGAAAATATAAGAAATGATGTTCATTTTGATGAAATGACTTTTTTTTTTATTTTTGAATGAAAACTACGATACCGGTATATACTATATATCATCAGTTGATGAACCAAAAAAATATTTTTGGTCTGTGTTTTAACCTATTGATCAAAATAGCTCCTTTTCAGGGGTCATTTATTTTATGCACTTACATAGATTAAATATTCATGTAAAATATTTTACTATTTCCCTTGGGCCATCACTCTCCTTTGTAAAGCAATGTTCTCCTATTTCCTGTTAATTGTTTATAAATGCTGGGACTCTATATTCATTCAATTTTTTTACCATTTGTCAATGAAATTTAAAAAAATTCTATGTTTTGTAGTCTGAAAAATGAATATCTTAATACTTGTACACTTTTAGCATTTATCTAACATCAAATTAGATACTTTAACTAGCTTGTTCACAAGCCTTTATAGAGGTCATCAGTAAATGCAAAATCTGTTAGATGCCTTACATAATTTACATTTCTTCCAGTGAGGAATTTTCCTTCTGCCATAGAAACTTTAAATTGCTTTAAGTAGACAGTAATAAATTATGTACAACATCAAACAGAGACATTTGCCATATCCATTGTCTAATTGAAAAGTGACATTGACATTTGAAAAATGGCACCCAGAGGAAAATAATGTCACATGTAATATGTATTTGACAAATAGTTAAGTTGGTAAAAAATGATGGTTATAATATGTCTTACCAAGACTGAATATAATTCTAGCTCATTACGTTATCAAATTTACTTGTGCAACATATTTGTCTAAATTTTTCTTGCCTCTCATTTCAGGTCACACCAGGAAGCAAAGGTACATAAATCTTGACTGTCCAGTAACTGTTTCCGAGTAGACTTGAAACCTATTAAACATGCAGAGCCAAATTCCCAAAAGAGTAAGGTTGTTATTGATGGTTCATTCATTAATGGTATTTTGCATATAGGCTTTTGAGAAAGTCATATTATCAATTACTTACTCCAATTACGTAGGAAATAACATGGATATCTATAAGGATGTCATATCTGATATCAAAAAAAGTATGCAGTATCCTGGTTTCATGAAAATAATTTCTGTACGCCCATCGAAAATGGGACATATGGCATCACCCATGGCGCACAGGCTGGAGGGTAAGTGGGTGGGTGGGCAGGCGGGCTGGCACAACTTCTTTGTCTGGAGCATAACTTTGTTATATCATGTCTTCTCATGTCTGATTGACTTGAAACTTGTCAATTGTGTTTGTTGCAATAATACATAGTGCAGTGTGAAAGAACCATAACTCTGCCTGGTGCTGTCTTTTAATTATTTCCCTTTGATTATTATCTTTATAGCGTTTCATGCTTGTCAGAAGCATAACATAAGCTCTGGTCCGATTGACTTGAATCTTAGTATTTGTATTTGTTGCAATAATATGGAGTGCAGTGCCTGGTTCAGTTTTTGAGTTATTTCCCTCTGATTGTCATTTTCACAGCATTTTCTGCTTGTCCGGAATATAACTTTGTCATTTTAAGTCTTAAGATCTACAAATTGGGTATGCATGATTGTTGAAAAATTATGGAGTGCAATGCATAATAATCATAACTCTTCCTACCTAGCACAAATTTTGAGTTATTACCCTTATACTTGTATCTTCTTTTTTTATGGCATTTCTTGCTTGTCAGGTGCATAACCTTGTCATCTTAAGTAGGAATGACTTCAAATATGGTATGCTCATTTGTTGCAATATTTGGAAGTGCAATGCACAAGAATTGTTCCTCATGCTATCTTTGAGTTAATTCCCTTTGACCGTCATTTTTACAGCATTTTATGCTTGTCAAGTGCATAGGTTTGTCATCTTAAGAAGGAATGACTCGAAATATTGTATAATTATTTCCTGCAATATTCTAAAGTACAGTGCACAAGAGTAAATCTATGAGGGGTGTTCGAAAAGTTTCGGGACAAGTGCTGCCATTCTTTTATATTTTGATATTTTTAAATGAGTTTTTCGGTAATGATAGGTACAACCATATTCTATAGGTTGGTTGTAACAAATAAACAAAGATACATGAAACACGTGATGTACTGTCACCATAGCAACGTCAAGTCAACGTGAGCGGGGCACCTTGATGCATCGAATAAAAAATTGTCTTTACAAACATCTGAAATAGTCATGGTTATTCAAAATACTCCACGGTATGCCCAATGCACCTCTGATGCCTATGTGCGCACGAATTAAAACAGTTTTTGAAGTCTGATGAAGGAATGTTCCTTATACATTTCCTGACCACGACGGGAAGGTCATCAACGTCGTTGAAACAGTGACCACGTCATTAACGCTTGATAGTGGGGAATAACAAAAAATTACACAGTGTGAGGCAGAGGAGCATTTTGGGTGCGCAATAGTGTTAGTCTATCTATCAGCAGGTACTAGTTGATAAAGTACAAGGTGTGGCGTTATTGTGGTGTAAGTAGAATGCGCCAGGTTCTTTTGGTCTTTTTTCCTATACAGCCCTGACCATCTCAAGCTGGTGCACTTGAATGAGCTTCTGGTTGAACCTATGCTTCTATATACATGCAACAATGGCATTATGTTTATGAATCACTGGTTTCACCAACCAATTCTGCCATATATAAAATAAAAATATCATTTTGTGTACAATGTAGTTAAAAATTCAAAAGACTGTACATTCCATTAATACTGTGCTGTGACTGTCTTCCCAATTGGTTTAAGTCATGGCCCGGTGTCCATCGTGCCTCTGTCTGTCCGTCCGACCATGCTTGTGTACGTCCGTCCGTGAGTGTGTAAAATTTTATTTTAAACATCTCTGGAACTATCCATCCAATTTTGATGAAACTTAACAGAAATAATCCTGCCATGTTCCTCTTCAGAATTCCTTAAAAGAATTTTATTCCTTCAAAAACTATGAAAAATATTGAAAATTTTTAAAAGTCTTCATCTCTGAAACCATAAGGCCTAGTGCTATCAGATTTGGTGTGTAGCTTTATCTAGTAGACTTCCATCAATTTTTTTTTTTTTTCAAATAATAGCCCTGGGGTCAAAATTGCCCTGCCCTGGGGATCACAAGTGTTATATGGACTGATATAGGGAAAACTTTAAAATCCTTCTGGTACCAACAAACAGTATGGGAAAAGTAGCCATTTCAAGTTGAAATTTTCAAACTCTTGTTTACACAATAAAGTCTTCATTTGTTTTTAGATTTTTGTGAAACTTGCACAGCTTGTTTATCTCGTCAATAGCTTCAAACCTATTGAGTTTGAGAAAATTCCAACAAACAGTATGGGAAAAGTAGCTATTTCAAGTTTAGAATTTCGAAATTCTTGTTTACGCAATAAAGTCTGCATTTGTTGTCAGATATTTGTGAAACTTGCACAGTTTGTTTATCTCATCAATAGCTTCAGCCCTAATGATTTTGAGAAAAATCCAACAAATAATTCTTGGGAAAAGTAGCCATTTCAAGTTGAAAATTTCCAATTCTTGTTCACATGATAGTCTTCATTTGTTGTCAGATTTTCATGAAACTTGCAGTTTGTTTATCTCATCAGTATCTTCAACCCTATTGATTTTGAAAAAAAAAAACCAATAAACAATATGGGAAAAGTAGCCATTTCAAGTTGAAAATTTAAACTCTTGTTTACACAATTAAATGTGCATTTGTAATCAGATTTTGTGAAACTTGCACCGTTTGTTTATCTCATCAATAGCTTCAGTCCTATTGACTTTGCAAGAAATCCAACAAATAGTATGGGAAAAGTAGCCATTTCAAGTTGAAAATTTTCGATTCTTGTTTATGCAATTAAGTCTGCATTTCTTGTCAATTTTTCTTGAAAATCACACAATTAGTGTTTCTTATCAGTAGCTTCAACCCTATTGATTTTGAAAAAATTCAGTAAACAATATCGGAAAAGTAGCCAATTAAAGTTCAAAATTTCAAATTCTTGTTTATGTAATTAGGTCAGCTCTTTTGGTTGGATTTTCATGAAACTTGCACAGTTGCTTTGTGTTATAAACAGCTTGAACCCTATTGATTTAGAAAAAAATCTGACAATCAATTTTGGAAATGTAACCATTCAGAGTTGAAAATTTCCAATTCTTGTTTAGGCAATGAATTTCACAGTGTTTATGCAATTCTTTTGAAGATTCATCAAGGGATTGAATATCTAGTTTGTCTTTTTGCATCATTAATTCATCATGTGTGCTAGCATAAAAGCAAACTCTGCCAGTAGAGCATATTCAGGCCCTTCAAGGTGATCTAGTTTTTTAAATTCATTGATAATTGTATTTTTCTTTCCACATAGTTTAGGTACTGTTCATGCGAGGCAGTAAGACTTTATTATAGAAGATGAACATTTGATGTTACACATTTACTTAAATTATTTGTTGTACAATTTTCAGGAACAGCATTAAATTAGAAGAAGACCTGGCAGTACAGTCATACAGTTGTCTAGAAGAGGCCTAAATGTGCATGTTCGAAGAGGAGAGTGGTGCCCAAATACTGACTTTATTTATTTCAACAAATTTTAGTTGTAATTTCTATTGATTTATAGAATGCAGTGAGCAAGAAATTGAATGCAGTGAGCAAGAAATTATAAACTGTCGTGGTTTACAGTAGAATAAAAACATTAAAGCATGTTCATAATGATAACTAAATATTGAAAATTTTGTGCTAGGTGAAACTTGTGATTTTTCTACCTGTAAAGTACTGAATGATAAATTATGATTTTTAAGGCAGTAAAACAAACCATCTCGTGGCTGCTTATACAATGATCGTGTTACAAAGTTTCAAAGAAAGTAAATCACATCTTGATCTAAACTGGTGGTCAATATAGTTAAAGGTTTGATTAATGACTTTACTTCAAAGACTAGTTAAAGATACAATTTCTAATGGCAAAAAATTATTAGGTCAACCTTTTTTCTTTATATCTAGAAGTATTTACTATAAACAGTTATCATTTCTTATTGCTCTGATTGTCTCTTTAATCTCAACTCCTCTTGGATGATGTAAAGATACAAGCATACCTGAGTCTCTTTGAGGAAATATTAACTTTCTGTTTTGAACAGTGGAACAATATCTTTAATGAGCATTACATAAATCATTTGAATCTGTTTTGGAATTTTTGTTTGGAATTCCTGCTATGGGAAGTGAATAAAAGCATAACAGATTGTACTATGACCAATAAAGGGTTAAGTTTTTTCAGCTACAGATACAGTACTCACATTTTTTTTGATGGCAGAAAAATATACAATCTGGTAAACTAAGAAAGACTTTTATCTCACAGGATTTACCTAAGGGTGAATCCGGTGTTGACTGAAAACCGTACTTCATGTTGTGTGCAAACTTAACTTGCTCCATCCTTTATGTATATTGTTTCTTTTCATCTTGGACAAGACTGAAATATTGTCGTTGGGTAATGAGTTAAGAATCTACCCCTCCAATAGCACCCTGTCTAGTATAACCAGGCTTTGGAATGTTTCTATGCCAATGCTTGTTTAAAGTTATTCAGATAATGTACATTTTAACAGAACTCAGGTTGCCACAAGCACAAAGTTGAATTTGGTACCTCTACTAACTCTTTGTCAAACAATGTGTGGTTTTAATGACCCTGAGGAAGAAGCCTTATGAAAACACTGGGAAAAGGAAAACATGCTGGTAACCAGTGTTTTCTCCTTTTCCCACAATGTTTTGTACTCTTTTAAACTCAAGTTTCAAATTTTGAGACAACTTTATTTTGTATTCTGTAAATGCTTTCAATTTAGACCAGTCTAAGATTTTGTCATTCGGCAAAGAGTGAAATAAAGAATTTCATTGGCGATTACATCTAAGGCTACTAAAATTAATATGATCCTTCAAGTTCATCTCATGGGCCTCTATCGGCCCCATGCTGGGTTTTAAGAGGCTCTCATGTAGTGAAAACTTTAAAACTACCTTTTCTTACCAGTGAGCAGCAACCCCTTTAACAGATTGTATCATTATCTGGTAAATCTCTACCAACGATGTTCATATCATTGGTTCTGAGGTAAAAATTTTCTCATACATTGTATAGCATTCCATTGGGCCTTTACCAATGGTGTTCTTATTTAATGGTCCAACAAGAAGGTAAAATCTGTTCAGTCTCCTTTGTAACAATCCCTAGTTTTTACGACCCTGAGACAGAAGCCTTTTGAAAACTTAATCTTTTAATGTGCAAAATTAGATTGTTGGTCTACATACAGAGATAAAGTATGTATTTAAATAAATAATTGTGGGGCAAAAACTTCACTTATCCTGAATATCATCTACCTGTGTTAGAAGTTTGAAGTTACTAGCTTTTTACTTAGGAAATTCTACCCTGGACAAGAATCTAAAGTTTAAGATTTAAAAGGCAATATTATAAATATTCTGAAGAGAGTTATGGTTCTTGTACACTGCACTACTCAAGTTTCAAGTCACTAACTTTTCACACTCTTTACTACTATTTTAAGAGTTATTGCCCTATGTAAATTGTAACTTCTGAATGTTGTCATGGGCATAACTTTCTTCGTATGTAAGCTAGGAACTTCAAACTTAACACACAGCTGGTTCACATGAAGGAGAAGTGTGTGTAAGAACTATAACTATTACACTTTTTTTTTTTTTGGGGGGGGGGGGGTTATTGCCCTTTGTAAATTTTAACTTTGGATTTTTGTCAGCGGCATAAATTCCAAAGTGAAAAAGCTACTAACTTCAAACTTCATATACAGACAGGCCACATTAACAAGAAGTGCAGTGTGTAAGAACCATACCTTTTTTTCTCTCTCTATTTTCAGAATTATTGCCCTCTGTAAATTTTAACATGGGATTTGTATCTGAGGCCATAACTTGCAAAAGTCAAAAGCTCGTACTTAACTTTAAATTTCTGTACAATTAGATCACCAAAGCGCACTTTACAAGAACGATACTATATTCCCATTATTTTTAGAGTCATTTCCGTTTGTAAATTTTGACTGGATTTTTGTCTGGGGCATCACTTCTCAAGGTAAAAAGCTAGTACTTTCAATATGTATAAACAGATATACAAACCACATTAACAAGAAGTGCAGTGTGTAAAAGTACAAGTCTGTTCCCTTTATATTTAGAGTTATTGTTCTTTGTAAATTTTTACATTGATTTTTATCTTGGGTATAATTTGCAAACTACAAAAGCTATTAACTTCAAACTTCATATACAATTAGTTAACATTAAAGCAAAGTGCACTGTGCAAGAATCATACATCTATTCCCACTATTTTCGGAGTTACTGTCCTTTGTAAATTATTGTTTTGGGGTTGTTGGTTTTTTTTTTGGTGCATTACTTCCAAAGCATAAAAGCTGGTGATTTCAAACTTCATAAACAGATATACCACATCAACGAGAAGTGCATTGTACATGAACTATTGTTCTTTTCCCACTAGGATTTTTTTCTTCAACTCTTACTTGTTTACAAAACCATTCTACAATCTGTGACACAAAGAGCCCTTTTGAGATAAAGGGGAAGGGGGGGTATGATCACATGTAGTGAAAGCTCTAGTTTTTTCTGTTGTATGAAACAACAGAAAAAAAATGAGACACAGCTTGTCCACAGTGACATGGGAAAGTCATCAGAAGGGCAAGTAATCCTAAAAAAAACAATTTTGATAAGAACACGAATTTTCTATGGAAAGTGGCATTCTTTTCTCTAGAATGGACTAGTTTGACCTGTTTTGTTGATACACTTAACCCCTCTCCTGCTGAATAAATAAATGACATGTTCAATTCGATACTTAAAGGTGGGTATTCAGAATTTTCACATTACACCAATTTAAGCATTATATATGCCACTGAAATTTATATAAAAAAAAAATCATCAGTAATTAAGAAGCATTAAATCAAAAAAAAAAAAAGTTTTTGGTGGTATTCCTTTAAAAGGCTACGTAGCCTCTTAATCTAGTTTTAGGTTTCCCGCCAAAATGAAAAATGCATTATGGGAATGTTAAGTGACCTGCACATGACTAGTAATTATTAAATTCCATATCATAAACTTGTAATTATTTTCCATAATGTCTAGAACTTCGGATGCCATGTTTGAAGCTTCGTCTGTATATTTCCGGGATGTAAATGAGCGAGTTGCTCATGTAAAAGTAGACCGTGTTTCTCTTCAGTGTCGACCTGGGCTGGAGTATATCTCTGATTCATCTACTTGTCGGATGGTTTTCGACTACTGGGGTTTAAAGGTGGCCCTTCAGAACATTTTACAAAAATGCAAAAAAAATCATCCTTATATTCCCAAAGCCTTTTAATTTCCATTCATAAAACCCCAATAGTCGAAAACCATCCCGCAGCACAAGAAATTAGAGATTTACTACGTCCCAGGTTGACACCAACGGGAGACCTGTTCTATTTTTAGATGACCAATTCGCTCATTTACATACAGGAATACACAGACGAAGTTTCAAAAATAGCATCCGAAGAAGACATTATGGAAAATAATTATTACATGTTTGTTATGTAATGGAATTTAAGCGTTATGAGTCAAGTGCTAGTCACTTGAAATTCCCACAATGCTTTATTGATTGTTGGCGCGAAATCTAAAAATACCTTAAGAGGCTACGTAGCCTTTTAAGGGAATACCAGCAAAAACATTTTTTTTTGTAATTTTATTAATCTTATTTATTGATGATTTGTATTATTTTTTCATGAGAATTTCAGCGATATATATTTATTTAAATTTGGTGAGATGTGAAAATTCTATATACCCACTTTTAATGAATGAAATTTATAAGGCTTTGGGAGTATAAGGATGATTCTTTTGTATTTTTGTAAAATTTTCGGCCCAAAATCTGAAGGGCCACCTTTAAAACCTAAATATGTTCAAAGTTGTGTTTTGGGAATCCTATCTGTTTATCGTACTGTGTAGATCCAAGATCAGACTGCACGTTTATCTTGATTTACACTGTTGGGAAAAGGTCAGTGAGTCGCGTTTAGCAGCCAAAGGGTTAATAACAACCTAGTGTAGATGACACATATTTTGAGGTGAAAGATTAGGTCAAATGTCAAAGAAAAGTTTTAACCTTTAACCAAATTCTAGTTCAAGCGACCCGGCCAATAAGCTCAGTAGTTAGGGTATATGACTCGTGACCTGATTGTTGCCGGCTAAATACGCAGTTGAGACAAATTTACGAAAAATCAAAGAAATATACACATGCTTATGTGCACTGACCGCCGTGATACTACTAAAGCTGTTTAACTCTTTACGACATGAGTAAATTATAGACTGGTCCAAACTGAAAGCATTTGCAGACGACAAAATGAAGGTGATTGAAAAATTAAAAATTTGTTCTGGGAAAGGTAGAAAACACTGTGGGAAAAATAATAAAATGCTGGTTACCATCATGTTCTCCTTTTCCCAAAATGTTTTCAAAAGGCTTCTTTCTCGAGGACGTCAAAAGTAGGGATTGTGTGGTAATGAGTTAAAGGACGTGAAGCTCTAATACCATGAACAACAACGAAAAGAATTAAAAAAAAAAAAGACCCCCGAGTGGTGTGGGACGATGAGAACATGTTTTCTCTTTCCACAGCATTTTTTCAACCAGTACAAAGAAAAAGTCCTACCAGTTGACTTCTCGTTTACAAAATGGTTGATAAACGGACAGGTGTAAAAATTCTGCTGTTTGATGAAAGACTTGAAGGTTGTTAAGTGTTGAACGCCTTTTCAACATTACTTCTGTTATATCGGGGCGACCAGTGCACAATGCATGCTTTCCTCATGGCTCTTTTACCATACCCCAAGTTATTTTTTTCCAAGCCACCGACTGCTTTTCCACATAACTTTCGTCGATACAATGGTCACTGATGGGATAGGAATGAATTATGTCGCACTAACTACGATCAATTCTGGAAAGGAAATTGTCCGAGCCAAGAATCGAAACCACACCCCACTATTCTCAAGTCTTGTATGCTACAGACTGAGCTACCGAGGCTTGGCTACCATTCGTTGCTGCCATTGAGGGTGAGGGAAAGTGATAGCGTCCCAAGTGTGTCCTCCCGTAAAGAGATCTTGCGAATACCAGTGGCATTGCATATAGGTTTGATAAAGTATTAATCATTTAACAGTAAATCTTGGGTTTGACCCTTTCAGTCCATCTTCATTGTTAGAAGCTTTAGCGGATCACGTGGATCAAGATCAGACTGTAGATAACACTACATCTCAGATCAACTTCATCCGCCACGTAATACTAATAGAATCATGTTTATTTCAAGTATGTTAGATTTATCTTGGTATTATATTATCACAAGATAAATCTATCAGCCACTTAAAGTATTGAAATTCGTTAATATAGTTTCGCATTCGAACGATAATAACTTAAAGGTATTTAGAATTTTTACATCTCACCAAATTAAAAAATATATATCGCTGAAATTCATGTGAAAAAATAATACAAATCATCAGTAATTAAGATTCATAAAATTACAAAAAAAAAAATTGATGGTATTCCCATAAAAGGCTACGTAGCCTCTTAAGCTATTTTTAGATTTCGCGCCAAAAATCAATAAAGCATTGTGGGAATGTCAAGTGACTGGCACTTGACTCATAACGCTTAAATTCCCTATCATAACAAACATGTAATAATTATTTTCCATAATATCTTCTTCGGAAGCTATGTTTGAAGCTTCTTCTCTGTATTCCTGTAAGTAAATGAGCAAATTGATCATCTAAAAATAGAATGTGTCTCCCGTCGGTGTCAACCTGGGCCGTAGTAAATCTCTAATTTCTCGTGTTGTCGGACGGTTTTTGACTACTGGGGTTTTATGAATGAAAATTAAAAGGCTTTGGGAGTATAAGGATGAATTTTTTTGCACTTTTGTAAAATTTTCGTCCTAAAATCAGAAGGGCCACCTTTAAGCCAAGTTTGGGCAATGTTTCAAGCGTATACAGACAAGGACATTGATTAAAAAATGCTGTTTTACACCTCTTTCAATATTATTTCAGCCATACCACGGCGACGGTTCATGTAAATTCATGTAGGTCGACATACTGGGTGCCACCAGTACTAGCTTAGCGATCTGAAGTGTCGTACCCAACTTGAAAAAAAAAAGAACCAGAGACGTTCTAGCCAGGGGCCTCCAGGTCACAAATCCAACACTATCACTCGGGTCACTTACAAGTACCTAAAAATTCAAGAAGACAAGAGAAGAGTAAGCCGGGTGCGCATCGCTTGGTTTTTCTGAGCCTGATATCAAATCCGATTTCAGATAAAGTTCATGGGGTAAGATTACTAGCATAAGCCGCAGTTAGTTAACCACACACGTATCACATCATATTATGTAAAGACAAGAATGATGACCAGAAGTGCATGAATGAAATCGTGACGGGTGGCCAACCATGGGTTAACATGGGTTAATTTTCATAAGCCAGAGGGTATCGAAAAAATCAATCGGATCGATGAGAGCTCGCACCATCATATAATATGCAGAATTTTATCATTTATTATCATTCACGGAAACGTAGTTCCTGTGTCGGCAGGAAGGAGTGTCACTGGGGTCTTTTACTGTGCTACAGCCCTCCGGCGCAATGTAGAATCACTTGTAAGTCTACCATGACATTGTACCTGCAAATCCGCCTTGTCACCAACGGGTATTTCATTTTCCTGACACACTTTACCACTATACAGCTTCTATACATGTGAGCTTTGCCTCAATCCATAATTTAGAAAATTACATGAGAAGCCGCCGCTTTGAATCTCGTCATACCGTCGGCAGCGCTCTATTCCACTGCCTCATCACTTTAAAAAAAATACAGACACCGCAATGCATTTCCGTAGCCGATATAAAAACATCGCCTCATTGAATTATAGTTATATAAAGGCCATTTGTATGACTCAAGTTTCATATATGGATAGCGCATCCTAAAGGGATTCGTGCAATATCGCCTTTTAAAGGTGAGTATTTAGAATTTTTTCATCTCACCAAATTAAAATATATATATATCACTGAAATTCACATGAAAAAATAATACAAATCATCAATAATTAAGATTCATGAAAATACAAAAACAATTTTTTGTTATGGTAGTCCATTAAAAGGCTACGTAGCCACTTAAGATATTTTTAGATTTCGCGCCAAAAAATTAATAAAGCATTTCGGGAATGCCTAGTGACTGGCACGTGACTCATAACGTTTTTAATTCCATTACATAACAAACATGTAATAATTATTTTCCATAAAGTCTTCTTCAAACGCTGTTTGAAACTTCGTCTGTGTATACCTGTTTGTATATGAGCGAATTGATAATCTAAAAATAGAACGTGTCTCCCCTCGTAGTCGACCTGGGCTGTAGTAAATCTCTAATTTCTCGTGTTGTTGGATAGTGTTCGACTACTGGTGTTTTATGAATGAAAATTAAAAGGCTTTGGGAGTGTAAGGATGATTTTTTTTGCATTTTTGTACAATTTTCGTCCCAAGACCTGAAGGGCCACCTTTAATAGTCTGTCTGTGATTTACTTTATTTTCAACATCTTTTCCTCCGAACCTACTCATCTAATTTTGACCAAAATTCATATAAATGATCCTGTCATGGTCTTCTTTATTTCAGTTTGTTTCGCAAACACAATCAAATAATACGAGAACTGCCGCTTGTCGTCTGAGATCAGCCTGTCAAGTTCCTTGTTCATAGAATTCAAAACGTTTAAAGAAAAAGCCAAATATATATTGATACTCAAAGACTTTCCTTCCCCCATCCCCTTGGACGCTCTCAAAACAAATAAAACATACCATCTTTCATTCGCTTTTATCTTTACATATTTTATCTTAACATGTTGGTAGAACTTAAAGTGCACCCTGCAGTGTCGCTAACCAAACTAAATTTCCAATATAAAATATAACAACTTCTAAACCCTAATACATGTGAATTTGAATGCAAAAGATAATGTCAGCTCTTGATTCTATCTCAAGCTTAATGAAATGAAAGCTTTATCCACGTAGCTAAACCCGTATAGAATACGAGCTTCTAGCTTTTCATACCTATATTGAAGCGTCATCGCAAGAGGGAAAAATAATTTTCCACTAATTCGATACTCAAACTTGGATAATTATATTTCCCGAAAATTGTTTGAACAAGACGCTAAGCTTGTCATCTGTGAGCTTGATACGTTTCTATTGACATGGGATCAGACACGTTGTCCGATGAGAGAGAGAGAGAGAGAGGTGGGAGGGAGGTGAGAGAGAAGACTAGGAGAGAAATGTCTTCTGCCCAGTTTTACCAGATTGCACTGATGTAAGACTATGTCGTATGCTGATCGCTTCCTCGCATACATAAATTCAGTAACCCACCCATGGTTAAAATCATCGATTTGTAGTAAGAAAATCTCAAAGAAACTGTGGAGCCCTAGTCAAAGTTATTAATGAGTCCCAGCGTGTAGTCATTGAGAGAGAGAGAGAGAGAGAGAGAGAGAGAGAGAGAGAGACGGGGGTAGAAAAAAAACAACAACAACAAAAAAAAAAAAAAAAAAAAAAAAACTGGGAAAATAGAAGAGAGCAGGAAAGAGAAGAGGGGGATATTTCATGACTTTATGAAAAATATCGAATAGACACTTGGTAAGGTTAATACATGAAGGTAAGAAGGGCACTGTATGAAAACATTTCTCTTTTTGTCGAAATGCGCTTCCAAAATCAGTATTTCCTTAACTTCTCATTCCTCCATGTATTCTCATATGACAACCCTAAAAAAAACTTTTGGTGAAGGTTTGACCTGCGATTTTGTCGCTGGAGCAATTTTACTATTTAGCTATGCTCTGGCAGAAGGGGGCCTAATGCATGCCCGTGATACATTCTACAAGCAAGTCATCACGTTATTGTGGATCCATTCGACACATTCTGTGCGACAAACCACCGAAGCATGAGGTAGAATGATCCTTTGATATGCAAAAATCTTGAAGACAGAGAAAGGTTTCGGCCCACGTCAGTCTGTCAGGAATGCGCAGGCAGACATGGGTCGATCCTTTTCACAGATGCATCAAGCTCCCTTTTCACAGAGCATTGCTCAGTTAGCCTCTCCCTCAATGTTTTAGGATAGCAAGTTCTGCAAATCGATGTGATCACGTTCCATTTCGTGATAACAATAATACTGCACACACATAAGGAAGTTTGATGCGGTAGGTAGGGGGTGTCGGAGGAACAATCGAGTAAAATCCTCCTGCCATAATTGGGCTGTTTTGTGTCCGAGTGCGATACTTGTGCTTATCTATCTTGTAAACCATCCATGTATGCAGCGATTATTACCCGACAATTCAAACAGATCCAAGTGCTCACTTAAGCAACAGATTGCCAGGCAGACTGAGCGATTGACATGATGAAACCAGTATAACTGCTTCAACTTTGTCAGTTTCTTTCCAAGGATTCTCAATAATAATAATCATTGTTTCGACAGATGTTATGTGGTAAACAACCATAGGCTTGGTAACTATGCAGTGCGACGTACTGGTAAAAAGATAGCGACATTGATTAGACCGACATCAGTGTTCATAAACTTAGTTTCGAGTCTTACCAAATTGTCAGATTTAGGATGTTTGATATTGTTCTGATCTGTATAAATGAAACTCATTTGTATTTCATACATAAAGTTGGGCAATATTGGCCACTATGAGAGCTTGAACAAGTGTACAGAATAAGACGATAGACGTTTTGAAAAATTAAGGTAAGACCTGTGTAATGCACTTCCGGTGAAAATTCTAATTTGTTGATAAATAAGGATTTATGCAGAAATAATATTTTTGCACATTTCTAACGGATCAGAAATTTCGTTACGTCCATCTTGAAATTATTTTTTGAATTTTCAGTTAGTTTTCTGAAAAGGGAGGTAATTATTACTCTTTTAGAATTGAGAATATAGTGGTTTTAGATTTATAAATGATAATTCAAAGAAGGAAAAAATGAAAAGGTGAAAGTAGTTCAATAATACTCATTTTTAATTATAGCTAATTTTGCAGGATTAGATTTTAGTAGAAATAGCTATTTTCCATTACACAGGTCTTACCTTAATGGATTCAACAGTCCATTCCAGGTAAAGCAACTCTTTCTCAGTCTCTGGCACAGAGTGCGTTTCCTTGCATGCATGTGAAAAAAAAATGTAGGTAGAAACAAATGTGATTGTGAAATTCGTCTGGCTGATTTTTTAATACTTTGATTACAACTGTTGAACTGTTCACATACCTCAGAGGTGAATGATTAAAAACTTTGGAGGGTTTGGATTTAAAGGCAAATGAATATTTGTGACCATAACTATGAAATATGTCATAAAACAAACCCCGGACATTCTTACAAAAGACACTTTCTCTATATTGAGAGAACACTCCTGAAGATTTCATGCAAAATCATAACAGACATCTTGAGTTGGTTTTTCCTATTTTTAATATAACTAGAATAACTATCACTAATGGTGATAAATACCCCCGACCCTATATTTCATGTCACAGGGGCAATAACTCATTAATTCTTCTTAGAATTTTCGCGAAAGTTGCATCTCGCACATCTACAACTCCTAATGAACACTTTTGCCAAGTTGGAAGTGAATCAGATAGAAACTGTCATCGGACTTGTCCTGATAAGCATTTTCAAGTCAAATCAGGGGCAATAACTCAGTAATTCTTGATGGAATCTTTACAAAATTTGCGTCTTGCACATCTACAACTCCAAATGGACACTTCTGCCAAGTATAAATTGAATCGGACAGAAGTTGTAAGAGGAGTTGTCGGGACAAGCATTTTAAATGTGAATCAGGGGCAATAACTCATGAATTCTTAATAGAATTTTTACGAAAGTTATGTCTTGCAAATCTACAACTCCAAATGAACACTTCTGCCAAGAATAAACCAAATCGCACTGAAGTCGTAAGAGGAGTTGTCCAGACAAGCATATTAAATGTGAATCAGGGGCAATAACTCATGAATTCTTAATAGAATTTTCATGAATGTTGCGTCTTACTAATCTACAACTCCAAATGAACACTTCTGCCAAGTTGGAAGTGAATCGGACAAACTGTAGGAGTTGTCCAGACAAGCAATTTTAAGTCAAATCAGGGGCAATAACTTGGTAATTCTAGATGGAATTTTCACAAAATTTGCGTCTTGTAAATCTGCAACTCCAAATGGACACTTCTGCCAAGTATAAAGTGAATGGGACTGAAATTGTAGGAGTTGTCAGGACAAGCATTTTAAATGTGAATCAGGGGCAACAACCCATGAATTCTTAATAGAATTTTCACGAAAGTTGTTTCTTGCAAATCTACAACTCCTAATGAACACATCTGCCAAGTTTAAAGTGAATCAGACAAACTGTAGGAGGAGTTGTCCGGACAAGCATTTTCAAGTCAAATCAGGGGCTATAACCCTATATTCTTGATGGAATTTTCACAAAATTTGCACTGTGCACATCTACAACTCAATATGGACACTTCTGCCAAGTATAAAGCGAATCGGACTGAAATTGTAGGAGGAGTTGTCCAGACAAGCATTTAAATTATGAATCTGGGGCAATAACTCATGAATTATTCATAGAAATTTCATGAAAGTTGCGTCTTGCACATCTACAACTCCTAATGAACACTTCTGCCAAGTTTACAGTGAATCAGATAGAAACTGTAGGAGGAGTTGTCCAGTCAAATCAGGGGCAATAACTTAAGTCAAATCACGGGCAGTAATTCTTGATGGAATTTTTACAAAATGTGTGTCTTGCACATCTACAGCTTCTAATCAACACTTCTGCCAAGTATTAAGCCAATTGGATCGAAACTGTAGGAGTTGTCCGGACAAGATTTTGCTGACAGACCGACCGTCCGACCAGCTAACCGACAGGCTTATTCACAAACTTCGTTTGCGGGGGTCTAAAGATGATGATGGATCTTTGCTCAGCCCCAGTCATATGGAAACCATAGCAATGATCATGATCAGCATAAAACCAGAGAAATAGGTTTGATTCGTAGAAACTGGTGCAGAAACCTATACCTAAAAATAAAATTGTTGACATTTTCCAAAATCTAGAGTAGTATTACAACGGTCAATATTCCTTTTAGCTTTTGAATCTAAATCAATTGAGAATTGTCTAACATTTCTTTAGTTCACCTATTTCCATCTCTGCCAGATAGTCAAGGGTTTCTCTATTTCTTATCATTTGCTGTTTTTCAATTCCATTCATATTTTTCAAAAAGCATCTATCCATTCTGCGATGTAAAGTATTAGTGGATGATAATTTTGATCTAAAGAATCATTTCCTCAAATGTTGCACGTCTAAAGCCAATACCAACTTTAGTACCGTCACAGCATTATCTTTTTGGTTCAAAGCCACAGATATCAAATGGTATCCTTAAATCATTCTTCCTATTTGCTGCCAAACTAAACCCCCACTTACGAAATACAGAATATGTGGTTTAAGAATTTTCTGACCGTAACTGATATGCACCTGTTTTTATTTGACAAAATGAAGAAAAAATTACAATCAGATTTCAAAGGCAAAGATACAAATTCCAATCCTAGTTCATCCCCTGCTGCAGTGCCTTGACTTGTAACATTCATAGATTGTTTTGCCCATTTATCCCATGACAAGGTACATGGTGATAACATAACTTTACATGTACTTGACACTTAACAGGGACAATAATACTGTAAACAATTAGTAATCTGTTGTGATCATGACAAGTCCTTCAATGTTTGCAGTAATCTTCTCGGCCATCCACTTCCAGGGTCACATGTAACTTCTGGAATATTTCAAATTAGAAATGGACCTTTTGAGGCAACTATCAGAACATCTTTCAAGAGCACAGTCATTCTAATTGTCACGCCTAATTACATTTCTTTTATAAAAGAGACTATCTCTGGAGCATGATGAATTTTACATTTGAACTGCCAGAGACCAGTGCTCCATCAACTTTTTTTTTCAGTCTGTTTCTAAGCCTTTTTTATCTTCCAAAATTCTTCCTTCATCACTAAACATGAGTGTGGGTGTTAATTGTTGTTCTAGTAAGTCATTAACAGTATTCATTGTGTTTTCATGGTACAGTATTTACAAACGTCTGCATTTATTGAAGTACCCATAACCCTTTTATGTCCTTTTAACCCTTTACCACTCAATGATGACTTTTGACGACCTTGAGGTAGAAGCCTTTTGAAAACATTGTGGGGAAAGGGGAAAATGCTTGGTAACCTTAATCACAATGTTTTCCACCCTTTCCAAATAAAATTTCAATTTTGAGTCACATTTATTTCGTCTTCTGCTAATGCTTTCAAATTGGACTAGTCCCAAAAGTTTGTTGTTTGGTAATGAGTTAAAGACACACACCCAGTATTGAAAAATGTGATCAAGAATTTTCCAACTCTTTTACTGTAAGTCAAGTGAACAAAGCTTGGTATGTCTTCATCACAGGCAAGAATGGAGTATTTTCTTGTGTTTTTATCAAAATTCAAACTCTCCCAGACAAACATAGGTAACTTGCTGTCATCATTCTCACTCAATTTAACAGCTTGGGCAACTTTTTGTTTCAGAAATTTGCAGTTAATGCAAGTTACACAGTTTTCTCCAAAGAATTCAACATCCTGATCATTGGTCCTATATCATTTCATATTAACCAAGGCAAGAAAACTTTTGCAATAGCAATACATACAGTCTCCCTTTTCTTGAATTTGTTTAACTGTATGTATGAAATCACTATGTTTGAAGGAGCCATCTACTTCAATGTAGTCCTTTATGCAACAGACATGATAAGATTGATGTTCATAAATTTGGATCATCATTTTATCATGCTACAGAGTGAAAAGCAGTAACTATCAAACAGACTCAATGGATTTTCATGCAATTCTTTTGTCTGAAAAGGGAGACTACATACATTATTGTTGCCAACAGAAACCTGAATTGTTTTCCTTACAGTTGTAGAGACTCCTTTTCGAACTTTTACCAACCTTTGGTCAACATCAAATTCATTTTTTTCTTTGCTTATTCAACTTAACTCTGGGAAATTTATCATGTAAAATACTATCAATTGGTACACAACATTCTGCATAAAGCTGAATTGTTCGGTTTCTTAATGATGTTGCATATTAACAAATGGGAAATTCAGCAAATTTGATTCCAAACAACCACACCAGGATAAACAATTTAGAGTAATAGATGGCTGTAAAAAGGTAGAAATGGGGTTCTGTGGCTCATTATGATTAAGTCTCTGTGGCTCATTTATTATTAAGAATGTCTTCGGAAGATACAACATGTTCTTGTCTATTCATCCTGAAATCAAGAAAAAGTGGTTTTAGACATTCAATAGGACCATTTTTGACTTGATGATAGGGTTTTTTTTCTGAATATCCAAAGTGACTTTACTTTTGAAGGTAAGAATGTGAACAACAAATGCATCAAGCTTTAATTCTGCACACTCTCCAAACTCATTAAAAGTCATTGACTTGTACTGGTAACACATTTTGTAGGGAACATAATAAAATTTTATCAGCCCTTTGTCTTTTTATTGTTGCTACATTTCTTTTTATCATGTCAGAAATATCTTCTGAATTTATCACACTGTGCAACATAAAATCATCATCAGACGCTTTATAATGCTCCTTGAGTAACAGGACATATTTCTGCAGCATGAGTCCAGTGTAGACATTTGATTCAAAAGATCTAATATTAAAAAAATATTTTTTTCGTGAATGAGACTTTTAAAAATAGTACAGATAAAAGTTCGACTAGTGCACTTATCCATGGAAACTAATTTGGCACTTTCTCGCTCAATTTTCAGAAAATCTTGTTTATCAGTAGGAACAAAGAGATATAATGTCATAGCCTGCAAGACACAGTTTTTTACTTGAATCTCCTGGTCACAAGATGATTGAATTTCATTAAAATGTCACAGCATGCCATCTGCTTTTCAGAAAATGTCTTAGTTTCACATATTTTGCTTTTGCAATTTGTAAATGTTACAACAGTTCCAGGAATAACAGATGAATCCAGTTCAGGTCTGCAGGTTTCAATAGATGGAAATTTTATCTGCTCTTGCATTTTTCAAGACTTGTGTACATTTCGGTCAAGACATAATTCAACTCCCTGCATTTGCCTTTTTAAGATGAATTCATATCTTCTTTCATTGAATTTAGTTGGTTTTAAAATACTTAGGTGATTTACAAAATCCTTGTGATCAGCAACAGTGTACGGATTTGAATTCATCTCAAAGTCTTCACCCAATAGTAACAGTCACAACCTAGATCTCTACAAATTAAAAAATTGAAGCCGTGTTATTTTCTTTTTAAATTAGAATTAATTAAAAAAAATAATAAAGGAAATTCTCTCCCCTTTTTACTGTCCTAAGGATTAGGAATAACATTTATTCCCAGATTTCTATTGTAGACACAAAATTGTTCGTAAAATGATAAAGGAAATAATCAAAGGAAAATAACTTAAAAAATATACAAGCCAGTGTTATTGTTCTTGACCATGATGCTTTATTTCATGGTGCTTTACAAATGTGTGAAGTTTTAACAAAATATCTTGAAAGCTTTTAGAGTTATGCACATAGCGAACACAATTGATAACAAACGATTCTGAAGCAGGAGACATAAGAAATTTAGACAATAAAATATCTAGGATGGTCATCAACTTCTGCATTTTTTTTTTTTTTACTCAGAACTTACCCTAGGCCTAAATAACATTAAATCCAAAAGTCTAAAATTTTGAAAAATGTTTCATTTTTAAATATAGGTGGAAACACCTTTCACTTATAATTGCACCAAAGAGAATTTATGGAGCTGATATTCATATCTTTATCTAACCATATTTCTGGTAGAGAATAGACCAAAAACTGAACACTTTTCTATTAAAGTAGATTGGTAAAACATAAGTAGTAAATCTGAGAGAGACAACAAGTTTTAAGAAAGGTCTTCATATATGGCCTGATTATCAACCTACCAAGTGAAGTGGGCAGTCCTGTAAATTGGTTTCATCTGTTAGCAAGCCTATAGGCAAAACATTGTATCATTCTTCAAGTGTTTGATTGCAGTCCTTGTTCTGTAAAGAAAAAACAAGAGGACCATGATGGTCCTATATCGCTCACCTGAGTACCAAGCTGTAAAATCAAACTTGTGACCCCTGGGCAGGGCCAGTTTTGACCCCAAGGGCATCCTAAGAAAAAACTTCGTAGAGGTCCACTAGGAAATGCTAATTACATAATATCAAAGCTCTACGCATTCTAGCTTAGAGAAGTAGAATGTTAAAGTTTTCCTTCTTTGTTCCTATGTTTCGAACTTGTGACCCCTGGGGCAGGGCAAGTTTTGACCCCAGGAGCATAGTATGAAGAAACTTTGTAAAAATCCACTAAGAGATGCTACATACCAAATATCAAAGCTCTGCACTGTTTAGTTTCAGAGAAGAAAATTTCTAAAATTTTCTTTCTTTATTCCTTTGTTTCAAACTTGTGACCCCTGGGGTGGGGCCAGTTTTGACCCCAGGGGCATCATATGTACAATCTTGGTAGAGGTTCACTAGGACATGCTACATGTCAAATATCAAAGCTCTACACCTTCTAGTTTCAGAGAAGAAGAATTTTAAAGTTTTCCTTCTTTGTTCCTATGATTCAATCTTGTGACCCCCGGGGCGGAGCCAGTTTTGACCCCAGGGGCATCATATGAACAATCTTAGTAGAGGTCCACTAGGAAATGCTACATACCAAATATTAAAGCTCTGTGCCTTCTAGTTTCAGAGAAGAATAATTTTAAAGTTTTCCTTCTTTGTTCCTATATTTCAAACTTGTGACCCCCGGGGCAGGGCCAGTTTTGACCTCAGGGGCATCATATGAACAAGTTTGGTAGAAGTCCACTAGGAGATGCTTTATACCAAATATCAAACCTCTACACCTTCTAGTTTCAGAGAAGAACATTTTCAAAGATTTTGAATAATAATAACTCAAGTGTTTCAGTCCAATAAGACCCATAATCAAATTCATCCAAGATCTTATTGTCATCTATGTTTTGACCAAGTTTGGTGCTGACTGGCAAATAATTGTGGATGCTAGAGTGTAAAGTCAACTGGCATTTTGTGGCATTGGGTGGAATTCAAACCAGAGTTACGGGCGGAATTCAATCTCTTGAACAACTTTGGTAGAGCTTCACCCAAGGAACATCCCTGCCTAGTTTCATCAAGATTGGCCAAGTGGTTTAGGAGAAGATGTTTAAAGAAATTGTGGATGACAGACAACGCATGACGGATGACAGACATTGGATGATCACAAAAGCTCACCATGAGCACTTTGTGCTCAGGTGAGCTTAAAATGCACACGGTAAAATCCATTCCTTTATGTCCAATCATACTTCATATATATCGAAGAACACTATGTGAAAATTTGAGTTCAATACCTGAAAAACTGTCAAAGTATTTTGACAGACAAATTTGTGTCTACTGACAGATGGATGGACAGACAGCAATGGCACTTTCAGTATATCCCCCACCCCCCAACTTTATTGCTGGGGTATAAATATAAAGTACAAAGTTATAAAAAGCTATTAAATATAAGATTTCTCAGACAACTAGAATGTATCCAGGGTTAAATGTATAAAATACATGTAATTCCACTCATTTAAATGAAATTAAGTACATTGTAAATGACAAATTAAACTAGAGCTATCACTGAATGTGACTTAATACTCCCTCCAGCTCTTTGACAGAAACAGACAATTAGTAGTATGTTGTACACAGTAAGACAGATGATTGCTTGGTACAATTATTGTTCTTGTGCACTGAACTCGTTTATATTGCAACAAACATGCATAACATGTTTGAAGTCCTCCTGACTTGAGATGACAAAGTTATATTCCAGACAAGCACTAAGTGCTGTACAAATGAAAATAAAAGGGAAATAACTCAAAGACAATATGAGATAGAGTTAAAATTCTTGTAAACAGCACTTTCAAATATTGCAATAAATAAGCATAGGCGGATCCAGAGGCGGGGACCGGGGATCCGGATCCCCCTGGAATTTTGGAAAAAATGTGGTTATGAAAATGAATTTTGAAAAAAAAATCTAAATGTTCAGAACTCCTCATGGTTAGAACTGGAAACGTTGACTTTTCTTGTAAACGGCTAACATCAGCTGAAATCCAGAAATCAATAAACCCATTACCATACAGTCCCTACTTTTGACGACCCTGAGAAAGAAGCCTTTAGAAAACATTGTGGGAAAAGGAGAAAATGCTGGTAACCAGCATTTTCTCCTTTTCCCACAATCTTTTTTACCCTTCACAAAACAAATTTCAAATTTTCAGTCACTTTTATTTTGTCGTCTGCAAATGCTTTCAATTTGGACCAGTCCAAAATGTTCTCGTGTGGTAATGGGTTAAAGAATCATATAATAAGATGAGTGCGTTTTCGGTGGGACCCCCCCTGAGAAAAATATCTGGATCCGCGCATGATAAGCATACCACATTTCAGGTCATTCCTACTTAAGATGATAAAGTTTTGTCCTGACAAGGAAGAAATGCTATAAAATGAAGGTAAAAGGAGTGAATAACTCAAAATTTATGCTAGGAAGAGTTATAATTCTTGTGCACTGCACTCTGTAATTTTTTAACTGTCATGCACACCAAATTTGAAGATGCTCAGGCTGGATATGACAGTAACATTGCAGACGAGCAGAAAATGTGGTAAAAAAGAGGATCAAAGGGTAAAAACTCATCAACAGTATGAGGTAGAGTTATGGACCTTTCAAACTTCACTCCATATTATTGCAATAAAATGTAAATGCCAAGTTTCAAGTCAATCATACTGGAGATGACAAAGTTATGCTCTGACTAAAGCACTATTCTAAAGAACTTTCTAATTCAAGGGCAAATAACTCATGTCCTTCGGGTCCCATTAGACCTATAATCAAACACATCCATAATGTTATAATCATGCATATTTTGACCAGGTTTGGTGCTGATAGCTTGATATTTGTAGATGCTACAGTGTAAAAAAGTCAAATACAGCTATTTTTCTAATTCAAGGGAAAATAACTCTAGCTGTTCTGGTCCGATTAGACCAATAGTCAAACTAATTCAAGATGTTATGGTCAGATATATTTTGACCGCGTTTGGTGAAGATTGGTTAATAAATGTGGATGCTAGAGTATAAACAAAGTCAAATATAGCAAATTTTCTAATTCAAGGCAAATAACTCAAGTGTTTCAGTCCAATAAGACCCATAATCAAATTCATCCAAGATCTTATTGTCATCTATGTTTTGACCAAGTTTGGTGCTGACTGGCAAATAATTGTGGATGCTAGAGTGTAAAGTCAACTGGCATTTTGTACAGATGGACAAACAGGCTGATTCTTAACCCTGACCTTGATCAAACTTATGTCCAAATGACAAATATGTTGGATAACAGATGGTTCTCAAGCATTAACCAAGTCTTATATAAAATGGTATGTATCATAGTCTAAAAAATATTAAAGTAAGACAATGTAGACAAAAATTCTGGCAAGGTGAGTGTGCAAACTATCATTTTCTACAGTGTCAGAAAAAGTTATTCATACTCATCAATGACATGATTAGGTTTACGGTGATTAATCAAAGTGCATTTCTCATCTTAATCTGATTATCATTTAATGCCAATTTTAATAAGCGTTAGATCAGTTGCTGCAGCACTCTGCCCAAGCATCTGCCTGATTTTGTACATAAGCAATGGCAAAACAATTTTTAGCTACAGGACTGAGGTGAATCCTGTTGCAATGATCATCTTTGCTTGGATTTTCATTTTAAGACCCATGGAGCCAGTCCTGTATATTACCAGTTGAGCTACTGGGATCTACTTTTCAGTCTCTATGTGAAAATTGTAACTGAGGACAATGTAAGTGGCAAAATACTCACTTTGAAAACATGATAAACCATATGAGAGGTAAGGTAGCTGAACTTCTGTATCTGTAATTCCACCACAGTCTGTCCACTTAAATTTTTTTTCCTTGAAAGCATGCTCAACTGCAAGTAGCTTCATTCCTGCCAAAGTATCACACATACCCCTAAAATATTCCCATCTGCATCTGAATATCTGTAAAAATGAAATTCTGTCATCGGACTTGTCCTGATAAGCATTTTCAAGTCAAATCAGGGGCAATAACTCAGTAATTCCTTGCTAAGTACTTGTCAGCTAAAAGCTGTACAAATAAATGTATTGTGCAACCTTGACAAGATGGAAAATGTTAATTGGATAACAAAAAAAGGAAAGGCACAGAATATGTGAATATTTTTAAATTGGTAGAATGTTCAAATTTGAAATTGATGTTCAAATAATCTTTTTATTTTATTTTTGTAGTACTTAGTAATTATCTGCCAAAGGAAAAAAAAATGTGGTTCAATGGTTCAATAAATGATACGACAATAATTCTAGAATTCTACTATAAAAGATTCGAATATATTGGAACACAAAAAAAAAATCTGAAGGTTTGATTAGCAGTGTTTGTAGTTGTTCCAATACCTTTAATATACCCATTTACTCATTTTAGCCGAATGTTTTTGAACCAATAAATTAGACAAATGTATGGTCCGAAATAATGGAAAGAAGTTTCAAATTTGTAATTTGAAATGAATCTTAGACAGGAGAAAATAACTTCAAGTCAAAATTGTAAACAACAAGGGATTGTATCATTTAAGTAAATTACACACACATCCCAACCTAAAAACTGAAATCTAGACTACTTCGCTTCATCTTGGGAAATGCAGCTTTCGACCATTTGTAAATCATGTCTTTTCCCCTTCTTTCAGCTATCCAAAAACATTACATATTAATGTGCATATACATATGAAATTTGCATATGTACTGCCTTTAAGTCATTCTACCGCACAATCGATAAATAATTCCAACATCAAGTAAATTGCTTTTGGGTTCTTGAAACACAGATTGCTGACAGTCAGATCTATATGTAGTATATCTCATCTCCACTTTCTCACATGTAACATTAATGCAAGGCCAAGGTCATACACAGTCATGTGACAAGCATAATGTGGTATCCTTGACTGAAATATCAAGGTTAAACCTTTACCACACGAGACAGTTTTAGACTGGTCCAAATTACGCATTTGCAGACAACAAGGTAAAGGTGACTTAAAAAATTGAAATTTGTTCTGGGAAGGGTAGAAAACACTGAGAAAAGGAGAAAATGCTGGTTACAAGCATCTTCTCCTTTTCCCATAGTGTTTTCAAAAGGCTTCCTTTCTCAGGGGCGTCAAAAGTAGGGATTTGTGGTAATGGGTTAAAGACCAAATGATAATGAAACAAGAGAAGCAAATTGTTGCAATTTGACATGAGACTTCAAAATTCCATCCGGACAAGCAAGAAATACTGTAACTAGAAGGACCTGAAGGGCCTGAATATACTCTACTGCAGTCAACTTGAAATGGCTACTTTTCCCATACTGTTTGTTGGAATTTTTTTTCCAAAATCCATAGGGTTGAAGCTATTGATGAGATAAACAAACTGTGCAAGTTTCACAAAAATCTGATTACAAATGCACATTTTATCGCATAAACAAGAATTTGAAATTTTCAACTTGAGACGACTACTTTTCCCATATTGTTTATTGGATTTTTTTTTTAAATCAAAAGGTTTGAAGCTACCGATGTGATAAACAAACTGTGTGATTTTCATGAAAATCTGACATGAAATGCTTACTTTATCATGTAAACAAGAATTTGAAATTTTCAGTTTGAAATGGCTACTTTTCTAATAATGTTGGTTTGATTTTTTTTCAAAATCAATACAGTTGAAGCTATTGATGAGAAAAACAAACTGTGTGATTTTCATGAAAATCTGACATGAAATGCAGACTTTATCATGTAAACAAGAATTTGAAAGTTTCAACATGAAATGGCTACTTTTCCAATACTGTTTGTTGGATTTTTTTCAAAATCAATAGGGTTGAAGCTATTGATGAGATAAACAAATTGTGAAAGTTTCATTTAAATCTACAAAAAATTAAGACTTTATCACATAAACAAGAATTGGAAATTTTCAACTGGAAATGGCTACTTTTCCCACATTATTTGTTGGATTTTTCTCGAAATTGATAGGGATGTAGCTATTGATCAGATATATAAACTGTGCAAGTTTCATGAAAATCTGATGAGAAATGCAGACTTTATAATGTAAACAAGAATTCAAAATTTTCAACTTGAAATGGCTGCTTTTCCCATATTGTTAGTTGGATTTTTCTCAAAATCAATAGAGCTGAAGCTATTGATAAGATAAACAATCTGTGCAAGTTTCAAGAAAATCTGACGACAAATGCAGACTTTATTGTGTAAACAAGAAAGGGACTAACGGACGGACAGATGGGACGTACAGACGGACAATGGAAACCTCGCCCTGACATAGGCTCTGCTGGCTTTCAGCCTGTAGAGCTAAAAATGAAGATCAAAGTGGAATTACTCAAAATCCGATCTAAGTAGAGTTATTGGTCTTGCGCACTGTACTCTTTAATATTGCAACAATCATGCATACCAAGTTTGAGGTCGTTCTGACTTCAAATGACAAAGTTGTATTTCGGACAGGCACTAAATGCTTTAAAAATGACTTTCAAAGGGAATTACATGAACATGTAGCTCAAAGACAGCATGAGGTAGACTTACAGTTCTTGTGCACTGTACTTTCAAATATTGCAACAAATAAGCACACCAAATTTAAAGTAATTCCTACTTCAGATCACAAAGTTTTGCACTTTACAAGCAAGAAATGCTATAAAAATGAAGGTCAAAGGAAAATAACTCAAAATTCAAGTTAGGACAAGTTATGGTTCTTGTGAAGTGCACTCCATGATTTTTTAACAATCATGCATATCAAATTTGAATATGTTCAGGCTGTAGATGACGAAGTTTTATATTCCAGACGAGCAGAAAATGCTGTGAAAATGATGATCAAAGGGAAATAACTCCTAGACAGTATGAGGTACAGTTATAGTTCTTTCACACTGAAGCCTGTTATATTGTAACAAACACAAATGCCAAGTTTCAAGTCAATCGGACTGGAGATGACAAAGTTATGCTCCGGCCTTAGAACTATTCTAAAGGACTTTCTAATTCACAGGCAAATAAGTCCAGTTGTTCTAGTCCCATAACACCCATAATTGAACTCATTCCAGATATTATGGTTATATGTATTTGACCAAGTCTGGTGCCAATTGGTTAATAGTTGCAGATGTGAGAGTGTAAACAAAGTCAAATTTAAATAAATTTTACAAAATTCAAGGCCCCAGAAATACTCTAAAGGACTTTCTAATTCAAGGGCAAATACCTCTAGTCTTTCTAATCTGATTAGACCCATAGTCGAACTCATCAAAGATCTTATGGTTGTATACATTTTGGCCAAATTCAGTGCTGATAGAGTGTAAACATATATAAGTATAGCATTTTTCTAATTCAAGGGCAAATAACTCCAGCCATTCTTGTCCAATTAGACCTATAATCCAACTCATCCAAGATCTTATGGTTATATATATTTTGGCCATGTTTACAGCTGATTGGTTGATATTTGTAGATGCTAGACTGTAAACAAAGTCAACTACAGCAATTTTTCTAATTCAAGGGCAAATAACTCAAGATGTTCTAGTATGATTACAACCATAATCCAACTCATCCAAGATCTGATAATCGTATATATTTTGACTAAGTTTGGTGCTGATTGCTTGATATTTGTAGATGTTACAGTATAAACAAAGAAATATGAAAGGACAGACGGATGATGGACGGATGAACGAAGACAGACGAATAGTGATCATAATAGCTCACTCTGAGCACTTTGTTCTCAAATGAGCTAAAAATGAATAAAAAGATTAAATAAATAAACAATGGAGTTACAAGAAACTAAATAGGATAGAAGAAACCAGAAGCACCAACACAGAACTTCATTGCAATATTTCCATGTTTAAACATCTAACAAAGGTCACAGCCAACATGTACATGTACAGGGTGACCCCAAAAAAATGAGACCCATGAACATGTTAATAAAAACTTTAATTTTCAGGCTACAGAAACCAAACATCACACATGTTATCTCAACTTAACGCAAGGCCTGCACACCAAGTTTCATTAGTCAGGGCTTATCACTTTCTGTTTAATGACGTCTTTCCATAATGTGTGCAAAATGAGCCCCTCGGCGCTGGCGGTACACTTGAACACGATGCGCGAAATTCTCAATGACTTGAACGCACTCCTCCTTTGGAATCTCATGAATCTTAGCAGTTATGGCCTCCTTCAACTCGTGAATGTTTTGGGAATTATTCCTATAGACATTGTCTTTGAGGTAGCCCCATAGGTAGAAATCCCGAGGGTTCAGGTCTGGCGAGTGTGAAGCCAATTCAGGGTCACACCTCGGACTGATAAGGCGAACCTGAAAGTGTTTGTACAGCCAATTCAGCGAGTCATTTGAGGTGTGGGGAGTTGCCCCATTCTGCTGAAACCATTTATCCTCCCTTACAAACCCCCTTTATCAGCCGAGTACAGCCCAACACTTGCGGCGGACCCCTAGGTAACGCTCTGTGTTCACAGTGACTGCACGCTCGTTCTCATCCTCAAACCAGAATGGCCCGATGATTCTGTGTAGATATTGAAACCCACACAGTGCACTTAATGGAATGAAGAGGCCTCTGTAGGCAGTCCTGGGGTGAGATTCCAAAGGAGGAATGCGTTCGAGTCGTTGAGAATTTTGCGCGTCGTGTTCAAGTGTGCCGCCAGCGCCGAGGGGCTCACTTTGAGCACATTTTGGAAAGACGTCATTAAACAGAAAGTGATAAGCCCTGACTAATGAAACTTGGTGTGCAGGCCTTGCGTTAAGTTGAGATAACATGTGTGATGTTTGGTTTCTGTAGCCTGAAAATTAAAGTTTTTATTAACATGTTCATGGGTCTCATTTTTTTTGGGTCACCCTGTATATGATAATGCAAAGGAAATTCATGTCTTCAAAAAGGATTTTAAAGTTAAGTAGTCAAGGACTGAAGTTAAAGCACACATTACCAGTCCAGGGTTTTGCTCCACATCATTTGATAGAAGTAGTCATAGTCTGCTAATATTTGCTTCAATTTGGATCAGTAGCACTTTCACAGCAACGGGCAATCCTTCTCCTCTACAGACAAATCCTAGTCATCAGCTGAGACAAGTTTTCCCACTCTGCTGCGTATACTGCTTTTCCATGCATAGTCTTACCATTGGCATCTTCATCTTCACTGGAATATGATTGTGTTTTCCTTTTTGTGAAGTGATTTTTATGGAGTGGCAATCGTCATATTTCTGTGAAGAAACGCAAAATTAAACTAAACATGTTAGATTGATGTATGGCGTTTTAAACTGCTTTTAAAATTACTTCACTCATATCACTGCAACAGGACATACTTTGAGTTACTTACACAGTTTCTCAAGTACTCAGCTTGATCTCTGAAGGGACTTACCAAAGGACACTCCCATAAAAAAAGAGTTGTTTCAGTGAGGTTCGAATCCCTTGAACTTCATGTTTCAAGTCCCATACTTCGCCATGGAGCCAAACAGGACCTCTAAAACTTGTTAGAATTTCATGTTCAACATCATAAAAAGAGAGAAAAAGAAAAAAATGACAGTAGCAATATCAGCAATCTACAAAGTGGTTGTACAATGTACATGAGGCAAAATTTTCAGCAAGAGCTATCTTATTCTAATGAAAACAAGAGCATCATATGCAGGTGCAAAAAGCTTGGGTGCAAGAAATTTTAAAAGTATAAGACCTTTATACTGGTGATACCCTATCTCTTCACTGTGCTAATTTTGAAGCTTGGAATTCTGATTTCACAGTTACCTTGACATATCAGGGCAAGTCCTGTATTACTCTCAGCGTGTTGTTGATAACAAAAACATACTTTCCCTATGCCGAGCCTGTGTAGCTCAGTCGGTAGCACATTTCACTTGAGAACAGGCTTGATCTCCAGCCTGGCCATTTCTTTCCCAGCACTGATAATAGTAATTGCAACAGGATTCATTCCTCTCTCACCACTGATCGTTATTTGGACAATGGTTATGTTGGAAAGCAGCCAGAGGCTTAGAAAGAATATTGTGCGGAGCACTGGTAACAGAAACTCCAGGAAAGCATGGATAGATGCACTGGCCAACGTGAAATAACTGAAATAATGTTGAAAATGGCGTTAAATACCATACATACCATCAATACAATCTTTTCCTTAAAGGTTATACAAATGATCACTCACTATAGCAAAGGACCCTGATATTTTACTTGTATTCACCAAAAACTCCATTATTCTTGTAGAAAGGCACAAAAAGATTAGGGTTCTCTTCAAATCTGAAATGAAACTAGAAATAGGCATGTCAGAGACACAGATGTCCCTGCTAAATGGTACTGGTCACAGATATGTCATATGAGGGAATCAGTTGGTATTACAGACAATTGTTGTTTTGCATTGTACCTTAGACAGGTATACAGGTATATATATTTGTAAAATTTTAGTCACAAAATCTGTAATTGTAAAATTTTAGTCACAAAATCTGAAGGGCCACCTTTAAGTGTGTGGGTGTCGATGACAGTTTTCACTTATGGTATATTTTTCCTCCATTGTAATCTTCTATCTTGAAAAATAAAGTAGTGTCCTAATCAAGGTATTTACGCACAAATAGACCACACAAGCCGCTACAGGATGCTGCTTTTTGTTATGATTGAAAAATACTGGTTACTTCCAAGCAATATGTACCGTGCACCTACATGTGGTGGGAATCAATACCAGAAACAAGCAAGGAATGGGTCTCTTTATCTCCATTATCCTTCACAGCAGCTTGTATGCAATGAACAATGTAATAACCAGCAACTAATTAATGTTGAGCTCTGAGCTGAAAAAGAAAATTCAGACTCAAAATGAGACATTGTAATCTATATTAGTCTAAAATTATTATACTGCAAAGAAATTTCTTGTGATTTGATTGGGTAATATGCCCCAAGCAAATATATCATGTTTATGTAGAAAAATCAGTTTCATTACTACACTAAGTCTAGCAACACAGCATCCAAAATGGCGGCGTCAATCAAAGTCCAGAATGCATGTTTATACACTTCCCATTGCCGGTGAGTGGGGTCAGTTTTCATTAGACGATAAGACAGGAAAATTCGCTTAACTCTTTACCACACGACAAAATTTTAGGCTGGTCCAAATTGAAAACATTTGCAGATGAAAAAATTAACTCAACTCAAAAACTGGTTACCAGCATTTTCTCCTTTTCCCACAGTGTTTTCGAAAGGCTTCTTTCTCAGGGGCATCAAAAGTAGGGATTGTGTGGTAATGGGTTAACACACTATGAAAGGGTAACACTTGCAATATATAAAAAATTCCTTGTAATGTATAGCCATGCAGGCGGCCTTCTGCTCATCGCGACATGTTTCACCACTGCCGTGAACAAGTTTCCAAGTCCCCTGCCAACTGACCGTACAACTAATAATTTATCTTTACCTTCTAAGCTCAAAAAAGATGGTATCGTCAAGTGTCCTTATACTCTGAGTGTCCTGGAACCAGAGATTTTGTGTACATCTCATAAAGCACATAGTTTGATGACATCACAAGATATTTCTGCTCGTAACCGTTACCAATATTGGGATGTTTTACTGCCCTTGAATTTCAAGACAAATACATTTGAAAATCAACTAATAATCTTATGTAAAAGAAATTGATATCTTTTTACTATAAATAGTGTTCCTTCTAAAAAAATGAAAGGATCTTCGACTTTTTGCTATAAATATACTGTTTTCTCCTTTCTCCATTCACCTATGCGTAAATAAGCTCATAAAATGCACACATTTAGTCAAGGAATCAAATTTTTAGTGTACATGTATGATCGAATACAAAATCTGAATCAAAACTTTAAACTGAAACTAGAAGGCCCTGAATATGCTCTACTGGCAGTCAACTTGAAATGGCCACTTTTCCCATACTGTTAGTTGAATTGTTTTTCAAAATCCATAGTGTTGAAGCTATTGATCAGATAAACAAACTGTGCAAGTTTCACAAAAATCTGATTACAAATGCACATTTTATCGCATAAACAAGAATTTGAAATTTTCAACTTGAGATGACTACTTTTCCCATATTGTTTATTGGATTTTTTTTTTAATCAATAGGTTTGAAGCTACTGATGTGATAAACAAACTGTATGATTTTCATGAAAATCTGACATGAAATGCAGACTTTATCGTGTAAACAAGAATTTGAAATTTTCAAATTGAAATGGCTACTTTTCCAATACTGTTGGTTTGATTTTTTTTCAAAATCAATACAGTTGAAGCTATTGATGAGAAAAACAAACTGTGTGATTTTCATGAAAATCTGACATGAAATGCTTACTTTATCATGTAAACAAGAATTTGAAATTTTCAGTTTGAAATGGCTACTTTTCTAATACTGTTGGTTGGATTTTTTTTCAAAATCAATAGGGTTGAAGCTATTGATAAGATAAACAAACTTTGCAAGTTTCACTTAAATCTGGGGATAAATGCAGACTTTATTGCATAAACAAGAATTGGAAATTTTCATCTGGAAATGGCTACTTTTCCCATACTATTAGTTGGATTTTTCTCAAAATCAATAGGGACATAGCTATTGATCAGATAAATAAATTGTGCAAGTTTCATGAAAATCTGATGAGAAATGCAGACTTTATCGTGTAAACAAGAATTCGAAATTATCAACTTAAAATGGCTACTTTTCCCATATTGTTTGTTGGATTTTTCTCAAAATCAATAGGGTTGAAACTATTGATAAGATAAAGAATCTGTGCTAGTTTCACAAAAATCTGACAACAAATCTGACTAACGGACGGACGGACGGACAGACATACAGATGACGGAAACCCCGCCATGGCATAAGCTCTGCTGGCTTACAGCCAGTAGAGCTAAAAAATCACCACAACTTGCATCAAAGAGGTTCGATCCGAGGATGTTTTCATACCTACCTCTGCAATCTGGGTAGTATGGCCACTTTCTTATTTTTCCCTTTATTTGATTGCTTGTCAAGGCCTGTCGCTCAGGACTGATGAATATTCTACACCCCAATTCAGATGGACTAGCCTATTAGTAAAGGATAAATACAACCAATTTAGGCGTATTTCATGTGGAAAAACACTGAAAATTTGCTTTTTAATGTATGTAATGCAATACATTCTTTCAAACTTTGAAAATTACATGCTTTGGTTGCATTTTTGTGTCTCACTCAATTAAAAGATACGATTTATGTGAGATGGGTTGTTTTGCATAATATCTGACAGAGTAGAATTGAATAGAACCCAGGTGGAACAAAACATCATTATTCCTTTCATTCTAGTACATGAACGGAGAAACAAGAATGTACGGAGAAAGGAAAAAAGGCCATACTACCAAGCTACCTGAACCACGTTTGCACAAGAAGGTTAACTGCATGTTCTTTATGCTCATTGAACATGAAAATCTTTTATCTGTGTGATTCTTTGAAATTGATCAGAAATGCATATTTTTTGATTGAAAGCAAGTAATTTCTAATTCTAGCTCATATTGTGGTCTCAGATCTTGATTTCACCATGTCGTTTCCTTATCATCAAGGAATACGGACACTCGAGGCTATAAAGATACAATTACAAAGATCATCTTAACTCATTACCAAACGACAAAATTTTACACATGTCCAAATTGGAATCATTTGCAGACAACAAAATAAAAGTGACTGAAAAATGAAATTTGTAGCAAGCAGAAGGCTGTTTTGTGAAAGGTAGAAAGCATTGTAGGAAAAGGTGAAGATGCTGTTACCAGCATTTTCTCCTTTTCCCACAATGTTTTCTAAAGGCTTCTTTCTCAAGAGTGTCAAAAGCTGGGATTGTGTGAATAGCCTTCCAGAAGAAATAATATCATGGCACACTACGATTTTGAAGTTAAATTAGACAGGCACTGGAGTGACCACAAAGTAAAGAATAACTCCAAGGCTAGGATTAATCTGAAGGCAATAACCGGTAGCACACAGAAACAAGAAATTCAGAAATAATGAAGAGGTAGTAATTGTGACTCACAGCCAGCATCCACTGAAGAACCCAAGGTATCCTATGGATTAGTCTCAATAATGAGACGCCCCGGTGATCTTTTTCATATTTGGACATTTACTTTACACCGTAACGTCTCAAGTCCATCGTAAATTTTCCGGTAGCAAATATAGAGGGCTATACCTTCTTTCGGTTTCGTCGGTTTTATCTGTACTGCAGTGACATGCAATTAAATTTTAGTACTAATCATGACCAAAAACAAATTGTTAAACCATTCAATGCATAAAAAGCTTGTAGATGTCGTTTACAACATGTTTATCTCGGAAAAATCACGGACGAAATTTATCGTGCGTGGCTGCCATTTTGAATGTTTTCGGGAACGTAAACAGCTTGGGTCACTGATGAAATGTACAGTATTTTCTCACGATCAGCGTTTGAATTGAAAATATTTGTATTTCAAATGAAAGAATATTGAATACGCTAGCTACAGGTATGTTTAAATCCTAGTTGTGTGCTCTTTTTAGGAAATTATAAGAGTTCAAACTTGCACACAAAATCTGTGCGGAACTTTCAACTGATTTTGTCCGGATTGTCTCTGTACCTAGAGGCGACCAATCGAAAAGTAACATCGCCTTTGGGGAGAGTTATCTGTACTATCCTATGGATATGTTTTTTCTTTAACCCGTAGTCTCAATAATGAGACGGCCCGGTGATCTTTTTCATATTTGGACATTTACTGTGCACCGTACCGTCTCAAGTCCATCGTAAATTTTCCGGTAGCAAATATAGTGCACTATACCTACTTTCGGTTTCATGGGTTTTATCTGTATTGCAGTGACATACAATTAAAATTTAGTACTAATCGTGACCAAAAACAAATTGTTAAACCATTCATTGCGTAAAAAGCTTGTAGAAGTCGTTTACAATGTGTTTATCTCGGAAAATTCACGGACGAAATTTATCGAGCGTGGCGGCCATTTTGAATGTTTTTGGGAACGTAAACAGCTTGAGTCACTGATGAAATGCACGGTATTTTCTCACGATCAGCGTTTGAATTGAAAATATTTGTATTTCAAATGAAAGAATAATGAATACGCAAGCCACTGGTATGTTTAAATCCTAGTTTTGTGCTCTATTTAGGAAATTATAAGAGTTCAAACTTAAGCACAAAATCCGTGCGGAACTTTCAACTGATTTTGTCCGGATTGTCTCTGTACCTAGAGGCGACCAGTCCAAAATTAACATTGCCTTTGGGGACAGTTATCTGTACTATTTAACCCTCTACTCCATAGGTACTCTACCTTCAGTCTGAAGGTGTCTGCTCTGATGCTATTTTTGTGACTGGTCTTCGCTAACACCTTCAGTCCAGTCATTCATTGAACCCGTATGGAAAAAATATGATTTTACCCGCATCTTTTCGAACGTCTCAATTCGACAAAAATTCCAATGACAGCTAATAAAATGGGTATGGATCGTTAGATAAATGATTAATCTTTAAGAGCACACAAAATATGCTGCAAAATACTAATTAAATCAATGGGAATTTACCTTTTTCCCAACGTAAATAAGTCCAGCATAATTTGTAAACAACTAACACGGCGACTTCCGTTAGTCAGGCATGCGCACTCAACGGAATTTGAAATTTGTACAGTCTGGTTCCCTAACCCTATACAGCCAAGTTCGATCAAGGTGCGTTTATTTACAGCAAAATTCGCAACTAAACCATCCTGTAGCGTGTCAGAGATACTGCGATTTCTGCCGAGACATGCGCATTGAAAAGATAACCATGTTTTGATTTCTGGTGAAGTAGGTCAACGATTATTTACGTTGAAAATGACAGATTTGCACAAAGGTAAGAGTTGGATATTAACTAAAATCAGTTTTTTTGTAAAGATTGATCATTTATCTAACAATCCATGCCAATTTTAGTAGTTGTCATTTGAAATTCTGTCGCATAGAGCCGTTCGAAAAGATGCGGGTAAAATCGTATATTTTCCAGAAGCCTTGAATGAATGGCTGGACTGAAGGTGTTAGCGAAGACCAGTCACAAAAATAGCATCGGAGCAGACACCTTCAGACTGAAGGTATAGATACTCATTTCTATGCACTATCTGCAGGAGCCTTTGGAAAACATTGTTGCAAAAGGTGTTGCAAAAGGTGAAAACATTGTTGCAAAAGGCAATTTCACCTTTTGTCCCAATGTTTTCTATGCTATCAAAAGGTGTCATATCCCTCACATACGTATGTACGTAAGAAACAGCTTCATCCTTGCTGTTATTTAGTGTCAATTAGAGATACCATAGAAATGCCTTATCCGGTAAAGGGTTAAAAATATTGCAAAGAAAATCTACTACAGCGTAAAATAATCACATATTAAAAGTATAAAAGGACGGGCAAAGGAACGGCACTGAAAAGAGTGAAAACCACGAAAAACGATTACAGGTTGCAGTGCTCTCAATAAGGGACCATTTCAGGAATTTTTGTAATTCCATGTTCAAATTTTAGGAATTTTTTTAAAAAATCAGGAATTTTTTTTCCACATCGGTCAATGTGGTCTTGGGCTTAGATTTATTTTGATTGTGTTGCGGAATGACCAACCTTATGTTGTGGTTACTCTAAAGTTTTATCCAAGAAGACATGTCCTTAGAATAACCGTATAATGGGGGTAAAAATGCATATACATGTATATCTATAACAAAACTGATCATGACATGTGATTGGCTGGCTATGATTGCCCATGGTAACTTAAGGTGGTACCATTCTCATGGAAAACAGCTATTTCCACTGTAATATTATCCTATAAAAGTTGCTATAATTGAAAATGAGTATTGTTGTACTACTTTGACCGAGCCACTTTTTCCATTTTTTTTCTTTATAAATCTAGGGCCACTCTATACTCCTTACAAAAGGAAACAATAATTACCTCCCTTTTCTGAAAAAGAACAAAATATCAACAAATATCTTCAAGATGGACATCAAATAATTTTCTGGTCCGTTAGAAATGTGCAAAAATATTATATCGGTATAAATCCTTATTTATAAACTAATGAGAAACTTCACTCCATTTTTCGCTAGAAGTGTTAGGATGGTAATAACTGAAGAATTATACCCATATCCATGTTTCATAATTGTAAAAATGACGTGTTGCACAACAGCCTATTTCTTTCGTCATTTGCTTCAAACCAAGTGAACATGTGAAACCATCCATCTTGTACTTTGATGTGCATGAATTTCTTTCAGTTTCCTAGTAGATTATGGAAGACACGTATAAATTTCAGACAGACGTGAATTCCTTCGTAACGACGGTCACGTCGCACAATGATTCTTTTAAAAAAAAATCCTTAAGTACGCTGCATAATCCCAAAAGAAATGCGTAACGAAACTATAATCTGCTGATTTTTTAAAGAGTCGGACAAATAATTAGTAGATCTATTAGATCTACTCGATTATTTGAATGTCTTTCACGTTGCATTTTTGCAAACAAACATTCCCCGATCTTCGATTGCATGCCTCTATTAATTGCATTTATCCATTAATTTCTATCGCTGCAGTCAAATTAAAGACGATTGATTACTAAGCGATCTTAAATTGATGGACCAATTAAACAGGTACCATAATCCGGTCATAAATTGGATAAACAATCGCATATGTGTAATTGTCATCGGTACACCGTAATCTGGATCACCAAAACGCTTTAACATGGCTATAGAGGCTATTTGTAAAGCGCCTTCCTTACATTGAGTGGACGTTATCGAAGTTTTCAACACGCGTCAAACCCTTTGTGCATTAAAAAAAAACGTCTGGGTTGAAATTCTCGGACGTTTTTGTCATAATATGGACGTTAAAAAAACGTCCGACTTGGAAAATGCCGACGTTTTTTCTAAAAATTTGGACGTAATATACGTCGACGTCCGCTTATTGAGAGCACTGAGGTTGACGAAACCGAACAATACTGACCAATTTGTCCGTTCTTAAAAACCCTAGGGATCGTAAACACGTAGCAAAGTAGATTACAGCTAAATGAGAAAGAAAATAGGTCTGGCTGTCGTCAGTTTAATGTAATTGTAAAATAATTTCTCCGTATTGAATTTAAATAACCTTTCCCTCTTGACTTAGGTCTCGGAAAGAAAGAAATTATCGCGAGAAAAAGAGAGAACACACGAAAATGTACGGAAATTCTCGAATTCTTGCCCGGGAATTTTACTGGTACCGTCGTTTACACATTAATGACCATAAAAATTGGGACCAGTCAACGTGATACTATTTCCCGCAATTCTACGCCCAGATTTTCCCATCCGGCCTCTCATAATTTACAGTGAACATACATACACACAAACACTCACCCATACACACTTTTAATAAATTCACGAGGGGGAAATTATGTCTAGAAAAAATATGAATTAAAACCTTTGCAAAATTAGTAGTACAGTCAACCTACCTTATTTCGTGTACAAGCCCTGACGTTTTCGCACCGATGTGGCTGTTAGCCCCAAATGTATGAACCTTTATAAACCAACATCTTTCGCTTCACTGGCTGCAACATAATTATACACGCTTTACAAAATATCGTCACCCAACCCTTTTTTTGGTAATGTAAGCCACTAAAATAGCTGTGAAGATCTGAATCAGACTAGCGAGAACACGAAGTCTGATCCTAATTTTTTTTTTCGTAGACTGCATAATTCTGGGTTGTTTTAGACAGTACCGGAAGTGTACTTTCAGTCTGCGAAAAAAGAAATACTTTTTTTTTATTTTTTTTTAGGAGCGAATTGACTTTATACTTTACTAAATGATTTCGGGCCCAGTTATTCAGAATAAGATCCGCCAACGTGCACGTTAATAAGAGGTTGCACACTTCCATGCCTCCGGGGGGGGGGGGGGGGGTGGAATTAGAACATGTTTGGTTGTTACTTGTTCTGGTGTAATGCAGAAAATGACCCTCCCCTACAAAATGATCCATGGGTCATTTCACTACGTAGAGGAACGACCCTGATCATCATTCTACGTAGAGAAATGACCCAAGACGGTCATTTCTCTTTGTAGAATAATGACCCGGGACATTCCTCTACGCAGTGAAATGACTTCTGGGGTAATTTCTCCATGTAGATTGATAAACCGGGTCATTCCTCTAAGTATTGAAATGACCCATGAGTCAGTTTGTAGGGGAGGGGGGGGGGGGAAATCATTTCTCTGCATTACATCGGCAGTCTTCTCTCTCGGGGCTTATTTAGTAAAGTGTCAATTAGGTGAATAAAACTTAAAATTACACGTCATGTCTTATTTTTATCTTGTAATGGATCATTTACTCAAAGTTATTTCTTGTTATGTTGACGTATTAGTTTCAAGCAGAATCAGACAGAGAGGCCCATGAGAAAAGAGGTAACCAAACTCAACCAGCACGTTTGTACAGTAACGCCGAGCCGAGCTCAGTCGGTAAAGGGCAGAACTTGAGAGCAGGGAGTCGTGGGTTCGATCTCTGACTTAGCCGATTTCCTTCCGAAGATAGATGATAGTCATTGCGACAGGATTCATCCCTTTTCCGCCGCTGGTCTTTGTTTTGTCGATCGTTTCGTAGGAAAGCAGCCAATGGCTTGGAAAGAATATTATGAAAGAGTACAGGTAAAAGAGATTCCAGGAAAGCATGGATAGGTGCACTGGTCGCCGCGATATAACTGAAATAATGCTGAAAACGGCGTTAAATACCATGCAACCAAAAATTTGTGTAAAGTGAAATAAGGTTAGTTTGCGTCCCTTTGGTCGATACGGCAGTGGTGGTGGCTTCAGGACAAAATATTGGGGCTTTTGTTCAGGTAGGTCAGGGTGCGTATCAACCCATTACCAAAGGATAAAATTTTAGACTGGTCCAAATTGAAAGCACTTGCAGACGACAAAATAAACGTACTTCAAAAATTGAAATTTGTCTCAAGTTGCAGGGAAGAAAACATCGTGGGAAAAGGAGAAAATGCTGGTTACCAGCATGTTCTCCTTTTCCCACAATGTTTTCAAAAGGCTTCTGTCTCATGTCTCAGGGTCGTAAAAACCAGGGGATTGTTTGGTAAAGGGTTGACCAAACATTCTTTGCCGATTATCCTGCTAAAAGAACAAAATTCAAGTCTATAATAAAAACATCAGATTTTCCCATTTCAAAAGGAGTTTTTGGATAAAAGATGTCTCTTTTTCGGACAGTGTAGATCAAAGATCAGACTACACGTTTCGTGCAGTCTGATCTTTGATCCACAATGTCCGCAAACGGTCCTTGAGTTGCACTTGGTACCCTAAGGGTTAAGCACGTTCTTATTCTCATTCTTCAGAATTTTCTAGATTTTAAAGTAACTCAACTTCTGATTGGCTAAACCAAAAGGTATATGAAATCATTAGTTGCTTTTCTCTAAAATTCGGATTCTGGAGATCGAATCGGAAAACATATTTAAGAATTGTAGGTGAATACACACCTAGATGGTGCTAAATCTTTTCTATTAAGAATTGTTGGTGAATACAAATCTAGATGGTGCTAAATCTTTTCTGTTAAAGGAATTGTCCAGAACCTCAATCTGTCAGCTTAAAGTATTCCTATTGTTACGGGAGATCACTCCTTCCTTACTGCATAGCTTTCCAGGATAAAAATCAATACCTGACAACTGTGTCAGAGAAAATTCTCTTTGGCTTAGTGGTAATGGTATTGGTCTTTTAATCCTACAAAAAGGAGGATATTTGCCCTGCATATGTTCGAATCCCGCCAGATGCGGTTTTTATTTGAGCTATGCATTTGTTTGTTTCTTTGTTACGGACATTGTTCGTATGATGGGGGCTCGTCCGGGATTGGCCATTGAACCATTAATCCCATTTGTTGTCCAAAGTTGGACTTTCTGCCAAGTAAGACTTTGAGTCATCAATAAATGATGACTTTAAGAGGGGACATGTTACGGGAGATCACTCCTTCCTTACTGCATAGCTTTCCTGTATAAAATCAATACCTGACAACTGTGTCAGAGAGAATTCTCTTTGGCTTAGTGGTAGTGGTATAGGTCTTTTAAAACTCGAAAAATGAGGGTATTTGTCCTTCATAGGTTCGAATCCCGCCAGATGCGGTTTTTTATTTGAGCTATGCATTTGTTTGTTTCTTTGTTACGGACATTGTTCGCATGATGGGGGCTCGTTCGGGATTGGCCATTGAGCCATTAATCCCATTTGTTGTCCAAAATTGGACCTTCTGCCAAGTGAGGCTCTGAATAAATAATGACTTTAAGACAGGGTGTTACGGAATACCACTCCTCCGTGCATAGCTTGGTCCCGATTTAAATACAATACCTTACAACTACGTCAGAGAAATATCTCTATTTGGCTCAGTAGTTATGGTATTGGTCTTTTAATCCTCGAAAAACGAGGATACTTGTCCTTTGTGGATTTGAATCCCACAAGATGTGGTTTGTACTTGAGCTTGCGGTTTTTAGTTGAGCTATGCATTTATTTGTTTCTTTGTTACGGACTTTGCTCGTAAGATGGGGGTCGTCCAGGATTGGCCATTGACCCATTAATCCCATTTGTTGTCCAAAAACGGACTTTCTGTCTAATAAGGCTTTGAGTCATCAATAAATGATGACTTTAAGAGGGGACATGTTACGGGAGATCACTCCTTCCATACTGCATAGCTTTCCCGTATAAAATCAATACCTGACAACTGTGTCAGACAGAATTCTCTTTGGCTCAGTGGTAATGGTATTGGTCTTTTAATGCTAGTAAGAGGAGAATATTTGCCCTTCATGGGTTCGAATACCGCCAGATGCGGTTTGTATTTGAGCTATGCATTTATTTGTTTGTTTTGTTACGGACATTGTTCCTTAGACTACCCTGAAGCGGAACATCTATTTCCACTGTAATTTTACTCTGGAAAATATGATGTCCTACCTACATGTGGCCCAAAACAACAACAACAACAACAACACCCTTTGTTGTGCGACCAGAGTGACGCTCGTATAGCAGTTGCATCAGTCACAAAAAAAACATATGACAAATTGAATAGCACACTAACAGCTGAATATGCATAATACGTTACTTATCATTATAGCACATAAAGAAATGATCACGTACAATGGATGACATATTTGTAATACACCTTTACCCAGTATGCACAATATGTACAATATATAACTGAATACTAGATCTATATAGCATATATAGACATGATCCAAACCAAAGAACTAAATTATTCACATACAGCTTAATCAGATACTTATGAAAGGAACTTCATGTCATAGCACATGAAATAGTTACCTAGTTGAGATTTATGCAGCTTTCAGCAATGTTTCCTTTTACCACTTGCTTAAATCAGTTTTGCTTTAGTTATATATTACAGTAATGCTAAGGCCGACTCGCCCTGGAACAACCAGAGATAACAAGAGCTTTGCAGAGCGGCGCATATACGCCCGAAGGGGCTTGTCAGTGAAATGAGTTGCATTGAGTGATGGGCCATGAATGAAGAGTAGTTATTCTCCATAATATGTGAAAAATATTAGAGGGCAATAACTAAAAAAATAAGGGTGGCAAAGTTACATATTTTGTGAATTGCTCTTATCCACAAGATGTTCTATCAATCTTTGAAGGTCCCAGATCATATCTTTTATATTTTAGAAATTATGGCCCAGACAAAAATTCAAAGTGAAAAGGGCAATAACTGAAAAGGAAGGATGGCAGAGTTATGTTCTTGTGCAATGCACTTGTTCATAATGTGTTCTATGAGTCTTTGAAGTTTCAAGATGATGGATTTGAAGTTTGGAAGTTATGGTCTCTACAAATATTCAAACTGAAAATTAACAAATGGCAATAACTCAAATACTAAAGGTGACAGAGTTATGATTCATGCGCAATGCACTTCTCCATAATGGGTTCTATCAGTGTATGAAGTTCCAAGTTAATAGCTTTAACAGTTTGGAAGTTATGACCTGGACAAAAATTCAAAGTGAAAATTAACAATGGGCAATAACTCAACTCAAAAAATAAAAGTGACAGAGTTATGGTTCATGTGCACTGCACTTCTCCATAATGGGTTCTATCAGTGTATGAAAATCCAAGTTAATAGCTTTTATAGTTTAGAAGTTATGGCCTGGACAAAAATTCAAACTGAAAATTAACAAAGGGCAGTAACTCAAAAAATAACAGTAGCAGAGTTATGGTTCATGTGCACTGCACTTCTCCACAATGTTTTCTATCAGTGTATGAAGTTCTAAGTTGATACCTTTCATAGTATGGAAGTTATAGCCTGAACAAAAATTCAAAGTGAAAAGTTGGTTATTTCAGAAATCAGGGGCAGATAATTTTAGAACGCAAACAGCGATCCAAATTCTAAGACCCAGGTGCACAACTAGACATCATGGAGATTCATTGTGTCAAGTTTCAAATAATTCCGATGGAAACTGTAGGAGGAGTTGCGCACACAAGAAATTGCTAACGGACGGACGGGGGTATAACATAATACGACCCTTCGGACATATAAAAATCAATTTATACAAGTAGAAAAAAACTCTGGAAACCTGTGCCCATTTGTCAACGTCTAGTGCCATGGAATGTTGGGCTTCATTGGATGAACTATATTTGTAGCTATCACCACAAAAAAAATCGAACATCTTTACATGACAAAAAAATGTAGAACCAGTCTTGTACTTAATATCAAAACAATCTTTATTACCATTGTATCAAATTTGAATACCAAAAAAATGCAACTGCTATTGAAGGCGGTCTCGCTCAAGTCAGCCACGCAGTCACGTTCTCTAATGATAGCACATTACCCTCGTGCATACACAAAATTGGTTTTGTGGCTTACCTGCTCCTAGGACAGTAGTACCCAGCTACATGTATATGATGTACCGCTGGGTACCCCTAAATCATGAAACATCATCACTATTGTAGCAACTTAACACGCCAAAAGGGGATTCGGATATTCGCGTAAAGTGTCATCTCGGATTAGGCCAATCTGATTCGAAACTTTACGTAAATGTTCGAATGCCCCTTTTCGCTATCTTCGCGAGCCAAAGTTACGATCACTACGTGGATCTTACCTTGGCTGTTTGAGCCCGATTTTGAAATTACTGCGATGCGCCCTCTACTGGATGATAGTTATTACTCCCCTTTACATCATATTTCTAAAGGCCAATGAAATATCGTTTTACAAACCGCTTACGAATATACACGAAGCGATAAGCAGACATCCACGTGGGTTTCCAAAACCACCTTACCTTCTATCCGAAAGGTAGCGACCTTATTCTATTTTTATCAAAGATGAAATGCTACGAGCGATTTCATTCGTTGCAGCTAGAGCTGGCTGCATCCAATGAAAAAGCGTATCTGAGGAATGTAAAAATCAAGCTCGATCCGCCAAGGGTAGAGTAGCGTAGTGAATCGTCAGCCTTGGCTTGCAAAGATTCTTTTCGCGTGTTGCAGGCCAATATTATAACGTCGTAAAAAGCAGCTGACAACTAACGAGTTCATTTAAAGTCATCAACCTGGTTACTTTCTTGTTTGTTGCTCTAACCAATTGATGTCTAATTTTAACAAACGGACAATACCTGGTGAAAAAGGGAGACAACTCATTACTAGAGGACTGATGTAAGACGTGAAAACTTACGATGGCATCTGACAAGATTTGGCATTTTAGATAATAATATATAGGATCTAACATTCATGAGTTGTTATTTGAGATAATATTTTATTAAACGAGTCTTGCATTAAAATGTTTTTAAGAGAGCCTATGGCGAGCTTAACACTGTTTCAAACAATCCCTGGTTTTTTATGGGTCAGGAATAGAAGCCTTTTTAAAACATTGTGGGAAAAGGAGAAAATGCTGGTAACCAGCATTTTCTCCTTTCCCCACAATGTTTTCTACTCTATCATATAGAAAAATCATCTTTTTAGCAACTGTTAATTTGTCATCTGCAAAATGCTTTCAATTTGGTCAGGTCCAAAATTTGCCGTTTGGGAAAGGATTAATATTTTTTTGGACGAGTTTAAAGAATTCATCTCAAACCCCAACAAATGTCAGATTCTTTTCATTACAAAACGATATCTCACAAATTATTGAGCAGAACATGCAAAACCATATCTAGATTGACCTGCGGTAGCATCCATAAAGTCCATTATCGTCTTTGAAAATCGAACAAAAATGAAGCCAAAAAATGGTGACACACAGTCGTGATATTAAACATGTGTATGATAATGGGTATATTACACTGAAAACATGGGAGATTATGCGATTAAAAAAAACTCATTAAATGTGCGTAGGAAAATACTATTAAGTAAGCCTTTGGCAAGTTTAATTACATCTTAGTGGGCGAAAAACTAGACCTCAAAAACCAACGAATCTCAGATTCACTTTGTTTTGGATAATAGTGTTTCGCTAAGTATGGGTCAGAATATGCAAAATCATACATGTACACGTTACACAATCTATGAATAATGTACACGTGACACAATCTATGAATAATGCACACGTGACACAATTTATAAATAATGTACACGTGACACAATCTATGAATAATGTACACGTGACACAATCTATGAATAATGTACACGTGACACAAGCAATGAATAATGTACACGTGACACAATCTATGAATAAAACACGGTTCACATCTCTGAAAGAATTACACGAATAACGTCACATATGATGTCATCTAATGCTGAAAAAGTTAATATATGCATATCAAATTTGTAGTGGGGATTATATGAAAGAGGCAAAGCCGGTATAATGCAGAAAAATGACCCTCCCCTCCAAAATGACCCGGGTCATTATTCTACGTAGAGAAATGACCCCAGAAGTCATTTCACTACGTAGAGAAATGACCCGGGTCATTATTCTATGTAGAGAAATGATCCATGGGTCATTCTTCTATGTAGGGAAATCACCCATGGGTCATTCGCCTATGTAGAGAATTGACCCATGGGTCATTCTTCTATGTAGAGAAATGACCCAGGGGTCATTTTGTAATAGGGGGTCATTTCTCTGTATTACACAGGCATTCAGACATCTGCATGAAGTAAATTCTGATCAGCCTGTGCAGTCTGCACAAACTAATCCGACACGACATTTCCATTTTTATGTAATTTTCTTCTTAGGGCAATTTTGTACTGTAAGACAAAATCTTATGAAGTCCAAAAGTGTCGTCTCGGATCAGTCTGCGCGCACAGCGCAGGCTGATCCGCGACGACACTTCACGCAAATGTACGAATGCGCCTTTCCATATCTTCCAGGCCATTTAACCCATTACCACACAATCCTTACTTTTGACGACCCTGGGAAAGAAACCTTTTAGAAAACATTGTGGAAAAAGGAGAAAATGCTGGTAACCATCATTTTCTCCTTTTCCACAATGTTTTCTAACCTTTAAAAAACGAAATTCAAATTTTCAGTTACTTTTATTGAGTCGTCTGCAAATGCTGTCGATTTGTACAAACCTAAAATTTTGTCGTTTGGTCTTCCGAGTCCTCTTCTGACCATTCCTGTGATAACAGTTCATCCCTCATCGCGGGGATCAAACCTTTACGAAAAGTAATATCAAGGACTTCTTCTGCGGTCCTGCAGTCTGGATACTGATGTAGAGCCCACATTAGATACACCTTAAACTCATTCCAGTCGACGTATCCATCCGCGTCCATGTCCAGTGCCTTCAGAGCTTTCATGGTGTCGGGACAACGATAACAGGAGAAATATGGCGCCATGAAACCGTCGTAGAACGAATCGTATTGCAGCATTTCGTCCCCTTGGACTTCGTCCCTTAAATCCCATTCGTCCCACTGTTCTCTGATCTCCTTCAAGAGACGCTCGGCGTTCGGATGTTTTAATTCTTCATCGGCAATGAGGTCCCTCATGGCTTCAGTCAGGGAGCCGCCCGCACGGTCAAACAATACAGCAAGACCGAACTTACTCATGTATTCTTCTTTTCTGAATAATAATAGAAATAGATAATATTAGTATAGCCAACGCAATGGGAACAAGTCATGATGATAATTAATACATATTTCCAAAGTAAAAAGTATCATGTTGAAGTAGATCTAAATTTCCTTGTCCTTGTATTTGTTTCTAGAAGCGTTCTGTCTCGCGAGATATCAAAATTTTCCTCAATTACAAGGAACAAATACATGCATCAGAGACGATTCTAATAATTACCCACAACATACCGTTTAGTGGAGAATGATTAACATTTTCTATTTTGAAATCAAAATCTCTCCCTCTATCTGGAGCTCGGAATGTGTTGGTCAATAAAATCGCGAACTACGCAGGCCATCATGGGTCGATTTTTTTTGCAGATACATTAAATCCCTTTTACTCACATAGCATAACCAATATCCTTGTGACCAGCTGCATAAAACGTCAATTAGCCAGTGCATATGTGACCCATCACGCAAAAAGGGACCTTCTGGGAACTGCGAAAAGTGTCAACCCTGGTCAGACTGCGCAAATTGTGCAGGCTGACCAGGGTTGACACTTTTCGCTTTAGTGACATTTTCTGTATGAAAAGTGGTCATTGTACCTTGTTATACAACCATTTTTGAATTATCAACTTAAATTGACCTGCACTATCGTTGATCTGTTTTCATCTAATTGATGTACAGAATTCCAAGATGGTCCCTTTTTGCGAGACGGGTCGCATATTTTTCATATTCTAACTTAGTTTTTGTGGTTTTTGTCGAAGACAATTCCACTATGAATTCAATATTGAATCTTGTATCTTATTTTGTCCAAAGCCGAAGGAAATAAACCATATCAAATTCAATTTTTCTCAGACAAATGAGTTTTTCGTCACCACTAACAGATGTAATTTGAAATGGTATGTTAAAATAAACTGGGTGAGACAATCGATCGTGGAAATACTAATTTTTGATTGGAAATATCTTCACTCACTCATAGCTCTCAAATTGGCGTAATGATACAAAATTTGTCTACTGATCGTTTGGTCATGGGCTTTTTCGTTCCAAAACCAGTTCGTCCCATGGCTAGTTACTCCATGATTGCGCTACTCTGTTTGATTTGGCATGAAGGTTTCCAGATCGAAATAATTAATTCTAATGTTTGATATTAAATGTTAACGGCTAATGATATTTCAAAATCTGTTTTCATGAACAAACTAAATTCTATTCGATATATTCACAAGATATTTCTCTTTTTCTTTCAAATTATTAATTGCACACAATAACTTCCTCAACAAATACCACATAAGCGTTCTCAACGCTTTGATTTTCTTTGATTCTAGTGTTCTATGTTTGTTCAGATTAAGTATTAATAACGATAATAATTATAATGATAGTAGTAAAAATAATGATGATGATGATGATGACGATGATTTTAATAATGGTCTTAATAATCCTGTGTTTAACCTATTCTCTCTCAAATCAGCAAGCAAAACTAAATTCTATTCGATATATTCACAAGATATTTCTCTTTTTCTTTCAAATTATTAATTGCACACAATAACTTCCTCAACAAATACCACATAAGCGTTCTCAACGCTTTGATTTTCTTTGATTCAAGTGTACTATGTTTGTTCAGATTAAGTATTAATAACAATAATACTTATAATGATAGTAATAAAATGATGATGATGATGATGATGATGATGTTGATTTTAATAATGGTCTTAATAATCCTGTGTTTAACCTGTTCTCTCTCAAATCAGCAAGCATCACTTCTTTCATCTGATTTGCAATGTCAAGGTTAAACTGTGGATCCTTGCCAAACAAGTTAACCAGCCTTGCTTTGATCATTTCCGGTGACGCCAAGGTAGTTATCCTTACGGGTGCCTCTTCGCCAAAGAAGGCCGCCATATCAAAATCGTCCTTGGACATATCCAGTACAAAGTCTAACGCCCTTTCTCCATAAACAGGTTGTTTGATGTATGGTTTAGCGCCCGTGGTTAAGACGGTAACGTTGATGGCAGCCTGACGGAGGTGAGAACATTCGTACTTTTTCAAGACTTTCTTGTTGCCCAGCCGGATCAAGTTCATGAGAGTGACACATGAGGAAGCATTTCCCATGGCTGCCCCTTCGATAATAATACTGGCCCAGATTCCATTTGCACCATTCATTAGAGCCTGAAAAGATAAGCCTTTATCATATAACTCCCCTTGTTTCAGTGTAATACAGTCATCACGAATTTTCACACATGTGAGATAAGAAAATAGTGTCGTATTTGGTTAACCCATTACCACACAATGTTTTTAGTGTGATAAAGCCATCACGAATTTTCTTGTTACACACACGTGTGAGATAAGAAAATAGTGTCGTATTTGGTTAACCCATTACCATACAATGTTTTCAGTGTGATACAGTCATCACGAATTTTCTTGTTATACAGACGTTTGAGATAAGAAAATAGTGTCGTATTTGGTTAACCCATTACCACACAATGTTTTCAGTGTGATAAAGCCATCACGAATTTTCTGGTTACACACACGTGAGAGATAAGAAAATAGTGTCGTATTTGGTTAACCCATTACCACACAATGTTTTCAGTGTGATACAGCCATCACGAATTTTCTTGTTACACACACGTGTGAGATAAGAAAATAGTGTCGTATTTGGTTAACCCATTACCACACCATGTTTTCAGTGTGATACAGTCATCACGAATTTTCTTGTTACACACACGTGTGAGATAAGAAAATAGTGTCGTATTTGGTTAACCCATTACCACACAATGTTTTCAGTGTGATACAGCCATCACGAATTTTCTTGTTACACACACGTTTTAGATAAGAAAATAGTGTCGTATTTGGTTAACCCATTACTTTTGACGACCCTGAGAAAGAAGCCTTTAGAAAACATTGTGGGCAAAGGAGAAAATGCTGGTAACCAGCATTTTCTCCTTTTCCCACAATGTTTTCTATCCTTCATAAAACAAAGTTTAAATTTTCAGTCACTTTTATTTTGTCGTCTGCAAATGCTTTCGATTTCGACAAGCCTAAAATATTGTCGTTTGGTAATGAATTAATCCGCTACGCAAAAAAAAAAAAAAACCCATGAAAATAAGTATTTAGTCGTTTTCCTACGATGTTTTCTATCCTTCAAACAGTTTAAGTTTCCCAGTCATATTTACTTTGTCTCATGTAATGTAAGTGTGTTTCAAGTTTTGCATGCCTAAATTGTGGTTTGGTGAATTTATTTGAGCCATGCTAGTTGTAGAGAGGGAACTCAATGCTTCTGCAAAAATATCGAATAGGTCAGACTGCGTGGTCCAAACAGGCTAAGCTTGATAAAAGAACCTTTGCTTTTCGTCAATTTTCTGTATGTCAAAGGACCGTTCTATCTCATGATTTAGTCAGATATTAGACAAAGTTTTATGTATCCATTTTTATGAGATAGCTTGCTAGATATAATGCATCATGGATCAACATTAAACCGTTCATTTGCATGAGCATTTATTTGATGCCATACGAAATTACATAACAAAGTGGATAAACTGTATGATTATTAGGTATTTAGACGTGACATTTTCGGTGGGTAAAATTAACTTTACCATTAGATCAAATTTACTATTTTTTTCTTAGCCTGACTTTTACCACAATCCTGCAAAAATATATAGGGTGGGCCAATAAAATGTTACCACTTTTTGATCGTTCACAAGTTTTTGCAATGGGAATTTATTTGAAGGTTTTATTAATTTTGCTTCTTTTTAGCCTTGCTCTGCGAAAAGTATCGACCCAGGTCAGCCTGCGCAGTCCGCGCAGGCTGACCTGGGCCAAAAAATTGCTCTATCAGTCAATATTCTGTGTGTCAAAGGATCCGTCTACTTCATGATTAAGTCGTTTAAAAAAATATATATATTAGTTGCACGGTCAGGTGAAGAGGACTTTATTAATTGTACGGTCAGGTGACAGAGGACTTTATTAGTTGTACGGTCAGGTGACAGAGGACTTTATTAGTTGTACGGTCAGGTGACAGAGGACTTTATTAGTTGTACGGTCAGGTGACAGAGGACTTTATTAGTTGTACGGTCAGGTGACAGAGGACTTTATTAGTTGTACGGTCAGGTGACAGGGGACTTGGAACTTGTTCACCATTGTGGTTATTTAAGTTATCCCGAGCCAAAAGCGAGGTAGAGACATTATTTTTTTTGACAACGACATTTCTTGGAATGACATTACAGTAACAGATAACAATCTTCACGATAACTTCTAAACTTTTAAAAAGTATGATTGAACACAGATGCATTTTGATCACCGCATAAGTTACTAATGGATACCATTTGGTCACTTATGCTTCTTATTTTGACATTTCAGAGCCTTACCTCTAGCGCAGTGGTTTCACAGCACTGGAATTTTTCATGAACGTGAACCAACAAATGTCCCTTCCAGTTATTATAATCCATGACTTTCCTGATATATCTAGCCCATGCTCCCACTTCTTCCGGTAGAGATTTCCCGCCCGGCTCCTCAAAAAGAATCCCGAAAGGTCGTAGCCGTGACGGAAGTTTGGCCAAAAAGTCTACCACCCGAAACAATCGATCGGCATTTTTCGCCATGACATCCGGAATATCACGGAAATTGACGGCGACCTTGGCCTTCTCATTCAGGTTGTCATGTGACCAAGTAATCCATTTCTCCAGGAGCTTGCACAAGTCCTCGGTGGTTACCTTGGTAAAGTCGTATATTGTGTCGCCTAAATCAATCTCTAAAATCACGTTGTAGAGACCGACATCTTTAAGCTTTTTCAAACCAGTTGGTACTCTCTTAAAATCGGGTACCTTGCCTTTAATACCTGTAAATTATACATGGAGAATATTTTCTTTTTTATCTTTTTCTGCGAAAGATCGAAATTTATGTCATCGAGTGGATACCATCGACAAATTATTATTCACGAATGGCTGCTCTTATTTCATCGTGTGGACATCATCGGTAATATTTTCACCAAAAAAGATAGATTTTCTGTTCATTCCACGTTTCTAATCCTTCTTGTGTGTACCAAGGGACCTTTCCCTTTTGAGGCTAATATTTCCCCATATTAACCACAAGCCGATGAAATAAATTATATATTATATTTCATCTGATAATTTTGTAAACGAATGCCACTTTTAAAACTAGTGATCTCAAGTCAATAAACCAGATTTTTGGTAGGAGGAAAATATTCACTGTGACGGGGAAATAATTCCCCCCAGCTTAACTGACGTCATTTCTTTACCCATAATATTTCTAAAAATAGACTCATGAAATATAATATTGATCGATATTTTATGGTTACAACCGTGAAAAATCTCGGTTTAGAAACAGTCCTTTCTACGCTCTAATTACCTAGGTAAATGCCGCGTGCCGTTCAACCATTTGGAAATATGACGTAATTTATCCTACATTTCTTGCGCTTTACGTAATATTGTAATGCGTTGCTATGCAGAGGGGTACGCCACGGGGAATAATAGAAAGGAACTGAACTGGCTTTTAATGTATGTTCCCATCCCCGAAAGGTTTAAAAACATGAAAGAAATAGAATATTTTTCCTCTACACTGAAAGATCGAAACCTTCCCACAAGTACTGTCAATAGTCCACCGTTTGTAAAGTCTGGTCTTGATTGAAATTGTTCGCTACAGCAGAGTAAATCATCGATAACAACCGAAAGGCTTACTCTCAATTTACCTTCTGTGACTTCTGAAAATGCCCACAGCTCATCACGGTTTTCTCCCCTGTCTACCAGCTGTTTGATAAACACGTCATCTACACGGGTCATGTGATTAAACGAGGCTACAATATAATTTCCAAACCCACATTTCTTCACTTCCTCGTAAATCTTCCATTTGTTCTCTATGGTGTGGCCCCGGAGTTGACCTACAGTGCTCTCCCGGATGGAGTTGTCCAAGACAAAAATGTCAAGGTCACGAAGTTTTTGGTACTTTCCAGTTGCATTTTTTAGGTCTTGTTCGTATAATTTGGCAAGGTCTTTGTAATCTTCCATCTGAAATTACAAGAACAAATTATTGCAATATGCATACGTTCAATTATAAATATATCTTAACGCCTAAGTGATTTATTTTTCACTTGGTATTATCCTTGGCCACTGAAAATCCATTTGTCTATTACAGAAAATAGAAATACTCATTGGTCGACCTTCAGATAAAAATACCACATTCGCGACTGTCTCTATATCATTTATAACAAGACTTATTGTATATGATATAGAGGCAGTCGCCAATATGATACATTTAGTAACGGTGTCTGATGATCGGCTTATGTATATTTTGGTACGCTGTGATAGGCCAGCAGAGTTTCAGTGGCCTATGGTATTATCATCATCAGATTAGGGGTCCATAGGAGCTTAATGTCGAGTTGACAAGCGACAGCAGGAGATGAAAGATTACATTATCTCTGTACCAGACGACGAAATTTGAGACTCTCCCGATTTAAATCGGAGCCTCGGTCGTGCAAAATGTATCTAATGCATCTTCGTCGACCTTTATAACAAGCAAGGTATGTCATAATTCTGAACCCATCAAATCCCGTCTAGTTAACTCTTTACCAAACGACAACATTTATGACTGGTCCATATTAAAAAAATTTGCAGACAACAAAATAAATGTGACTAAAGAACTGAGATTCGTCATAGGAAGGGAAGAAAACAATGTGGGAAAAGGAGAAAATGCTGGTAACCAATATGGTTACCAGCATTTTCTCCTTTTCCCACAATGTTTTCAAGAGGCTTCTTTCACAGTGGTGTTAAAAGTCGGGATTGTGTGGTAAAGGGTTAAACAATCGTATAGATCTGAAGGAAGAATGGTCGTTAGAAAAGCAGAAAGTTTTATGAATAGCCAAAAGTTTTGAACCATATCAGCCTGTGAACTGCGCAGCCTGACCTGAGTCGATCTTTTTTGCAAACGAATTAAAAAGCAAGCCGAATTTCACAAGGCATGACTCACAGTCAGGCCCTTGTTGAATGCAAAGTGAATGCGGCTCAGTTTATGGAATTTATCTTTTTAACAGCAGAAAACATTTTGGTTAACTCATTACCAAACGACAATATTTAAGGTTTGTCCAAATTAAAGGCATTTGCAGACGACAGAATAAAAGTGATTGAAAATCTAAAATTTGTTGTTTTTTTGAAGGGTAGAAAACATTGTGTGAAAAGGAGAAAATGCTGGTTACCAGCATTTTCTCCTTTTCTCACAATTTTTTCTAAAGGCTTCTTTCTCAGGGTCGTCAAAAATAGGGATTGTGTGGTAATGGGTTAACAACATTTTGTTCTTTTCTCACCATGTTTTCCAAAAACGTTTTGCTAAGGGGTCGATTAACCTGATGATTATTCGGTAAAGGGTGAGTGCATTGAACGTTCGTACATCTAATGCGCCTCGGGTAATTTTCATTTTTTTGTTGCATTTCGCTACATGAAAATGATTCATCGGCTCGTGATTATTTCATCAAATTTACCTAGAAAGTTTCGGGTTACTTTGATATATCCCTTCCTTGCGGCTGTGTTACGACGGGTAACAGTGTAAATTATAGCCTGCTATCGATTTGTAACCCATCACGCAAAAAGGGACCATCTGGGAATTATATACATCAATTAGATGAAAACAGACCAACGATAGTGCAGGGTTGGTTTAAGTTGATAATTCAAAAATGATTGTATAACATCTTGAATATTTGTTGATATTTTGTTATTTTTCAGAAAAGGGAGGTAATTATTATCTCCTTCTGTAATGAGGATAGAGTGGCCCTAGATTTATAAATGATAATTTTTAGAAGAAAAAAAAAAACACAGAAAAAGTGGCACGGTCAAAGTAGTACAACAATACTCATTTTCGATCGTAGCAACCTTTTTAGGATAATACTATAGTGGAAATAGCTGTTTTTAATTAGAATGGTACCACCTTACAGAACCGCGCGTACCTTGGACGGGTTCCGTCCTTTGCACTGTCCCTCCTAACAAAAGTAATAGTATTGATGGGCAAACTATGGCGACTATAAACAATCAGAATGCAACATAAAACTTTATAAAAAGAACCAATAATGGTAAAACACAATCATAACCATTCTTCGGCAAAAACCAACATAATTTCAATTGGAACAATGTAACAAAAGCAGTTGTCATTCGAGAAACAACACAAGAACATACATGTAGTATTAAAACCAGGTTCCAAATTACCAAACTGATATTAAAAAACTGGGTATGAAATGACCAAAGTGGGTACGAAATGATGTAAGTGAATTAACTGGAAACCCAGTAAACAATATGGCTGCCTCCATAGGCACTTTTCAAAACCGATTAAAAATAGTGTCGCCACTCATGCCGCGCCACAATGATTGTATTGTCTTTTATAGCACTTTACTCCATAGATACTCATTTCTACGTATTGCTTGTGGGAGCCTTGGGAAAACATTGTGGCAAAAGGTGAAATTGCTCGTCACGAGCAATTTCACCTGTTGTCAAAATGTTTTCTATGCTTTCAAAAGGTGTCGTATACACATAAGAAACGGCTTCATCCTTGCTGTTATTTAGGGTCAGTTAGAGGTGCCATAGAAATGCCTTATGGGGTAAAGGGTTAAACATGTGTTTCATACCGATGAATAAAATATATTGTTAAGTAAATTGATTGCCGATAATTTACGGCCATGCTTTCTTTTTTTTACAGCCATCCTCATCAAAATTTTGATCCCAGAGGATGAGAGTCACCCCTAACCAGCTAAGTCCGTTGACATGCAGAAAATTTATAGAAAGCGAAAAGTTCCGGCCCATGTCAGCCTGCGCGGACTGCGCAGGCTGACATGGGTCGAAACTTTTCGCAAATGCATCAAGCCCCTTTTTTGCAGAGCATTGTTCATTTATATTAATTCTATGAGAGCGGTCAAATGTTAAAATCTAAAGGTAAAACATTTTGCTGTCGGATAGTAAACATCTATGATTAATATTATTACCGATGTTAATGCTTTACCATAAAAATCTCGAATTTAAACGATCCTGGAAAATAGGACCTGTGAAAACATTAGGAGAAAATGGTGGTAACTGGTATGTTCTCCTTTTCCCACAATGTTTTCTACCCTTTCAAATACAAATCCTTTCATTCGTCCCGCATTTAATTTGTCGTCTGCAAAAATTTTCAATTCTGAAAAGTATATAATATTTAATTTCAACACTTTCAGCAACTTTCTTTCGACGTATAAAAGTACTATCTGAATCACAGAAAGTTTTTTTTTTCTACCGTGTAGGCTTCAGTAAAAAGACAGACGTAAAATATGCAGGATGAGTCTGGACGTTTTGGGCAGTCTGATCTTGATCTGTCCCGCCTGCAAATGCAAGTGTTGAAGCGTATTTTGCTGAAAAGGGTAAATGCGTGTTGGTATTTATACCTCAAGGCCAACAACTAAAATGGCCGAGTTTTTTGCTTGAATGAAGACTTTGTTTTGTTTTACTTGTTTAATTGTAAGAACCATTCTACGCTGGTATTCGATTTCGAAACAATTCCCTATTGGACATGAAAATGATCAGAGCGTAAACAATAAGATAGACCTGGGCCCGTATTCACCAACCATTCCTGAGAATTTCTTAGTTTTATTCTCCAAGGTTTTCTACATTTGTAAGTAACACAACTTCTGATTGGCTAAACCGAATGGTTTAGCCAATCAGAAGTTGTGTTACGTACAAATATAGAAAATTCTGGAGAATAAGACAAAGAATATTCTTAAGAATGATTGGCGAATACGCACCCAGGACAAATTATATGGCTTGCAACATTAAAAGGGGCATTCGAACATTTGCGTAAAGTGTCGTCTAAGATGAGTCTGCGCAGGCCAATCCGAGACGGTACTAAACGACTACATTATCTTTTGTGCTGCAGTTGACTTGCGCTAAACAGAAAATTACATAAAAATGGAAAGCGTCCTTTCGGATTAGCCTGCGCGGACTGCGCGGGCTGATCCGATATGACACTTTGCACAAAATTTCCGAATCCCCATATTGGACATCTACAGCGGGAGTCAAAAGTCGAGAATGAAAGCTGAAAGCGGAGAAATATAAGGAGTGGTTGCAGCCGACGACATTTACGGTGTATGTATTAAAACTAATCCAAGCTGGATATGTACAGCGATGGCCGAAGTTCTACAACAAAAGACGAAAGGAAAAAAGAAATTTCAAGGGTTCGTTTGTGCTCCAATGATGTACATGTAAGCTACTCAAAATCTGACAGGGATCACTGACATATTTCTGTATGGGTTTATATGTTACAACAGTTTTGCATAAGGTCTTTACCATACTGTAAAATTCTAGAATTGTCAAAGTTGAAAATAATTGCTGACCAAAACCTATGTGCAACGTGCAATATACTATCTGTCATAGGGTAGAAAACATCGTTGGAAAAAGAGAAAATGCCAGTATCCTGCCTTTTCTCCTTTTCCAGCAATGTTTCCCAAAGTTTTCTTTCATGGTGCCTTTAACAGTCAGCATTGTGAGGTAAGGCTTCAAGATCCATTTCCACTGGTAATTGTATTGATCAATGTGACAATGTAACATATTGAAAACCATACATGATACATGCCACATATATATTTTGGGTGAATCTTTCAGGGTGATCCCTAGCAAATTTCTAGTAGTATATGTTAAGCTGATTAAACGCGGACTGCAACGATAGCAGCCTTTAACGCGGACTGCAGCGACAGCACCATGCACGCGAACTGCATCGAAGGCACTATAAACGCGGACTGCATCGACAGCACCTTTAACGCGGACTGCAGCGACAGCACCATAAACGCGGACTGCAGCGACAGCCCCATAAACGCGGACTGCAGCGACGGTACCATAAACGCGGACTGCAACGACAACACCCTTTAACGCGGACTGGATCGAAGGCACTATAAACGCAAACTGCAGCGACAGCACCCTTTAACGCGGACTGCAGCGACAGCACCATAAACGCGAACTGCATCAAAGGCACCATAAACGCGAACTGCATCGAAGGCACCATAAACGCGAACTGCATCGAAGGCACCATAAACGCGAACTGCATCGAAAGCACCATATACGCAGACTGCAGCGACAGCACCATAAATGCGAACTGCAGCGAAAGCACCAAATATGCGGACTGTAGCGAAAGCACCATGACCACAGACTGTACAGAAAGCACCTCAAGAGAGTCAGTGCAAGAAAAGTACCTTTTGAGAAGGATTTCGAAAGTACAGGGCAAGAGCACACCTGATGGAATGCAATCTGAGCTGAGATACCTAGCAAATGCATTCTACACAAGTCAAGTACAAATTGAATGAATATTATGCGTTTGGGATTAAGTCATTTAGGTGTTTTCAATTGTAAAACTATACGGCACGAGGAGAAAATGACTGAATGGCGTTTTACGCCGCTTTCAACATTATTGAATTCTAATCACTGACGTTTGGTAGCGAACCTATGGTCCATATTTTTGGGTGTTATGACATTATTAAGGTGTGGTAAGTAAACGATATTTTTCCTAATGATCTCGAAAATAATTATGATCATATTGTTCCGCAGTATGAGTAACGGGTCTGCAAGCAGTCATACAGTACTTACCACATTATTCTCAGATTTTTATCCTATTGCTTTCTGGTAGGAGTCACGGGACAGCAGGCAATATTGCGGTATGAGGTCACTGTTTCTAGGCAGATACACAATACTTACGCCATTGCTCTCGAAATAATAATCCCTTTGTTTTCTCGTATGAATCACGGGACAGCAGGCAGTCTTGTGGAATGATTTTAATGTCTCTAAGCAGACAAACTATACCCATCCCATTGTTCTCGGAATATAATCCCATAGATGTCGGCATTGTTTTAAGAATTCTTCCCCATTGTCTGTGGGCAGTCAAGCATGCAAGATTCCATAGTTTTTGGGCATTGCAGGCATCGCAGCCTCGCAGACACCGTGGTAAGACGTCATACAAGTTTGGTAGTGGAATTTCAAGTCATTGTATCCACATTTTCCTCTGGAATACTATCCCATTGATCTTGGGCAGGCACGCGCGAATGGTTCCATTGTCCCTAGAACAATACCCCCATTGTTCTTGGACAGAAAGGTAGGCAAGAGCAGCAGGGGTAGGCAAGAGCAGCAGGGTAGTTAAAAGCAGCAGGGGTGGCAAGAGCAGCAGGGTAGGCGAGAGCAGAAGGGTAGACAAGAGCAACAGGGGAGGCAAGAGCAACAGGGTAAACAAGAGCAGCAGAGTAGGCATGAGCAGCAGGGGAGGCAAGAGCAGTAGGGCAGACAAGAGCAGTAGGGGAGGCAAGAGCAGTAGGGAAAGCAAGAGCAACAAAACCACAGTAACAACAACAACAATAATGAGGTCCATACCTAGACCAGAATACGCATTCACCAACCAGTTTAAATTTCATCCTTCTTCATATTCTGGATTTAGAAAATTACGCAACTTCTGACTGGCTAAATTGTTGATTTAGCCAATCAGAGGTTGTATTACTTTCACGACAGCGAATACGGACCTGGTAAATTTAAAAGCAAATTACCCAAACCAACAGCCTTTTAAATGAAACAATTATTACCGATATCTGACTTGAACACACATGCCCCATTGTGGTTAAATTGTATTCTCAGTGTAGGTCGTTCTGCTGTTATAGCATTCACTGCGCATGCGTATTATTTTTTCAATACAGAAATAAATACGCTGTGAACGACTCGAAGAAATTTGGATGATCAAAGCTAATTTAATGACGTTTGGTATAAATGTTCACGCGCATCCATACTGCGCATGTGTATTTCTCAGAGATAGTAAAACTATCAGCGATATTGCATATTTTTCACTCAAATGGCAATAGTAACAGCGGACCGACGGTGCACTTTTACAAGTAGAACATTCTACGGATGGTACTAGTACGGTTGCACCAGCCATGGTATTCTATGATTGAAATAAAATGGGGAAGTTTTCATCAAAACGAACGCTTATTTGTCGTGGAAAAAGGAAATTGTCAGCCATCCAACGGGGAAAACGATACAGCTTCTGAAGTTTTCCTGACAATGGCAGGCAAGTTGTCATTCTATCCTTTCAGGAATAAGGTGACAGCATCAAAACTGGCCTGCCAGTGTAAGGATGATATGACTGGTAAAGAACTAGCTGGAAAAAAGTCCAGTTACACAATGAAACAGGCAGAAAATTGAAGCTGTTGAAGTATACCTATTTCTTGAAGTATAGATGTTTCCTTTTGAAAAATACTGTGGGAAAAGGAGAAATTTTTTCTACTGAATAACTTTTCCTTTTTCCATCATGTCTGCCGAGCTTTTATCTCATTTTTTCCACAGACATTTCTATTTTTTTTTATATTTCTATGAGCCGTATGGCCATAATGATGTATGCAAATTTATAAAAAAAATAGAACTACATGTAGACAATGAGGGGTTTGATACGAATTTGGGGTATATATAGGCTATGTTCTTTTTTTGAATGAGTATAGGATCCAAAATTAATGTGGGAAAAGGAGAAATCACTTTTAATGAGCATGAGCAATTTCTTCTTTCCCTCTATGTCTGAGCTTCTATCATATAGTTTTCTTTGGGAAAAGATTAACTTCCAACCTGACCTTCATCCCTGTTTCCTGGGGAAAGAAGCACGGGTAGGTGCCATTCTTATTTTTTGTTATTGTCAAGATTTATAAGTACTATGATTGTGGAAATTTTTCAAAAAATCTGTCCGTTAGAAAGTATGTTTTTATTGAATTTTAATCCTTAACCCGGTCGAATTATCTCCCTTTTTAACTCAATGGTCTATATATAAAATGCATATTGGTACATTAACCATGCTCAGAACCAGGCTTTTTCTTGTTTTTTGTGCAAAACTGAACTACTTTTCTTTAAAGTGATGAATATTTATATATTCTTCTGGTAATTTTCCTGTTTAATTGACTATTAAAGGAAAGTGTGTTAAATCCAGTATATGCTGAATTTTGGAACTGTATATACCTTTTTCAAAAGTTAATTTCTCGGAAACGAGCACGGGGACCCCCCTTTTTTTCATTGTAATCTACAAGAGACATGATGAGCTTTGTATGTGCAAAGTTTAAAAAAAATCCAGACAGATTTATTCCTTGTATTTAAAAGGTTGACGAAATTTGACATTCTGGGCCCTTTACGATATTTTTTGTAACTTTACCTTTTAATCTTGAACAACTTTACAAACGAGAATAAAATTAAATTCGTAATCTATTTCTGGTTCGTTACATAACTGACACAGTCGTTCGTTTCGGGATAGTCTATATATTTAGTCCATATCTGCCAGTGTAATGCAGAAAAATGAGCTCCATTACAAAATGACCCCCGGGTCATGTAATGGGGGTCATTTCTCTGCATTACACCGGATTCTAAAAACCCACATTTTTGCTATTTCAAAGTTTTTTTTTTCTTGGGGGGGAGGGGGGATATTTCCTAATCGACATTGTATATCTAAGATCAGAGATCAGACTGCACAATTTGTGCAGCCTGATCTTGATCTACACCGTCCGCCACGGTTCAATGAAATGAAACTTTTTAAGCCAAGAGTAAGAAAAACATTTTTTTGCTATTTCAGTAGTAGTCTTCATTGGGAAAATATCTCCATACCGGACAGTGTATACCCAACATCAGACTTTCTGTGCAATCTGAGCTTCATCAACACCGTCCGCCACAGGTCAATGAAATGAAATTTTTAAGCCGAGAATAAAAACCCAATTTTTGCTATTTCAGTGGTAATCTTCATTAGGAAAATATCTCCATACCGGACAGTGCATATCCAAGATCAGACTGCACGTTCTGTGCAGTCTGATCTTGATATACACTATCCGAAAATGGTCAGTTAGTCACTCCTAGCAACATTTACTCTTATTTGTCTGATAAATCCTTTCACATTTGAAAAGCTCCCAATATTTAATCGTTAGGGTAAAGAGTTATCTCGAGCTATTTTTAGCTCACCTGAGCACAACGTGCTCAAGGGGAGCTTTTAGGATCACCTGTCGTCCGTCGTCCGTCGTACGTCGTGCGTCAGTGCGTCGTGCGTCGTCAACAATTCTTTAAACATCAACTCCTCCTAAACTGCTGGCCGGATTTGGACCAAACTTGGCTGGAATGTTTCTTGGGAAGTCCTCTTTAAAAATTGTTCACAGAATTTGATTCCGTCAAAAACTCTGGTTGCCATGGCAACGAAATAGAATTTTTTAGGAAATTCTTTAAAAATCTTTTTCTCTGAAACCGCTGGCCAGATTTTAAAATAATTTCACACAGATGTTCTTTGGGTGACCCTTTTCAAAAAGTGTTCGCGAAATTTTGATCCGTCAAGAAACATGGCTCTGGTGAATGGGGGCTTCTTGCACTATACAGAAATGAAGAAATTCTTAAAAATTCTTCTTCTCTGAAACTGCTGGCCAGATTTTAAAATAATTTCACAGAGATGTTCCTTGGGTGACCCTTTTCAAAAAGTGTTCGTGAAATTTTGATCCGTCAAGAAACATGGCTCTGGTGAATGGGGGCTTCTTGCACTATACAGAAATGAAGAAATTCTTAAAAATTCTTCTTCTCAGAAACCGCTGGCCAGATTTTAAAATAATTTCACAGAAATGTTCCTTTGATGACCCTTTTCAAAATGTGTTCGCGAAATTTTGATCCGTCAAGAAACATGGCTCTGGTGAATGGGGGCTACTTGCAATAAAGGGAAATGAAGAAATTCTTTAAAGTTCTTCTTCTCTCGAACGGCTGGTCAGATTTTAAAATAATTTCACAGAGATGTTCCTTGGGTGACCTTTTTCAAAAAGTGTCCGCGAAATTTTGATTCATCAAGAAACATGGCTCTGGTGAATGGGGGCTACTTGCACTATAGGGCAATGAAGAAATTCTTTAAAATTCTTCTTCTCTGAAACGGCTGGTCAGATTTTGGAAAAGATATTCCTTGGGTGACCCTTTTCGAAAATTGTTAGTGAAAGTTTGATTCGTCGAGAAACATTGCTCTAGTGAATGGGGGCTACTTGCACTATATGGAAATGAAGAAATTCTTGAAAATTCTTCTTCTCTGAAACGGCTTGTCAGATTTGAAAATTGTTTCACGGAAATATTCCTTGAATGGCCTTTTTCAAAACTTGTTCGCAAAATTTTGATAGGTCAAGAAACATGGCTCTAGTGAATGGGGGCTACTTGCACTGTACGGAAATTAAGAAACTCCTAAAAATTCTTCTTTTTTGAAACTGCTGGTCAGATTTTGAAAGGACTTTTACAGGTGACCTTTTAAAAATTGCTTGGCAAAATAATGATTTTGTTTCCAGTGTTTCAATACCTTCAAAAAAACAAGAGCCGTCAGAGACGGGTTATGCTCCCCGAACAAGTGCTTGTCATAAAATATAAGAAATTGATATGAATTCACTTCTTTTATCCTAGAAGAACCTGTTCATGCTCCCCAAAATTTGAAGTGAAAAGGCAATTACTATCTTAGAGATAGCCAACACAGAATTGTAGAGGACAATAAGCCCAATAAGCCCCCTTTAAGCCCCCTTCCCCAAAATTTGAAAGAGCACATGCTAAAACTTTCCATAAACAATATAACCCTGAAGTTTCATGATATTCTGACAAAACCTGAATGAGATATTGGTAAAAATTGCAATTTTGCATTAAGCCCCTTTTTTCCATGACACGGGGTCAAATTGAAAATCCGGGAAAAGTATATCGGCGCGTTACCCTAAGGAGTTCATATATGAAGTTTTATCCAATTTGGTCCAAGGGTTGTGGAGAAATCGCTTCGGACGGACGGACAGACAGACAGACGGAAGGACGGACGGACGGACGGACGGACGGACAGACGGACGGACAGACGAAGCGGCGACTATATGCTCGCCCTTCGGGGAGCATAAAAAGGCTATGGTCCTTTCAAAAATTCAGGTGAGCGATCCAGGGCCATCTTGGCCCTCTTGTTTTCTTTGCTACGTGACTTATGAAAGGTTTTCCTTACAGGCATGCCCGTATTAGCAAACCATCCCTCTTAAATTATACACGAGCCACGCTTTGGCAAAAAGCAACTTAATCCATTATCGCACAATCCCTACTTTTGACGCCCCTAAGAAAGAAGCCTTTTAAAAACACTATGGGAAAAGGAGAAAATGCTGGTAACCACAGTGTTTTCTGACAGTGTTTGGTAAAGAGTTAATACATCTCCGCGGTGCATGAATATGAAACACACGAGTCATCACAATGTGTATAATTGATGCCTAAAATCAGGTTTTTTTTTTGTTACAACAGATTTAATTCAGAGATAGAATGGTCCTAAAACATGCAAAAAAAAAAAAACATGTCGAAAGCAAAAATGCTTTGACCTAATTCAGGCTGACTTTCTTCCGTTTTTTTTTTAACATGCATTAAGCCCTCTTTTCACAAAGATGGCTAAAATATATTGCCGACACGAGTGACTTGACTGGTACAGTTGAAAACTAGAACATTATTTTGCACTTCGTTACCCTTCGTTTCCCTTTAAAAAAGGTCAACCTACGGAATCCTAAAAGGGCCACCAAAGTCCTCGCATGTCTCTACAAGCGACAATTTGAGTTTCTGTCACATTCTTGCATGTCACTTAACTCAAAAACATACGAGATTTTAAAATTCTTGCGAGATAACTTGGGCCAGACTTTACTTTCTAAACCTTCGCCTGTGATTTCTTAAATCTCGCATGTCCAAACCTGCGAAATTTTAGATGGCCCTATCATGGTTCCGTACCAAAGAAACAAAACAATCGCTGGTTTTGACTTTCTCGTCCTTTAGAATGAGAAAATACACGTGTTTCTGAGTGGGTTTAAAGGTGGGTATTTAGAATTTTTACATCTCACCAAATTAAAAAATATATATATCACTGAAATTCATATGAAAAAATAATATAAATCATCAATAATTGAGATTCATAAAATTACAAAAAAAATTCTTTTTGATGGTATTCCCTTAAAAGGCTACGTAGCCTCTTAAGCTATTTTTAGCTTTCGCGCCAAAAATCAATAAAGCATTGTGGGAATGTCAAGTGACTGGTACATGACTCATAATGCTTAAATTCCCTATCATAACAAACATGTAATAATTATTTTCCATAATGTCTTCTTTGGGCGCTATGTCTGAAGCTTCTTCTGTGTATTCCTGTAAGTAAATGAGCGATTTGATCATCTAAAAATAGAATGTGTCTCCCGTTGGTGTCAACCTGGGCCGTAGTAAATCTCTAATTTCTCGTGTTGTCGGACGGTTTTCGACTACTGGGGTTTTATGAATGAAAATTAAAAGGCTTTGGGAGTATAAGGACGATTTTTTTGCACTTTTGTAAAATTTTCGTCCCAAAATCTGAAGGGCCACCTTTAAGTACCACTTTTGTGTGTGCACTGTCAAGGAAGATTTTTACATCAAAATTTGATTCGTTAATTTCTGTTTCCACATTTTAGCTCCACTGGCTGAACTGTAGCTTATGTGACGGAGTGGTTTCCGTCGTCCGTCCATCCTTCCGTACGCTAGTCTGTTTTCTTGTTAAAGTATTCATTTATGATTGGGTTTCGTGAAACTTGCTGGGTCTTTTAAATGACGTTTGGTATAAATGTTCACGCGCATCAATACTGCGCATGCGTATTTCTCAGAGATAGTAAAACTATCAGCGATATTGCATATTTTTCACTCAAATGGCAATAGTAACAGCGGACCGACGGTGCACCTTTACAAGTAGAACATTCTACGGATGGTACTAGTACGGTTGCACCAGTCATGGTATTCTATGATTGAAATAAAATGGGGAAGTTTTCATCAAAACGAACGCTTATTTGTCGTGGAAAAAGGAAATTGTCAGCCATCCAACGGGGAAAACGATACAGCTTCTGAAGTTTTCCTGACAATGGCAGGCCAGTTGTCATGCTATCCTTTCAGGAATAAGGTGACAGCATCAAAACTGGCCTGCCAGTGTAAGGATGATATGACTGGTAAAGAACTAGCTGGAAAAAAAGTCCAGTTACACAATGAAACAGGCAGAAAATTGAAGCTGTTGAAGTATACCTATTTCTTGAAGTATAGATGTTTCCTTTTGAAAAATACTGTGGAAAAAGGAGAAAATTTTTCTACTGAATAATTTTTCCTTTTTCCATCATGTTTGCCGAGCTTTTATCTCATTTTTTACACAGACATTTCTCTTTTTTTTTGTAGTTCTATGAGCCGTATGGCCATAATCATGTATGCAAATTTATAAAAAATAGAACTACATGTAGACAATAAAGGGTTTGATACGAATTTGAGGTATATATAGGCTATGTTCTTTTTTTGAATGAGTATAGGATCCAAAATTAATGTGGGAAAAGGAGAAATCACTTTTAATGAGCATGAGCAATTTCTTCCTTCCCTCTATGTCTGCTGAGCTTCTATTATATAGTTTTCCTTGGGAAAAAATTAACTTCCAACCTGACCTTCATCCCTGTTTCCTGGGGAAAGAAGTACGGGTAGGTGCCATTCTTATTTTTTCTTATTGTCAAGATTTATAAGTACTATGATTGTAGAAATTTTTCAAAAAATCTGTCCGTTAGAAAGTATGTTTTTATTGAATTTAAACCCTTAACCCGGTCAAATTATCTCCCTTTTTAACTCAATGGTCTATATATAAAATGCATATTGGTACATTAACCATGCACAGAACCAGGCTTTTTCTTGTTTTTTGTGCATAACTGAACTACTTTTCTTTAAAGTGATGTATATTTATATATTCTTCTGGTAATTTTCCTGTTTAATTGACTATTAAAGGAAAGTGTGTTAAATCCAGTATATGCTGAATTTTGGAACTGTATATACCTTTTTCAAAAGTTAATTTCTCGGAAACGAGCACGGGGACCCCCCTTTTTTTTCACTGTAATCTACAAGAGACATGATGAGCTCTGTATGTGCAAAGTTAAAAAAAAATCTGTCCTTTGGAAGAATTTGTCATAAACGTCCTTAAATTGAAGAACTCAGACAGTTAGGCCTATTTCTTTGTTTCTTTGCATGGAAAATAAATTTGCCTAAATTAATCCAGACAGATTTATTCCTTGTATTTAAAAGGTTGACGAAATTTGACATTCTGGGCCCTGTACGATATTTTTTGTAACTTTACCTTTAAATCTTGAACAACTTTACAAACGAGAATAAAATTAAATTCGTAATCTATTTCTGGTTCGTTACATAACTGACACAGTCGTTCGTCTCGGGATAGTCTATATATTTAGTCCATACCTGCCGGTGTAATGCAGAAAAATGACCTCTATTACAAAATGACCCCCGGGTCATGTAATGGGGGTCATTTCTCTGCATTACACCGGATTCTAAAAACCTACATCTTTGCTATTTCAGTGTTTTTTTTTCTTGGGGGGGAGGGGGGATATTTCCTTATCGACATTGTATATCTAAGATCAGAGATCAGACTGCACAATTTGTGCAGCCTGATCTTGATCTACACCGTCCGCCACGGTTCAATGAAATGAAACTTTTTAAGCCAAGAGTAAGAAAAACATTTTTTTGCTATTTCAGTAGTAGTCTTCATTGGGAAAATATCTCCATACCGGACAATGTATACCCAACATCAGACTTTCTGTGCAATCTGAGCTTCATCAACACCGTCCGCCACAGGTCAATGAAATGAAATTTTTAAGCCGAGAATAAAAACCCAATTTTTGCTATTTCAGTGGTAATCTTCATTAGGAAAATATCTCCATACCGGACAGTGCATATCCAAGATCAGACTGCACGTTCTGTGCAGTCTGATCTTGATATACACTATCCGAAAATGGTCAGTTAGTCACTCCTAGCAACATTAACTCTTATTTGTCTGATAAATCCTTTCACATTTGAAAAGCTCCCAATATTTTATCGTTAAGGTAAAGAGTTATCTCGAGCTATTTTTAGCTCACCTGAGCACAACGTGCTCAAGGGGAGCTTTTAGGTGTCGTCCGTCGTGCGTCGTGCGTCGTCAACAATTCTTTAAACATCAACTTCTCCTAAACCGCTGGCCGGATTTGGACCAAACTTGGCTGGAATGTTTCTTGGGAAGTCCTCTTTAAAAATGTTCACAGAATTTGATTCCGTCAAAAACTCTGGTTGCCATGGCAACGAAATAGAATTTTTTAGGAAATTCTTTAAAAATCTTTTTCTCTGAAACCGCTGGCCAGATTTTAAAATAATTTCACACAGATGTTCCTTGGGTGACCCTTTTCAAAAAGTGTTCGCGAAATTTTGATCCGTCAAGAAACATGGCTCTGGTGAATGGGGGCTTCTTGCACTATACAGAAATGAAGAAATTCTTAAAAATTCTTCTTCTCTGAAACTGCTGGCCAGATTTTAAAATAATTTCACAGAGATGTTCCTTGGGTGACCCTTTTGGGTGAAATATTCCTTGAATGGTCTTTTTCAAAACTTGTTCGCAAAATTTTGATGTGTCAAGAAACATGGCTCTAGTGAATGGGGGCTACTTGCACTGTACGGAAATTAAGAAACTCCTAAAAATTCTTCTTTTTTGAAACTGCTGGTCAGATTTTGAAAGGACTTTTACAGGTGACCTTTTAAAAATTGCTTGGCAAAATAATGATTTTGTTTCCAGTGTTTCAATACCTTCAAAAAAACAAGAGCCGTCAGAGACGGGTTATGCTCCCCGAACAAGTGCTTGTCATAAAATATAAGAAATTGATATGAATTCACTTCTTTTATCCTAGAAGAACCTGTTCATGCTCCCCAAAATTTGAAGTGAAAAGGCAATTACTATCTTAGAGATAGCCAACACAGAATTGTAGAGGACAATAAGCCCAATAAGCCCCCTTTAAGCCCCCTTCCCCAAAATTTGAAGTGAAAAGGCAATTAATATCTTAGAGATAGTCAACAAAAACTTGTAGAGGACAATAAGCCCAATAAGCCCCCTTTAAGCCCCCTTTTCCCATAAGACAATATTGGATCATTGCAATAAATACAACGGGTGTGTGGTTTGTGGCATTTTTGAATAATAATTCAAAATTCGAAATTTCATAAAATTTTGAGCAGCCATGTATTAAATATTACATAAAACAATTTTTCTTGAAGCCCCCCTTTTTCCGAGACGCAGCCTGAAATTGAGAAAAAGGAAGAGAGGTACCTGGGCAACATTCCAACAAGTTCAGATTTGAAATTTCACAAAGTTTTGTGCACTGATAAAGGAGAACCTAGTGAAAAACAAAGAACAAGAAACTCCCTTTTTCCATGACAGAGGGTCAAACTGAAAAACACATGGATAAAGAAACAAGAGCACATAATGAAACTTTGAAAAAACCATATAACAATGAAGTTTAATGAAATTTTGACCAAAACTGAATGAAATATTAGTAAAAATTGGAATTTTGCAAGAAGCCCCCTTTTTCCATGACAGAATGTCAACTTAAAAAACGCCCAGATTAAAAATAGAAAGAGCACATGCTAAAACTTTCCATAAACAATATAACCATGAAGTTTCATGATATTCTGACAAAACCTGAATGAGATATTGGTAAAAATTGCAATTTTGCATTAAGCCCCTTTTTTCCATGACACGGGGTCAAATTGAAAATCCGGGAAATCCGGGAAAAGTATATCGGCGCGTTACCCTAAGGAGTTCATATATGAAGTTTTATCCAATTTGGTCCAAGGGTTGTGGAGAAATCGCTTCGGACGGACGGACGGACGGACGGAAGGACGGACGGACGGACAGACGGACGGACAGACGAAGCGGCGACTATATGCTCGCCCTTCGGGGAGCATAAAAAGGCTATGGTCCTTTCAAAAATTCAGGTGAGCGATCCAGGGCCATCTTGACCCTCTTGTTTTCTTTGCTACGTGACTTATGAAAGGTTTTCCTTACAGGCATGCCCGTATTAGCAAACCATCCCTCTTACATTATACACGAGCCACGCTTTGGCAAAAAGCAACTTAATCCATTATCGCACAATCCCTACTTTTGACGCCGCTAAGCAAGAAGCCTTTTGAAAACACTATGGGAAAAGGAGAAAATGCTGGTAACCAGCATTTTCTCCTTTTCCCACAGTGTTTTCTACCCTTCCCAAAACAAATTTCTAATTTTAAGTCACTTTTATTTTGTCATCTGCAAATGCTTTGAACCAGTCTAAAATTTTGTCGTTTGGTAAAGAGTTAATACATCTCCGCGGTGCATGAATATGAAACACACGAGTCATCACGATGTGTATAATTGATGCCTAAAATCAGGGTTTTTTTTTTTTGTTACAACAGATTTAATTCAGAGATAGAATGGTCCTAAAACATGCAAAAAACATGTCGAAAGCAAAAATGCTTTGACCTAATTCAGGCTGACTTTCTTCCGTTTTTATTTTAACATGCATTAAAGGTGGGTATTTAGAATTTTCACATCATACCAAATCAAAAAATATATATATCACTGAAAATTATATGAAAAAACAATACAAATCATTAATAATTAAGAATAAAAAAAATAACCCAAAAAATTTTTTTGATGGTATTCCCTTAAAAGGCTACGTAGCCTCTTAAGCTATTTTTAGATTTCGTGCCAAAAATTAGAAATTGCATTGTGGGAATGTTAAGTGACTGGCAGGTGAAAAATGACGCTTAAATTCCGTAATATAACAAACATGTAATTATTTTTCATAATATCTTCTTCGAACGCTATGTTTGAAGCTTCGTCTGTGTATTTCCTGTATGTCAATGAGCGAGCTGTTCATGTAAAAATAGAACGTGTTTCCCATCGATGTCGACCTTGGCCGTAGTAAATCTCTAATTTCTCGTGTTGTCGAATAGTTTTGGACCACTGGGTTTTATGAATGACGATTATAAGGCTTTGGGAGTATAAGGATGATATTTTTGTATTTTTGTAAAATTTTCGTTCCAAATTCTGAAGGGCCACCTTTAAGCCCTCTTTTCACAAAGATTGCTCAAATATATTGCCGACACGAGTGACTTGACTGGTACAGTTGAAAACTAGAATATTGTTTTGCACTTCGTTACCCTTTTAAAAAGGTCAACCTACGGAATCCTAAAAGGGCCACCAAAGTCCTCGCATGTCTCTACAAGCGACAATTTGAGTTTTTGTCACATTCTTGCATGTCACTTAACTCAAAAACATACGAGATTTTAAAATTCTTGCGAGATAACTTGGGCCAGACTTTACTTTCTAAACCTTCGCCTGTGATTTCTTAAATCTCGCATGTCCGAACCTGCGAAATTTTAGATGGCCCCCATCATGGTTCCGTACCAAAGAAACAAAACAATCGCTCTTCAGGACTTTTCTTTCCTGGTTTTTGACTTTCTCGTCCTTTAGAATAAGAAAATACATGTGTGGGTTTAAGTACCACTTTTGTGTGTGCACTGTCAAGGAAGATTTTTATATCAAAATTTGATTCGTTAATTTCTGTTTCCCCATTTTAGCTCCACTGGCTGAACTGTATCTAGTTTATGTGACGGAGTGGTTTCCGTCGTCCGTCCATCCTTCCGTACGCTAGTCTGTTTTCTTGTTAAAGTATTCATTTATGATTGGGTTTCGTGAAACTTGCTGGGTCTTTTAAATGACGTTTGGTGTAAATGTTCACGCGCATCCATACTGCGCATGTGTCTTTCTCAGAGACAGTAAAACTATTAGCGCTATTGCATATTTTTCACTCAAATGGCAATAGTAACAGCGGACCGACGGTGCACTTTTACAAGTAGAACATTCTACGGATGGTACTAGTACGGTTGCACCAGCCATGGTATTCTGTGATTGAAATAAAATGGGGAAGTTTTCATCAAAACGAACGCTTATTTGTCGTGGAAAAAGCGAATTGCCAGCCATCCAACGGGGAAAACGATACAGCTTCTGAAGTTTTCCTGACAATGGCAGGCAAGTTGTCATGCTATCCTTTCAGGAATAAGGTGACAGCATCAAAACTGGCCTGCCAGTGTAAGGATGATATGACTGGTAAAGAACTAGCTGGAAAAAAAGTCCAGTTACACAAAGAAACAGGCAGAAAATTGAAGCTGTTGAAGTATACCTATTTCTTGAAGTATAGATGTTTCCTTTTGAAAAATACTGTGGGAAAAGGAGAAAATTTTTCTACTGAATAATTTTTCCTTTTTCCATCATGTTTGCCGAGCTTTTATCTCATTTTTTACACAGACATTTCTCTTTTTTTTGTATTTCTATGAGCCGTATGGCCATAATCATCTATGCAAATTTATAAAAAATAGAACTACATGTAGACAATGAAGGGTTTGATACGAATTTGGGGTATATATAGGCTATGTTCTTTTTTTGAATGAGTATAGGATCCAAAATTAATGTGGGAAAAGGAGAAATCACTTTTAATGAGCAGGAGCTATTTCTTCTTTCCCTCTATGTCTGCTGAGCTTCTATTATATAGTTTTCCTTGGGAAAAAATTAACTTCCAACCTGACCTTCATCCCTGTTTCCTGGGGAAAGAAGCACGGGTAGGTGCCATTCTTATTTTTTCTTATTGTCAAGATTTATAAGTACTATGATTGTACAAATTTTTCAAAAAATCTGTCCGTTAGAAAGTATGTTTTTATTGAATTTAAACCCTTTACCCGGTCAAATTATCTCCCTTTTTAACTCAATGGTCTATATATAAAATGCATATTGGTACATTAACCATGATCAGAACCAGGCTTTTTCTTGTTTTTTGTGCAAAACTGAACTACTTTTCTTTAAAGTGATGAATATTTATATATTCTTCTGGTAATTTTCCTGTTTAATTGACTATTAAAGGAAAGTGTGTTAAATCCAGTATATGCTGAATTTTGGAACTGTATATACCTTTTTCAAAAGTTAATTTCTCGGAAACGAGCACGGGGACCCCCCTTTTTTCATTGTAATCTACAAGAGACATGATGATTTCTGTATGTGCAAAGTTTAAAAAAAATCTGTCCGTTGGAAGAATTTGTCATAAACGTCTTTAATATTTTGACAAAGCAGAAATAAATAGTAGTGGAAGGAGAAATTGCTCGTTAGTAGGAAAGTTTGAAATAATGCCATAACGATACCACAAACCTCTACGTTACACAAAGCTAAAATAACCGACTGCGAGCAGTAATGCGTAGCTCCTTATTCCCATTTAATTAACTCTCACGATTATACGACATATTTTAGCCTTGTCAAAATTGAAAGCATATATGCAAACGACAAATACAGTGTTCTTCGAAAAATGATTTTTTTTAAAATCTCAAAGAGTTGAAAACTTTGCAGGAAAAGGAGAAAATGCTGGTTAACCAGCATTTTCTCCTTTTTCGCAATGCTTTTCAAAATGTTTCTTCTTCAGGGTTGTTTAAAGCGGACATTGTCTGATCGGCCTGAGGAGTAAATAGATTCATTTTTTCCCTAGGACAAAGGCAGCTTCACCGTCAATTGAAAATAAAAAAAAAAAACATTTTTTTAGGAAAATATTTTATCATTGCACAGTGTGGGATCCAAGATCAGATCGGACGTTCTGTGCAGTCTGACCTTGATCTACACTGTCTGCAATGAATCATTGAGTCGCTCTTAGCAGGCAAAGGAATAAAATCGCTCAAAGCAGTAAATCAATCCAGAGAATAATATTTTGAATCAAGGTATACATAACAATTCGTATTCCTTATCGATCCTTATCGCGTCGCAACTTGGCATTAAGTTGTATCAACGGGGCAGTATAGATCAAGATCAGACTGCATAGAACGTGCAGTCTGATCTTTGTTCTGTACTGTCGACTTTGATGAGATATTCTGAATAATAATAATATTGGCATTGCAAGTATAGGTGTCTTTTTTCGAGAATGAAAATGTTCCCATGGGCTAATTCGGCGCCACAAACTTTACTATTTACTATAGGTGTCGAAGATTGTCGATAAAGTTGCGTTTGCTGAGGATGTTGATCAACAGCACACTGCACAGAACATGCAGTCTGATCTTTAAATTTATATTCTCCGCTTTACTGTATCATACTCTGACCAAAACGGGCCTAAAATAAAAGTTTTTCGATTGCCTGCCCTATAATGGGTGCACTTTAGAGTATGTCACTTCTCCAAGGGTTAACTTCTTATCAAGTATTTAAACAACCTTAATAGAAAAAAAGCCTTTTAAAAAATCGTGGAAAAAGGAGAAAATGCTGTTCACCAGCATTTTCTCCTTTTTCCACAATGTTTTTAATCCATTCACTTTCATTTGAATCATATTTAACTTATTCGCTTCTCAACAAATAAATCGTCACCTTAGAATAGAAAGGTTCTATGTAACATTTTGATAGTTTTGAGAAAATCGCGTTTAAAGGTTTGAAGCTCTGTCAAAATTCAGAAATTAATTCCACAAAAACAACTTTTATACTGATTATGCATTTGAATTTACTGTTTCATTTTGTACATATTTTATGTGATTATTATCAATACTTTTACCAGTAAGATCAATAATGTAGATAGGCCCTTTCACTTCCAACTAAGTTTATAAGGCCGAGGGTAGTTCGGTATACATAGAAAGGTTCCATGTGTCAAATATAACCTTTTCATTTGAAATGACTTTGCCGATAAATGCTTGTCTAAGGCTATATGTGACAAATACAACCTTTCAATTCCAACAGATTGTGACCACAAATTATAATGAACGATGTTTATTTTGACTGTTATTACATGCTTTTGTTGTAGAAGAACGTTTTCATGTTTGTGTGATATTATGATTATCAAAATATAAAGAAAAAGCATAAAAAGCACATTATCTAGTTTCATGTATGTTCTTTCTGCATAACCTGTCACTAAAATCAATCATTATGTGCAAAAGTCAGTTATATGTATCTTCATCCTCTGAACCATACAGAATATTGTCTTTGAAGCCCTAACCAGATGGTAGATTAGAATAATATGAATATACTCAGTTGGTATGATTTCTTTTTTACGCAAATTAACAAGATCAATTTTCTTTTGCTCTGATACTGGGAGTCGTGTGAGGTAGCATTTTGTCTATTTCTGAGCCATTTATTGGCCATGCCTGGATTCGACTTTTCTTCCTTGTTTCTCTCTGCATTGTATTCACTTTCAACAAGTTATTTTTATCAAATAAAAAATTAATAATGTTTTAGGTTCTTCAACACAAATCCATCTGATGTTCAACCAGTTTACTCTACAACCGTCGGTTGTAGCCTGCAGGTTAAGACCGATGTTTTGTCACCAGGGACTTAAATTTCATTACATGGTCAAACTTCAATGGGACTGCAATATACGTGTTTTTCCTCCTGGCCATATTAATATCTGTAATCCAGTTTAAAGGGACATAGATGGAAATAGATTTCTTACCTTGTTCAATTGTAGAATGGACAGAGAAGCATTCCATCTGACTATGACCTGACTGCAAAGATTTATGATTAATTGCCTTTAGTTGTGGTATTTTGATAATACAGTACATGTATGATGCAGCTACATATTTGTTTCTATTTAGACTACCATATTTATCAGAGTAATTTCTTCAACACGCCCTGACTGACAAATAGATTGTGATCTCTGCAATAGACAAGTAGCTATCTCACATGACCCCCTTTTTCCTGGTGTTTCATCCCACAAATGGCAAAATACCTGCTTATCACACAAATAATACATTGATTGTTGCAGCATAACTTTGCGAGAGTAATACAGTTGACTAACAAGGGAACAAGGCGTTGTCAAAACAGCATGTAAATCAAAAGTAGCCACACAGTACTTTAGGTCAAGTTTTGCTTTGTTTTTATCCTTTTCATTTTCCTCTTGGGCCTCTATTTTACTTTGCTGCTGTTTGTCATATTCATCATGTTTGTCATCTGTAACTGGTTCAGCATTTTGATGCCGTTGATACTTAGCACAAGTAGAACACTGGTCCTTCTTTGGTTTGAAGAAAGAGAGATTGAACTTTTCACAGAAAATTGATCTGTATTTATCCTCCTCTACAGGGATTAGTCCTTTGTTTCTGCACCCGTCTTTGTATAGTTCCCACATCTTCTTGATATTAAGATGGTGAGCGGAATATTCTTTTTTCGTACCTTTCCTTGAATAATGTGACTCCATCCTTGGGAAACTATCAATGTGCGCGCACACTAGATTTACAGTTTCTTCAGAAAATTTTGGGCCTGGTTGGTTTCGTCTTCTTATGTCCTCACCTTGAAATGTTCCATGTAATTTTCTTGCAAGTGTATAACGTACAAGTTTATGTCCAATATCTAGTGTCTTCCGAAAGAAGTTAACACATACTCTTACATTTTCATTATTAATAGGCAGGTGATATTGCAGAGATTTTTGCTTCTTTCCGGTTTTCTTTCGTACTGGAATGTTTTGGGTAAGAACATCGCATATGAAACATCACTGTCTTTCATACCGGTAATTTGGAATTGAATAATACATGTCAAATATTTTATTTCTTTCAACCTCGCTTATGCACTGACTGCATATGAATCTGCATTTATCACAATTCTGTGGCTGTACTTGCTTTTCTTTCACTACTTTCCCCGATTGTGACACATAGGATTTGCCTTCATTCCTGTTTCGTTTACGTATGAAAGAATTCCATTGGTTTTCATTCCTCATTCTTTTCCTGCATGATGTCTGTCTCTTTTTTAGGACTTTCATAATCAGCCCGTTTGTGTGAGGTTAAAAGTGAGGCATTTGGGGTATAGGTATTATCATTCTTTTCCGTTGAAGAAAAGCTCTCTTTTAGTTACAAAATGTCACTTAGGTAGTTTTTGCACATCGACAACACATTACAAGTTTATTGCCTTACCAAGGGTTTTCCCAGGAAACACTTGAGCTAACAACGGTAACTATATATTGAAACTAATAAAATTTAATTTGAGGTTTCATATTATGAAACTGTAGGTAAAGGATTAAAACAATAAAATAGCTTTCTGTGTGAAACGTTGGTCCAAACTAAGTCTTCATAGAAGTTAAACTTATAACATTAATCTTGTTAAAAAAGTTAAACTTCCCTTTCAAAATGATCAATTTTTCCTCTCCAGCTCCATAAAATGTGTTGATTATTTGTTTGTTTTGTGTAGAATGTTAATTCCTATCAAACAAGTTATGAAATGCTATCCTGTGAATATTTTGCTATCACTGATAAGAGGGCATATGTTTTAGGATGATACATTTTCCATAGTATAGAAAGGTTCTATTTGTCTCATAGAACCTTTCACTGTCACAATGTCCTAATATTGAAGGTAATTCATTGAAATAGAAAGGACCCATTTGTCACATAGGTCCTTTTTCTACCAACTGATGTACACTTACAACCTTTCTCTACTAACGTATATTGAGATAGGTAGATAGAACCTTTACATTTTGTTCAATATCTTCGCCATTTATTGGAATATGGATCTGATTTTTATACAGAAGTTGCTTTGATTGATATGCTCTTTAAAAATGTAAAAATCTCAATTTTGACCAAAATGTCAGATAGAACCTTTCTATTCTAAGGTGACGAGTGTATTTCTAAATGGCTACAAATACAGTTCCCTTGCAAGATCAAGAGTCGATTTGTTACTAATCTAGAATGAAGAAGTAGACAGTGTTGATCAGGGATCAGACTGCACGTTCTGTCCAGTCTGATCCTTGATTAACACAGTCCACAAAATATTCTGATGTAGTTTATGGTACGAGAATTGTTAATTTGTCGACTGCATAGCCTTTCAATTGACCTTTTTGTAAACGCGAGTTTGACATGCCCCTCCTTGTAACGCCTAACAAGCCTGACAAGCTAACCAAAAATGGCGTCGAATACAAAGAGAAAGAGCATTTATTTCAGTTTTATTCTAGCTGATATTTCGCTCTAGGTTAATTATAACAATTTTTTCCGAACTTTTTAACAATTCGAGTATTGTTGGCTGTTTTGATAATTAAATAGACATGATCAAATTATCGCATGTTTATAACAAACTGTGTCGGACTTCTTTGTTTACATGACGCCAAATGCTGTGTTTTCATTGGCCGATAAGACTTTGGAACATCCATCAAACAAAATTGGCGGAAAGGTCAATTTGGACCGATCAAAATGGACCAGTGTGATTAAAAAGTTAAGCACTGAGATATAAGCATTGAGTAATTACCTCATGCGATGGTCCATTCATGCATGATATCTCAATATCTATTTTGATTCCAACTATAGACAGATTATTATAAATATTTTATGAGCTGACTATTCCCTGCAAAATTGCCACACCTCGATACTTCAGCGGCACAATGTTTGCTTGAATAGTGAGCTACCGATAACGATGTTTCAGTTATAACAGCGACGACGGAGCAAAGGTGGTGGAGGAGGAGCAAAAGAAGAAGAAAAAGGAGAAGAAGCAGAAGAGGTGGAAGAAGAAGAAGAAGAAAAGGAAGAAGAAAAAAAAAGAAGAAGAAGAAAAAGGGGAAGAAGAAGAAAAGCAAAAGCAACAAGAATGACAACAACAACAACAACAAATCGGAACATAAGCAGCGGTAGCACAACCACCAACAACCACAGGAGCATGAGTAGCGGTAGCACCACCACCACCAACAACAGGAGCACGAGCAGCGATAACACCACCACCAACAACAGGAGCATGAGTAGCGGTAGTACCACAACCAACAACAACAGGAGCACGAATAGCGGTACCACCACCACCACCAACAGGAGCATGAGCAGCGGTAAGACCACCACCAACAACAGGAGCATGAGTAGCGGTAGCACCACCACCACCAACAACAGGAGCACAAGCAGCGGTAACACCACCACCAACAACAACAGAAGCACGAGTAAAGGTAGCAACACCACCAACAACAACAGGATCACGAGTAGCGGTAGCACCACCACCAACAACAAAAGGAGCACGAGTAGCGGTACCACCACCACCAACAACAACAGGAGCACGAGTAGCGGTAGTAACACCACCAACAACAACAGGAGCACGAGCAGCGGTAGCACCACCACCAACAACAACAGGACCATGAGTAGCGGTTACACCACCACCAACAACTACGGGAGCACGAGTAGCGGTACCACCACCAACAACAACAACAGGAGCACGAGCAGCGGTAGCACCACCACCAACAAGAACAGGAGCACGAGCAGCGGTACCACCACCACCAACAACAGGAGCACGAGTAGCCGTAGCACCACCACCACCAACCACAGGAGCACTAGCAGCGGTAGCACCACCACCACCAACAACAGGAGCACGAGCAGCGGAAGCACCACCACCACCAACCACAGGAGCACTAGCAGCGGTAGCACCACCACCAACAACCACAGGAGCATGAGCAGCGGTAACACCACCATCACCAACAACAGGAGCATAAGCAGCGGTAGTACCACCACCACCAACAACAGGAGTACGAGCAGCGGTAGCACCACCACCACCAACAACAGGAGCATGAGTAGCGGTAGTACCACCACCAACAACAACAGGAGCACGAGTAGCGGTAGTACCACCACCACCAACAACAGGAGCACGAGTAGCGGTAGTACCACCACCACCAACAAGAACAGGAGCACGAGCAGCGGTAGTACCACCACCACCAACAACAGGAGCACGAGTAGCGGTAGTGCCACCACCACCAACAAGAACAGGAGCACGAGCAGCGGTAGTACCACCACCACCAACAACAGGAGCACGAGTAGCGGTAGTAACACCACCACCAACAAGAACAGGAGCACGAGCAGCGGTAGCACCACCACCACCAACAACAGGAGCACGAGTAGCGGTAGTACCACCACCACCAACAAGAACAGGAGCACGAGTAGCGGTAGCACCACCACCACCAACAACAGGAGCACGAGTAGCGGTAGCACCACCACCAGCAACCACAGGAGCACGAGCAAGGGTAGCAACACCAACAACAACAACAGGAGCATGAGAAGCGGAAGTACCACAACCAACAACCACAGGAGCATGAGCAGCGGTAGCAACACCAACAACAACAGGAGCATGAGCAGCTGCAATACCACCACCAACAACAGGAGCATGAGCAGCGGTAGCAACACCAACAATAACAAGAGGAGCATGAGCAGCGGTAGTACCACCACCAACAAGACAATCACGAGCAGCGGTAGTTCCACTACCCACAAAAACAGGAGCATGAGCAGCGGTAGTACCACTACCACCAACAACAGGAGCATGAGCAGCAGTAGCACCACCACCAACAACCACAGGAGCATGAGCAGCGGTAGCACCACCACCAACAACCACAGGAGCATGAGTAGCGGTAGCACAACCAACAACAACAGGAGCACGGGCAGCAGGAGTACTACTACCACCAACAACAACAGAAGCATGAGTAGTGGTAGTAACACCACCACCAACAACAGGAGCATGAGCAGCGGTAGTACCACCACCAACAACAACGGGAGCATGAGTAGCGGTACCACCACCACCAATAACCACAGGAGCACGAGTAGCGGCAGCAACATCAACAACAACAGGATTATGAGCATCGGTAGCAACACCAACAACCACAGGAGCACGAGCAGCGGTAGTACCACCACCAACAACCACAGGAGCATGAGTAACGGTAGCACCATCAACAACCACAGGAGCACGAGCAGCAGTAGTACCACAACCAACAACGACAGGAGCATGAGCAGCGGTATGATCACCACCAACAACAACAGGAGCATAAGCAGCGGAAGTACCACCACCAACAACTAAAGGAGCATGAGTAGAGGTAGTACCACCACAACCACAACAGGAGCATGAGCAGCGGTACTAACACCGGCAACAACAGGAGCATAAGCAGCGGAAGTACCACCACCAACAACCACAGGAGCATGAGTAGAGGTAGTACCACCACAACCATTAACAGGAGCATGAGCAGCGGTAGCAACACCAACAACAACAGGAGCATGAGCAGCGGTATGATCACCACCAACAACAACAGGAGCATGAGCAGCGGTAGCAACACCACCAACAACAACAGGAGCATGAGCAGCGGTAGCACCACCACCAACAACAACAGGAGCATGAACAGCGGTAGCAACATCAACAACAACAGGAGCATGAGCAGCGGTAGCACCACCACCAACAACAACAGGAACATAAGCAGGAGTAGCACTACCACCAACAACGGAAATTTTATCTAGATAAAATGAAAAGATGAAATTTCCAGAAAACTTTGATTTATCGTAATAGTTTTTCTGAAATAATCATGATAGTTTTCGTGTATCTCGTAGCCGATTAAAGCCACTATACTATACGAATAGTTACGTTAAACTTACGCAATTTTTGTTCGTCGTTACCTTGGTGAAACGGGACGGTGGTACTTAACCAACAAGCTTGACGTACGACTGAAGTAGTCTTGGTTACCTAGCATACCATCTATGGATTAATCACTTACAAACACAGCCCCTTAAAGAAATAGCCCCGGCATAAGCCCAGACATTTTTGTTGATAAGTCCCTGGAAAATCCTTGCATACAGTCCAGTTTTCCTTAAATCTACGAGTATATCTTATAAATGTATACAAAAATTTGCAATATTCTGTTTTTCTTTTTTTTCATTATTTTTCTTGTTTAACTGTTTACCAAACGACAAAATTTAAGACAGGTCCACATTGAAAGCAACTGCAAAGGACAAGATAAAAGTAACTCAAAAATTAAACTTTGCTTCCTACAGGGTAGCAAACATTGTGGGAAAAGGAGAAAATGCTGTTTACCAGCATTTTCTCCTTTTCCCACAATGTTTTCAAAAGGCTTCCATCTCGGGAAAGTAAAAAAAAAATGGTAGATTGGTAAAGGGTTAAAATAATTGATTTTTCTTTTAAATTTGGCGAGAAAAACATGCGACATTTTTCCAAATAAGTAATGTTTTATATAGAGGATAATCAACTGGTTGTTTTTGATATGAAAAATATATCACGAGGATGCGTTGTTAGGCGTTGAAAAAAACGAGTGCGCAGCACGAGTTTTTTTAACGCCTTACGACGCGTCCGCGTGAGATATTTTTCATATCAAAATAACCAGTTGATTATTCTATTTATTATATACCTTATTAACATCATTATTTGTAATTTTGCGTTTGAAAGTCGAAAAAAAAAAAATGTAGTCGAAAAAAAAGTAGTTCCCAAATTACGTCAGGAAGTGAAAGTGAAAGTTGATAACGTCACTAGTGATGATATCAAATTTTATTACACTGGGAAATTCCAGGATTTCACTGCTAGGTATATAATAAAGTTATTTTCTCCATTGGGAATTTATTAGCAGCAGGATTAGCGTTATCTCCCCCCCCCCCCAGACGGCATTCTACAAATACTCATAAATCTAATTTGGGCCATGGCCAACTTTATCATGCAAATCAAACCCGGTAACTGTTATTTGACCGCTATGTAAGCCAATTAAATTATGAGAGTTTGATCCCTTTTGACCGTGAAATCGATCACATATGGAATTATATATTGACTGGCGATCTCTGCAAACCCTTTGCACTTATAACTCGAATTTCGCGCTTCGGGTGTAGAGGGTTTCAATTAATTGGAAAACAACTCTGCGGGATATCTGGGGTTGTAAATCCGTAAATTACTGGGGTACCAAAACTTGTAGGATTTGTTTTCCTTTCAGGTCTTACAATTTGATCTATCTCAAATTTTACCGGAAGCACGCGTTTGAAAAATTATGGTCAGCTACAGAAATGCTTTTGACCAGCATTTGCTCTTTTTCAAGCAATGTTGTCATGCCTTAATTGATACAAATTGAATAATTTGAGCCATATTTATTGTGTTGTCTACAACTGCTTTAAATATTGGGGCAGTCATACATTAGTTCCTGAAGAGTTTAAACTAGAAGGCCCTGAAGGGCCTGAATATGCTCTATTGGCAGAGAGTTTGCTTTTAAACAAAGTATAAATAGGAATTCATTACGCAAAGAGACAAAAAAAGTTGACATTTTCAACTCAAAATGGCTACTTTTCCATTACTGTTTGTTGATTTTTTTTTAAACTCAAAAGGGTTAAAAAGCTATTGATGGGATAAACAAGCTGAAAAATTTATAAAAATCTGATCACAAATAAATACTTTATCATGTAAAAGGCAATGAAATTGGTCAATTTGAAATGCCTACTTTTCCCATACTGTTTGTCGGATTTTTTTCAAAATCATTAGGCTTAAAGCTATTGATGAGATAAACAAACTGTGTAAGTTTCACAGAAATCTGACCAAAAATGAATACTTTATCGCGTAAACAAGAAATGAAAATTTTCAACTTGAAATGGCTACTTTTCCTATACTGTTTGTTGGATTTTTTTCAAAATCAATAGGGTTGAAGCTATTGATAAGATAAATAAACTCTGCAAGTTTCATGGAAATCTGACCAAAAATACAGACTTTATCGCGTAAACAAGAAATGGAAATTTCAAACTTGAAATGGCTACTTTTCCCATACTGTTTGTCAGATTTTTTTCAAAAACAATAGGGTTAAAGCTATCGATGAGATAAACAAACTGTGTAAGTTTCACAGAAATGTGACCAAAAATGAAGACTTTATTGCATAAACAAGAAATGAAAGTTTTCAAATTGAAATGGCTACTTTTCCTATACTGTTCGTTGGATTTTTTTCAAAATCAATAGGGTTGAAGCTATTGATAAGATAAACAAACTCTGCAAGTTTCATGGAAATCTGACCAAAAATACAGACTTTATCGCGTAAATAAGAAATGGAAATTTTAAACTTGAAATGGCTACTTTTCCCATACTGTTTGTTGGATTTTTTTCAAAATCAATAGGGTTAAAGCTATCGATGAGATAAACAAACTGTGTAAGTTTCACGAAAATCTGACCAGAAATGAAGACTTTATCGCGTAAACAAGAAAAAGACTAACGGACGGACGGACAGACGGACGGACGGACAGACAGACGGACGGACGACGGAAACCTCGCCATGACATAAGCTCTGCTGGCTGAAAGCCAGTAGAGCTAAAAAAAAGGAAAAATATCCGCAGTACAAATTTCTTATGATGAGACTAAAGCCGTGGGAGGAGCGCGACACGAACACTCGAAATGTAACAGCACATATGTTTACTGCATCTTTGGAGTTTTATCTCTGATTTTTTCAGCATAATTTTGAATTCAGTCTCTGATATTTTTATTGTTTTATCAACAAAAATGGTACAATAGTAAAAATACTTCGGTAGGATATATTTCTGAATAGCTACCCACAAAGTTAAGGATATTATGAAGAGCCTTCTCTTGTTACAATGTTTTTGAAAACATTAATTTCCAACCTGTAGCATAGAGCTATTACATAGTCAGCAGACGGCATTTTATTGTAATTGTTTTGCATAGCGTCGTCACAAATACATGTACGTACATGTATATTAGGCTGGGGAAAGTGTGTTTGTAGATCAGACCACGCTGGTATCGTCTGATCTATCATAAACAAACCAACCGTATACGAATTATATTTTTTAACCTTTATGTTCAATAAGTCAGTTCTGTTTAAAATAATTTCGTCATTTTTTAGAAGAAGTCAGTGGTTTTGTGAGCACGCGGTAAACATAAATCAGCCTGCACAATATTGTTGGAAAATCAAAATTATCTTCAGGGGAGTCAGAAAGCTTATTTATTGTTCTTTAATATGGCGTAGTTTTCAGTCATTTAGAAAATACATTTTTAGCCCTTTTTACACTTTTTTAAAGCAACTATCGTATTTTCGGTGTGCGGTAAAAAAGCCAGAGGTAAAAAAGCCATAGGTAAAAAGGCCATAGGTAAAAAGGCCATAGGTAAAAAAGCCAGAAGTAAAACGGTAAAAAGGCCATAGGTAATAAGGCCATAGGTAAAAAAGCCAGAGCTAATTTAGTATATATGGTTTATTAAGAAAAAAAGAGCTAATTTAGTAGTATATGATGTAGAGAAAGCTTTTTGTTTCAGAAAATCTTTAGAAGTATTTTGGGAAAAGGAGAAGCCAATTTTTCCTTTACACACAATGTTTTATATCCTATCTTGATGTGTTGTATGCAGATTATTTCAATATGTCAGAGTCTGAAATTAGTTTTTTGATAAGGGGAACTTCTCCAGTCTTCAGCTACTGACTTTTGAACAAATTTAAGGAAAAGGAGAAACTGCCAATAACAAACAAATTTTCCTTTTCACACATTTCCCTATATTGATGTGTTGTATACAGATTTTTTCAATATTTAACCCTTTTCTAAATTCCCAAACAACGCAATTTAAGACAGGCCTCCTTATACTTTTCTTGGTCATAACATGAAACAATTTCTGCTTTTCCAACAATGTTATAATTATATCCTATCTTGATGTGTTTTATGCATGCTCTTTCAATATGAAGGAGTCCAAAATTAGTTGTTTGAAAAGTGAAACTGGTCATACCTAACACTTTTGAAGTTGCAGGTGATGACTTTAGAAAACATTTCGGGAAAAGGGGGAAACTGCTCAAAGGAAGCAATTTCCTACAATGTTTGCAATCATTGCATACCATTATCTTATACTTCAAAGTTTCCACGGAACAATCTTTCAATACAAGAAACAAATTAATTGCAAAAAAGCGCAAACTGTCATTTCACAAGTCCAAGTTTTAATCATAATTATGCGATTGGTCAATAACAGTTTGAAATAATACTGTTAAATTATGTAATAGGGCATTTCCTGCACCTATTATTGGTTTCAATTAATTTATCAACAAAGTTCAAAGTTCAAATATTTATTGGCAAATTTACGGCAAAGCTAGTTGCCTTTGGCCAGTTACATAATTATACATAAATATGGCAAGGACATGTAATGTACAGTAATCAAAACAAGAAGTTTTGATCAAAGAAAAGAACAATACAAAATATAGAACAAAACTTATTTCCAAATGATCACACTGCTGGAATGTTGTACTTTGGTATAAGCGAGGTGTTTATTTACGAGATAAAGTTTGTTTCCTGAATATGGTGAGAAGATGTTGTCAATAGAAAAAAGTAAATGTGTACGTCTACAAAAAAAACCCCCACTGGATATGAAATAAAACTAGTAAACAGATAGATAATGTAACTAATTGCTAAACTCTTGTGCTGTGGTCATAGTAAGCTAGGTAGTATTCCGTCTTATAAAGACTGATTTCTTAATTCCATCGCACTTTTTACAAGGTTCATGAGATTTAGTAACTTTTGTGTATTTTTAGTACTCATAATAGTTTTAAAAGTGCCAATTGTTGCCCGTGATTGATTAATGTTGTATTTTCTTCTCAGGTAAAGGTACTTTTGACAGTTCAGTAAAAAGTGAAATTCGCTCTCCACCGCAGACGAGTTGCAAAGAGTACAAAGTCTTTCATTCCTGTTTAACTGCAAATGCCTACCTTTCTCAATGTTTAACTGATGCGCCGATAGTCGAAATCTAGCAAACTGCATTTGTAAAATGTTATTTTTTGTGACAGTAAGATAGGGTTCCATTTCAAAGTTCGTTTTAAAAAGCCGATAGTAATACAGTTTGCTAGAGTCTTGTATTTTTGCAGACCATGTCTGAATATATTGGTCTCGAATTCTTTGTAATAATAAAGGTGTATAATTGATTTCTGAATTGAAGTTAAGTAACAGATTACCATGACCCAAAGTTTCCACTAATCTAGCAACTCTATCGGCCCAGACTTTATTCTCAGAGAAACCTAATTGTTCATCGTACGCGTTGTATATTAGCGGGTTTTGACGTGACATGATTTTTAACTAATAATTTATAGATCTTTCTTTAGCAATATGTGTTAGTGGGTACCGTCCGAGTTCCCCATATACGGCCGCGTTTATAGTTTGTTTGTTAACCCCCAATAAAGATTTATAAAATTTCATTTGTAGCCTATCAATTTCGTCATACCCATATATTCCCCAAACTTCGGCCCCGTACAGCATGATTGGTGTTACCATAGTTTCGAACAATTTTAATTTGGTCTGTATGTCTAATTGAATTTTATCAAATAAAATCAGAAGATGGTGATAGGCTCTGTTGGCTTTCTCTACTAAACTTGTACTTGTAGACAGATAAACAAATATTGTTATCTTGTTACCCATCCTTTTTGATAATATAAAAATCAATCTTTATTCAGATACCATATATGCGTTACATGGTAAATTCTTTTAATTCACATAATAAATGTAAAAAATGATGCACAAATATAAATGTTAGAATTAATGCACAAATCATCACAAATCATTTTCATTAAATATTTATATATATCAATATTATATTTAAAATAATTTGGTATTTTCTTAATAAATCATATATACATGTACTAAATTACATGTAGCTCTGGCTTATTTACCTATGGCCTTATTACCTATGGCTTTTTTACCGTTTTACTTCTGGCTTTTTTACTTCTGGCTTTTTTACCTATGGCCTTTTTACCTATGGCTTTTTTACCTCTGGCTTTTTTACCTACATTCGTATTTTCTTTCTTTTTCCCCGATCGTTTGCATTGTGCCGGAGTTCTCCGATGATGACCGAGTCTCACTGTTAGATAAGACGCCTATCGGGTATCTTGATTGGTGTTACGTAATGGTATACATTGATACATTTATACAGGGTAATCAGGAAAAAAATCAGACTTCTTTAGGGAGAGGAACTATAAGCGGTGTGTTCTCTGAACGCCTACCAGATTTAATTAACACCTATATAGGAGGGGGGATTACGGGGCCTACTGAGGGGCACTGATAATTATAATTGTCTTAAAAGCCGTTTGAAAACATCATGGGAAAAGGAGATAAAACCATTTTCTCCTGGTCCATCACTGTTTTCTAAACCTTTATGGATAATTCCATTTAATGAGCTTTGATTAACTGTGTACCACAGACTTGAATTTTCTGAAGAGAAAACCTTTTGATAACATTGTAGGAAAAAGAAAAAAAACAAAAATCTCCCTTCTCTTCAATGTTTTCTAAACTTGATGATTGAATCATTTGAATTAGCATCAACTTGTCTGCAAATGATTTCAAATGGAACAAATCTAAATTTTGTGGACTGGTGGAGAGTTGAAACAAATAAGATAAACTTTTAATAAAACTGATGCTGTGCTGTTTGGTAAAGAACTAAATTATGGCCAAATTACTTTCTTTGTCACGTTGTTTAAATCTGTATGTTGTACAATTTTCCTCGAAAGGAAATCTGCATGATAAAGAACTAATTGCTCATACTGGGATATGTTCTAATTTGTCACATTGTTACTTTTTACACTCCTTTGAACAAATCTTAAATCATACCGTTTCGTAACGAGTTAAAAAGGAAACAACCTGGCAGTAACTATTACTCATAAGAGCAATTTTTTTTTGTCACATTGTTTTCTTTTCGTACTTTGTATGCTCCATTTTGTTGAAAGAGGAATAAATTCAATCATTCATTCATTTGAAATTTAAACAGGATGATGAGTAATTATTGCTTATATCAGCCATGACTTCCTTGTCACACTGTTTTCTTACAATGCTATCCCTATACTATAAAACATTTATTGCTTAAAACAGCCATGACTTCCTTGTCACACTGTTTTCTTACAATGCTGTCCCTATACTATAAAACATTTATTGCTTACAACAGCAATGACTTCCTTGTCACACTGTTTTCTTATAATGCTGTCCCTATGCTATAAAGCATATATCTCAATCAATTTGAAAAAAGAAAATACAGTTATAAATAATTAATTTCCATTAAGAAGAAATCAGTATGATAATGTAGTCGTTGCTCATATTGAGCAGTGACTGCCTTTATCACACTGTTTACTTCTATAAGTGTCCTAATAAATGCTGGCATCTAAGTGGTAATTCTTTCTCTCAAATTCAAGATATAATGATCATGTAATAATTAGCTGAAACCATTTTTTTTTTTAAATTCTTCTTATGAATAAAGTTAAATGAAATTAAATGGATTAATTTTCATTTTTAAATAGATGTTATTTACCTGTAGGGTATCATCATAACTATTCCCCAAGTAGACCCCCCTAATCCCCATTTCACACCCTATGTTATTTCATAGGAGTAGGCGTTCGGGGAATAAACCCTTATGCGGTAAAAAAGCCAGAGGTAAAAAAGCCATAGGTAAAAAGGCCATAGGTAAAAAGGCCATAGGTAAAAAAGCCAGAAGTAAAACGGTAAAAAGGCCATAGGTAATAAGGCCATAGGTAAAAAAGCCAGAGCTAATTTAGTATATATGGTTTATTAAGAAAAAAAGAGCCAATTTAGTATATGATGTAGAGAAAGCTTTTTGTTTCAGAAAATCTTTAGAAGTATTTTGGGAAAAGGAGAAGCCAATTTTTCCTTTTCACACAATATTTTCTATCCTATCTTGATGTGTTGTATGCAGATTATTTCAATCTGAAATTAGTTGTTTGATAAGGGGAACTTCTCCAGTCTTCAGCTACTGACTTTTGAAAACCTTTAAGGAAAAGGAGAAACTGCCAATAACAAACAAATTTTCCTTTTCACACATTTCCCTGTATATTGATGTGTTGTATGCAGATATTTTCAATATTTAACCCTTTTCCAAATTCCCAAAAAACGCAATTTAAGACGGGCTTCCTTTTACTTTTCTTTGTCATAGCAGACAATTTCTCCTTTTCCAACAATGTTTTATATCCCTATCTTGATGTGTTTTATGCATGCTCTTTCAATATGATAGAGTCTAAAATTAGTTGTTTGATAAGTGAAATTGGTCATACTTAACACTTTTGCAGTTGCAGGTGATGACTTTAGAAAACATTTCGTGAAAAAGAAGAAACAGTTACTGCTCAAAGGAAGCAATTTCCCACAATGTTTGTAATCATTGCATACTATTATCTTATACTTCAAAGTTTCCGTGGAACAAACTTTCAATACAAAAAACAAACTATTACAAACATGTGCAAACTGTCATTTCACAAGGCCAAGTTTTAATCATAATCACGTGATTGGTCAATAACAGTTTGAAATAATACTGTTAAATTATGTAATAGGGCATTTCCTGCACCTATTATTGGTTTCAATTAATTTATCAACAAGTACTTGTAGAAAAATAAACAAATATAATTTCTATTAAATACAAATTATCTTGTTACCCATCCTTATTGATAATATAAATTCAATCTTTATTTAGATACCACATTATGCTTTACATAGAGTATGGTGAATTCTTTTCATTTACACAATAAATGTAAAAATTTATGCACAAATATAAATGTTAAAATTAATGCATAAATCATCATAAATCATTTTTATTAAATATTTATATCTATTAATGTCATATTCAAAATATTTGGTATTTTTTTTTTAATAAATCATATATACATGTACATGTACTAAATTAGCTCTGGCTTTTTTACCTATGGCCTTATTACCTATGGCTTTTTTACCGTTTTACTTCTGGCTTTTTTACCTATGGCCTTTTTACTTATAGCCTTTTTACCTATGGCTTTTTTACCTCTGGCTTTTTTACCTACATTCACCCTATAAGCTTTGATGCTTTCGTTTCAATCCTTTTCGCAGTACATGTTGTAAATGAATGATGTTAGTATATTGAATAGATTAAAACTAAATGTTTAACCTATGATCATAATTTTTTTACGAGATTATTTATAAGGATTTAAAGTCAAGTTTAACAAGATCTTGTATAAGGAAGTCCAATTTGCCGCCTTCTCTCTTTAGCTCTTTACTTGCAAATGTGTGATGATTAATGCATTTTCAAAAGTATTTTATGGCGACAGCTCACATATTCAAATTTCCTCGCTATTTTCAATCTGATCACATGTATTTTCTCCCTCTCATGTGTTTTCAAAAGTCAATAATTTAAAACTTTTTCCCATATGGAGAACTTTTTGACTTCACCAACTTAGAAAAAAAGCAATTTCAGAAAATAAATCAAATGTAGCTAAGTTGATATTCTTCACTTTAAAAGAGTAGAAAACATTGTAGGAAAAGGAGTCAATACTGGATATTGGTATTTCTCCTTTTCTCACAATGTTTTCAAAAGGTTTTATGCAGGACCGTTGAAATTCGGGAGTAAGCTGTACGGGTCACATCAATACTCTCAAAACAAATTGTTTTCTGCTGATTTCAGTCACATATTGATATTGATACGTCAATTTTTTTAAGCCAAAAGAATTTCGACACATAAAATAAAACCGATTCGGCCCAGGATCAGACTGCTTGTTTTGTACAGTTTGTTACTGGTCTATTGACTGCATAATTATTATAATGATCCAATAGTACAACAAATTCAATCTTCTTTAGAAATGAAAAAAAAAAAAAAAAAAAAAAAGAAAAGAAAAAAGAAATAAAAATGCAATTTAAAGAAATTTATGCTAACTAAATTGAAATTATTTTCCAAAAAGAATTAAAAAAGACGATACTGGGAAAATAATGGTTTTTACAAATCTCTTAAAAGTTTTCACTGATGCAAATAATATACACGTACATGTATAAAAATGATAAATACAATCATTATATATTTGGACAATGTGTAAAAACAGGATCCAGGTTTAACAAAACAATACAGACAAGGTTATCATGTCATCAGTTCTTATCTTCCCTTTATCCGTTGCTAAATCTTTTCACCCAGTCTTAACATCTCACTTAGCTCGATACAGCATTTTTTATACAAAAATTAACGATATTGTCGTTTTTAAACTAAAATGGACGCAAGATCTCAATTTAACAAATGTAAACGAATACTTTGATCGTAATCACAACAAAACACAGAATACTTCAAGACGTTATAGATTTTTTGTTTGCAATTCATTTTTATGTTATTTAGCGTCAAAAACGGCGCAAGAGCAAATTTCTTAAACCTTTATATAGAAATAAGAAGGAGAATGGGTCAGTAACTTTAAATCAAAATGGACGCAACTTCCCATTTTGCTACAGGAATTAAAATTATATTGAAGTAAAGTAGAGATATTACAGAATACTTCACGACGTTATAGATTTTAATCAATTTAGAAGAAAAATGTGTTTTAGTCGATCAAAAAATTTTCCCTTCTGAATCCTATATGACAGGCCGTTATCGGAAATCCTTTCGGGCCAGATAAGTAATCGATAAGTTCCAAGGAGGGTAACTCTTGCTCGACCTGCAGCTGAAAGTTGGGGATGTCCTGGGTACAGAACCGGATTATTTTTCTACGCGTTAACCGTTACTTTGAATTTCAAACTAAAATAAACTTTTACTCAATAAAACGATAGCTGGTGCGATTCATTCAGCTATGATCAACAGATTGGAGAAATCTGGAGCTAAAACAGGCCTGATTTTTTCTCAAACGTATTGGTAAAAGCCATCTTCTCCGTTGCTATTTTATAGCGCGTATTACTACAATCCCTTCCGATTTTTTTTTGTTTTTATTTTTTTTTTTTGGGGGGGGGAGGAGTGATGCGTCACATAAAACAGGTCTATCTTCGAAGAATATGACATGGTCAGACAATGGCAGTTTTTACTTTAAACACCGCGTATTAATCCTGTGCGTGGTACTGATGGACGAAACTAGACACGTCTATCTTCGAAGAATATGACATGCGCAGACAACGATCCGGATGGTTCAGAACTAGGAAGTAGTTCAAATCCTGCAGCCCTCAGTTTCACCGAAAAGTCATTATCTATTTGCGAACGTACGAGGAATCGAAACCAATGAAGTGGTCAAGTATTCCTGGAAAACTCGAGATCATCACAATGAATAAGTTCATGCTAAACACTTAACTCTTACTAAATAAGTTAAAAGACTGTTTCAAGCTGATTGAGAATTTAACCCATTACCACACGATCCCTACTTTTGACGCCCCTGAGAAAGAAGCCTTTTGAAAACACTGTGGGAAAAGGAGAAAATGCTGGTAACCAGCATTTTCTCCTTTTCCCACAGTGTTTTCTACCTTTCCCAGAACAAATTTCAATTTTTCAGTCACCTTTATTTTGTCGTCTGCAAATGCTTTCAGTTTGGACCAATCTAAATTTTCCTCGTGTGGTAAAGAGTTAAAAAAAATGCCCTTTGGGAAAAAGGAAAATCTTCTTATCGGAAGCCGAACGAACTGTGTCGTCTGATCCTGATCTACGCTGTCCGCAAAAGGGTCCGATTCGTACCTGGTAGCTTTGTTTTGAACTAACGTATATTTGATTTTGACATTGGCTGTATCGATTGCCATCTTGAAAAGTAGTCCGGTTCTGTACTTAGAATACCTCTAGCACAGAGCTCCAGATAAGAGGGAGTGATGGTACTTTAAATCCACTATTCCCCTTCCAAACCCTATGTTGTGGGTACTCATTAGAATCGTCTCAATGAGACGATTCTAATGAGTACCTATAATATAGGGTTTAGTGGAGAATTATTCATTATTTCAATTTTGAAACCAAAATCACCCCCTCTATCTGGAGCTCAGTAACTCAGATAGGCATGTATTTGAAAAATGCCGTCTAGCGAAAATAATAGTGACATATGAACGTTGTCTGCACAAGATTCGACCTGTCTTATATGACGCACCAATCCCCCAAATATTGGGAGGGGGTGGTTGTAGTAATACGTGCATCAAAGTAACAATGGGAAAAATGACTTTTATTAATACGTTTGAGGAGAAATCGGGCCTGTTTTAGCTCCAGATTTCTCTAAATTGCTGATAATAGCTGAATAATCACATCTTAGTTTGAAATTCAAAGTGACGGTTGTCGCGTAGAAAAGTAGTCCAGTTCTGTACCCAGTATGCCCAAATTAGATAGATGTGTATTTGTAGAATGCCATCTAGCAGGAGATAATGGGCATACGGATGAATGCAATGACTAGTGATGTAGACATATTTTCAAGCACATAACATAACCCGTCAACGGGGTACAAAAACGTTAAAATAGTTGTATTTGTGATCCTAGAATGCGCAGTCTGATTCTGGTCAACACTGTCCGATAAGGAGAAATTCCTCCCCAAAGGTACCCCTGAAATAGCAAAATTTCGTGTTAATTTTTTTCTTACTGTTGGCTTCAAAGTTTCCTATCACTTATTTAGTAGGTTAACCAGACGAAAAAAAAAAAAAGTATTGTCCAAATTGAGAGCATTTGCAGACGACAATTTCAATGTGGCTAAAATGGTGCAATGCTCCTTTTGTAAGGTAGAAAACATTGTGGGAAAAGGAGAAAATGCTGGTTACCAGCATTTTCTCCTTTTCCCACAATTTTTTCAGAAGGCTTCTTTCCCAGGGTCGTTACAAGTCGTCATTGATTCTTTCACAGGGTAGAAATGTTTCTTTGATAGTGAAGAAAACATTGCTGGAAAAGGATAAAATGATGGTTACCAGCATTTTCTCCTTTTCTCCACTATGTTTTCAGAAGGCTTCTTTCCCAGGGTGGTTAAAAGTCGTCATTGTGTGGGAAAGAGTCAAGGGATGTTTATCATTCAAGCGGTTAGCATTCAAATCTTCA